>JARHVA010000036.1:7355000-7955000 GCA_037957365.1 Torreya grandis
TTTGAGGAGAGATAAATTTTAGACCCAATATATTTTCCATAATATTTTACCCTAATTATCTTCCACTTTATGTAAATTTTTTTCTAGATAGGCTCTTTAACATTATGAATAATTTTTAAAAAGCTAAGGTGAAGAAAAAT
The DNA here is from genome assembly GCA_037957365.1 of Torreya grandis. Lineage (NCBI taxonomy): Eukaryota > Viridiplantae > Streptophyta > Pinopsida > Cupressales > Taxaceae > Torreya > Torreya grandis. The sequence continues at coordinate 7,355,141 of JARHVA010000036.1, forward strand.
GACCCTGAACCCCATTAGGGTTAGTTTTCCTAAAGTGTAGAGTTATGAAGCCATGTGAATGTATGAGAATTATTTTCAATGTTATATTAAACAATATTGTATCCCTTAAATATCATTTACTTTCATTTTTTTCGTGTTCAAGTTTGGTGTTGTGTTCAATAGTCTTATTTTACTAGTTGGCTTATGATGGTCAAATTATAGGATCTATGAGGTGTTTTGAATGCATTAAATAGATTAAATGAGATGATAAATAGTTGATAAAATCTAATAAATATCTCTTATATATTTATATTCACCATTATATACATGATCTTTAATAAAAATAGAGAGTTTTGCATACACATCTAGACTGTGTAAATTTGTAGACATGGTTGAGAGAGACCTTATCAAATAAAGATTTTTTTCATTATATAAAATATTTTAATGGAAAATGTCTCTAAAGAGAGACTTTAATACAATTACCATTGGTTACAAGCCTTAAATATCAATATTTAAGAGTTATTCTTCTTCAAGCCTAATCCAAGGAGAGCTATGAACCTATAGGTCTACGAACATATAGCTCACCATTGGTGTCAAATACTTGTTTATGAGAGTGCATATGGAATATATAAAAATTATTGTTTATTCCAATAATTTTTATTAGTCTCTATAATCTTTATGATTCAAATTATTTAGGTCCATCATGAGTAAATGAGTCTCTAGACAATATCAAACAATACTAGCAGGTACAGTCATTATTCTACAAGAGATTAACACCCATAACACTTTTATGGTCCTAAAAATCACTTTATTAATGTAATATAAAGGTTATTAAAGTAAATTTTTTGGCCTATGTATTCTTATCTCTCATTTCACTTTGAATTCAAAGACATTGTATGAGCAAGGAGGAATGTGTAAGTTAAGATGGTTGTGTGAGCCTAAGAGGAAGACAGTGAGAGTTTCAAGAGATGATTTAGGTTTTTTAGACCCAATTAAATGTATAAAGTGACTTAAAAATAATGATCCATATTTACACATAGTTTCATCAGTGATTTATTGAACCCAAAAGAGGACCAAACAAGGATGAATCAACACTTTTGCCCAAATGGCCACCTACAAGCCTATAGAAGGCAGTAGGGTCAAAAACCATATTGGTGATGGATGATTTAAGGTATATAAGGATTAATTAAATAAAAATAAAATTTGTGTGAAATTTTTTAAATTCAAAAATACATAGAAGAGGATGATTTAGCCCACAAGGTTCAATTTTGCAAACCTATGGTCAAGTAGACCTAAAACACCACATACATGCATGTCATAAGAAAATGGATGAAAAGGAAATGTGTATGATGATAAAAAAGGTTATAAATGTATAAAAATGGTTAATATTAGTATTATAAACATTTTAACATAATTAAAAACACCAAATTGTCAATGAGAAATGTAACACTCATCTTGCAGTCAGACAGACCTATTAAGCACCTACAGGCAAGTTTTAGGTAAATTGAGGAAAATGGGTTGATCACTATTGAATACATGACGGTTAGATGAGAGTGAAGAAGTTATTTTAATATTAATATTAAATTATCATAATTTTATAATTCAATTTAAAAATTATTTAAGGTAGTGAAGGTCCCAAAAGGGTTAATTAGGCCTAAAAGGCCTAAATGAGCATACATAGGTTTGTGTGTGAAGTATGAAGAAAACTTGCATGTTATTTAGTGTTTGGTTAATTTAGGAGTTAAAATTTATGATTAATAGGTTATTAAAACTCCATGAAATTTTAAACCACTGATCAATGAGGAGAGTATGGGAAAATTCTTGTTAGGGTTAATTGAATAGGACTGTGTATAAACCCTTGCATAGGGATTAAGGCAAATTATAGTGGTTTAAAGGATAAATCCACTGATATAACCATGGAGATAATTAATAAAATTGTACATATACCCTAAAATTTATTTCAAAATCCAAACCAAATTATTTTAAGCATCTTCTTTCCAAATGGCCTTCTTCAAATGCATAGTCATGTTGGTGTGGCTAAGAAAGTCAATTTTTAGTACATGTGAACTCACATGAGGAGGTGCATGGGATCATAATCCTATAATTTAATGATTATGGGGTTGTATAATAAATATTATTGTATTTTTTTCTTATTTTAAGTCCCTTAACTTTATGAATCATCCTTAAGACTCCAAGTTCTCTAAAACCCTCCTTAAACCCTAAATCTAACCCGTTGAGAGAAATAAGACTTTTAGTTACTCAAGATGGATTGAAATAGAATATAAATCACTTGTATTACCTGAATTACATTCCTATTCATATTAATGAGCAAAATTTTGGCACATGTGGACTATTGTTGTACATAAAAAGGTTTCAAAACCTCCTTTTTGAGTTTGTGTGCAGGGTTTTAGACTTAAAAAACCTTCCTAATAAATTAAAAAGAGTATTTAAGGTAGAGTAGAGGTGTTATCATAATTTTTATATATTTAAAAAATAGTTACAAGTTTATAACTAGGCTTCAATGAAGAGATGTGACCAATCTTGCATTAAGGAGGAAGAGTTGCAAGCTTATTTCAAGACCTTAGAAACAAAGGACTTTCAGAACACCTTGGTTATCATCTAGTGTTATCTATGTAAGATATTTTAAGTCTTTAAATGGGTATAGGAACCATTATAAACCATAAAATTCACTTAAATATTCAAGACATGAATTTATTTTGCTATCTCTTTGCCAAATAAGTATGAGTACTACAACTGCAAAGTGACTTCTAGTGCTTAAATAAAGGTTCTATGACCTGATGTAGGACCTAAAAGAAATAAAAAACTATGATGTAGGTATATAAAACACAAAATCATAACTTACTTTTATAATCAAGCCTTGGTATCAAGAGAGGGTGTGAAAATGAGTCATGGAGTTCAAGTGCAAGTATCATGTGATGAAGATGTATGGAAAGGGAAGAGTTGGCATAGAAAGCTCCCAACCATGCAAAATTTTAAGTAGGTTAATTGTATCTACCCTAAAGAGGTATATTTGTAAATATTTGAGATGGATTTATGATCAATAAAGCATCTAAATTACCAAGAAGACCTCTTACACCACCTCTATGAAAAGCTACTCCAACACATGTCCTAGAATGCTAAGAAGGAAGATAAAAACACATTATTTACAAGCTTGGTCTCACTCTTTATCTATTTTTAAATTAATTTGATCACGATGGTATTCCCATGAGTTTCTATTCTTGTCCTACTCTTCTCACTTACTGTAATTCATCTTTAAAGGAATCCTTGAGAGGTATTGAATGTATCCTCAAGCTAGTTATGGCAAAGCCCTACCAATTTTAAGACTTGTAATTTCCTTTATAATTAATTAAAGCTAAGTTATATCATTTTCATCTTTAAAATAGTGATATTGAGTGATTTTTTTAAGAATTTTTTTTGATAGTGAGATTACTTCCATGCATTTATCCTTATTTTTCATGCCTCTATGTAATTTAGTTTCCTTTCCATAGGTGATATGATGTGTAATGCATGGTTTGTTGAGTTTAAGTGTTGAAAAACTAGTAGTGTATACTCTTAGGCATATTTATTGATCACCTTAGCTATTGTAACATCCATATACTCTGTAAAGAATCCCTAGTGCGGTAGGAGCTACTTTAAAATTATGAAGATTAGATTGTAACTTGTCTTTTCATAGTGAAAACAATAGCAAGTTGAGGACTCTATATTTGGTTCATCACCTCCATGTTTACTTATTAGTTTTAGTTCATTTCCACCCATTTTATTTGTAAGTTTGATAGGTTTGTTAGAAGTTTTAGGTAAAGCATAAAGGTAATTATCCCAACCTAGAGGTTCAATCCACTTAATAGGTCACCCAAAACCTAGGATTGTTCCCATGCTATAATTTAGTTATGAAGGCTTGAACAACATTCCTGGGGTGAAAATTAGATAGATAACAGTTATGTCATGCCTAATGGGATTTAATTTGAACAAGGTTGTCAGATAATAATGTTAGTCTTGGAAAATCTACAACTATAACAACCTCTTTCATGCAACATATGGTGACTCCAACAAGTTTTTAGCTCATGGTTACAAACTATCAAGCTATTTTTCATGTCAAAGGTGAAAAAAAGGTCAAGGGAAAAATGTATTCTTATTGAGTTCATTGAATTGACTTTATTTTCAGTCAAGATAAATATATTTCTCCATACTCTTCCTTATACCAAGACACCTAGAAGAAAGCTTCATTTCTCATGTACTCTAAGCTCTCCCAAAGTTGGCAATATGGCTATAAATATGTCTTTTGTGCCCTTCAATGGTGGATATTCTCTAAACCTTACAAAATATTATTAAATACATATGGCAGCCCTCAAGAGTGTCTCAAATTTTAGTAGAGAGAGCACTATTACACCCATTGAGCATATAAGAGATATGTCTAACTTTTACAATATCCACAATGTCACCCAAGAGTATGTATTTATTAGGTTTTTGGAAATATCCTTAAAAATCAAAGCATTAGATTGGTATTGGACTTTGGATCCTAATTCAATAAACTCATGGGATGAATTGGGAGATAGGTTAAGAGGTTTGAAGACAAGAGTGATAATTTATCACTAGCTGAACAATTAACTACTTTCAAGAGAGAACCATAAAAATTCATGCAAGACTTAAATTATAGGTTCCAAAAGATATGGGATAGGATCTCAGTTCTTGTGAGACCCACTCCAAATTATGCATTCCTCTACTATCTCAAGGCATTGAATAGTGACATATTATTATGATACAATCCATGGGAGGAGAGACCTTATTATAAGCTTACAACCTTACCATCAAATATAAAAATAATATCATATAGGATGTAAATATATCCCCAAGGCCTCCCATGCCATTGTTTCCTAATATACAACCTCCTACTCTTACTCCCATTCCCACATTGATTAGTGAAAATTTGGTTATTCCTAGTCAACCAAGTAAATCAAATTATTTTAAATGATTTCTTAAGACCCTTAAAAATAAATCTATATAAATGGATAAAAGGTAGAAAAACCAAATTCATATACCTTATCAAGCTCCATGCAAATCCAATCAATCATACCAACCCAATAGGCTATCTTCCAAGGAAATTCTCAAGGATAGGGGTAAATCACCAATGTGAGACCATATAGTAGCTACAATCCCAATACTACCTAACATTATAAAGCCTCAATACCTACTCAAAACATCTTGGTTCAATATCATGATTAGTCTTCTCAATGGGATCAGCTCTCTAGTAAAAGTGAAGTGTTTAATCAAGCTTGTATGACACAAAATGGAACCATGCCATCTATGACACAAACTAAAGTTCCAAATCAAGTTATGACAAATGGATAAAAGATTCAATCCAAAGCCTCATTTGTTAATTGTAAAGAGGGAGAGTGTTGTGTAATCAATCAATTATGATATACAATTAAGGTTGGTGATATTCCTATTATAGCTAATATAAGGTCTAAAAGGAGGGTAGTTGATGATGCCCAATAGATGGATAAAAGTAAATCCACTATGCCTTCTATGTCTCAAGAAACAAGGGATGTTAATTCATCTCAAAAATCCCACAAAACTCATAGAAATCAGAATGTGAAGGGTACTTTCATTCCCCAAACTATGTAGCCCCAAATAGTATGAAATCTCCTAAAGTACAGTGAAGAGTTATCACCTCTTGCATCAATATTGTAAACCAAATGAATAAGATGAATTTAATAATTCATATGCAGGATACATTGTATCTTATTATCCAAAGATAAAAACTTCAATATAAATAGTCAAATCTTAGCCTTATAAAGACATCAGCTAGAAGAGAAAGTGCAATTTTCACAAATAATTCTACACCCTTTTGAGTATTGTCATTGACATCAAAGGTGTATCTTGTGAAGGTTGATGTCAAAGGTGATTAAGGTTAGTTGTAAGTGTGTGGTGTGATGAGGTGCATGAGAGAGTGTTATCATGAGAGAAAGATAAATAGAGAATTTGAAGGCAACTAATGGCTTAAGTCTGCATAGAAGGTATAGGTTATTGATGTTAAGTGCATAGGAAGCCTAGTCATGACATTAAGAGGTATGTGCATGGTCAAAATAACAAACACAAGCATGTGAATTTTTTTTGGCTTTTTTTGAGCAAGTGAATAAGTATAAATCATTCATGAGAGTTTCAAGGTGAACCTATAGGGGTAGAACCTTCAGTTTAAGTATGTACTCAAATCAGTCTTAGCCTGGCCTAATGAGGTATGAAGGTCAGATTTAAAAGTATTATGCATATTTAACCATGGACAAAGGTAAGATACGTTTTTTTAGGTATTATCACAAAGTTTTGAGGTCAATATTTGAAGGAAAAGTGCATGAATCAATGTTTTAGGCCTTCTTGAGCTTATAGAATGAGGTTTCAAACTTGAGAAGCGCTTTCAGACATTAATTTTCATATGTAACCTTTACATGGGAGTCGGATATGTTAAGGATATATGGGTAAATATATTATTTAATATATATATATATATATATATGCATTAGTTTTGGATTCAAATGGCAGCCCATTATGAACAATCGTTAACACTAAAACCTATGTTAAACCTCCCTAAAACCCTAATAAGGACCCGATATGAAATATTTTGTTAAAAATAGCTCATGATGGATTAAAATTCCTAGATAATATACTATATAATATATTAAACTCTCCCAAGTACCTCCAGGTGGTGGTGGTTACTCAGATGAGAGGGAAAATGCACATATATAGGCTTATTTGTTAAGAAATTATTATAGCTCTCAAAAGTTAAATTGGTTAAGAAAATAAAATGGATGGTAGAATAAGATAGAGACTTATTTTACATTTACATGATGATTTATTGATAGGTTTTATCCTTCAATTGTTCTAATTTGGTCATCCAATTAAGTTAGTTGCAGACAAACCTAATGGTATGAATAGTGTAAAACCCAGGCAAAGATGAAGAGATAAATTTGAGGGTTTGTGCATGATAGATTGATGTAATAAAGTGAATTAATAAGTAATATATGAATTTTATGTCATGAACATACTTTTGAGAAGTTTATTAGGTTAGTATATATGGTGAAAAAGTTACTCATAAAATGGCCTATCTAGTTCAGATAGGACTATAAGATATAAGGTCAAGAAACTAGTTTGTAAGACCAATATTTTCCATCAAAAAATATGAATTTTCTATTTGAGAATTTTATGGATATATAATTGGATAATTTTTATTCATTATTAGTCATTACATGTGTCTACATAGGCATTGGAGGTCTAATTCATCATGATTGGTTTTTGAGGAGAATTGGCAATTCTGAGTGAGTTGCAGAGATGTTCTTGAGCCTTTATCTCCTGAGTGAAGGTGTTCCAATAATTTTGTGATGACCTTAATTTCATGTATAATATATCTACATGTTTAAATTTTCATATTTTATTATTTTAAGGATGTTTAAGTTTCATTATTGTAAAATAGACTTTTGAGGTACACAGGTCTAATAGGGCAATTTGTCCTAAAGGAGCTTTCATGGTATGAACAAAAGACACAAGTCTAATAAATCATGGATAAGGTCATTATAAGTAATTGGATAAGTTATTTAATGTTTTTTTATTGTTTTATAGATCCATTTGGGCCTAAGAAGATCAATTTTTGGTGTTAAGAGGATAGACCTAATATAATTAGGTCTCCATGTGACCTAAAGAGGGAATAAGGCCTAATTATGTTGTGACAGACCAAAATGGTTTTAAATTATGATTTAATAATGCTAATTATATGTATTAAAACCTATTTTTTTCCAACATAATAGTTTTAAGGTGTTTTGATGACCAAGTGGTGTGTGACCTTGAGACTAGTATATATACAAGGCAGTTTAAGCCTAATTTGATATATGCAAAATAAGTGAATAAAATATTATATGGTTGAGAATAAAAAGCTATTGAAATGATTTATAGAACATAAAAAAATATTATAGGTGTGAATGTGATGAGGTGGTTGATTTGGTGTTGAGTCACTTAGGGATTTGGTGCTTCCTTGTAAGTAGGTGCTTACTAGAGCCTAGTCAAGTGGGTGCTTGACTTTACTGGGGTTGGTGCTCCAAGTTGAGTTAGTTCTCAACATAATTTTATATTTTTTTATATATGAATATAGTCCATTTTTAGAGATCATAGTGGTTTTTATTGCCCTTGAGGTTTCCCCACTCATATATTATTATATTGTTTGAATGGTTCTTTATGCTTTGATAGATCACTATGTTGCTTTCATAGTTCATGAATGATTGAGTATAATTGAAAGAAATTTTTTAAACAATGATTCACCCCCCCTCAATGATTGTGTTTCCAACACACCTACTAGTGGGAAAACAAAAAAATATGATAAACCGCCTCCTTTTTATGTTTCAATGATCAATGTAGATTGTCTAGTACACAATTGTATGATATATAGTGGGTCAAGTAGCTTGTTGATGCCCAAATAAATAGCTGATAAGTTAGACCTAAAGTATGATCCTAATACTAAAGGTGTATTGTAACTAGATGGTTCAACTATTAATACCATGGGTGTAATCAAAATTTTGAGCCTTACTCTTCATGATTATCCTAATTTCTCTATTTATCAAGATGTGAATATAGTGGATTTGAAACCATACTTTATTCAATATAGAGGTTTATAAGAGGCAAATATTTGTATCTATTGTTTACATTAAGAAGGTAAATTGTTACCCTCTCTCTATAACCCAAGTGAAGATATTGATGGCTTATATAAATTTTTATTTCCTGGCTCAATAAGGAAGAATGGATTAGGGGCATGTATTATGCTAGTTTCTCTATCAATTGAAAGTTACTATTCTTTAATTATATTTTAGTTTAGTTGTACTTTTAATGTAGTTGAGTATGAGGCTATTAGACATGGCCTTCAATGGGAAATAAATAAAAGAGTGAAGTAAGTACAAGTTTTTGGAGATGGTGAACTAGTTATCCACCAAGTAAAAGGTAAGAGTGCTTCCAAAAACACATTGATGAAGTCCTAAAATCATAGAGTATGGGACCTTATTGAATATTTTTAGGCATTCAACATCCAATTAGTTCTAAGGGAAGAGAATCAACATGATGATTGGTTAGCTTTAGTTGGATCTCAATTTTACATCCCCAATGATGTCAAGAACTAAAAAACTTAGCCACGTATCATGGTGGTAGTAAGGCCATCAATACCAGATAATGATGTCAATAGATAAGTGTTTGAGTGTGACAAATAAATAATATGTTTTCTTTAATAATAAGATGATTTTTATTGTAAAAACCAAGCCAAATTACAACACCAATATGGAGACCAAATTGTATAATTGAGGTCTAATAAGCTCCCCAAAGGGAAGAACATATTCGATGAAAGTGATCAAATGAGAAGGGATAAATTAAGAATGTATACCAAGAAAGAACATCATGATAGGGTGGATATCTTCAAATATAATATTCTTAATCTTGGAAATATATATACTTTAGTTGAGAGAGTTGCATTTGTTGAGTTATGTAGAGAATTTTTTGATGTCTTTTCTTGGTAATATAATGATCTTAAGGGGTTTGATCCCACATTATCCCAACACATTATATAAATTGATAAAAATTCTAAGAATATAAGGCAAATATAAATGCCTATAAATCCTAAATTTGAGATGTTAATGAGAAAAGAGCTCACCAATTTGATAGAATCAAGAATCATTTTCCCTATCAAGCACTCTTCATGGGTTGCCAACCTAGTTCCTATGAGAAAGAAGAGTGGAGAGATCAGATTTTATGTGTATTTTATAGACTTTAATAGGGTGTCATTTAAGTATAATTATCCCTTACCTTCTATGGATAAAATCCTTCAAGTGGTTGCAAGTTCTCAATGTTTCTCTATTTGATGGCTATTCAAGTTACAACCAAGTCTTAGTGAAAGAAAAAGATCAATATAAGACATATTTTAATAATAAATGGGGCACACATTATTATAATATAATTAAATTTGGGTTATCTAATTCAAGGGATACATTTCAAAGATATATCTATATGGTTGTCTAAGGTTTGATCAATCAAATGGTGCTAATCTATCTTGATGATATAACAGTTTTTTTTTAAGAATGTTAGTGATCTCCTAGCTCACCTTAGATTTATTTTTTAGAGGTGTAGGAAATATGGAATATATATAAGCCCCAATAAATGTGATTTTTCAATTCATGAGAGTAATTTATTAGGCCACATTGTCTCCAAGGATTGGCTTGCTATAGATCCTAAAACGGTGAGTGCCATTTTGGTTGTCGTTGTCCAAGCATAAGAAAGTTTTATTAAGAAAATATACTTTTTGAGAAGGTTTATACCTATTTTTCATAACTTTGTGAATCCTATTACAATTATGTTGAATAATCACTAAGCCTTTGTTTGGACTCAAGAAGTAAAAAATATTTTTTTGGCCACTAAGCAAGCCATTGCACAAAACACTAACGTTGATTAATCTAGATTTTTCTAAGGATTTATTATTATATGCCTTTGATAACATTGACACTATTTAATCCATGCTAATGCAAAATAATAATGAAGGTTTTGAGACTCCCATTTCCTTCTTTAGTCAAGGGCTAGAAGAGTATGAAGAGAGATACACCTTCATTAAGAAATAAGTGTTTTCAATCGTAATGAGCCTCAATAAGTTTAGGCACATGGTGTCTAATAACAAGATTAATGTCATGGTGACCCACCCAAACATAAGAGACATCCTTTTGAATAAGGATCTGAATGAAAATAGGGATAGATAGATAGATAGATAACTAAAGTCATGGAATATAATGTGGATATAAGGCCACTAAATTGGTAAGAAGAAGAGGGTTACGTGAACACTTGGAATAGGACATGTAGCATATAATTTCACTCTTTGTGGGAGAGTTTCTCAGGTTCTATCACTCCTAACTACAAGTGTTGGGACAACTTCCGGTTGTGGGTATCCTATAGTGAGGTTTAACCTCTAGGAATTTTAATGAGTCTAACTCCTCATATGCTTCACTTCAACTTGTTCCCACACACTAAAATATATTGTTGACCAAGGAAAAGGGAGAGAAAGATAACATAAAAAAGGAAATATAAGCTAAGGGAGGTGATGCACCAAATAGAGAGTGATCCACATAAGCATAAAACAAATAGTAATTTAGCATAAGATAATTCTTGCTCACACAACCTCACAACCAATTAATTTTCATAAGTGTTTCATAAACTATTCTCACTAAAACATACATGAAGTAAAGAGGAATTTCAAAATCCTCACCAAGAATCCATTAATGGTAGAAATAACTCAATTGCATACCTATAACTGACTTGAAAACACCTAAAAATAGGTAAGAAAGAAGGACAATGGACATGGAAGAACACTTCTTCACATGGCCATCATGCACAAGTTTGATAAACATAATTTTTAGGTAAGAGATAGGTAAAAATTGATCTTTATTACTTCAAGAGGTCTTTCATACAAATTTTGATAGGGTTTTTCCTTATCAAATGAGGATATCCTTTTTTTTACGGGGGAGCCAAGGTAGATATATAAAAATAAGGGAAGAAGAAAAAGAGGAGAGGCAAGCAAATATAATTTAATAAATGAGATCCAACCACCCTCCATGAATTATCACCCACATTTCGGTTAATTAGGACTAATCCTTCTTTAACAAATTAACCACCATTAGCTCCAATAGTATTCAAGCCTTCTCATTGGTTGAGAAACACACTAGAAGACAAGAACTTGTTGAGGATGATGATGTCATGATCCACTAAAAAGGAAAATTATAGGAACATCTTCAATGCTCAAGCTACCTTCTCTAATCACTTGATCTTCATCTTTCACTTCCACACCATCCTTCACTTGTCTTACACATATAAGTACAAAATACCCAGAACTTTGAATCTGGACTGAGTCATGCTACCTCTAAATTGAGTGTTTATCTGTCAAAAATGATGGCCATGTCAAATGATGAGAGTCTCTCCATTAATTTGCACCTACCAGCTCATGCTAGTCACTTGGGCTTTACTTTGTTTTGATTGGTCATAAGAAACTAACTTGGATCATTAATTCACACCTTTGATCTACCTGACATGGATTCCTATGAGTCATCAATCTCCTACCAGTTGAATGCATCCTTGACACTTATCATATAAACTTTTTCCCTTGAGATTCACTGACTCCTTTTGACCTCTTTTAAATGCAAATAGCTACTTCACAAGACCCATCTTTGATGTCTATGGGAATGTCTCAATATTTCAAATTCAAATGGCTATTTTTTTGGACCTTTTACTTTGAACAATTCCTTCAAACAATTCATCCTAAGGAATTCATGTCTTCATACTTTATGAAAATACCCCTTTCTAAAAGGGAGGTGCCCTTCAGCTTTCTTGAAAGTGACCCCTTTTTTATTCTTCAAAATTTTGAAAAAGCCCTCTAGAAGAATTGAAAAACACCCTTCAGATTATATGTTTGGAACTTTCAGAAAGAAGACCTCTTCAAAATTTTGAAAAGACCCCTCCAACTTTGTGAAAATTATCTTTCAAAAAAAAAAGTGACCCTTGTGAAGGAAAAGTACCTTTTATAAAAATTGAAAAGGTCCATTGTGAAGGAAAAGTACCTTTTGGATTCCTTTGAATGGACCATTAGAATTTGAAAATACCTTTAGCCTCTTTAAAATAGTCCTTCATAAAAATGTAAGATCTTAAGTATGCAGGCCAAAATGGCCAACATTTCTAGCGACTCACAGGGAAGCATGCCTTCTATGCTTGAGAACCTAGACCACTTGCCTTTCCTAATCCATTGGGTATGGAGTCATTAACCTCTACAACTGAGCTAGTCTGAAATTGGATACAAGGCTGACCATTTTTAGAACTTCCTCTTGAAGCAATAGGGACAACAAAAATAAAACAAAAATTGTGCCCAAGGCACTTAGGGAATGGAAACATGCAACTAAAAATATGTGCACAAGGCACATAGGAGAAAATAAGAAAAACTATATAGAATATACAAATATACAATGGTTGTAAAATCTTCTAATATCAAGTCTTTAGATGAATCCCATTGACTAGGATAGGTAGTACCTCTTCATCTAGCTAGGCCAACTGAAAATAACTATGTCATTTACATCTGTGGATCAAATAAGGATCACTCCATAAACTATCAAATTTGGTATGGTTTCCTGGCTTGGCCTTATTTGAATCCCACTTAAGGACTAAGTCCCCTTCCTTGAAGTCCTTTTTTATTGCTCTCTTTTCAAAGGATTTTTTGACTTGAGCTTGATGTGACTCTAGTGTCTTCATTATAGGGTCTCTTATTTCTTCAAGCTCCATGAGTTCTGTCAATCTCACATTCATGGGCTCATCTTCCATCAACTCTAGTTGATGGACTAACTCTAATGTAGGTAGCTCCATATAAATGGGAAATGTAGCCTCCCTTCCATATACTAAGACATATGGATAATTGCCAATGGCAGCTTTAGGAGTCACCTTGTTAGCCCACAAGGCTATCTTTACTTTGGTATGCCATGCCCTTTGATTCTCTTCAATAGTTCTCCTGATGATTCTCAACTAATTATTATTTACGGACTCAAGCAATCCATTTCCTTGAGGATAATAATTGGAAGAGGCACTGAGGTAGATGCCCATCTTGAGAGCCCATTCACTTGTTTTTAGACCAAGGAATGCTGATACATTATCAAAGATGATAGTGGATAGAACACCAAACCTGGTCACAATGTTGTCATAGAAGTCTAGGACTACACCTTCATTAGATTCTTTCAATACAATGGCTTCCACCCACCTCGTGAAGTGGTTAGTTGCAGTGAGAATCCATTTATGTCATGAACTTGATGGAGGGTTGATCATTCATATGAAATCTAGCCCCCATTACATTAAGGGTTGCTTTACCTAAATTAGGTTGAGAGGAAGGGTTGTTAATCTATGCTTACCCACAAAGAAAGCACACTTTTGACACTTCCTTACCCATGCATACACATCTTTGAAAAGGTTAGTCTAGTAATAACCATCCCTCATTATCTTTGTTGCTATGGTTTTAGGTGCAAAATGACCTCTTGTAGGTCCATCATGGAATTACTCTAAAAGTTTGGTCACTTAGTCATTATCTATGAACCTTAGGAGCACTCCATTGAGGTCCTTTTTAAATGAAACCCCATCAACTAATGCATAAAGTATGGATTTAAGTCTAAAATACCTTATTTTTTCCCTATTTGTACCCTAAGGTCACTCACCTATTATCAAGAAACGTGTCATATCTTGGAGCTAACTAGTGTGAGGTGGAGGTGTATCTATTTGTGGGTTATCATGTGTTACCAACATGACCTCTTTGTCTTCATGAAGGTCATCAACCATATTCTCACACAAGCCTTTACCTCTTACTATCTTGGTGACCTTGATTTCCATGTCATACTCCATGACCTTGGTAATCTATCTCTCTTTTCATTCAAGTCTTTGTTAAGAAGGAAGTCTCTCACTCCAAGATGAGACACCATAAGATAGAATTTATTATTGGAGAGCATTGTCTTGAAATTTTTAAGGATTATTACTACTGGAAGGACTTGATTTTCTACAAAAGTATGCCTCACCTTATACCCTTCAATCCCCTGACTAAAAAATGATATTAGCTGCAAGTCCTTCACCATTCTTTTGCATCAGCATAGTTGACATATTATCAATATTGGAAAAAGCATATAATATGAAATCCCTTGAGAAATTAAGATTCATGAGTATGGGTGCTTGGGAAATGGCTTGCTTCATAGCCTCAAATGTTGATTTACCTTCATTTGCCCAAGTGAATACTTGGTTCTTCTTCAGCATAGCAATGATGGGCTCGAGCAAGTTTGCAAAACTAGGTATAAATATTCTCACAAAGTTTATTTTCCTAAGGAAACTTTGGAGTCCCTTTTTATGCTTGGGTAAGGATAAGTCCAAGATGTCACTTTTTTTATCAGGATCAATAGCTCATGAATATCAAACACACACTTCTTGGGATTCAAATAGATCCCATACTCTCTACATTTCTCAAAGATCAATCTCAAGTGGTCCATGTGTTCGTTGGCATCCTTGGAGAAAACTATGATGTCATCCAAGTATACCATTACCATTTGATTTAGTATCCCTTGGAAAGCCATGTCCATTTCTCTTTGAAAAGTGGCCCCAAAATTTTATTAGCCAAAAGGCATCTTTTGGTATGCATATGTGCCCCATTTGGTGGTGAAGATAGTCATGTATTGATCTTCTTCCCTTACCGGCACCTAGTTGTATCCTGAGTACCCATCCAAAAGAGAAAAATGTTCTAAACCTACAAATATTTGAAGAAGCTACTCCATGGATGGTAGAGGGTAATGCTCCTTCAAATAGACCCTATTCAAATCTATGAATTCAACACCAAAACTAATCTCCCCGCTCTTCTTCCTTATAGGAACCAAATTGGCTACCCATGATGAGTGTTTGATAGGAAAGATAATCTTGGATTCAATTAACTTAGTTAATTCTCTCCTCATTCAATCTTCAATTTTAGGGTTAATGAGCCTTTGATTTTGCCTCACAGGCTTAGCATTAGCATCTAACTCTATAGTATGTTGGGATAACTTTGGATCAAAACCTTTCAGGTCATTGTATTCCCAAGAAAAGATGTCTACATATTCTTGGTAGAATGATATGAAAGCATACCTCTCAACCTTCCTGCTTACCTTCCCAATCTTGAGAAGTTTGTCTTTGAAGATGAGTACTCTCTCATAGTTTTCTTCATTGGTTGACATTATCACCTTTTCTTTTCTCATATGTTCTCCCTCATGGAAAAGGCCCTCAAGTGTAACTAGTCTTTTAGGAAGTTTATTAGACCTTAGATAAACAATTTGATCCTCATACTAATGTTGAAATTTACCTTGGTTCATTAAGGAAAACTCTACTTCTTATTATAAGAAGCAAGAAATTTATTTTTCATTTTCAAAAACTTACCATTGGACTTCATTATCTAGTACTGATGGCCTCACCACCACCTTGACATGTGGCTGAACCTTGGCCTCTTTTAGCTTACTTGGAATATCAAACTAGGCTCCTATAGCTACCAACTTGTTAGCATGTTGATTCTAGTTCCTTGGTATAACTTGGATGTTGAAGGCTTCAAAATATTAAATTAGGTCTTGCAATCTATTTTTGTAATACCTCATCAAAGGATTCTTTGTAATGTTCAAACCTCTGACTTGGTTCATTATAAGCTCACTACCTCCATATGCTTGCAACATTTTGATTCCTCTTTTATTGGCCCATTAGAGACCACAGATCAAGCCTTCATATTCTACTGCATTAAAAGAGAAACTGAAATGGAACCTATAGGAAGAGAAATGCTTATTACCTGAAGGGGAAACCAACATTACCCCTACACCTACTCCATTTTTTCTCCTTGAAACATCAAAGAATAACATCCACATACCATTGAGGTCTTCTTTAGGTCTAATGAGGGAAGGCATGAGTTGGTTTTCTTCATGTAGAAAATAGACACCCATATTCTTTCTTCAACACCTTCCAAAGGGTTGAGGAATTGATTATCCCCCCATAGCTCATCCAAGAACAAGTATAGAATCTTCTTAGGATAAGTATTTAGTTCTTGACCAATTGTAAATTCATCCTCATCAAGGATAGTATAATTGATGTTTATGATATATGGTTGATGGGCTTCAATGTAAAATTATGCCATGCACTCAGCCTTGATTGATACCTTAGTCCCATACCTTGTCTCTAATGCCATGTAGGACCAATTTTCTACTAGATAACTCCCAATTTTTGTTGTGAATTCTCTAAATAGGCATAATGCCAAGTGAGGAGTTACATCAAGGATCAACACATCTTGAACCACTAAGACACTAGGAAAAGCATGTAGGGTTATATTCAAATCCTTGATGATACTATATGGCTTTGTGGAAGAACCATCAAGCTACAAAACTCACTTGGTATACGGTTCATATTTGAGGTTCAGTTGATCAACTATGGACTTTGGCATTACCAAAGTGTTATCTCCACTATCTACCAAGAAATTATGTACCAAAAAATCACTAATGATTAATGAAATGTAGAATAGAGGATGTTTGACCACTTTAATTGATCCTTCTCCCAAAGGACCTTGGGTTGCATTGGTGAGGACCTCAATTTCTTTGTTTGGTTATTTACCTGTAGTTGTTGTAACACCTATCTTGGATAAAACTTCTTGAAGGATATCCACTTAACTAGGAAAGGAAAGCATATCCCACATCAGCACACTCATACTATATTTCTTCATTTGTTTAATAATGTTGATTGGTGTATTACTAACCTTTTCTTGTGCTTTGGGAGCCACTATTATTGTTTGTTAATTTTTTGAGCTTTGTGGAGGTGTCAAGACCTTTGGAGTGACAACAAGCTCATTAGGCTTAGATAATGAAGGAGTGGTGGAAAGAGATTCCTTGAATGCTCCCTAGTTGTCACCTATATTCCTTCTTTTCAATCTTTTATTTTCTATCACTAGGATGTGAGCTTGACTAGAGCTGGCCTGCTGATTGGATTAATAGCACTCTTTTTGCTCATTGATGAACATTGTAGCATCCAACTAGTTTAGTACCTGATCCAATCCTTGTTCTTGTGGAGACTACTCTAGCTTTGTCATGGGGATCTTTGTGTTTTGAGCTATAAGAGCTTGATTGTATCCATAATCAATAGCTTGTTGCCATTGGTCATTGAATGCCTGGTTAAAACCATTAGTTGGGAAAATGGATTACCCAAAATATTGATTCCAAGGCATTATCTCTTCAGCCTCTTGAGACATATTGTTTTGAATAGGAACCAAGGAATTGGAAGAGCCTACAGCATTTGGATTATAATTGTTTTGTCTAGCATAGTTAGGCTTCCCCCATCCTTGACCTTGTCCCTAGAAATTTCCTTTATAGGGTGGCCTATTTTCTTGATAAGACTACTATTGAGGCTGATATGGAGCTTGATAAGGTTTATTGAACTGAGCTTGCCTTTTTACATTTACTACATCATTTATCAAGGATTGGAGCACACTTTTAAGTTCTAAGTAGTTTTTTTGCTCTTGAGAATCACTCAATCCATAAGTGGAGGCCATTTCTTGCTTAGGTTAAGGTATAATAGAAATTTTTGGAGTTGGAAAAATAACATCAAGTGGGGAACAACTGTAGGAGGTGGTCTAATATCAAGGAAAAGAGGCATTGGGGACCTAGAAGTAAACTTACTGGCTTGAACTAGATAATTTTTAGCTTTGATAGCCGCCTCATAAGCATCTGGTAATATATCTCCTCCCATGGATTGGATCATTACTACTATGTCACTATTTAGAGCCTTCAAATGGTATAAGAATGCAAAGTTAGGGGATTTTCTAATAGCAACTAGAATTCTATCCCAAGTTATTTCAAATCTTCTATTGAAGTCTTGCATAACTTCATGAGGAGCTCTCTTTATTGTGGTTAATTGTTCTACTAGTGAAAAATGATCACTCTTGTCTACAAATATCTTACATAAGGCTATTCCCAATTGATCCCATGATTAAATAGAGTTAGGAGTTAAACCTATATGCCAATCTAAATCCTTTCCCTTAAAAGATACAGTCAATAGTCTGATAGCTACATTTTCTACTGTGATATTATGGATATTGCAAAAATTGGTTATATTTGTGATGTGTTCAGTAGGAGTTACAACTTGATCTCCTGTGAAATATGGGATGCTTTTGAGGGAACTACTGGCATAAGATCATATTGTGATAAATTTAAAGGACTTTGGCTGTTGAAACCTATAAAAGCTCTTTGGGGAATCATGGTAGAAAGAGGGGATAAAAAATATCTTCTTAAAAAGGTATACCTCACAATTGGTTTAGGAAAATATTTTCCTAGGTATGGGTGAGTATGGGTGAACCTTAACCTTCCTGTTAAATTTAAAGGTAATTCAATAAATTCAAATGGAATACCTCTAGAAGTTGATCTTGTAGTCACCTTTGGTACAAAAGATAACTACTATTCTACCACCAGATTGTTGAGTGTTCTTTAGAGTCACCAGATATTGAAAGATGAAAGCTGAAACCATTGCAAATTGATCAAACCAACATTGAACTTGACCAATCTTCTTCAAAAGTGGTCCCATTGGGCATGCCAAAAATTGTTGTAGCATAGAATTTCACCCTTTGTGGGAGAGTTTCTCAAGGTCTCTCACTCCTAGCTAAAAATGTTGGGACAACTTCACACTATGGGTATTCTATAGTGAGGTTGAACCTCTAGGATTTTTAATGAGGCTAGCTCCTCAGATGCTTCACTTCAGCTTGCTCCCACACACTAAAACCTACTATTGATAAAGGAAAAGGGACATAAATATAACATAAAAAAGTAAATTTGAGCTAAGGGAGGTGATGCACCAAATAGAGAGTGATCCACATAAGCATGAAATAAACACTAATTTAGCACAAACTAATTCTTGCTCACACAACCTCACAACCAATTAATTTTTATAAGTGTTTCATAAACTATGCTCACTAAACCATACATGAAGCAAAGAGAAATTTCAAAATCCACACCAAGCATCCATTAATGGTAGAAATAACTCAAGTTGAAACTTGAAATAACTTAAAAACACCTAAAAATAGGAAAGAAAGAAGGACAATGGACATGGAAGAACACTTCTTCACAAGGCCATCATGCACAAGCTTGCTAAACACAATTTTCAGGCAAGAGATAGGTAAAAATTGATCTTTATTGCTTTAAAAGGTCTTTCTTAAAAAAAATTATAGGTTTTTTCCTTGTCAAAAAAAGATATCCTTTTTCTTATGGGGGATCTAATAGAGATACATAAAAAAAGAGAAGAAAAAAAAGAGAAGAGGTAAGCAAATAGAATTCAATAAATGAGATCCAACCACCCTCTATGAATTCTCAACCACATTTGGGTTAATTAGGACCAATCCTTCTTCAACAAATTAACCACCATTAGATCTAATAGTATTCAAGCCCTCTCATTGGTTGAGAAAAACACTAGAAGACAAGAACTTATTGAGGATGATGATGTCATGATCCACTAGAAAGGAAAAGTCCAAGAACATCTTTAATGCTCAAGCTACCTTCTCTAATCACCTAATCTTCATCTTTCAATTCCATGCCATCCTTCACTTGTCTTACATGTATAAGGTAAAAATCCCCATAACTTTGAATTTGGAATGAGTCAAGTTACCTCTAAATTGAGTGGCTATTTATCAGAGATGATGGCCATGTCAAAGGATGAGAGCCTCTCCATTAATTCACACCTACTAGCTCCTACCAGTTGCTTGGGCTTTCTTTTGTTTTGATTTGTCATTAGAAACTGACTCAGATCCTTGACTCACACCATTGATCTACCTAACATGGATTCCTATGAGTCATTGATATTCTACCAGTTGAATGCATCCTTGACACTTGTCATATACACTTTCACCCTTGAGATTCGCTAACTCCCTTTGACCTATTTTGAATGCAAACAACTACTTAATGAGACCCATCTTTGACATTTATGGGAACATCTCAAGATTTCAAATTTAAACATCTATTCTTTTGGACCTTTTGCTTTGAACAATTCCTTTAAATAATTTATCCAAAGGAATTCATGTCTTCAAACTTTATGAAAATGCCATTTTTTGAAAGGGAGGTTCCCTTTGGCTTTCTTAAAAGTGACCCCTTTTTTTATTCTTTGGAATTTTGAAAAATCCCTTCAAAAGAATTGAAAATCACCTTACGCTTATTTGTTTGGATTTTTTAGAAAGAAGACCCCTTCATAAATTTGAAAAGACCCCTCCAACTTTGTGAAAATGATATTTCAAAAAAAAAGTTTGGGCCCTTTGCAAAGGACAAGTACCTTTTGGAAAATTTGAAAAGGTCCATTGTGAAAGAAAAGTACCCTTTAGATTCCTTTGAATGGACTGTTGGAATTTTAAAATGCCTTCGACCTCTTTGAAATATTCCTTTGGAAAAATTTAAGACCTTGAGTATGTCGGCCAAAAAAGGCCAACAAGACCTTCAAGAGGGAAAATATGTTATTTTGGCATTACAATATGATCTTATTACATTTGTACCTTCACTTTCTCTAATTTGTACATAATATATGGTAAGATTCCTTCAAATGGGTGAGTATCCTATAGGTTTAGATAGAGAAAAGATAAGATACTTTAGATTGAAATCTATACCTTATGTTCTTGTGGATAGAGTTATTTTTAGGAGAGATATTAATGGTATGTTGTTAAGATGTATTGAAACTGATCAAATTGATAAATTATTTAAATGATTCCATGATGGAATAGTTGGAGGTCACTTTTAACCTAAAACAACAATAGCCAAGGTAATGAAGGTTGGGCACTATTAGCCTAGTTTGTTTAAGGACTGCTATGCATGGGTTAGGATTGTCCAAAGTGTACATTTTTTATAGGTAAACAAAGGATTTCACACCTTCCTCTTAATCCTATTCAAGTAGACTATCCATTCATGTAATGGGGTCTTGATTTCATTGGCAAGATAAACCTGTTGTATTTAACACACCCCACCTTGAAAGATTTGAAAAGTGGGGACCCCTTTTTTGTTTTTAGAGGACCTATTTATTTGGGTGTGTGTGTGTTTTTATTGGTTCTTATTATTTGTAGAAGTGTGATGTTATGGACATTGAATCAAATGTGGTGTATCTATTTTCCATTTAAAAGGACTTATTAAAACTGATCTATTAATGGAAATTTGGGAATAATTTTTAAATGTGATAGGTATTCTGACTTTGCTTATTCGAATTCTTTTATTTAGAGTTATGTATTTATTTTCTTTTAGTCAGAATCTATTTGGTGATAAACTATTTGGTTGGCAAATTTATTTCAAATTTTGTTTTGATCGACAACTTAATCTTCAAAAAAAATTCTTTAAATCATTTATTTCAGTTGGTAGCTTTTCAATTGGTAATTTTTCTTCAGATAATTCTATTTAGCACTTCTTATATGGCAACTTTAGTTTGGAAAGTTTGGACTTTGAAAGGTTTTTGGTTTTCAGATACTTTCCCTTCAGCATCTTTCATTTAGAAGGTTTTTTCTTGGGAACTTTCTCTAATGCAAATTCTTCTAGAATGATAATATTTTTGAATATTACTTAGTCTTTGGGAACTATTCCTTATGTGGCTTTCATTCAGAGCCTTTCATTTGGTAACTCTCCCTTCGACAACTTTTAGACAAATATTTTTGAACAAATCTCTCTAAAGATCTTTTTTCTCTTCAAGGTTTTTTACATGGAATATTAGGCTCACCATATCATACTATTAGGCCTAAAGTCAAAGCTCGACCCCTCAACTAAACCATACAGTGACAAGTTTCAAAAGGAAAAAGTAACTCTGTAGCATTTTGAATGAGTAAGCATCTTATATGGAAACCCATTAGGCCTAGGTGGTCAAGTTAAAATCAAAATAAGGTGACAAGTTTGTAGATGTTGTAAATTAATGGTACATAAACTATAATGAAGTATAAAACTATAACAACAAGCCCCCAATTGAGTTCACCTCATTTAATTTTTAAGAGCTTGAGTGCACATAGCTAACTATAATTTCAAAATCCATAGTTGCATTTAAAATGACTTGAAATTTGTACAATAGAGTTCTTACACCATCATTTTCAAAATATTTCAACACACCAAATCAACTAGCAACAATGTAATTTTCATCTAGGGTGTTTAAGGGAGCTTCACTCCCATCCAGGATTTTCGTCAAAGACTATACAAACTACCTAGATACAGTCTTTGACCCAACTATGTTTGATGGCCTCCATGCCAATAATTTGACTTTATGGGGGTTATAAAGAACATTTATCCATTTTCCTTAGAGGAGGACATCTTATTAGAGGTTAAACAACTTACACCTGACTTGCTTCCATTTAAATTCTAAGCACTTCACTACATAGCTTCTAAACTAGAAGTCATCACATGCATCAACTTGTTATGAGACTCATTATTCTAAGCCAAGATTGAATATATTGGCTTCTTACACTCATATCCAACTCCATAATCATAGCATACATCTATGGGGACACATTTATGAGGTATTTAAGTTTATCCATTTCATACACAACATTTAATTTACATAGTGTAATCACTTGGAGGAAAAATAATAATGCAGAGCAATCAATAGGGAAGTGGATTTTCCTAGGTGAGACTTTCACTATTAAGGAACATACTAAGAATCCCATCCTCACCACCCACTTTATGATGGGGATTCGTATTGGTATGGCATTACTGAACTAACTTTTTAACCACTTGAGCATTTATTTATTGCATCTAGATGGTTACACCTTTTGGACCTACTCATTACTTTAGAGTGAACCTATGCCTTTGGGGAGGTCATCAGTACACACTTGCATGGATAGATTCTACACAAGGACAAGATACCCCAAGGAGTAAATTTCTATATGATGTCATCATACCTTCTAGATGCAGTCATAGGAACTATTTATAGGCATAATGGGGTTTTGTGGAGTCTCAACCCTAATTATATAAAGAACATAATATGTGAATTCTATTATTTCATTCACATATGTGCATATGTAACATTGCCAACATTGTAGATGACCTCTATCATCAGGTTTGGATGGCCATTCATGGCCACCCTCAAGCTAGGATTTCAAGTATCATTGCCAAAACACTCACAAATTTGGGTGACTATTGGTTCTACCCCAATTATACAGTCATCATGGTTGTTAGTCATAAGGTAGACCATCTTTGGCTCCCCAATTTTTTCCCTAAAAATTTTGTCGAACAAGATATTGCCTTACAAATATGGAATGTAATAGATGAATATTTGACAAAGAGTAAGAAAGGCACTTTCCATGGCTCCCATGTCACTATTAAGAGGATGCAGTATACATTTAGGATACATTTCAAGGAATATAGGAATGTAATGAGGGCTTATGCATTAGTTACTCTACCTTATGGGGATTGGTATCCCCATGGGAGAGTATAATATAAGATTCACAACTTTAGCATCCAATACAAACATGAACCATTCAACCATGACTTCCTATTCCTTTATGAAAAATATTATGAGGAAGTAATTGAAAGGGATGAGACTATAGGCTTAATGAAAAATTTGTTGAGGGTGATACAAACAAACCCCTCCTTTACACTTAGTGAAGCTAAATTTATGATCCCACCACTAGGAGGATGGATATCCTCAAACTTTTGGAATGATAGGCCTTAACAACATCCAACAAACCAAGGTCAAGATGCCCAATAGCCACCTATTATGATGATGGATCAATAAGATAAAGATCAAGTGGTAGGGGAAACATTAGTTACTGGAGAACATGAGGAAGAAGATGAGCTAGAAGAGACACAAGTTGCTACATAAGAATAATAAGAATAGACTCCTCTAGTTCAAGCATATATTGTTAAACTAAGGAGATTCAAATAAGAACTAGTAGAGGAGATAACACAAGAAAAGGATAGCACAAGTAAGGAAGAGATGGAGACTATTTTCCTAGACTCCTCTAATGAGGAAGAGATAAGACCTGCTATGGCAACTTTAGTATCCATAACATCTAGCATGGCTCCTCTCCCTCTTACCCAACACATGACTGATCCACAAGCTAAGGAAATAACACTATTTTATCAAAGGAAACCAAGGGGAGAGATACCTCAGACCCCATCTATGGAGGTAACTAGCAGAGAGGGACAACCTTCAAATAAAGGTGAGGCAAGTCAATAGGTAGATGAGGAAGAGATACAACAAGCCAAGGTCTTGAGCTTGCAAGGATTAAAATCAAAGGCACCCATTAGGGTTAACCAATATAGTAAGGGTTTTTTCTTCACTATTCCCTAGGCCTTTACTCTCTAATGCCATTACCATTTGATTCTATTATGCCTTCCTCAATTGTTTCTACTTCACTCCTATATAGTCACTATCTACTAGTATTATTTTCATTTATCCAACCACTTCTACCCCAATTACCATTTTTACTTCTCCAATCACCACCCTTATAGTCTCCATCCCTTAAACCATTGTTCTTTCCATCCCAACCACCTCTACTACCACTCTTCTAATCTTCACCTTTGACACCATAGCCACCAACCAACCCATCACCCAAGTGACTACCTCCTCTACCCAACTAGGTTTACCACTACCTTCTTCAAGACCAATTTAAACCACAACAATGGTAGTAATAAAAAGGGACCCCAAGAAGAAACCTATATGTTTTATGAACCCCATGCCATAATTAAGGAGCATACAATGGTCCAATATAATTTTTCCCTCAATACCTAAGCCATCCACTAAGCTTAAACATGAGCCTAATCAAGATGTAAAAATAGAATCCCAACCATCAGATCCATCAATTCTAACTCTTCCAAATTGGGCCAAGGAGTTAGGAGCCTCAACTTATAAGATGCCCAATCTGAAGATCACCAAGATTCTAATTTTAAGCTCACTCTTTGATAAAGCCATAGCCTTAATGCAAAGGGTCAAAAAAATAAATATTGAGGATAAAAGTGGTAGAGGCTTAATCTTGTAAGAAATAAAAGAGATATACTCTCTTTTAAAGAGGTAGAATAAGAAGAAAAGTCAACCCCTATACATTGAGGACCTCAAGTCCTACATGGAGACCCATATTGAATCAGTATTAGCCATCCATGAGGGAACAGAGTTGTCCTAAAAAAAACTATAAGAAGAGTTGGAAACTCTTAGAGAGTAGAAGTAGGTGATACGAGTTCCATCCAGTATAGAGCAGGATGTATAGAATTCAGAATTAAGGGTGTATGAAATTTTAAATAATATTCATTCTTTGAGAGTCCAATTGGCTCCACATGTAAATTTAATAAGAAAATTATTTAAGCTTCTTAGAGAAGATGAAAATAAATTGAATTTATTAGTGGTGTACACTTTGAACAAGGTATTCAACCACTTAGATATGATGACCCCTTTGGAGATAGCTATGCATTGAATTTATCTATCATCAAAACTTAAGAGGCCTATGATTAGCTATCTACTTTTAAAGCCTTAGTGAATAATCTTGTATAACAATAAAAGTAAGCAACACAAATTTTAGATGAATCTGAATTAACAAGAGCTTGAGATAACACTATAAATTTGATATTTCAAACCATTTTTAATCAGAGGATTCAAAAAGTTTCAAAAAAATTAAAATATAGTCTATAAGTATTGAGCTTGAAGGACATTAAAGCAAATTTGATCACAAAAAGGAAGAAGGTAACATAAGTGGAGGTCTCTTAGGTTAGCTTCTAAACCATCAAGATAAAGCATGCAAGGCTGATAGAATGAATGAGTAGGGTAACCATACCTCATATCCTTATTATGAACTTAATTTGTGTGAAGCATGCTAAACAATACAAATAATATCAATATTTAGATGTAAATAAAAATTAGTATTAGTGCCACCTACCAATTCTATTGTTCAAACCCCACCTACAATGCCAGTTACAACACTACCATCAACTTCAGTCCCTCTTAGCTTAATAACTACATCAATGTTACATCTTAGTTCAACTCCAATTGTAACTCCAGCCCAAGAAATGAGTGCATCCCTAGCCATAACTCCAGTCACCACCTCCACAACAACAAGCTCAACTCCAATTGCTAGCATAGCTGCAATTACAATGATAGTTCCAACAACAATTTTATAAAGTGTTAAATAGGAGCCAATTTAACCTAAGTCAAAGGCTATTTTTTGTAAAATTTTGTATGTAATGATTACAAATGAATAGTTAAGTTTTTTTATGTCTATATTGTAATTAAATAAATTGATTTTTTTTAGCATGCACACATTGAATGTTTAAGGTTATCTATAAGTTATAAAATATAACTAGTACTTTTGGTTTAGTTATTTTTTATGTAATCAAAGTTTTGCTATACTTGGAGGATGAGGCAACCCCTTTCCTAAGTTTTTTATATACACATAGAATCCTCTTTTCAAAGGGTTGAAGTTTTGAATCAATATATAGGAAGAGATAAAGAGAGTGATTATCATGTAACTATGTTTGTTCTTTTTTATTCCTTTTTAGGTTAATGAAATTTAATTTTCTTTATCTATATC
Source organism: Torreya grandis (assembly GCA_037957365.1). Classification (NCBI taxonomy): domain Eukaryota; kingdom Viridiplantae; phylum Streptophyta; class Pinopsida; order Cupressales; family Taxaceae; genus Torreya; species Torreya grandis. The sequence continues at coordinate 7,382,217 of JARHVA010000036.1, forward strand.
AATTCAATAATTTTGAAGTGTGCTAATATTATGGATGAATCTGATTATTTCAATTAATGAATATTAATCTTGGATATATAATAACAATTGAGGATTAATAAATTTCATTGGTTTAAACAATTAGTATAGGTTGAATTGATAATTTAAAGTGTGTAAAGGTATCTCTTTTGGTATATTCATCTCCCAAAATGATCTCTATAGTACCATACCCTATTGTCAAGCTTACATTAAGAAAAAAAATTAGGAGAGCATAGAGGTAAATAGATGGTGAAATGGTAGGAGTTTGACATTGAAATTAAACTTACCAAGGTCTTAAGAGGACAAGGTATTATTCAATTGATGACTAAACTAGACCTGCACATCACCATACAAGAGGTATGTCAAACACAGGTTTCCTAAGAGGATTGGTATTTAAGTATTATTTAGTTCTTACTTATTGAAACATGTCCTGAAGAAATCAAGAGAGAGCAAAAGAGAGCCTTGAGGCTCAAATATACTCATTATATGATTAGGAAAGACATCCTATATAGTAAGAACTATTGATGGCATATATTTAAGATGTGTGTCACGAGAAGAAGCCCAAGAAATCCTAGAAAATATGCATCAAAAGATTAGCAGTGACCATATATTTGATAATACTATAGCGTATAAAATACTCAAAATGGGTTATTATTGACCAATAGTATTCAAGGATGCTCACTTCCACATGAGAACATGCCATGAATATTAGGTCTTGGCAAAAAAAGAGGTATATACAATCATGCCTCTATAGCCTATGATTGAAGGTAAGTCATTTTCCCAATGGGGCTTAGATTTCATTGGTGTCATAAACCTAAATTCTTTAGTTAGACACAAGTTTGTGTTCATGGCTATAAATTATTTCACTAGATGGATTGAGATAGTAGCCACAAAGAACTCAAGAGTTCAAGATGTGATTAGTTTCCTTGAATAGCCTATTACAACTAGGTTTGACACAATTATTTATTTGGTTTGTGATAATGGGCTAGTATTTCAATCAGTTGAGTTCATTGAATGGGCCCATGATAAGCAGATTATAATCAGATCATCTTCTAATCACTACCCATAAGGAAACAGATTAGTTGAGTCAACCAATAAGAAACTCATAGATGCTATCAAGAATTCATCCATAGATAAGCCTAAAGAGTGGCATCTCTTGCTGAAATATGCACTTTGAGAAGATTAGAATCTATATAATTGGGCCCTTAAAGCCTCACCATATCTAATGGTTTATAGGAAATAGCCAGTGTTCCTAATCATGTTGAATCTACCAACATATCAATTTATGTAAGAATACATGGAGCCCAATGACAAGACAGAGTCTAGATTTTTGGATATCATTGAAATGGAAGATATATGAATGAAACATTGCAAAACTTTAGCAAACATTAAGAAATAGTCAAGAGATGGCTCGATAAGAGAACAAAATCTAAAGCATTAAGCATTTCTGACTTGGTGCTGGTATGGGACAAAGCCCATGAGAAAAAATGAATGCATGAAAATTTTTCCCTATTATGGATAGGAATTTATTAGATCTCTAAGATGTTGGGTAATAATACATTATATTTGAAAGATCTCCAAGGTAATGATTTGACATATCTGGTCAATGGATAGTTTTTGAAGCATTACTTCATGGCTTCTCTATTTAGAGAGGTTTCTAAGTAACAAAGAATGTTCTGGTAGAGGTAGGATTAGGTTAGGTTTCCTTTATTAGTTAGCTTCTTGATTTCAGTCATTTGCTTCCATTAGATTAGTTTTAGTTTTCTAGATTAGTAACTGTTGCTTTTGATAGTTTGTTTTGTCTAGTCTAGTATGTTTGCTTTAGGTAGTTTTCCTACTTTCTAGGATAGTTTTATTTTGATTTTGTGTCAATTTGTTGATCAATCCTAATATAATAAAATAATCATTTATGTGTTTTGAATCTAACTAAAATCGGTGGGTGTTGCATCTTGTAGTTCAAAATTTTTAATCCAGGTAAGCAATGAGAGAGATAGTCATGAATATGTCACAAAGTTAATGATTCCATTAGGTATGTAAAATTCACTCCTATGGTTTTATGAAAATTTAGAAATCTCTCCTTATTCACTTGGTTTAAATTCACATAAAATTATAATACTTATTTGAGGTAATAACCATAAACATGGGTAAAATTTGACAGAGACATTTTGATTAACTAAATTTTACTAAAACCAGCTCATGGTGGTCACCTTCTTCCCTCTTTCTTTCAAAAATCAAAATAAAAGAGAAAAGATAAATAAAAGACATAATCCAAAAGGTAAAAATAAAATTATAGAGGATTAAAATTCTACATGATGAAATAAGATCAATGTATCATGCATCATGGAAAATATTAAGGAAGAGAGAAAAGGTGATCAAATGTATCTGTAGACACCAACATTATGTCAACCCCCCTTGGTCCCTTTTTAAATGTCAACACTCCTAACCCACACTTACATACCTTATTAATTTAAAATAAACTACTTATTTTAAATTAATGACCTCATCTTGGACACCTCACCTTGGACACCTCACCCTAAGACCTTTTCTTAACCTATGAGTCACCCTGAGACTAGGTCATCTAAATCCTAACTACCCATGACCTATTCTCACTCCATCCTAACCTCCTAACCAACTTTTGTGCCTCATAAGCCCATGTTTTGACCATTCTCCAATGGAAAAGGCACTTGGTGGATGGAGAAATGGGCAAAGAGCTAAAAATAGCCCTTTTACCCATTCTTTCTCCACTGACGTCGGTCAACGATCAGTTAATGCCAGTGGGATCGCCAACGTTAGTTACATAACCTGAGCTCTAACATTGAGTTACCCCCCCTCGCCTTCTTATTGATTGACATGCACATTCTGATCTCAAGCATAAGAACTCAATGATCATTCTTCTGGCTACTGAAGCTCTACACAAGTCATTCTAGAGATTGGATTGAAACACTGTATGATGACCTCAACATCAGCCACAATGGGAACAAGCATCCTAACACCTCTGGTTCTTCATCTAATAGAGCTAACTATTCTACTTCTCATTTTAGTATTTTAGAACACATTGGTAATTAGTTCCCATTTGATATTTCTAAAAACTATCGAGAGAAACTTGACTTCTTCTGTGGAGAGGTTGAAAAGCCTTCCTCTTATTCTTACCCTCTTTTCACACCTATCCCCACCTTTGCTCTTCCTTAGACCTTATTCACCTTCCCGTAATCCTGCACAAACCTTTAAACTTCTAGACTCCTCTGTCAACCATAGAAATACCCTGAGACCCATCTAAGGCCCACTGCCCCTACCAACATCGACAATAAAACTGACATTGGCATCATTGACACAACCAACCTTGATAGGCATATCGATGTCAGCTACTATGACAGACTGACTGTAGAGAATAGGTGTTTCCTCCACAGCCAAAGAGGAGCTCCCACAATGCTTGGATATGGTGCGCACTTAATATGGCTAACGTCAAACCCAAGACCTTCTTAACTTTAGTTTCTTCTTTCTTCTGAATGTAAACAGCAAAAAACTTAGAGAAACATTATAGCATGCCCGGTGGGACCCCTAAAGTTTTCCCTGGGTTCATTCTTTTTCTTTTAAAAGGAAAACTTTCATATAGATGCAAGAAAATATTCTCTTCTTGCATCCCCTTCTTTTATCTTTTTGTTACAAAAGGAAACCATTAGCAGAAGTTAAAAGAACATCTCTTTTACTTCTTTATTGCATCATAGAGTAGTGAAAAAACTCATACTCTTTCCCTCTTCTCCAATTGTTTGCATTTGAACAACATATTTCAATTTGGGTTAAAAAACTACTGCATTTCATTCTTGCTTGAATGCATACTTGGCCCACTTAGTAATTAAAGCATTATGAATAAATCGTAGTGTATAAATGTTACACAACCAAACCACAATCACATCAAATTAAACATTCAAACTTACTTGAGACAAGGCCCGTCTAGGATTTCATCACCTAGCGGATACCTTACCCTACCCGGTGATCCTACTTGGACTTCACTACCAAGAGGAGGACCCACTCTGTTCTCTAGCAGAGTATAAACTATAGGCAAAGTATATTTTGGCTAAGTGGCTCAACTCAACTCTGGGCTCATGAAGTGAAGGGAGCAAGCCCTAGCACCAAGCCATGTACAGAACCTAATACAGATCTTTGAGCACCATAACATAACCTGAAACTAGCCATGGACTTCCCCTCTAGGACCCATTTTACAAGCCCAACTCCCAACACATTCTATTAAGGCATAAACCACCACGACTCTAAAATTTATTCCTAGGAATCTAACATTTTAGAGGTTGTTTGCCTAATCATCTATTCTATTATTTTTATCTGATTGTTTGAGCTGGTAAGGTCGCATCATTTTGAAGTCTAAAAACAACTCACAATATCTTCTTCTTCCAAAAACTATCAATTTTTTGTGTTTATAGAATTACACAAAAATTGACATCGATTTCTTCACCGACGCCAGCAACATTTTCTAACTGATGTCGGTTAAACAAATCGACATCGGTCACTGTCAATAAAATTTCTTTCCAAATAGCAAGCTTAAAACCTAACTTTCTTGCTGTTCAACACAACTTCTGGTTTTTTGAAACTAAAACACATAGTTTTTGGATCCTAAACTCCTTTCACTTTGGATGGTTTTGACACGTAGTCAAGCCAAATATCTTATTGACCACGCGAGTCAACAACCACTCCCACCTTCACCCTTCATGTCAAGTCATCTAATGGAGTATACTTCAGCTACTGAGCATACTCCTATCTAACCTACCCCCGATCAACCACCTATTGTTCCTGAAGGGGATCAAGAATTTGAGAGATTTCTTGACCACAACATCAAGGCTCTCTAACATTATCTCGCTAGAAGCCAAACACGAGATCCTTCAGGTAACCCTATTTATGGGATGCCAACTTCTTTGGTTAAAGCGGTAAAGATATCAACAGCATCCGCTACCCAACCTATGGTCACTCAAGCCATTGCCTTGTCCAGTAACCCAACCATGGCCAATATTCAAGATTTTGCCTCCCCTTCTATCCTTTCTGGCCCTACCTCCATCAAGGTTTCCATACCCCCTCAACCACAAATAATTCAACCAAGTTTGACACCTTTCTAGAACTTGATTGTCTCTATTCCATCCGCTCTTTCACCCATAAACACAAGAGTGACCACCTATCCTTTAACTAGTGTCACCACCATTCAACCACCCTTGATGGCATCTACTCAAGTTGAGCCCTCCAACTTTACGACACAAGCCCCCTTGGCCTCGACATTGGCCCCTATGACAAACTACCAGTATGTTGCACCTACACAAATGCAACCAACTACATCATATGCCCCTCCCAATGCCTTCCAGGTACCCTATAACTTAGGGGGTACCCTTCATGCCAATCCATCTATCGATTTAATTAAGATGCTGATAAATAAGATGTCCAACCTTGAGACATCTATTTCAGGTTCAAGGAGTGTTCTTTCATATGAACAAATCTATAATGAACCTATCCACTCTTTAGTGCCTATTCGACCATACTCTAGCCAGTGGGAACTCTCAAAATTTACTCACTTTCAGAGTAAAGAGGACCCACAACAACATCTATGAGCATTTAGACATGCTTGTTACCTCATAGTGTAGGATGATGTGTTATTACTTCGCACATTCCCCATGTCACTTTCTAGCACCACCCTTGATTGGTATAGCTCCATTACCAGTCATTCTCTCTTTACCTTCACTAAACTCACTCATCTATTTCTCGACCACTTCTCAATCAACATCACCAAGAAGGTCTCCATCATAGACCTTTATTCCATTAGACAATTTGATGATGAGTTAATAGCAGACTTCGTCACTCATTGGAGAGGTTTGATCAACCAACTCTCCTTCTCACTACCTCAACCTGAGCTCATTGAGCTATTTTCAAGAGCAAGTGACAAGCACATCTCATCCACTTTACAGGTTCAAACTTTATGCACATTCGATGAAGCTTTCACTATGGCCCGAAAGCTTGAACTCCATGCAATCAAAGAAGATAAGGTCAAATTACATAGCAAAAATACTAACGCAAAATCCAATGACCCTTATTCTTCCAAACCTTCTTCTTCCCACTCCAAGTCTAAGGGATTAGCAAACACTGTAGTCCTTAGGTCACAATCTTCTACCACCACCAACCAATCTGAACCTTCTACATCACAAAACAATTCCAATAATGGTATGTACAGCATCAATACACTCCAATAGGAGAATTATACACTTTCGTATTGGATAAACTAGTAAAGTAGGGAGTCCTTAACCTCCCTTAAATCTGACCTATCCAATTTGACCCCTCATGAGCCATCCCTGCATGGTATAGGGAAAATGACTTTTGTAACTATCATCATGTCAAGGGTCATGACACAGACAATTGTAAAACACTCAAAAACATTGTTCAAGACATGTTAGACAAAGGGGACCTTGTTTTGGATAACCCTAATGCGCTGGCCAACCAAAACATGGATGTCTTTAGGCAACCATTTCCTAACCATCCCCTAAGCCAAAACAATGTTCAAACCATGGCTGATGACTTTCAAGAATGCAATATATGCATGGTCAACATGGTCTCTCTTTTCATTCCTAACCAACCTCTCCCACAATCTGAAGAGGTTGGTCAACCCATTTCTCCACCATGGGTAGAAGAGCCTATTCTACCCATATCACCCCCATGACATCAAACACCTCCACACATACTTCTACCTCGTGAGGAACCCATATTACCTGTTCCTCTTGCCCCTACCTTCCCTCTTCTTCTACCATTGGAAGAAGTTACCATTCATACCCCATGCCCTCATGTAGAAGGGGCCATAATCTCTCCACTTCACCCTTTGGAGGAATCTTCCTCTCCTATCTTTTCACCATCGATGGAGGATAGTCCTCCATCCACCCCCTTTCACACGTAGGAGAGTCTACTTTGACCTCTCCCATATTGGAGGATGCTTTGATGGTACCAATGCCGGTGGCCTTGCCCTCATCCTTCTTATCACCAATGGAGGATCATACTTTCTACACTCCTAGACCACACATGGAAGACATTATCATCCCTGCACTCTATCCTCTCGAAGAGCCACATTCTCCAACCCCTTCCCCACCGAGAGAAGAATTCACCACCTCACCCATTTCAACTGAGGAAGATTCGGTGATGGTTCTCTCTCACCTTTGGCCTGTGATTACTGCGTCTAAAATGTTTTCGCTCTCACAATCACCTAAATCCACCAAAAGACTGACTGTAAATCCTCATGTGATGTCATCTAAACCCTTCTCTTAATTGTTAAAAAACTTAGGATTTCTCCATTCTAAGAACCTAAAACATGAGGTGCTATGGGAGTGACTTAAGGCTCCTTATCTTACATATCCTACTTTGCCTTATACTGTCAATCCTTCTGTGACAATTCACCCCAAAGTCTCTGATGAGGATCAGGCTTCCACTTTTAAATCATCAGAAGCTCAACCTTCCATGTCTGAAGACGAACCCTCACAGGCATCCACCATGCTAAAATAGATTAGAACTCTTGGTGTTCACCCTATATCAAACCTCACTCACCCACAAGTGAAGGTAGATTTGAACCTCGCCCCACACAATAGTGGTCTTCACACCAAACTTAAGAAGGCTGCTAAACCACATCGGTCTAATCCTCCCCCACCTTCACAATTGCCCTCTATCTTGGGTCCAATCCTTCCACTTTAATAAGAGTGCTCCCTATTCCAACACCTCACAAAAACAAATTGCCTCCATTACTCCCTCTACCCATCAAACATATATTTCCTCCAAAAAATTTGACACCTCTCACCAAGAAAGTGTCATCTGCGCATGTGGCCACACCACCAACCAAAAAGGTGGTATAAAAAACTCCTCCTACAACTCCTAAATAGAAGTTATCAACCCCTAATACAACAAAGAGTGTAGACCCATTAGTGGGTTCCTATGCTTTGTTGTTACACCGATTGTTACAGTCTTCTAGCATCGTTTTCCTGCCAATTAAGCCATACCAACCTCTCGAACCAAAACCATCTTGGTTCGACAACACTAAAATCTATGCGTATCATCACACACCTAGGCATGATACTGAGAATTGTTGTTCTCTTAAGGTTTTCATTCATCAACACCTGGAAAAAGATACCCTTCTCATTAAGGATCCTCTTGACCACCCTTTTGACAAACCACCGACACCATCCCATGCCTCCCAAACCTCCTCACTTGAATTAGGATCCCAACGCGAGACTATGGTCCCTCTACCACCTTCTCCCCCTTTATTCAAAATCAACACCATTAATGTGGTCACCAAGTCCCAAGCCCTAAAGGATAAAGGAAAAGAGAAGGTCTCTACCCCTTGGACATATCCATTCACCAAGACCTCTCCACCACCAACACCCAAGATTTCTATCTTGGGCACATCTCAACCAACATCTTCAGGGGAAATTCCCCCTGACCTCTCTAGTCCACATGATGTTTGGTATAAATAACTTGTTGACTACTTGACTTATTTTATCATTCCTCCTGACCTCTCTAGCAATGAACGACAGGCTTTTATCAAGAGTACTACTCGATACACCATGTTAGGGGGTCTTCTCTACAAATGAGGTCTCAACGGCCTCCTTTTTTGATGCCTAACCACCACTGAGACATCTCATGCCATCAAACAAGTCCATGATGGGATTTGTGGAGGTCATTTCAGTGGTAACTTAGTTGCAAAGTGCATCCTCCACCTAGGCTATTATTGGCCCACTCTTAACCAAGACTGTAGTAACTATGTTCAGTGTTGTATCAAATGCCAGCAACATGCTAACCTACCTCACGTCTAACATCGTATCAAGCGTGCATACAACAAAAATATGAAAGAGCAAGATTTTAAAATTAGAGACCTTGTCCTTAAAGAAAACCAACAAGTGACCAATATGGAAAGAAGCAAATGAGGCAAATTTTCTCTTAATTGGCTCAGACCTTATATAATAATGCACAAGTATGGATCAGGGACTTATCATCTATCTTCTCTCGAAGGTCGGCCAGAACCTGAGCCCCTTAATGCCTTACATCTATGACCATTCTACTGTTAATCAAGTAATCATTCACTTGATGTTTAAATTAAGCTTGTCCCTTGAGCAACCCCCGTCATCCTCATTCTTATTCCTATCAACCCTTTTCCCCTATAACAATTATCTAACCTTTTTTTTTAAAAGCAGTAAATGCTTTGTCCTAATAAAGGGGAAACCCCTAAACCTCTATAGTTTAGTCCATGATTAAAAATTTAGTCAACCAAAAAAAAACATAAAATTGGGATGCCTAACCAAAGGTCATAAACTATAAATGTAGACTGCTCTCTCGAAGGATAGTTGCATTATTGTTGTAATTACTAGACTGCTCTCTTAAAGGATAGCTATTCAATGAAATAAAAACATATAAATAAAAATATAGACCACTCCCTCTAAGGATGGATATGCCCAAATTTTGCTACACACAACACCCTCTCAGAAGCTTCTCGCATCGATCAGCTTCACATGACCACAAAACACAACAACATCCCCAAGCAGATTTCTCACATTGATCAGTCTACCAAAAAAAAAATTGACTAACAAACTATTAAGTCATGGACTAGCCTATAGTCATTCTCAGGATCACCTATAAAAGGGGCAAAGTTATCCCTGCTAAAAAGGGTTACGCTATCCTCACATATCACATAATCAAACCTATTACCCCATAATACCCAAGGGATTTTGAGCTCACTTAATGTCAAGTGATTAGAATACTTCTCTAACACAAACCAATGGTCAACGACGTAATGCATGAATGGGACTTTTGTTTACAAAAACCTATCTATGCTATCATTATGGTCTTTGTCAATGAAAGAGCAACGCGCCTTTCACTTCTTATACACCTTCGTCACATACAACTAAAACATTTTCTAAACCACTAACATAACATCATGATTTATTTAATACAAATACCAATTTGTGTTATATAGATTATCATAGCCCATTCACACTAGTTTTTATGGAAAACAATACACATGGAAACTATCAACCAAACACAATTTATGTCAAGCATATACCATCACTGATATGGAAACCCGCTGAAGCATAAATAATCTCATTTCATTTTTAGCATACACCATCACTAATATGGAAAATTGCTAAGGATGAAAAACCACATAACCTATGTTACAGCATACACCATCACACAATATGGAAAAGGCTGTAACATCATCATACACTCATCATTTTAAGCCATGGGTGACTCATAGGCCCATTCACACTAGTTTCTATGGAAAACAATACACATGGAAACTATCAACCAAACACAATTTATGTCAAGCATATACCATCACCAATATGGAAACTTGTTGAAGCATAAATAATCTCATTTCATTTTTAGCATACACCATCACTAATATGGAAAATTGCTAAGGATGAAAAACCACATAACCTATGTTACAACATACACCATCACACAATATGGAAAAGGTTGTAACATCATCATATACTCATCATTTCAAACATAACCAAAACAACTAACAACCTCTTTGACTCTTCTTCCCTTTTATGGAGAACTACATTGGCCCAAGGCCCCTCACATGGGCTATGTAGGTAGCACTCAGTTGACATGGGGTCTTATGATGTTAGCTCAGCTATTCGTTTGTTCATCTACCTGATGGACCAACCATTTAACCTTTAACCATGACTTAACCTAGTCAAACCCAATCCATAACCTACCCTCTTCTTCCCTTTTGGGGAGAACTACATTGGATTAAGGCCCTTAAAATAGGGGTTATGTAGGTAGCACTCAGTTGACATGGGGTCTTCTTAGGTTAGCTCGGCCATTCGTTCGTTCATCTACTTGATGGACCAACCATTTAACCTTTAGCCATGACTTAACCTAGTCAAACTCAATCCATAACCTACCCTCTTCTTCCCTTTTGGGGAGAACTACATTGGCCTAAGGCCCTTCAAACAGGGGCTATGTAGGTAGCACTCAGCTGACATGGGATCTTCTAAGGTTAGCTCGGCCATTCATTCATCCATCTACCCAATGGACCAACTATTCGACCTAAAATTACCCAAAATCACGACCAAACAACCTGCCCTAACACTGTAGAAGTTACCTAGACTTCTCATGGGGCACATTAGAGATCACATACATCTCCTTACCCACAATAGACAAAACTTGAGATCACTTATATCTCAGCCTGACTCGACAAATGACCTCAGAGATTGCGATTATCTCCTCAGACCACGACCACTTTCGAGACAACTCTATCTTGGTTGTTTTGATTGCATATGCTACCACACGAATAGTTAGCAAATTATACGCGCCCCTCACAAATATTGTTAGATCATGACCAAGATGATCCCTAATATCTATGACATTTTCATGTTTTCCAAGAGCACTTCCTAGCCCAGATACTTGGAACAGGATGACCATTGGAGCTACAGCTTTGATCGATCTAACCCAATCAGCTACCACTAATAAGCTGGGGACCGGTTACTTTGATTTTAGTCCTCCTCAACCTTTGGAGCTACAGCTTTGATCATTTAACCCAATCAGCTACCACTAATAAGCTAGGGACTAGTTACTTTAATTTTAGTGCTCCTTGACCTTGCCTATGACAATTTGACCTACCTATCAAGTGAAGTGGTATACGTGCAATCTCAACTATTGCAGCGTTCACACTCTAACCTCACCTTACCCATCCACTACCTATCAAATTGGCACCCAATTTTAGGTTCCCTTCTCTCGATTCCCACTTTGAGGGGGAATACCTCATCTCATACCTGGGGCAACCTATACGTATTTTTGTCTTGCAGTTCGTCAGAACAAACAACAAGACAAAAAGGGGCAAATGTAGACACCAACATTGTGTCAACCCCCCCTTGGTCCCTTTTTAAATGTCAACACTCCTAACCCACACATACCTTATTAATTTAAAATAAACTACTTATTTTAAATTAATGACCTCATCTTGGACACCTCACCTTGGACACCTCACCCTAAGACCTTTTCTTAACCTATGAGTCACCCTGAGACTAGGTCATCTAAATCCTAACTACCCATGACCTATTCTCACTCCATCCTAACCTCTTAACCAACTTTCATGCCTCATAATCCTTTGTTTTGACCATTCTCCAATAAAAAAGGCACTTGGCAGGTGGAGAAATGGGCAAAGAGTTAAAAATAGCCCTTTTACCCATTCTTTCTCCACCGACATCGATCAACAGTTGGTCGACGCCAGCGGGATCACCGACATCAGTTATATAACTCAAGCTCTAACATTGAGCTACCCCCTGCCTTCTTGCTGATTAACATGCACATTCTAATCTCAAGCATCAGAACTCAATGATCATTCTTCTGGCTACTGAAGCTCTACACAAGTCATTCTAGAGATTGGATTGAAACACTATACGAGAACCTCAACATCAGCCACAATGGGAACAAGCATCCTGACACCTCTGGTTCTTCATCTAATAGAGCTAAGTATTCTGCTTCTCATTTTAGTATTTTAGAACACATTGGTAATTAGTTTCCATTTGATATTTCTAAGAACTGTTGAGAGAAACCTGACTTCTTCTGTGGAGAGGCTGAAAAGCCTTCCTCTTATTCTTACCCTCTTTTCACACCTATCCCCACCTTTGCTCTTCCTTAGACCTTATTCACCTTCCCGCAATCCTACACAAACCTTTAAACTTCCAAACTCCTCTATCAACCACAAAAATACCCTGAGACCCGTCTAAGACCCACTGCCCCTACCGACATCGGCAACAAAACTGACGTCGGCATCATTGACACAACCGACCTTGGTAGGCATACCGATGTTGGCGACTATGATAGACTAACTGCAGAGAATAGGTGTTTCCTCCACAGCCAAACAGGAGCTCCCACAATGCTTGGATATGGTGTGCACTTAATCTGGGTAACATCAAACCCAAGACCTTCTTAACTTTAGTTTCTTCTTTCTTTTGAATGTAAATAATGAAAAACTTAGAGAAACAGTATCTTTGTCAGGGCTATAGACACCTGACTGACAATAGAGCAATGCCTAAGCTCCCCAATATCTATACACCTAACATCTAATCAAAATGAAACCTAAAACTTACCCCATGTCTCTACCTAAAACCCTTTGACAAGGAGTAAATAATATCACCTTTCCCACACACAGGTTAAAGGTATAAGTGAAGTTAGTATGTTGCATGGAATTATTAAGAGTCTCTTTTTCATTTTTGATTTAATCAATTCTTTTAGTATGATTTATGGTTGATATTAGGATTATAAAACCATGGATTTTGGGTTCTTTAAAACTTGGGAGTATTTACCCCTGTGAATCATCATTTTTTGTATTCAACACACCCCACCTTGAAAGATTTGAAAAGTGAGGACCCCCTTTTTATTTTTAGAGGATTTATTTATTTGGGTGTGTGTGTGTTTGGGATAGTTATAGTTGTATAAGCTTGATGTTCTAGACATTGAATCACGTTTGGTGTACCTATTTTCTATTTGAAAGGACTTATTGAAACTTCTCTATTAATAAAAATTTAGGAAGAATTGTTATGTGTGACAGGTATTTGTACTTTGCTTATTTGAATTATTTTATTTAGAGTTGCATATTTGGTTTATTTAAATAAAAAACTATTTGGTGGAGAACTTTATTTTGAATTTTGTTCCAATAGGCAACTTAGTCTTCAACAACTTTCTTTTGGATCATTTGTTTCAGTCGATAGCTTTTCAATTAGAACTTTTCTTTAGATCATTTTATTCATCACTTCTTATACAATAACTTTACTTCAAAAAATTTGGTCTTTAGAATTTTTTTGGTTTTTTAATACTTTATCTTCAACACCTTTCATTTAGAAGGTTTTCACTTGACAACTTTCTTTGAAAAGATTTATTCTCAAATGATAATCTCTCTGAAGAGTACTTAGTCTTCAAGAACTATCCCTTCAGTAGCTTTCATTTAGATCTTCATTCAATAACTCTCCCATTGATGTCTTTCAAACAAATCTTTCTGAATGAATCTCTCTTAAGAGCATTTTGCTCTTTGGAGTCTTTCACATAGAATACTAAGCTTACCATATCATACCATTATAACTAAAGGCAAACTTTGACCCCATGACTAAACCATACAATGACAAGTGTTAAAAATTAAAAAGTAACACTGTGGCTCCCTAAATGAGTAAGCATGCTACATGACATGACCACTAGGCCTAGGTGGTCAAGTTCAAATCAAATTAAGTTGGATATCTTGTAGATGTTGGAGATTAGTGGTGCACAAACTAGAATGAATGCATAAAGCTATAACATTGAGCCCCCAACTAAGTTCACCTCATTTTATTTTCAAGAGCTTGAGTGCACATAACTAACTACAATTTCAAAATCCCTAGACGTGTTTAAGATGACTTACAATTTACACAATAGATCTCTTAGACCACCATTTTCAAATTATTGCATCAGATCAACATCAACCAAAAATAATGGCTTCATCATCCAGGACCTATAAGGTATCTCCACCCCCATCCAATTTTTCCATCAAAGACTCCACAAGTACTAGATACAATCATTGATTCAACTATGTTTGATGGACTCCATGCTAATTATTTAGCTCTATAAGAGGTCATAGAGAACATTGATCCATTCACATTGGAGGAGGACATCTCAGTAGAGGAGAAAAAAATTATAGCTGACTTGTTCCCATTCAAACACCAAGCACTTCACTACATAATTATTAAACCAGAAGTCATGCTATGCATCAACTTATTGTGAGACTTATTCTTCAAGGTAGGATTGCAGATAGTGTCTTTCTACACTATGTCACCAACACCACAGTCATAAAATACATATCTAGGGACATGTTTTTAGGTATTTAATTATGCCCATTCCATATAAAACATTTGATTTACATAGTTTAGTCACTTGGAGGAAAAATAACAATGTAGAGTAAGTAGTAGGGAAGTGGTTTCTCTCAAGTGAGACTTCCATTGTTAAGGAACATACCAATAATCTCATCCCCATCACCCACTTTAGGATGGGTATTTATATTGGTATGGCATTATTGAACTAACTCTTTAGACACCTGAGCATTTATTTTTTTCATCTAAAATGGGTACCTCTATTGGACCTACTCATTACTTCAAAGTGCACCTATGCCTTTTGGGAGGTCATCAGTGCCTACCTACATGAACAGATTTTACACAAGGATAAGAGACCCAAAGGGATAAATTTATATATGATGTCATTCCTTGTTAATTCAGTCATGGGAACTAATCATAGGCATAATGGGGTTTTATGGAGTCCTAACACTGATTATATCAAGAATAAAATATGTGACATCTATTCTTTCATTTGCATATATGCATATGTAAGGAACATTGACAAAATTATAGAGGACCTTTTTCTTTAGGTTTAGATGGCTAGCAAGTGAATTCTCCACAATCTAAGAAAATAACACTATGTTATTAAAGGAAACCAAAGGGAGAGAGGCCTTAGACCCCATCCATGGAAGTAATCAGTAGAGAGGCACAACCTTAAGTTAAAGGTGAGCCAAGTCAAGAGGTGGATGAGGAAGAGCTAAAACAAGCCAAGTTATTGAGCTTGTAAGGATTTAAATTAAAGGCACCCATCAGGGGTGACCAATATGGTAAGGGTCTTCTCTTTACTACTCCCCTAAGCCTTTCTTTTCTAATATCATTATCAATTGATTCTACTATGCCTTCCTTAGTTGTTTCTACTTTCACTCCTGTACAATCACTCTCTACTAGTCTTCTTTTCATTTTTCTAACCACTACTCTCCCATTTCCATTTATGCTTCTCTAATCACCACCCCTATAGTATCCATCCCAACCACCTCTAATCCCACTATTCTAATCTCCACCTCTACCACCACTGCCACCAACCAACCCATCACCCAAGTGAATGTTGCCTCTACTCAATTGGGTTCACCACTACCTTCTTTAGAACCAGTTAAAACCATAATAGTGGTGGTGACAAAAAGAGACCCCAAGAAGAAACTTGTATATGTTGTGCATCCCATGCCACAATTCAAGAACATAGACAGGTCCAAGATAATTTATCCCTCAATGTCCAAGCCATCCATTGAGCCTAAACCTGAGCCTAAAGAGCATGCACAAATAGAAGCCCAACCATAGGATCTATCAAAGTTGACTCTTCCAGATTAGGCCAAGGAGTTAGGAGCCTCAACTTTTAAGAGGCATAATATGAAGATCACTGATCTTCTAATGGTAAGCTCTCTCTTTGACAAAGCCACAGCCTCAGTATAAAGGGTTAGGAAAAGAAAGATTGAGGATAGTAGTGGTAAAGGCTTAATCTTGGAAGAAAGAGAAGAGATATACTCTCTTTTAAAGAGGTAGGATAGGAATAAGGGTCAGTACCCATACATTGAGGACCTCAAGTCTTACATCAAGACCCATCCCAAAGTAGTATTGACCATCCATGAGGGAACAGAGCTGGATATAAAAGAACTAGAGGAAGAGTTGGAAACTCTTAAAGAGCATCAATAGGTGATAAGAGTTCCCTCTAGTATAGAGCAAGATGTATAGAATGTGGCACTAATGTTGTATGAAATTTTAAATACTATTCATTCTTTGAGAGTCTAATTGTCTCCACATATAAATTTAATAACAAAATTGTTTAAGATTCTCAGAGAAGATGAAAATATATTAAATTTCTTGGTGTTGTACACTCCAAATAAGGCATTAATACACTTAGATCTTATGACCCCTTTGGAGGTATCTAATACATTAAATGTAGCTATCATCAAAACTTGGGAGGCATGGAATTAGGTGTCTGCTTTTGAATCTTTAGTGAATAAGCTTTCAGAATAGGAAAAGCAAGCAACACAAATTTTAGATGAACTTGAATTCAAAGGAGCTTGAGACAACACTATAAAGCTGGTAACTCAGACCATTTTTTATCAGATGATTCAACAATTTTTAGACAATTTTAAATAGAGTCTACAAAGATTGGCCTGGAGGACATTAAAGCAAAGCAAAACATAACAAGGAAGAAGGCAACAAAAGTAGAGGTCTTTTAGGCTGGCTTCTAATCCACCAAGATAGAGCATGGAAGGCTGATGGAATGGATATGCAGGGTAACCAGACCTCATCTCCCTTATATGAACATAATTCACATGCAACATGCTAAATCATACAAACATTATCAGGATTTGGATGTAAAGAAGAAAGAAGAATTAGTGTCACATGCCAATTCTATTGGTCAGACCCCACCTACAGTGCTAGTTACAACACTATCATCAACTTTAGTCCCTCTTGGTTCAACAACTACATCAATTCCATGTCTTAGTTCATCTCCAATTGGAACTACATTCCAAGCCATGAGTGCATCTAATTGATGCCTAAATGTGTATCACAGGTGCCCAAAGTGTTAAGAAACACTTCTTATTTTAGGATTCAAAGAATTGAGTACATGAATTATGGGTTGTAGTAATCCTATTACCTATTGTTAGAATAAAGGTAGAATAAGTGACTATTTCACAATATTTATAGTAAGTGGTGGTTAGGAGCCACCACGGCCAAATAGTAGATCTATTTAGAATATGCAATAACTATACAAAGAATAGTTAAGTATGATAAATAACTAAATTAAGAATTAATTTAGGATGGATATTTATAATGACAAGCTAAACTAAGGTGATTCAAGTTAAAAAGAAGCAAAAGGAAGGGTAGGGAAGAAAGAAAGATGTTGTTGGTCTTCTTACAGACATTATGACAAAGTTCACATATCATCTAAACATGCATTTAACTAATGTATGAAATAAATTAGCTTAATCCCAAATCAAAACATACATCAGGATAGCTTTAAAGGAAGGTATGAAATGATGCAAATAGGAACTAGACTCAATTTAAAAATTCACTCTTACAAGCAAACAACATTAGCCTAAATGCAAAAGAAGTGTGGCAAATGAAATAAGCCTAAGAAATTTTAACTAATCTAACAATGGCATAAATTATTATCTCTACATCTAAGATACACATACATAATCCATAGGAACCATTCAAATCTGAAAGCAAAACCAAAAAATTGAGAGAGAAACCATATAGCACTTTCTACAAGCAAATACTAAATAATTTTTGTAGAATTTTTTGCTTATATTAATTGCTCCTAGTTTAAAAAGTAATTTCATTTCAAGAACTCCCCCACTTCTTGAAAAATTATAATTCTCATTTGATAAGATACAAGGTAGCATGTCAGTTAATGATATCAAGTTACATTTGAACATGTGTATAGGATAGTCATCCTTTCTATTACATTCTAGATCAAATGATCTTTTCTAATGAATTGACTGATAGATAATGTGCTCTTATAAATTTCACATGTCAATTGAATATCATATTTCAAAATGTAATAAAATGATGATTACAAAAGGACATTCTTATTTTACTGATCTTTGGGACCTTTTTGCTGATAAAGTTCTGAGTTACTACTATAGCGTCTGTTGTTCATTATGTAGCTATTATTTTACCTACTTCAACCTGAGCATATATTAAATATAGATTGAAAACAAATTAAAATATTGATTTTCATTTAGTCATTGCATCAATAAAAATCTTATAGGTTGCACAGTCTTACCACTAAACTACTGGGACTCTCTATTTAAAAGCCATCGATAAGTTCTTAGAGCTCAAAAATGATGTTCAGGCAAACATCATTTGATGTCCTTGAGAACATATTTGACATCCCGTAGATCATCAAATTTAAGCTCTTATAGATTTTTATCTAGGCTTAAATTTGACGTTCACGTGAACGTCTTATTTTTTTGGTTAACTTTGCAATTTTATATCTTTAAACTCAAAGGTCACGAAAGCACCAAAATTATAGGAAATGGACTTGATATTGAAAGGAACAAACCCATTAAATTCATTGGTCCTAAGAGATTTCTAGATAGACTTATAAAATGTAGAATTTGATTGGTCCATGTGATTTTCCATGATGTCCTCATGCCCGTTAAGGTCAAAAATGACTAAAACATTGGTTATTTTAGTCTGTGAACCAAATTTGAACATACATATCTTCCATCTCACTTCATCGAGTGAGCTATAACTTGGAGCATATGTTCTTGGTATGAAGAATAAAAAACCCATTTGACCATTTCTCTTAAAACTATAGCACTTGAGAGATATAACACCTTCAATATGTTTACTTTACTCAATTTAGACCTAGAAAACACAGTTTAAAATGTTTTAGAGGGCAACTTTGCATATTTGTATCTCCTTATTCACTTCATTGCATGATCTAAAAATTGGTGCATATGATCTTCGTATGAAGATGAAAAAAATTGTTTGACTATTTCTCTTTAAAAAAATTCATGTGTAAGATATGACCTTGTCAACATGCTCACTCAGCTATGTTTGCACTTCTTGAAAAATAGCTATGGAAAAATAGTAAAATTTTCTTGAAAGGCCAACTTTAGATCCTCCTATTTTTTGGTGTGTTTTGTTTCATGAGCTAAAACTTGGCATATATGTTCTTGGTATGAAGATGAAAAAACCCATTTGAAAATTTCTCTTGAAATTATCACACGTGTGAGATATGGTCTTGCCAACGTGCTCACTTAGCTCTATTTACAATCAAAAAACATAGTCAAAAATACTTTGGAGATCAACTTTGCACATTTTTATCTTCTTCTATGCTTCATTTCATAAGCTAAAAATTGGTGCATATGATCTTGGTATGAAAATGAACAAACCCATTTAATCATTTATCTTTAATTCTTTGCACGTGTGAGATATGACTGCACTAATATGCTCACTCGTCTTATTTTGGACCCAAAAAAATAGCAACAGAATTTGGTTGAGAGGCCAAGTTTGGATCTCCATAAATTTTGATGCGCTTTGGAGGATGGGCTGAAATTTGGTGAATATGTTCTTAGAAATAATATGTACAAACCAGGTTGATCATTTTCCTTGACTCATCCACACGTGTGATGATCTCAGCAAACTATTTGTTTAGACTTTCTATCTTTAGACCAAAATGTCTAAATGGACATAATGAAGAACCAGTTAAATACCATGTACTTCCATACTTACTCCAAGCACTCTTGGAACCCCATAGGGTCTCTACAACATGTTCATAGTCTTTATAAATTGACAAATAATACTTTAAGTGAACTTATTTAACTTGACTTTCTATAGACCAAAGGTTGGTAAAAGGCTAAATTAAGATTAAATCATGAAATTCGGACACATCTCATTTAAGAAAGGTCTCATCAAGCCTGTAACCTAAAATATGAAGAATAAATACTAACAAATTTCAACAGGGTCAAACCAAAACCATGAACCAATAAGTTAACTGACCATGGTGTGTATGAGCTTCAAATACAAATAATGTGTAAACATGCTAGTGTTACTCTGATCAAGTGAATTTTTCAATTTCAATGTATAAATTTGCACAATTTGACACAAGGGTCCCTATTTTTCATAAATGAGGGTATGTTGACCTCAATAAATGGTGACTTCTAGGAGAAACATAGAAATATGTTAGAATTCAGAGACTCTAGTTCAGACAAATAACTAAACTACTTATCCATTTGATTAGGCTCCATTATTAAGACCAGTTCATAGTTAGAACAAATCTTGTATGTGTAGAATTAGGATCAAACATCAAGACCCAGTCATGTTGTGTGTGTGCTTTGATTCCACTTACTAATTGCCAAAGGATTTAGAGAACAACTTCTAAGTACATGACTTTAATCATTGGGATTAACTTTCAACATGTTTAAATACTCATTAAGAATCATGTTTTACTCATGGAAGGCTTAGGTATTACTCTACTACCAACCAAGCATCTATATCCCTGACAAAAATGCCTTTGGCTCTGCTCATGTCTTTACTCCACTACCAACTAGGCATCTATCACCCCGACAGAGATTACCAGAATCACCTTTACTTGAAAAGATTTTGATTTTGAAATAAGATTTTATTTTTGTATTTTTTTAGATCATTTTTGTCTTTCTAACAAAGGTTGGGAACCAAGTTAGCTAGGTTTATAGATTTGGTCAAGTGTTTTATTTTCAAATAATCACCTTTGATTGTAAATTTCATCCTAAGAAATTAATGTTTTTTAACTACAATCATGATTGTATCTTAATAGTTTAATCTTTCATCCTACATGTGTAATCTTTTTTAAAACCAAACTTAGATCAAAAAAGGTTTAAAATCTTAAGGAAAAATTAACTTATCTATCAGTCTTTGCTAACATCTCTAAACTATAACATCAAGCTCATATTTCAGCAATCCATGATTAACCAATGTTGAGAAGTCATACCTGCATTTCTGAACTGTGAAGCTCTTGAGCAGTTAGATGAAACTCAAGTTGAGGGTTGTCCAAAAGGACTTATTTAGAAGCAAGGAACAAAGCACAAAATACAAAAAAATATGTACAAGCATTATATACAAACAAGGGACACGAAGAAAAAATAATAAAAAATAAAAAATAGGAAAGAAATGAATCTAAGCCCTATACTAACTTCATAAAATACTTACCTCTATGATTAAACATAAAATTATTTAGTCTATTATATAACCTTGAAACCTGAGTGTTTTCTAATTGCATTTTCTTGTAGATAGGGGCATTTAAATGCCTCAATCTTTTGGATGGTGTGACTTGGGCTCCTATATCCATTTTTAAGTACATGGATCAAAGATAAGTCTAAAATCCAATCATTTTCCTCCCAAATCCTTCTACTTTGTAGTAGGAGTGCCAATACTTCATCCATAGATAGGTATTGGCTTAGATCATCTTCACTCAATAATGGCAACTCAGCTTGCATCCTTAGACTGATGTCTTCATTAGGTTCTTTTTGAGGTGGAAGTTGACTAACAATCTTTACACAAAAATCTTCCAATTCATCCCAAAAGGTTTCTTCATCCTAATCAACTAAATGATGTTTATCTAGAATCTTACCATCAAAAACATGTTGTTCCCTACCTCTATCTTTTTAATGAATTCATAAAAGAATTTTTGATCTATTATGCTTGTTTCATCTTCATATTTAATGAGGAAAGGCATCTCCTCTATCCAACCAAGTTATAACTCATCTTGTCTTCGGATCTCCCAAATGGTATAGTCTTTTTGAATCTCTAGACCATTGGTGTAATTCTTAGATGGAACATCAATATGTTGTTTTATCCCATCATCCACCATCTCTATCTCCTTTATTTTATTCAATAAATCATCGTATGACTGCTGTTAATGATCATCTTCTTTAGGAGTATTCTCCATTTTAGCAATGAATCTACATGGGTTATCTTCCTGGCTACCATTTGAAGAAATATTATCTTGTACTTGATCTATATCCACCATTGTAAATCCTTGGGAAACCTCTAATAACTCTTCTTCTTCATCTACAGGTGTCTCAATTATGATGTTTTATTGGTCTCTAATTGAAATCTCTTTCACATCTTTAGGAATATAAGTCATCTTAGATGTAACTTCTTCAAGTGGCTCATCTTCATCTTCATCCTCATCTTCAAATGGAGAACCAAAGGTTTCCACCATGAAAGATTGATATGTCTCTGAAGAGTCAGATGTACCTACAATATTGTCTCAGTGAGGTACAACTCCATATGTGTCTCTTCTATATTGAGATATTTCAAAAACAATGCAATGATTGGCCAAATCTACATCATAAAAATTCATCTATATGTCCTTAAATGACTCATCATGAAACCTTCTTGGAGTTTTATTAAACCCTTGAGAAGAGAAATTTATACTAGAGTTCTCCTCATTATTACCCATTTACTTCCACAATTAAATAAAATTAGTGCTCAATTTCTAAACCATTTGTAGTATTAAGTCATTTGAATTCTTTGGGGTCTTAGGCTCACAAGTTGGAGCAATCCTACTAGCTGTGGGCATTAGAGTTATATGATTTCTTGGATGGAGTCCATTAATAGTGTTATTCAAGAACCCTGAGCTCTAACTAGGATACAGATGACTCAATGCTAATTAGATCCAGACTGGAGGTTGATTTAGGACAGATATATTATGATTGGTGTTAGGGATGGAATATGTCATTTATCCTTGAGGTTGTATTTGGTCATTAATGGTTATGACTTTAGAGTAGGCCTAAACCAATGTATTTATAACTAAGATAGATATTTTTAGGAACACAGAGGTCATGAGATCCACAACATCCTTATAAATTTATAAGGCTAAATCCTTATTAAGTCTATAAGGGGCTATGGTTCTATTGAACCTCTTTTGAAACCTAGCTTTGAAGGCTATGATGGTCTCATTAGCATCTATTTTAATTGTGGTTAATAGCTAATAGAGGACATAGGGACTAATGATTTTGCCAAATTGATCAATAAAAACATTATTAAAATCATCCCAACTAGTAATTTAGTCTTCAGGTAGACTAAGAAAACCTTCATATGTAGCATCTTTTAAAGTAAAAGAAAATAGTCTACATGCTACATCTTCATAAGTCGCATTTAATATTATTAATGTATCTTTAAAAATTCTAACATGTTCTTCAATTTTGACAACATTAGGACTAAAAGTGGATATATATCTTTCAAGATTTTAAAGAAGATCATGCACTATACCTAGTACATTGATCGAAGAACCACCTAGCCAAGCCATACCTTGAATACATGAGTATCTTGAACTAATGAAATAGATTGAGAGCCTGAGGAGTTTTTCTCACCTTGGTCTCACTTTTATAATTATAATTTAAGGACTTTGAATCCTATTTGAAATACGATGTGTCAAATCAATCTTTACAAAGAATAATGATTAGATTTCCCCATTAAGTAAATTTTGCAAAGATTCATATAAATAACAATAAAGGGCATCACTCTTTAACTCTGTTAGCTCAAAGAAGTGTCTAAATATGCTAGTATGAATGATCTTTATATGTTCAAATCCAAATAAACTAAAATTTGCAAAGTATTTATGAATCTTTGATCCAAATAGCTATTACTAACCTCAAACTAGTTAAATTCAAAGATCTAAAGATATCTTTATCACAATTAAACATATGTATTCAAAGAATGTCAATCTTTACCTAAATAAGCCAAAAGACGAATCTAAAATCATGAAGATCACAAACCTTTACATAGTTATGCTAAAAACACACAAATATGTAAAGAATAGAGTGATCTTTGATTAAAATACATCAAAACCAGAAAAGCTCCTACAAATTCACAAAGATTTATTGATATCCTTCCTTCTAGTGCAAGTGAATCTCCTCCTATTGATGCCTAAATGTGCACCATTAGTGCTCGAAGTGTTAAGAAAAACTTCTCATTTTAGAATTTAGTGCATGAGTTGTGGGTTGTAGTAATCTTATTACTTATTGGTGAAATAGAGGTAGAACAAGTGACTGGTTCACCATATTTATATTAAGTGGTGGTTGGGAATAACCATGGCCAAATAGCAGATCTATGTAGAATATGTAGTAACTATGCAAAGAATAGTGAATTATGATCAGGAACTAAATTCAGAATTAATTTAGTATGGATATTTATAATGACAAGCTAAACTAAGGTGATTTGGGTTAAAAAAGAAGCAAAAGCAAGGGTAGGGTAGAAAGAAAGATGTTGTTAGTCTTGTTTTAGACATTATAAAAAAGTTCACATGTCATCTAAACATGCATTAAGCCAATGTATGAAATGAAATATCTTAAACTCAAATCACAACATACATCAGACAAGCTTCAAAGGAAGGTATGAAATGATGCAAATAGGAACCAGACTCACTTTAAAGATTCACTTCGACAATAAAACAACATTAGTTCAAATGCAAAATAAGTGTGGCAAATGAAATAAGCCTAAAAACTTTAAACTAATCTAGCAGTGACATAAATTAGCAGCTCTGCATCCAAGATACACATCTAGAATTCATAAGAACCATTCAAATCTGAAATTAAAACCAGACAACTGAGAGAAACCATATAGCACTTCCTACAAGCAAATACTAGATAATCTTTGTAGAATTTCTTAATTATATTAACTACTCCTAGTTTACAAAGTAATTTGGTTCTAATAACTCCCCCCTTCTTGACAAATGATAATGTTCCTTTTATAAGATACAAGGTAGCATGTTGGTTAGTGATATCAAGTTACATTTGAACATGTATATAAAATAGCTATCCTATCTGTTACATTCTAGAACAAATGATCTTTTCTAATGAACTAACTAATAGATAATGTGCTCTTATAAATTGCACATGTCAAAAGAATATCCTATTTCAAAATGTAATACAATGATGGTTACAAAAGGACATTCTTATTTCACTAATCTTTGGGACCTTTTTATTGTTGATGTTTTGAGTTACTGTTGTAGAGTCCTCATTGTTCATTGAATGACTTTTTTTTACCTATTTCAGCTTAAACATATATTAAATATAGATTGAAAACCAATTAAAATATTGGTTTTCATTTAGCCATTGCATTAATGAAAATCTTATAGGTTTCATAGCCTTGCCATCAACTGCTAGGACCCTCCATTTAAAAGCCATCAACAAGTTCTCAGGTATCAAAAAATGACATTCACACAAACATCATTTGACATCCACAAGAATCTATTTGATGTCCCACAGTCTGTCAAATTTAAGCTCATATGTATTTTTTCTTAGGTTCAAATTTGACATTTGCATGAACGTCTTCTATTTTTGGCCAACTTTGTAATTTTATATCTTGAATATCAAAGGTCATGGAGTCACAAAAATTATAGGGAATGTACTTGATACTCAAAGTAAAAAACTCATTAAATCCATTGGTCATGAGAGCTTTCTAGGTAGACTTATAAAATGTAGAAGTTGATTGGTCCATGTGATGTGCATGACATCCTCATGCCCATCAGGGTCAAAATTGACTATGGAAATTTGGTCATTTTAGTCTGTAGAGTTAACTTTGAATATACATATCTTCCATCTCACTTCATTGTGTCAGCTGCAATTTGGTGTATATATTCTATGTATGAATATGAAAAAAACCATTTGACCATTTTTCCTAAAACTACAGCACTTATGAGATATAGCACCTTCGATATGTCTACTTGGATTAATTTAGATCTTAAATTGGCACATATTATCTTGGTATGAAGATGAAAAAATTGATTTGATCATTTCTCCCAAAATTTATACACATGCGAGATATGACCTTGGCAACATGCTCACTCAGCTCTGTTTGCACTCCCTAAAAAATGATTATGGAAAAATAATGGAATTTTCTTGAAAGGCCAACTTTGGGTCCTTATATCTTTTAGCATGCTTTATCGCATGAGCTAAAACTTGGCTCATATGTTCTTGATATGAAGATGAAAAAATTCATTTGACCATTTCTATTTAAAATTTCATATGTGTGAGATATGACCTTACCAACATGCTCATTTGGCTCTATTTGCACTCAGAAAACATAGTCAAAAATGCTTTGGAGATCAACTTTGCACATTTGTATCTTCTTCTACACTTCATTACATGAGCTACATATTGGTGCATATGATCTTGGTATGAAAATGAATAAACATATTTTATCATTTCTCTTTAAATTTTGGCACGTGCAAGATATGACTACACCAATATGCTCACTCAACTTAATTTAAACCCAGAAAAAATGGCTAAGTAAAGAAAAACAACAAAATTTGGTTTAGAGGACAACTTTGGATCTCCATAACTTTTGATTTAATTTAGAGGATGAGTTTAAATTTGGTTCATATCTTCTTGGCACAAAAATGGATAAACCCATTTGATCATTTTCTTTGACTCATCCACACGTGTGAGATATGACCTCAACAAATTGCATGTTTAGATTTTTCATCTTTACACTAGAATGTCTAGATGGACACAATGAGAAACCAGTTGAATACCACACACTTCCATACTTACTCCAAGTATTCTTGGCACTCTATAGGTTCTCTAAAACATTTCCATGATCTTTATAAATTGACAAATGACACTTTAAGTGAGCTTAGTTAACTTGACTTTTTACAGACCAAAGGCTAATAAAAGGCTAAATTAGGATTAAATAATGAAATTTAGACACATCTCATTAAATAAAGGTCACATCAAGCCTATAGCTTGAAATATGAAGAACAAATGCTAACAAATTTAGACAAGGTCAAATTAAAACCATGAACCAATAAGTCAGCTAGACCATGGTGTGGATGAGCTTCAAATAAAAATAATGTCCAAACATGCTAGTGACACTTTCATCAAGTGAATTTTTAATTTCAATGTAAAAATTTGCACAATTTAACACAAGGGTCTTCATTTTTTATAAATGGGGTATGTTGACCTTAACACATCCTTAGCCACAACCCTAGTCACCACCTCCATAACAACAAGCTCAACTCTAGTTGCTAGCATAGCTCCAATTACAACTATACTTCCAACAACAACTTGAAAAAGTGTTAAGCAGGAGCTGATTTAGCCTAAGTTAAAGGCTATTTTTTTTGAAAATTGTAAAAGTAATGATTACAAACAAATAGTTAATTTTTTTGCATCCATGTTGTAATTAAATAAATTATTTTTTGTCAGTGTGCACACGTTGCATGTCTAAGGTTATCTATAAGTTATAACATATAACTAGTACTTTTGGTCTAGTTATTTAATATATAATCAAAAAAATTATATACTTGGAGGATGAGGTGACCCCTTCTCCAAGTTATTTATAAACATGTATAATCCTCTTTTCAAAGGGTCAAAGTTTTGGATCAATAAACAGGAAGAGATAAATAGATTCATTATCATGCAACTATGTTTGTTATTTTTTATTTATTTTCTATGTTAATGAATTTAAGTTTATTTATTTATATCAATTAAATAATTCTAAAGTGTGTTAATAATATGGATGAATTTGATTCTTTCAATTAATGAATATTATTCTTAGATGTGCAAAAACAATTAAGGATTATTAAATTTCATTAGTTTTAGTAGTTAGTATAGGTTTAAATGATAATTTGAGGTGTGCAAAGGTATTTATTTTAGTATAGTCATCTAGGAATGAGCCATAACTATCCTAGATAAATTTCTAGTCTAAGTTATAATCTCTCAAATAAGGGTGTGCAACAATATCCCTAAGGAGAAAAACCTTTAGTTGAGATCATTGAGCATCCTATATTTGTTTTCCTAAACTGCTATTTGTGCTTGTTCATGAGTGTGAAATAAATATAAATTGTAAACACTACTCTTGGAGATACTTTTTCACCAAAGAAACAATCTTAGGAGTGACTTTTTAGGAACACATAGTTTTGAGCATTGTTCTTGTTGTTGAGGTTTGGCATTGATGTTGTCATTGGTGTTAAAATTTCTTAAAAAGGTGTGCATAGTGAATTTTGGTGAAGTGAGTAAGCACAAGATCGTGATAGTTTTTTTCATTATGTTATAATTTAATTTAATTTTAGATACTTTCATAAGTGTTTCAATGTCAGTTTCAAGTGCTTAAGAAGCCTAGTTATAGTACTAGGCATAGCGTGAAGAGACCTTGTGAGAAGGTATGAGTATGATGGCTAGGTGAGATGAGTGAAAAAAGTAATAAATGGTTGTATTAGGTTACTTTTTCATGTACATATATCATTATATCACTCATAAGAGTCTTGGGGTGAGCCTATAGGGTTAGGATCTATAGATCAAGTATCTAACTAGACCACTTCTAGACCTTGCTTAGCCTAATGAGGCATCATGATTTGTTGTAAAGGCATATGAAGGATGTAAGGTAATTTTTAAGTATGAGAGAGGTTTATTTAGTATGTGATTTAGGTTTATATTTGATGGAAAGAGGCATGAATTTCATTTTTAAGGCCTAATGTGGTTTATAAGTCAAGGTCTAAGAGATCAAAGACAGAGAGTATGGCCTAACGGAGTATGAGGTTCTATTTACAAATAAAGTATGGATATGTGAGTGTTTTCACATTTATTATATATCTTTCAAGAATTTTCATAAATTTTGAGGTTATGGTTTTCAAGATAAATCATGAAAAGTGGTTTTGAGGTCTCTTAAGTACATAAAATGAAGGCATGCAAACCCGAGAAGGAATTCCAGGGGTTTGTTGGCATGTGTAACCTATGAATTGGAACATAATATGTTAATTACATATGGGAAAGGGTCCTAGATCAAAATTATATGAATTATTTTTTGGATTGAGGTACTATGATTTATGGTTAATCATTAATAGTGGAAGTGTTTTTAAACCCTATTAGAACCCTAATAGTGACCCAATGTTGAAGATATGATTAAAAATTGATTAGTATGGCTTATAATTTTTAGGTAAGTGTTTATATATTGTATTTAAATCTCCCAGGTACCTTCAAGTGGTGGTTATTAGAGAGAGGAGAGAGAAAATGAGAAGATACCGACTTATTTTTGAAGAAGTTGATGTAGCTATAAAAATTTGTATTGGACATAATTTGAAAATGGATGGAAGATAAATCTTAAGACTCATGTTTAATTTTCATAAAGGTGTGTGTGTGTGTGTGTGTGTGTGTGTGTGTGTGTGTGTGTGTGTGTGTGTGTGTGTGTGTGTGTGTGTGTGTGTGTGTGTGTATTATATAAGCCTCAAGTGTGTTATATCAGTCATCCAATTTAGCCAACTACCAGTAGGCCTAATGATGCAAACAGTGAGAAACCTAGGTAGTAGTGAGAAGATGATTAGGAATGTGTTATCATGAAATAGTGATGAAACTAAGTTTATAGATATTTTTGTAAGTAATTTTAATTCATGTTCATTTTTGGTATAATTTTTGGAGTTCATTGATTATAGTGAAAAAATCTCTCATAAGTTGACATGTCTGGTTCAGATTAGATAGTGAGATATAAGGTTATGAGATTAGTCTGCAAGACCAATATTGCCATTAGAACATATTATATTTATATATAATAATAGTATAATTATCTAATAATATCATATACATAAATAATAAGTAATTTAATATGTCTATAAATGTGTTGGAGGTCTGAGTCACCATGACTAGTCTTTGAGGAAAACTGGTAGTTCTTGAGTGAGCAAGTTGCAGGAGTGTTTTTGAGTCCTTCTACCTTGTGTAATGAAGTATAATTATCTTGAAGTTTTTGAGGTATTCTAGGTTTTTTAATATTATTTATTTTCATGTTTTTATGGCTAAACATTGTGTTATCTTCAATTGTTCAAAATAAACCTTTATGTGTGTGTGAAGGCCTAATGTAAATAATATTAATGGCATGCTTCAAGTGGTGATTGGAGATAAAAAGTTTCATGGACATAATATTATATTTATTAGGGGTATATTTTAATGGTATATGAATTTTTCCTACCATTTATAAAGTTTGAAATTATTCCAAGGAGATCAAAGGGTAACATGTATTAATGAAGGCCTAATTAAATTAGGTCTCCTTATGGCCTAAAGAAGGATTCGGTCCATTTGAGATATAGCCAAACTAATGTAATGATTTATTAATGTTTATGGTATTTCCTAAGGTATATTATTTAGAAAATATAAGTGGAAAAGTGTGTGTGTTTGACCAAGAGGAGTGTGAGCAAGAGCCTAGTATAAGAACAAGGCCTAATAGGCCTAATTAACTTGTTAGAGAAGGTGTGAGTAAAAGTAAAGGATATATAACTTTTAAGATATAAAGGAGGTCTTTTAGAACATCATAAGGGTGTATATAAACTATCATGAATATCTAAAAAGAGTAATATATATAAATATCAAGGTCATATGACCTAATCTATCTTGAAGAGACCTAGTTGAGCGAAGGAGCCTAAAAGGTAGTTTGAGAGGGATAGAAGAGATGAAGAAGGTGGTCATCATATGTTGTATGAGAAAAAATATATACTAAATTTGATCAAATAAATCATGTGGATGAGTTGGTTTTGAGTCATCTAGGGGGTTGGATCCTCTTTTCAAGTTGGTTCTTGCTAAATCCTAGCTAGGTTGGTGTTTAGCTAGTTGGGGTTGGTGTTCCATGTGAAGTTGGTGCTTCAAAAAATTATGATATTTTAAATTATAGTATTGTATTCCATTTTTAGTGATTAGTTTATTTTATTCCCCTTGAGGCTTTCCCACTCATGTGTTTTTGTGTTATGCTCATGTGAATGACTCTTTATACATTATTATACCTTTGTATTGCCTTGATGGTTCAAGGAATGTTAAAGTACATGTGAAAGAAAGTTTTAAGAGACTGATTCACCCCACCCCCTCTTATTCATTGTCTTTCCAAAAAATCATATCATATCTTGGTCCTTTGAAGTAATTCTAACATATTGAAGGTGATCCTAAAAAGAACAAGATGTCAAGAGATCAAAAGGAAGAAGACAACATGTATGATGAATAATTCTAATATGATAGTGAAGAAGAAAAGCTGAAGTAGACATTAAAATTGAGATCATAAGTGTCCTTGATGACTTGAATCATCAAAATAAGACAATCAAGGATCTCAATAATTAGTTAAAAGGTGTCAATACAAGGTTTAAATCAAAGGAAGTTGAGTATGATTGACTAAAGATAGAGCTAGATTCCTTGAAGGTTTAGCATAAGAAGTTCATAGACAAGATTAATAAGTGTGAAAAAGAGCATAAGAAGTCAGAACAAGTCAAGAGTACCAACATGAAAATACCAATCATGCAACCCAATGAAATATAGGATAAGTTATGATGGGAAAAGGAGTAATCAGTCAAGAGATAAGTCTATAAATGTTGTTTGCTACATCTATCATAATATGGGGCACATTGTAATATTTTTTTCTAATAGATTTAGTAGGCCCTCAAGATTCAAAAATACATATGAAGCTCCTATAGTGCATGATAAGGTTCAGACATTAATATGGAATCCAAATCAAGTTAGGACTGATCATATTGATTTCAAGAGTCAAGATGGACTATTTGTAAAGAAGGAACAAAAGACTAAAATGGAATATATGTTAGCTCAGACTGCCTTTCACATTCAAAATGAAGGCATGACATGGTATGTAGATATTGGTTTCTCAATCCATAGGATAGGAGATAAAAATAAGCTCATATCATTGAAGAAGTATATTACAAAAATAGTGAGGATTAGAGACAACATAACTACCAAATAATTGGTAAGGGTGTCTTGAGTTTGGACAATGGGAAGACCAAGACACAAAATGTGTTGTATATTTAAGGTTTGAAACATAACTTGCTTAGTGTAAATCAAATGTGCAATCAAGGAAACACACTAACCTTTCATGATAAAGGGTGTGAGATAAGGAGAGCCAAATCAAAAAGGCTAATTTCTAATGCTAAGAGGACTGAGAACAATCTATATGTCTTGAATGAGATTAAGAAGGAGAGATGTTTTATGATCAAGATGGATGAAATTTGGCTATGGTACAGAAGGTTAGGTTACCTAAAATTTGACAATCTAGTTAATATAAGCACTAATAAGTTTGTGAATAACATGTCTAAGATCACCAAACCTATAAACATACTTTACAAGGCATGTCAACATGGTAAACAGACTAGAAGAATGTTCAAGTCTAAGGATTACTCTACTACAAGACCCTTGGAGTTAATACACATTGATCTCTTTGGACCCACAAGAATTCAAAGCATTAAAGGAGATAATTACTTTATGTTACTCATAGATGAATACACAAGAATGACTTAGGTTGCATTCTTGAAATAAAAGTTAGAAGCCCTTGATAAGTTCAAAGAATTCAAATCTCTTGTTGAGAATGACAATAATGGGAAGATCAAGTGCCTAAGATCTGATAGAGGATGAGAGTTTTAGTCTAATGAGTTTGATGACTTCTATGAATTTCATGGAATAAGGAGATAGTTCTCAATAGCTAAGACACCTCAATAGAATGGGGTAGTGGAAAGTGAGAATAGGATAGTTTAAGGAATGGATAGAATATGCTAAATGAGTATATTCTATCTAATGGATATTGGAGATAGGTAGTAAGCACTACAATCTAAATTTTGAATAGAGGACAAATAAGGACTAATGGAAATAAGACTTGTTATGAACTATAGAAGGGCAAACCTACTATTTTGGATCACTTTAGAGTGTTTAGAAGCAAATGTTTCATCAAGAGATGATGAAGAATTAGAAATTTTTGATTCCAAATATAATGAAGGTATATTCTTAGGATGCTCATCAATGAGCTCAACATATAGATGTTATAACAAGAGGTTACAGAAGATGTGGAAAGCACTAATGTGAAGATTGATGAGACAAGGAAATCACACTCACAATCAAAGGATACTTTATAGAATCTAGACTTCAAAAATGAATAGGAAACTATATATATTGATGAGGAATAAGAAGTTGAGGAGAGATAAGACTCAAAAGGCCCCTCAAGATAGATTCAAAGAGATCATCCTGAATCTCAAATCATTGGTGAAAATAATGTAGGTATATAAATAAGGAGAAGAATGGTAAGTAATATAAATCAAGATAATGTTGCTCTATTGTCTAAGATTGAACCTAAGAATATCATAGAAGAAATAAAAGACAAATTTTTGATAGGATATATGAATGAGAAGTTAAACCAAATAGAGAAGAATGAGACCTGGGAACTAGTTCCTAGGCCTAATAACAAGAATGTCATTGGCACAAAATGGGTGTTTAAAAACAAATTAAATAAAGATAGAGAAGTCACTACAAACAAGGATAGATTGGTATGCAAGGGATATGCACAAGTTGAATGTGTATACTTTGAGGATACCTTTACACTAGTATAAAGATTGGAATCCATCAGGTTGTTTCTAGCATAAGTAGTATTTAAAGGATTTAAGGTATACTAGATGATTGTCAAATCTACCTTTTTGAATGGGATCTTGGAAGAGGATATGTACATAAATAAACTTGATGGATTCTCACTATTAGATGACAAGGATTTTGTTTTTAGATTTAAAAAGGATCTTTATGTTCTAAAGCAAGCTTCTAGAGCTTGGTATGCCAGGTTTGGTAGGTATATATTATATCAAAGATTCAAAAGAGGAGTTGTAGATAGTAATCTATAAAAAAAGTCAAAATATGACCATCAGTTGATTGTAGTTGTCTATGTGGATGACATCATCTTTGGTGAAAATAATGAGAACATACCAAGGGATTTGTAGATGTGATGAAGAAAGAGTTTGAGATGTCCATGCTAGGAGAACTATCATTCTTTCTTGGGTTAAAAATCACTCAATTTGAAAAAGGTATATTTATTTCACAAGCCAAATACATAAGAGAGATGTTGAAGAAGTTTGAGATGGAATATTTCAAGGCAGTTAATACACCTATGATCATAGGGTGTACGTTGAGCAAGGAAGATGAGTCTCCAAAGTTTAATCAAACATCATATAGGTTAATGATTAGAATTTTTCTATACACCACTACCTCTAGACCTAACATCATGCAAGCAGTATGTCTTGTGGGAAGGTTTCAAGTAGAACTAAAGTAAAATCATTTGGAAGTAGTCAAAATGATACTCACGTATCTCATGGGGCCTATGGAGTATGGGTTATGGTATCTATTGACATAGTGGATTGCACCCTCGATAAGGCCGAGCCCCTGCCTTCCATGTGCAATAAGGGAAAGTCCCCTCTTGCTTATGGGCCTAGCAAAATTGGGGGGAGAGTCTCTAGATAAGGGCTAGCTCCCTTTGATGTATCTTTTAGGTCCTGGATTTCCTATTGCTAACAAATGGGGGGAGGGGTAAAAAGGGAGAAGGATTACTGAAAAGCATAACCTAAACCTAAATTAAAAGGTGATACACCAAAAAAGTTGATTTACTTAACTCGGACCCACGTTTTTCACCAAGGCCAAGCTAACATACACTTCATCTGATGTGGGAAACTCTTCTATGTTAGTGAGTCAAGGTTATATAGAGATATAGGGAGGAAAAACTACCATAGGTGTTCTGAGACACACTTTGGTAGCCTATTCACATGCACCTATATTCCTGTTGTAGACACTTTTGGCAGACTTTTAGAAGAAGAAACTTCACAATGCACTAAACATGCTGGAATCATTTTGTGAAAGCATAAAAGAAAATGACTTGACACAAAGTGAAAACATAGACATATGCATGAGTGTAAGTTCAAATGGAGGTAAAAAATGTTATGTCTTGATTCAAGGTAAAATCTGGCAGAGTTCTACCTTACAAATCCAAAGATTTTTGGGCAAAGCTTTGCCTTACATGCTAAGAGATCTTTTCAAAATGAGAAGTTTACAATATATAGAAAGAGAAGAAGTAAAGGCACCCCTTTGGAAAAGACTTTGGCACCCTTTTACAAGCTGGCCCATTTGCATTGAGAGCATTGAGAAGAGGATGTCACTGTTGCTGATATCATCCTTATAGAAGAGGCCTACTAGAACCATGTTGTGTAATCATCAGTCTTAACCTTGGCATTCAAACATTAATGTGAAAGCATGGGCCACACATCTTTTTTTACAAACAAGACTACTCCTTTAAGATATTCATGTGGTTTGTCTACTCATAAATGCAAAGTGGAGAAAATAGGGCACGTCATTTACTATTTGCACTCCTTGATGACCACTTGGCAGACACTATGTCAACCGCTGGAATAACTCACCTCTCCTTTGCCACCTGGGTTATTTTGTCCATTCTTGTACTCAGCTCTTTTGTCTCTTCCTGGCTTTGTCTTTTTTGTCTCCTTCAACCCTCGAGGCTATCTTCTTGGTGGGTCACTGAGTTCACTCACAGCTTGTCCTTAAGCTTTTCAAAATCAAAAGCTATTTCACTGCCTTAAATTTGACGTCTGTGCACCCATCACTGGGTATTTGAACCTCCAACAGCTAGTTCATCGTGCTTGATTTTGATGTCTTTGGGCCTGTCACCCCTTTGAATTTCCTCAACCTTTTCCTTTCCTTCAGCTTTTTTTCTAGTTGGGCTTTTGTTTTGGCCATTTCTCCCACACTATTTCTCTCATGGACAAAATGTCTACAAAAACTATCTTGATCACTTTTGGCCTTTGAAATTCTCTTCGGGGCTTTCATCTCAGCCATTTTTCTCGTGTAAAAAATGTTTGCAAGAATTGTCTTACTCGCTTCCTTTCCTTTAGAGTTTTTTCTCAGGTTTTTTCCCACGGCTTTTCTTGAATTTCTTCAGACTTTTTGTCTGAAGGAATTCCTTTGGACAAAAGTCCAAAGAAATTATTTCTTGCTTTTGCCTTGGCCTTGTTTGTTTCTACAAAAATTTCTTCTGAAGAATTTCTTCAGACAAAATGTCTGAAGGAATTCCTTTAGACATTTTGTCCAAATAAATTCTCATCCTTTGCCTTAAATAAATCTCTGAAGAAAACTTACCTTTTTGGCCTTGTCCACTTTTTGGTGTTTTTAAGTGTTCCCTGCCCTCTGCAAGGGCACTTGAATGGTTCCTTTTATGTTTGACTACCCTCCACAAGGGCATTAGTCCTTTGGGAGACTCTCTTGAACCTTTTGGTTGAACCCTTTGACTTGAACCATCCAAATGAAACAAGCCTTTGAACCAAGCTGATGAACCATTTGATTGAACCAGTTCAATGGTTCAACGGGTCAAAGTTGCTAACTCTTGGAAAGACCAAGTCATCAAACCAAGGCATTGAACCAACTAGGTGAACTGACTACTTGAACCAAGCACTTGAACTCGGAATGGTCCATTTTGTGCCCAAGTGTTGGGAACTTGTTTCTTGCCTGCAGAGTCTATAGAAATTCCTTACAGAGTTTGTAGAAATTTCCAAACTTGTACAAAATCAAAAAATGAACTGGCTCAGAATAACAAGGAAAGAAGGGGACCAAATTTTGGCCTATTAAACCAAAAATGGTCAACAAATTGGTGACTCCCAGGGGAAGCATGCCTATTATGCTTAGAAACTAGTTGCCTTAAAATCCATTGGGCACAAAGTTAGAATGTAACTTTGAAAAAAGGTTAACAACAGCCTTGAGAGACCTAAGAATCAATCATGAGATTTTACCCCAGACACAAGGGAAAACACACATAAGGCTAAAAAACACTACTTGTGCAAATAGCACTTAGGGAAAATAGGAAAAGAAAACTAAAATCAAACTACTATATACAGCTAACTAGGTATATTTGCCTCCCTCCTAGATCAAAGGGAAAATTCCTTAAGTCTCCTTCATGACAAGGAAACTTATGGTGCCAAACAAGTGGCTAAATGAAATGGAGATTTGGTGACCTACTCCTCTTGCCTACCACCTTGATTAGCTTACATCTAAGTGGATTAGAATCAAACATGCTTCCATCATATATGTACTCTTCTTGTTCTTGGAAGCTTCCTGCATGCTAGTGTGTTTCACTAAGGAATTGATGGTTGGTGTCTCATCACCATAAGCCCCTTGATCTACATAGCTCCTTTGTAGTTCATCATGGTTTTATTGAAGAAGGGTGATTGTTGTGATGTCTAAAATGGAATCACAAACTGATTGCTCATCCCACAAAACATCACCTTCTTGTTCAAGGCTCTCTTCTTCAAAGTTGTTCTCAAGATGAACAGGCCTCTCCTTCTCTTGCTCAAGAATCAGAGTCTCTAGTTGTTCAAAGACATCCATCTGATCCTCCTCTAACTCAGGCTCCTTATCATGGTCATCCTCCTCATCAAAGCAACAAGGAAGTTCATCAAACAAAGGAGGAGAGAGATCACCATGCTTATGCTCCTCTTCATATTGCTGGAACATCTGCATGTATGCATGCCTTGCATCTTCTCCATTGCTGATGATGTCTTTCGAAGGTGCCTCTTTGATGATTTCCTCTTCATTATCACTCATGATAGCCTCTTGGGAAACTACAAATTAGATATTTTCTTCCTCACTCACCTCCTACAAAATAGGTTCCTCCTTGAGAAGGGATGAAGTGGAAGGCTAACGATTAAAACCATGTGGAAGAGGAGGCAGTCCTTGAGATAGAATTGAATGATTCTCCTCTTTCCATTTGGCTAGCACTTCATCTATATCAGATGTGGCCTAATAGCTCTCTTGGAGGTGTGTAGATGGGGTGTGTTTAGACATGGAAACTACTACATCCATCACACGTTGGCTAAGGAATCTCGTTCTAGATTCCAACTCTGTAATTCTCCTAGCTATGTCTTCTTGAAAAAGCCTTTCTTGGAGGTCACCAACATCATCATGATGAGTAGGAGTAGTTTTGTCTTCTTCAAGGTTTTGAGCAAAACATTTCTTGTCCTACTTCCTACCCCATGATTCCACCATTTACTTCCAAGTTAGGATCTTGCCATCATGTTGAGAGACCTGAGGGAGTTGAGGAAGACTAAGAAGGGTCTATTGATGCATAAGAAGAGTTGCTTCAATTGAAAATGTATTTGGTGTGTATAATTCCATTGCTCATAACCATGGACCTTGTTTTCTTTCATGTGGTTTTGATCAATCTCAAAATGTTCATGGAATTACCCCAAATAGCTCTCCTGGTTACCCTTCAATAATGAGGGAAGTAACGTTGGAGTTTGAGGTGGTTCCATGACAACCTGAGCTTCACCAAAGTTATATAAAAATTGATTTCTTGATGGCACCAGAACTACTTAACCAGCTAATTCAACTCAAAGTCGCCATTGGTGTTTATGAAAAAGCCTCCAAAGGCTGGTTGGTTGAAGAACACACCAAAATTCTTCAACTCTTTGGACAAAACTTGTCCTAGTTGGTCTCACCGGGCATGCCAAAAATTGTTGATGTAGTGGATTGCACCCTCAATAGGAGGTCAAGCGCCTGCCTTCCACATGCAATAATGGAAACTCCCCTCTTGCTTGTGGGCCTGGAAAATTTGGGGGAGAGTCTCTAGATAAGGGCTATCTCCCTTTGATGTATCTTTTAGGTCCTGGATTTCCTACTACTAACAAATGGGGGGGTGAAAAAGGAGAAGGTTTACTGAAAAGTAGAACCTAAACCTAAATTAAAAGGTGATACACCAAAAAAGTTGATTTACTTAGCTCGGACCTACACTTTTCACCAAGGACAAGCTAACATACACTTCATCTGATGTGGGAAACTCTTCTATGTTAGTGAGTCAGGGGTCCATAGAGATACAGGGAGGAAGAACTACCAGAGGTGTTCTGAGACACACTTCAGCAGCCTATTCACATGTGCCTATATTCCTGTTGTAGACACTTTTGGCAGACCTGAAGAAGAAGAAACTTCACAATGCACTAGACATGCTGGAATCATTCTATGAAAGCATAAAAGAAATGACTTAACACAAAATGAAAACATAGACATATGTGTGATTACAAGTTCAAATGGAGGTAAAAAATGCTATGTCTTGATTCAAGGTAAAATATGGCAGAGTTCTACCTTAAGAACCCAGAGATTTTTGAGCAGAGCTTTACCTTACAGGCTAAGAGATCTTTTTCAAAATGAGAAGTTTACAATATATAGAAAGAGAAGAAGTAAAGGCATCCCTTTGGAAAAGACTTTAGCACCCTTTTACAAGCTAGCCCATGTGCATTAAGAGCATCAAGAAGAAGAAGTCGATGTTGTTGATATCATCCTTCTAGAAGAGGCGTGTTAGAACCATGTTGTGTAATCATCGGTCTTGACTTTGGCATTCAAACATTAATGTGAAAGCATGGGTTGTGCCTCTTTTTCTACAAACAAGACTACTCTTTTAAGATATTTACATGGTTTGTCTACTCATAAATGCAAAGTGGATAAAATAGGGCACGTCATTTAC
Source organism: Torreya grandis (assembly GCA_037957365.1). NCBI lineage: Eukaryota > Viridiplantae > Streptophyta > Pinopsida > Cupressales > Taxaceae > Torreya > Torreya grandis. Next base: position 7,421,864 of record JARHVA010000036.1, read on the forward strand.
TATTTGTGTTCTTTGATGACCACTTGGTAGACACTGTGTCAACCACTGGAATAACTCACCTCTCCTTTACCACCTAGGCTATTTTTTCCAATCCTGTGCTTGGCTCTTTTGTCTCTTCCTAGATTTGTCTTTTCTATCTCCTTCGGCCCTCGCGGCTATCTTCTTGGTTGGTCATTGAGTTCACTCCCAGCTTGTCCTTAAGCTTTTCAAAATCAACGGCAATTTCACTGCCTTAAATTTGATGTTTGTACACCCATCACTAGGCATTTGAACCTCCAATAGCAAGTTCACCATGCTTGATTTTGACATCTTCAGGCCTGTCACCCCTTTGAATTTCCTCAACCTTTTCCTTTCCTTCAATTTTTTTTTGGTTGGGCTTTTGTTTCATCCATTTCTCCCATGCTATTTCTCCCGCAGACAAAATGTCTGCAAGAACTATCTTTATCACTTTTGGCCTTCAAAATTCTCTTCGGTCAGGCTTTCATCTCAACCATTCTTCCCACAAACAAAATGTCTGCAAGAATTGTCTCACTCGCTTCCTTTCCTTCAGAGTTTTTTCTCATGTTTTTTCCCTTGGCTTTTCCTGAATTTCTTTAGACTTTTTGTCTGAAGGAATTCCTTCAAACAAAAGTTCAAAGAAATTATTTCTTGATTTTGCCTTGGTCTTGTTTATTTCCATGAAATTTTATTCTAAAGAATTTCTTTAGATAAAATGTCTGAAGGAATTCCTTTGGACATTTTGTCTGAAGAAATTCTCATCCTTTGCCGTAAACAAATCTCTGAAGAAAACTTACCTTTTTGGCCTTGTCCACTTTTTGGTATTTTTAAGTGTTCCCTGCCCTCCACAAGGGAACTTGAATGGTTCCTTTTATGTTTGACTACAATTCACAATGGCACTGGTCCTTTAGGAGACTCTCTTGAACCTTCTGGTTGAACCCTTTGACTTGAACCGTCCAAATGAAACAAGCCTTTAAACCAAGCCGATGAACCATTTAATTGAATCGGTTCAATGGTTCAACGGGTCAAAGTTGCTAACCCTTGGAAAGACCAAGTCATCAAACCAAGGCATTGAACCAACTGGGTGAACTGACTACTTGAACCAAGCACTTGAACTCAGAATGGTCCATTTTGTGCCCAAGTGTTGGGAACTTGTTTCTTGCCTGCAGAGTCCATAGAAATTCCCTGCAGAGTCTATAGAAATTTCTAGACTTGTGCAAAATCAAAAAATGAACTGGCTTAGAACAATAGGGAAATAAGGGACCAAATTTTGGCCTGTTGGACCAAAAATGGTCAACAGTATCCAAAGATCAAGAAGTTTAATTTGATAGCCTATATAGATGCAGATTGGGAAAAAAGTCTAGTTGATAGAAAAACTACCAGTAGAGGAGACTTATTCTTAGGTGGGTGCCTATTTTCATGGATAAGCAAGAAGAAACCATCATTATCATTATCCACTTGTGAGGTTGAGTACATTGTATCAACTTCATGTTGTACTCAGGTCTTATAAATGAGAGAGACACTAAAACACTACAAGGTGGAGTATGATGGTCCTAGCTCTATCTATTATGATAACATAAGTGATATAAGTGTCTCAAAGAACCTTATCATGCATTCAAATACTAATAATATTCCCATCAAGTATCATTTTTTAAGAGATTAGGTAAGTGAACAAAGTGTCAAAATTGAATATGTTTCTACATAGGATTAGATTGAAGACATTTTGACCAAACCATTTCCAAAGGTAACATTTAAACACCTAAGATAAGAATTGGGTGTAATTATTGCCCCTTATAATCATTGAATAAGTTAAATACTTAGGGGGAGATAATTAGGTTAATTATCTCTAAGAATAGGTGAGTTTTTCTAAGAAAGTATCCATGGATATAGGGGATCATCTTTGTATTATATCTCATAAACTCATAGTCCTATGTGTTGAGTATTTTGGTTTCAAAGAGTGTGATCCAAGGAGTTGCAGACATCACTTTTTCATTTATGTCAAAGGGGGAGAAATACCAAAATGGGGAGATGATAATTATTTCTTTTTATTATGTTTTTACATCAATGACAAAGGTGGATATTGTTGAGCATTGTTCCTATTGTTGAGGTTTGGCATTGATGTTGTCATTGATGTCAAAGGTTTTTGAGAAGGTGTGCATAGTGAAGATTGGTGAAGTGAGTAAGCACAACCTTGTGAGAGGTTTTTTTTTCATTGTGTGATCATGTAAGTGAAGTTCAAATACTTTTATAAGTGTTTCAAGGTTAGTTTTCAAGTTTTAACTACCTAATAATCCTAGTCATGGCATTAATCGTAACATGAAGAGACCTTGTGAGAAAGTATGAGCATAATGTCTAGGTGATATTATTGAAAATAAGAATGATTGGTTTTATGAAGTTGTTTGATTATGTATGTTTATCATTGGATCACTCATGATAGTCTCAAGGTGAGCCTATAAGGGTGGGATCTACATATCAAGTATGCAACTAGACCACTTCTAGACCCTGCTTGGCCTAATAAGGCATCAGGATCTATTGTCAAGTAATATGAAGGATGTAAATAATTTTTTAAGCATGATATAATTTTATTTATTATGTGAGTTAGGTGGAGAGTGCATGGAAAGAGTCATGAAGGTCAATTTTAAGGCCTATTATGGTTTGCAGGTCAAGATCTAAGAGAGAAAAGAGAGAGAGAGTATAGCCTAATGGGGTATGAGGTTCTATTTCCAAATAAATTATAGATATTTGAGTGTTTTCATAGGTATTATATGTTATTTAAATCATGTTCACAAATTTTGAGGTCATGTTTTTTAATAAAAAGCATGAAAAGTGGTTTTGAGGTCTCTCGAGTACATAGAATGAAGGCATGCAAACCAAAAAAGGAATTTAATGTGTTCATTGGCATGTGTAACCTATGAATGGGAACCTAATATATTAAGGAGAGATGGGTAAGTGTCCTAGATCAAAATTTTAGGCATTAATTTTTGGATTGAGGGATTATGCTTTTTGATCAATCATTAACAGTAGAAGTGTGTTTAAACCCTCTTAGAACCCTACTAGTGACTTGATGTTAAAGATATGATTCAAAATTGCTCAAGATGGTTTTTAATTATCAAGTAAGTTTTTTGAGATTTTATTTAACTCTCTCAATTACCTCTACGTGGTGTTGGTTAGAGAGAGAAGAGAGAAAATGAGAAGATACAGGCTTATTTTTTAAAAAGTTATTGTAGTTGTTAAAAGTTGTATTAGACATAGTTTTCAAATGGACAAAAGATGAAATTTTAAGACTCATGTTTCATGTAAATAAATATTTATATATAGGTTATAACCCTTAATTATTATAAACTAGTCAACCAAGTTATCCAATTGCTAACAGGCCTAATGATGCAAATAGTGAGAAACCTAGGCAGCAGTGAGATGATGATTAAGGATGTGTTATCATAAAATAGTGATGAAACCAAGTGCATGGAGATGTTTTTTATGAATTTTAATACATTCTCATGTTTTTTATAATTTTTTGAGGTTATTTTTTTTAGTGAAAAAATTTCTCACAAGTTGACATGTCTGGTTCAAATGAGACAATGAGATATAAGGTTATGAGATTGGTCTGCAAGACCAATATTGCCATTGGACCATATTATCTTTATATATAATAATTATGTAATGATATCATAGGATCATATACATTCATAATAATTCATTTAATATGTCTATACAGGTGTTGGAGGTCTGAGTCACCATGACTAGTCTTTGAGGAAAACTGGTAGTTCTGAGTGAGCAAGTTGCAGGAGTGTTTTTGAGTCCTTTTGCCCTATGTAATGAATTATAATGATCTTGATGAAATTTTTGATGTATTTTAGGTTCTTTTCATATGAATTATTTTCATGTTTTTTTGTCTAAACATTTTTTTATCTTCAGTTTTTCAATATAAACCTTTATGTGTGTGTGAAGGGCTAATGTAAATAGTACTAATGGCATGCTTCAAGTGGTGACTGGAGATAAAAAGTGTAATGAAACTAATATGATATTATTATGAGTCTATTTGAGTGTAATATTAAATTTCCCTACCATATATGAATTTTTAAAGTGTTCTAAGGATATCAAAGGGTAAGTTGTACTAATGAAGGCCTCATTAAATCAGGTCCCATTAAGGCCTAAACAAGGATTTAGTCTATTTGAGCATTGGCCAACCTAATGTAATGATTTATTAATTTGTGTGGCATGTCCTAAGGAATATTATGTGGAAAATATAAATGGGAAAGTGTGTGTGTCTTACCAAGAGGTGTATGAGCAAGAGCCTAGTATAAGAACAAGGCGTAATAGGCCTAATTGACTTGTTGGAAAAAGTGTGATGTGTCTTACCATCATAAGGGTGTATATAAAATATCATGAATATATAACATGGTTGATTTATATTAATTTCAAGGTCATATGACCTAATTTATCTTGAAGATACCTAGTTGAGAAAAGGAGCCTAAAAGGCAGTTTGAGAGGGATAGAAGAGAGAGAAGAGCTGATTAAAGTGGTCATCATATGTTGTATGAGAAATAAGGTCTAATAAAGGTGATCATATCAATCAGGTAGTTGAGTTGGTACTAATTCATTTATGGGGTTGGATCCTCCTTACAAGTTGGTGCTTGTTAAATCCTAGTTGGGTTGGTGTTATCATTCAAAATGTGCACCCATGGATGCTCTGTGGCACAAGAGAGTTTTTTTTATGGGGTGCTTAGTACAAATTTATTATGTCTCAACTACATGTAATAACATCAGTTGTCTTATCATAATGATGGGAACGTCCCCAAGGTTGTGGGATCCTTTCACTCCTTGGGATGAGCCTCCAGAGTAGGCCAGATTCTTTTTATTCTAAGAGCACCTAGTTTAAGACCAGTGCGTAGGCCTAAATAGCATAAAGGTAGTCTATTACTAGTCTAAACCTAATATATTCAAGGAAAAGGAAAGGATAAGGTAAGAAATTCTAAAACTTAAAGAGTTGATGTGCCTAGAATAGATCGAATGCTCCTACTACTATAAACACAATATAGACCTTTGAGGATAAAATAATATCACACAATTTTTGCCAAGGATATTCTAAGTGCATAAGTGTTTCACATGGAAGTACAGGAACATAATGTAACACTAAGAGGGATGACAAATAGTTCATAGATAGTATCAACATAGACCTAAGTGCACATAAGATATGACCTGCAAGTGAGTTTCAAGTTTGATGAGGAGGTGTTGGGAATGGACAATGGTGAGAGGGGTGAACATTACCCACAGTCAAGGATAAAAAAATACAAACATCACATATATCATTATAATAATAGAAGGAGATGAATTTAATTCTCATTAGTCTATAATATTTAGCCAATACAAGTGCTCATGAAGGGTAATTTTAGTAACATAAGGTTGTTAAAATATGTCGACCCTTTTTACAATGGAAAGCCAAGATTTTTTATATAACAATCTTGTTTTATAATTAATGCACCACTTGGGGTGATGGGTACAGCTTTTAGTTATTTTGTAGTATTTTAGTCATGCTATCTAAACTTTGTTTTAAAAATTGGGCCTATAAATCATGCAAGAACCTTACATGTGCATGGAGAGGATGAAGATTTCACTAATAAGATCAGAGAGTGGCATGAACTTGCATTCTAATGTCTAGTGGATGCTTATTCATTCAACTATTCTCTCAATACCTCAAGCTCCTATGTATATATGTCTTATTTATTAAAGGAGAAGATCACCATGCTTATGAATCTAATTGATCCATGGTGACATCTTGTTTTGGGTGGATACTTGTTGAAGATATGGTTTGGGATGCTCCTCTATATATTGTGCACATTTTCCTTTACTTTAAAACTGGCCCTGAGTCAACTATAGATGAAAACCAATCTAAGATTATTGGTTTTCCTATAGTTTATATATATGTCACTCTGCTCGATGCTTGGTATATTTTACAACAATTTGCCACCCTTTTGGCCTATATTAGGTTTAAAAGACCTACCTTACCTCTATGGAGCTCTCCTAGAAATGCTTGGTCATTATTGTCAATCCTGGTTCAACTCAGGTTGAGCTTGATCTTAGTTTCATCTATTTTATGCTAGCATGGGTCCATTCATTTACTTTTCTTGAGTCAAATTGCTCTATCGCCCTTATTAAAAAATGTCCTAGCTTGGTCATTTATTCATTGGTTATCAAGAAAATAACTTAGGGTCCATTGACCTTAACCCCCACTCACACCATCAAATCTCCTTGATAGGTTGAATGTGTGCCATTAGATATATTACTTGAGCTTAGGCATTATTGACACTTATCACATGTACATTTGGTCCTTAGATCTACTCGTCAGTCTGTCTATTCTCACACTTATGCCATGTGTCAGCTCCTCAACTCATTGACTCTTTGACTTATCATATGTCATTGATATACCTTTGTACACTTAAACATGATCCATTAGATCCACCTAGACCCATTGACCTATTGATCACCACTTTCCATTAGATTTGATGCAAGCTCCTGAGATCTAGACACTTATTAAGTCTACGTTCAGTTGGGAACCCTTTGATGATTTTTTGAATGCCAACAGCTATTTCATGAGGACCAACTTTGATGTTTACGTGAATTTCCTTGGATTTTTAAATCCAAATAGCTACTTTCAAAGGCCCAAACTTGATATCCACATGCTTATCATGGGATATTTGAATCCCAATGGCTATTTTCTATGCTTGAATTTGACATCTGGAGATCGTCTTGGACCTATTAGATCAACTTTGCCAAAACAATTTGTTTGAAAGAATTCATCTGCGGGCTTTGCCTTATAAAATTTGTCCAAAATAAATTTGTCTTTAAAAATATTATTTTAGACAATTTATCTGAAATAAAATAAGTCCTTAAGGAAAGTGTTGTAAAAAGTTTTCCCTAAGAAATTCATGCCTTAGCCAAATTTTAGAAATAATTTTCTTGAAAGAATTTGTGCCCTTGTACTTTTTATCATAACTTTTGTCAAGGACACTTTCCCTATATAATTTCCTTTCGGCCTTTTTTAAATGTCCCTTTGCCCCTCAAGATTATTCTTTGAGCTTTCTAAAAGTTCCCTTTGGAACTTTTTCTTTGGTCTATTTTCCTTGAAAAACACCCTTCAGAAACTCTGCTTTGGACTTCTTGGTAAAGAAATACCCTTTGGGATTTTTGAATGGACCACTTTGGCTTAAAAAAGACCCTTTGAGATTTTTATTTGGTATACTTTTGAAGAGAATGATCCTTTAGTATTTTTTTTGGATAAAATGTCTAAAACAATTCCTGATAATTAGCCTAAAGACTTAAAACAAATCTCCAAAAATAAATAACACTTAGCCCTTTTTGATGTGGATAATTTCTTTGAATGAAATAGGTCTTTAGAAAATTTGTCTTCATCTTTTTATTTAGATAAAATTTCTAAGAGAATTCATGCTTTTAGAAACTTTGTCTTAGAAAAATTATCTAAAATAATCTTCAACACTTAGCCAAAAAAGGGGCTCAAAAGATTTTGAACTTAGTGTTGACCATTTTGTGAATCTTGCATGCCAAAATGTGCACCCCCCCTCTTTTTTGCCTTGAAATGTTATTATTCATGACCTTTTGCCCTGAAACTAGGTCTTAATCCTTTAAAAATCAATGAAAAATTGCTTTTGTGTAGGTGCAGGTGTTGTCTCATCAAGCATTTGTCCTTTCTAGCACTCACATAACAAATCAGGTTCTTAGAATAGCATTACTTGTAAGGTTTACAAGTAATAAATACGAGCACTTGACAAACCCAAAAGGGTCTATGGTTAGTTCCAATGCAAGTCATGTTTTGAAAATTACTTTACTTACCAATTTTCATGAGTCAAAGCAATTTAAAAACCCAAAAGGGTCAAAGTAGTGCATTTTGGGGTTACAAGGGGACTTATGAATTTCATAAGTCAAAGCTAAAGAAAAACCTGATAAGGGTCAGATCAGTTAAATTCATGTTTGTGGGATTACTTGACTTATGATCTTTCATGAGTTGGATTCATTCACAAACCCAAAAGGGTAAGGAAGAAGTAATCAGGGTTTTGAGACATCTTTACTTCAAAGCTTTTTGAGTAAGTCCTTTGGAAGAGCTCAAATTGGTCTTAGATGTTTCTTAAGGCAAGTGTTTTTCTATGGAGGTCACTTGGGCATTTTGTAGGGTCATTTGAAATTCCCTTAAAGGGTATGTGCCTTTTTTGGCACTTCAAAGATGAAATGGACCTTTACAAAACTTTCAAAGGGTATGTTTGAAGGCAGAATAGGCCTTAAAAAGGGATTTCCATCGGTGTGAGGAGCAATACAAAAGTTTCAAATGGAACTAGAGGCTCAAAATTCCCTTATGGAGGGAAGTTTGAGAAATATAGGGGCCATTTCCATAAGCTCAAAGGGCACTATTGGCTTGAAATGCCCTTACGGTGGCCAGTCGAAGAGGAAAATAAAAGGCAAAAGCCCGAAGGGCATTTACCCTTAATCCAAAAGGAAGTTTCCTTCAGACAAATATCTGAAGGATGTCCTTTGGACATTTGTCTGAAGGAATTCCTTTGGACATTTTTCTGAAGGAAAGAGAGGCTTGAAGACACTTTCCCTTTAGGAAAAAGACTAATGTAAAGAAAGAATTCCTTCAGACAAATGTTCAAAGGAATTCCTTCAAACATTTGTCTGAAGGAAAGAGATGCTTGCACAGAATCTAAAAGTCTGAAGGCCACAAAGAAGAAAAGGATATCCTTTGGATATTTTATCCAAAGGAATTCCTTTGGACAAATGTCTAAATCAATTGTCAAGGGAAAATCCCACCATAAACAATGAGCAAGCGAACAAGGATAAAGGCAAGGAAGAAGACAAGACCAAGAACCAAGAAGGAGTAGAAGATCACTGAGAGCTTGAAGGCTTTTTAAATAAATGGAAAAGGAACAAAATCGAAGGAGAAATCAAAAGAAAGAGACAAAATATGGGCAAAGATAAAGTGGAAAAGATAACGCTCATAATAGTTACAGTAATTTGACAAAGTCAAAAAGCAAAATCAATGACCTTTAGAACAAGACAAGTGGTATAGGCACACTCAACAAAAGGGATTAATACATTTGGGTGGAAAATATCTACCAAAAAATAATAAATAGATTGGTTTTTGAACTATATAGGAGAGCATCTCATGTTTTCATGCTTCACAATTAATGCACAGCCAGTTACACCTAACATTGAAGAGAGCATGGTCCAGCCACAATAACTTAGGAATGGCTTTGTCAGTTGTTAGGAGTATCCCATGCTTTTATAGGCATAGGACGGTAAGGATAATAGCTTGGAAATATATAGCATGGCTCTCCCATATGCAGTTTGATGAATACAGTAGTAGCATGGTCTCTTGTCTCAGAAATGTTTGACTCCAACATGGATCTCCTTTCCTTGTTCTATCAGCATCTTTCTCTATATAATTGTAACTTCTCATTTTGAGAAGGGGATCTCTCAGCTTGTATGGTGAAGCCTTAAAAAAATTTACCTTGAATATAAGACAAATATTTTAAATTCTTTTGAGTGTTACATTGAGCATACATTTGGGTGTTAGTTTTTTGAAAGTGTGGTCTCTTTCTCTACCTTCATGTGATAACCCCAATAGTGTCTAGTGTTTGTGTTTTCTTCTCTTTCAAGTCACAAGAAATTTTTGAAGACGTATAGGCAAGTGAATATGCTACACATTAATGTGTCTGAGAACACATTTTTTGCTAGTTTTTTCCTCTCTTATCTATCCATAGGACCCCCTATTGAAACATTATTACAAGAAAGGTCTCATTTTGAGTGAAGTGTAGGCTAACTTGTCTTGATTTAAAGTGTATGTCAAAGCTAATTAGACCATTTATTTGGTGCATCACCACATAGTTTAGGTTCTCATTTTAGTATTTTTCTTTCCCTTTTCATCCCCCTAAGTATTTAGTAGTAGGAAATCTAGGGCCTCAAGGTGCATCAAGGGGAGTAAGCCCCTAATCTAGAGATTCATTCCTCACATTTTCAACCCATAGCAAGAGGGGTGTATCTATTATGTCACATGGATGAAGAGAGTTGAGCCTCCTTTAAGAGGGTGTAATATACTACATCAATAGTTTTTGGCATGCCCATTGGGACATTTTGTCTAAGAGGTTGAAGAATTCTTGGTGTGTTCTTCAACAAATCAGCCTTTAGATGCATTCAATCAACACCAATGGTGACTCTGAAGATACATCAGCTAGTTAAGTAGCTCAAGTGATCCTTTGAAGAGCTTTGGTAGTATGTTTCTTTATGAAGTTTTATGGTTGCATACGATTATGAGTTTTACCCTTTGCAGGTCAGTGAAACATTGCAAGCTTTGGATCTTCCTCAGTTTGAGCAAGTCCTTATCCAGCGTATCTATGACCCTTACCAGCCTTGTGTTGATCCTTACCAAGTCTAATATGACTTGTTTCAGCCCTGTCATGAGTTATATCAGTCTTATGCCCAATATTCTCAACATGTTACTTCTCTTAGTTAACCTAATCATTTTTCCAATCAACCCATTGTTGGGGATCAACCAACAATGTTGATTACAATATGAAAGTAATAAATGCAGAATTAAATCAGAATGATAAGTAACTAGAATCAAAAATAGAAAAGAACAAGAGATACAAGAAACCACCCTGAAAACTTGTATTAAACTCTTTATAGAAGGAATACAATTGAAGAAACTTCTTTTCTTCCACACCTCTCTCAGATGTATAGATCTCTCTCTAGATCTCTTTCCCTCAAGAGCTCTCTCTCTCAAGCACAATCAACTCCAACAACCTGGATTGATTCACATATACAATTATGTACTATTCTTCAACATTCTACAATGAAATAAGCTAAGAATATCTATCCTATTATATAATAATTAGGAAACATGAGCATGCATTTACAACCAATAGTTATGCCTCTTAAACAAGGGCTCTAAAACAGTCTTACTAAAAATAGAGACACAGACTTAAGACTATCACTTAATCCTAACATGCAAACACTCAGTTCTGTCCACGAAAATAGCTTTCTGGATGCACAGGTAACCGACATCAGTTCCTGCCTGTTTGCCTGTGACCAACGTCGGCCGATTCCTTTCGACGTCGACATCTCTTGAACTGCTCCTGACCAACGTCGGTCACTCCTGATCGATGATAGTGACTGTGTGATTGCTGCAACTTTGCAAAATGCTCTTTTGGTGAAGCTTTTAGCTCCACAACTTAACAATATCCCACTTGGAGATAAATAGCTGCACCAGTACCTATACAGCAACATCTTCTAGCTCCTCCATCTTCAACTCAATCATGAAGACCAATAGAAGTTGAACGAAGATTCAACTTCTCCTTTGTTATTGGCTTGGTTAACATATCAGCAGGATTCTTATCTGTATGGATCTTCTCCAGCTTCAACTCACCATCCTCTAATACCTATCTTATGAAGTGGTACCTAAGCTGTATATGTTTTATTCTTGAGTGAAAGGCTAAATTCTTAGCCAAATGAATTGCACTCTGACTATCACTGTATAATTTGCAAATCTCTTGCTCCTTTCCAAGCTCTTCTATGAACCATGTCATCCATATCATCTCTTTGCTAGCCTCTGTGACTGTAATATATTCTACTTCTGTAGTTGACAAGGCAACAACCTTCTGCAACTTTGATATCTAGCTAACTGTCATTCCACCAACAGTGAAAACATATCCTGTGGTGCTCCTTCTACCATCCAAATCACCTGCCATATCTGAATCTACATAACCATGTAGAGAAGTATCTGAACCTCCATAGCACAAATGCCTACTGTTGGTTCCTCTCAGATATCTAAGGATCCACTAAACTGCTTTCCAATGCTCCTTCCCTAGATTGGCCATATACTTACTTACAACTCCCACTACTTGGGCAATATCCAGTCTAGTACAAACCATTGCATACATTAAACTCCCTACTATGGAAGAATATGGAACTCTACTCATGTACTCTACCTCATCATGTGAATTAGGACATTGTTCTTTACTCAACGTTTGAGCTAATTTCACCTTAAGCTCAGAGATATCCTGCATGTGTGATCCTACAACCAGCATATCATCTACATACAACAATAGAATAATATATCTACCATTATCCAATCTCTTAAAATACACACAATGGTCAGATTGACATCTACTGTAGCCATGCTCAGTCATAAACCTGTCAAATCTCAAATACCACTTTCTAGGAGCTTGCTTGAGGCCATACAAGTTTTTCTTCAATCTGCACACTAACTTCTCCTTACCTTTGACCTCAAATCCTTCCGGTTGTTCCATATATATTTCCTCATCCAAATCTCCATGAAAAAATGATGTCTTAACATCAAGCTGCTCAAGATGCAAATCCTCAATAACAACTAAAGATAGTACAGTCTGTATAGAAGTCATTTTAACAACAAAAGAAAAAATCTCACCAAAATCAATACCTGGCTTTTGTGCAAATCCTTTCACTACCAACCTGGCCTTATATCTCATCTGTCCATTCTCACCTTCCTTCAATCTGTGAATCCATCTATTTTTTAGTGTCTTCTTACCAGCTGGCAACTCAACCAAATCCCATATTTGGTTCTCTTTCAGGGACTCCATTTCCTCAACCATGCCATGCTCCCACTGATTCTTGGATTCCACCTATATTGCTTCTTGAAAAATCTCTGGTTCTCCACCATCAATTAGCAATAAATAGAATAATGAAAGAGAATATCTAATTGGAGGTTTACTTACCCTCTCTGACCTCCTGATGGGTGTCTGAGACTCTTTCACAACACACTGTCCACCCAAATTCTATGACAGTGACCGACCTCGATCACTTCCAGGCCTGTAACTAGCCAACGTCAATTTTGCTTGACTGACATTGGTCCCTGTCTTGCCGACATCAATCACTGTATGACCGACATCAATTTCTATTCTGCTGATGTCGGTTCCTGAATGGCTGACATCGGTCTCTGTGTTTTCCTCTTTGTGATTAATTTTTTCTGCGAGCTCATTTTGGACTGTCACCTCGTCTAATTCTCCATTACTCTGCTCAGATTGATTTAGCTTCTTCAGCTGATCACTATACATCACTTTTTCATTGAAAACAACATCATGACTCCTAATTATCTTGTTAGTTCCTAGATTCCAAAACCTAAATCCAAAATCATCAGAGCCATAGCCAATAAATGTGCACCTCATAGACTTAGCATCCAGCTTCTTTCTATTTTCATTATCAACGTGCACAAAGGCTTCACAACCAAAAACTTTGAGAAATGAGAGATCTACCTTTTTACCTGTCCATGCCTCTTCTGGAATTCCACCATCCAAAACTATAGAGGGTCCTCTATTAATCAGGTACACTATAGTATCAATAGCTTCTGCCCAAAACTCTAAGGGCAAACCAGCATGCAATCTCATACACCTTGCATGCTCCATAATTGTTTTATTCATCCTTTCAGCAACTCCATTTTGCTAAGGTGTCCTTGGAACCATCCTTTGCCTGCAGATTCCATGCATATAACAATACCAGTTGGACTTATAGCTACAGAACTCACCACCATTGTCAGATCTTATGCACTTCAATCTTTTGCCTGTTTCATTCTCAACCATAGCTTTCCAAATCTTAAAAGTCTCAAATAAATCAGATTTCTTCTTAATACAATAGACCCATACCTTTCTTGTAGCATCATCTATGAATGAAACATAGTACTATGATCCTCCAATAAAAGCAACCTGAGCCGGTCCCCACACGTTTGTGTGAACAAGCTGTAACTTATGCTTCTTCTTTGTTGACCCAGTCTTGAGAAAACTCACTCTCTTCTGTTTCCCAAAAACACAGTGCTCACAAAAATCCAGATCTATATTTTTCAAATCTGAAAGCTTACCTTTTGATTTAAGAATTGACATTCCCTTCTCACTCATGTGGCCGAGCCTAGAGTGCCACAATTTTGCATCCACATCTGAAGTAGATAATCTAGAAGGAGAATTGTTAGTAACACAATTACATAAATAGAGAGTACCTACTCTCTTACCTCTGGCCATTACCAGTGCACCCTTGGTCACCTTCCAAGATTCAGCTATGAGAGTTATTGTACAACCCTCATCCCCTAACTTTCCTACAAAAATCAAATTCCTCTTCAAGCTGGGAACATGCATAACATCTCTCAACACCCATGTGTTGTCATTCTGCATTTTTAGCTGCACTTTTCTTTTGCCAATAATTTTACAAGGCTCATCATCCCCTACGTACACTATTCCAAAATCTCCATGGATATAGTCACTAAAATATTCTCTATTAGGGGTAGCATGAAAAGATGCACCAGAATCTAAAACCCAAGATTCTATATTATTATGCAAAGAGAATATTAAAGCATCTTGTGCAATACTTACAATATTTGCTTCTTCTTTTCCTTCGTGCTGATTGTCCTCCTTAGGCTTTAACCAGCAATCTCTGCTTATGTGCCCCATCTTGCCACAATTCTAGCATTGTGGCTTCCTACCATTTCTGGATTTGGATCTACCTCTCACCTTTGACTTAGACCTTGATCTCCCTTTCTTGCCCTTCTTTGTTTGCCTTCCCCTGCTCTCAAAACTTAAAGTGTTCTTTGATATTTCCTCTGTGCTTTTTCTGCAAATTTCTTCATTCAAGATAACACTAACAACATCCTCTACTTTTAAAATATTTGAAGCAGATGCAGTATTACTAACTGCCATTACTAAGCTATGCCAACTTTCAGGCAAAGAACATAATATTAAAAGAGCTTTAATTTCATCATCAAACACTATTTTGACTGAACTTAATTGATTTACAATTCCATGGAAATCATTCAGATGATTAGATACAGATCCACTTTCCTGCATATGCAAATTAAATAATTGATTCATAAGACATACCTTATTTGAAGCTAAGGGTTTTTCATACAAATTTGCTAAATTAGTCATCAACTCTACCATTGTTTTTGCCTGTGATAAATTAGATATCACAGTAGATGCCAGACTCAGTCTTATAGACCCCAGAGCCTTTCTATCAAGAACTTCCCATTCTTCATCATCCATGTCTGTGGGCTTCTTAGTAATCCCGCCTAACGGTAAGTATAGATCTTTTTGATACAGATAATCCTCTATCTGCATTCTCTAATGTTGATAATTTTTGCCATTGAACTTCTCCATTCTTATTTTACTTTCTTCTACCATTGCTTCTCTCACTCAAACAGAAATCCCTACAGAAACCCTGTGAGTACCCTGTAATCAATACACAGTACACAGATCTGAAACACCTGTTAGTCAACTTGAGCTCTGATACCACTTGTTGGGGATCAACTAAAAATGTTGATTATAATATGAAAGAAATAAATGCGGAATTAAATTAGAATGATAAGTAACTAGAATTAGAAATAGCAAAGAACAAGAGATACAAGAAACCACCCTGAAAACTTGTATTAAACTCTTTACAGAAGGAATACAATTGAATAAACTTCTTTTCTTCCACACCTCTCTCAGATGTATAGATCTCTCTCTAGATCTCTTTCCCTCAAGAGCTCTCTCTCTCAAGTACAATCAACTCCAACAACCCAGATTGATTCACATATACAATTATGTATTGTTCTTCAACATTCTACAATACAATAAGCTAAGAAGATCTATCCTATTATATAATAATTAGGAAACATGAGCATGCATTTACAACCAATAGTTATGCCTCTTAAATAAGGGCTCTAAAATAGTCTTACTAAAAATAGAGACACGGACTTAAGACTATCACTTAATCCTAACATGCAAACACTCGGTTCTTTCCACAAAAATAGCTTTCTAGATGCACAGGTAACTAACATCGATTCCTGCTTGTTTGCTTGTGACCAACGTCGACCAATTCTTGCCAACACTAGCATCTCTTGAATTGCTCTTGACCGACGTCAGTCGCTCCTGACCGATGCCAGTGACTGTGTGACTGCTGCAACTTTGCAAAACACTCCTTTGGTGAAGCTTTTAGCTCCACACCTTAACACCCATTTCCACCTTCAAACAAGCACTATTAGGGTATGAAAGGTATGAAGTGGAGTTTGAAACTATAAGGGGTTATGGCTAAGAAATTCTTGATCATTTTATCCATCAAGTGAGAAATGCATTAGATATGGTCAAGAGTGAATGGACTCCTATTGAAAGAGCCGATTGGCAAAGGCTTACAAATGAGATGCTAGATGTGAGTGTTTTGATTGCATCTTTGGAAGCGAAGCTGAGTATTCATGAGAAGTAGCCTTACCAAGTCTATCAACTTGTATACCCACTGCCCCAAGTTTCATATCAGCCATATGTAGCCCTTACTCATTAGCCAAGTCAAGCCTATCAAAGTCCTTTCGCCAATCATGTTGAGGAGAGTTTGAAATAGAAAATCTTATGTTTAAGCCCAATCTTGATAGGAAGATTGAGTTGGAAAATCTTCACATGTAGTAGTCTATGTTGGTAGCAAGGGAAGTGGAATCTAATCCTGCATTACCCTCTCATATTATAACCCCATCAACCCAAAAGGAGACTTTTAGTCCTATGATCATGATCTGGAGTAAAGTAGTTGAGTCATAGAGTAGTAAGGAGGATAAGGGCATTATTCAAGAGTGTGAATTACAAAATGAGGCTAGTCCTTCTCAAGTCCCTCCCACCCTTACTCAAGAAGCTTCTTGTAATCTATGGCAGCCTTCATGCACTCCCCATTTCCATGATGATTCTTATGAGCTCCAAGAAAGACTCTTTCAATAAAATCTAGCTTAGCAAATTAAGGAATTAGAGGCAAAGGTGAGATTGCTTAGTGAAAGTGAGATGGAAGTTTCAGACCTTAGAGAGGATCCTATGCCAAAAGACACCCCTTATACTAATCCACAAGCTAATTTTGATATTTATGAAGTGTTGGTCAAGTGGAGAGAAGAAAATCAAGTGATTTTGGCCCAAGGTTTGCCCCCATTTTCTCATGCACTTTCAAAAAGATCTCCTACTTTCCATTCCCAACCTAATTTTGATAATCCTTGTGTTCCACCTCCTTGCCTGGTAAATGAAGAATGTTTCTCTTGTATTAAGGAATCCATCTTGAGGGAAGCAAGTAAAGTATGCTAAGTTCATGACTAATCAAGGAATTTTCATGAGTGTAGATGAGAAGGAGATCACCATAGGTACCCCCTTTGGTGAACAAGAAGATAAGTCACAAGCTTTTGCCTCTATCTCTGATGAGGAAGAGATGATCATTGACTCTTTTCTCACTTTTTAAGATGTCATGGAGGATCATGGATAAATTCTTTATCATTCTTTGAATGATTTGTTTGAAGTCATTGGGGTAGGTTATACTTTTCTTCAAGGAGGCTATGAGCTAGCTAAGGGTGGAGAAGGCAACATTAGGACTCAAATAAGTATGCAAAAGAGCAAAAATCTTTCATATTTATCCTTTTAATAGGTTGGTGAATCTAAAGATGATTTTTTTAAAGTCATCAAGGAAGGATATCACCTTCTAGAAGGAACCCATCAGCTCTAGAAGGATGAAGAAGAATCATGTGGGCCTAAAGCTTCTAAGGAACATGAGGAACATGAAACCAATCCTCTTGGAGACATGCCTACTAAAGAGATACAAGTTGACCATGAGACAAAGAGTGGGTATAAATATGAAATGTTTGAACATGTACAATAGGAATATGTCTTCATTGGAGACTTGTTCAAAGATGACCTCTTCAAGACTAGACCAAGTGAAGTGCCAAGGAAGAGGCCTCATCTATAAAGCATTCAATTCAAAAATAAGAATGTTTGGAACTTTGTTTCATCTCATCTTGAAAGTGACTTAAGAATTTTCCCCTTTGATCTAGGAGGGAGAAAAGCATACATAGTAGTTTGCTTTCAGTTATGTTGTCATTTTTTCTCTAAGTGTTGATTGCATGAGTTTATTTGTTTTTTGTCCTATTTTGTGTGTTTTTCCTTGTTATTTGAGGTAAATATTTACAAGTTCATAAGTCCTTATAAGTTTGTTTCCAATTTTTCAAGATGCATCCAGACTCCATACCCAATAGACTTTTAGGCCACTAATCTTCTCAAGCATAGCAAGCATGCTTCCCCTATGAGTCACCAATTTGTTGACCATTTTGTGAATCTTGCATGTTAAAATGGGCACCCCCCTCCTCTTTTTTCCTTTAAAACTTATTATTCATGACCTTTTTCCCTAAAACAGGGTCTTAACCCTTTAAAAATTAAGGAAAAGTTGCTTTTGTGCAAGTGCAGGTGTTGTCTCATCAAGCATTAGTCTTTTCTAGCACTCAGAGCAAATTAGGTTCTAAAAATAACATTACTTGTAAGCTTTACAAGTAATAAGTAAGAGCACTTGACAAACCTAAAAGGGTCTATGGCTAGTTCCAATGCAATTTGGGTTTTGCAAATTACTTTACTTTCTAATTTTTCTGAGTCAAAGCAGTTTAAAAACCCAAAAGGGTCAGAGTAGTGCATTTCAGGGTTATGAGGGGACTTGTCTTATGACTTTTATAAGTTGAGGCTGAAGAGAAACCTGATAAGGGTTAGATAAATTCAATTCAATTTTGTGGGATTACTTTACTTATGATCTTTCATGAGTTGGAGTCATTCACAAACCCAAAAGGGTAAGGAAGAAGTAATCAGTTTTTTGAGATGTCTTTACTTCAAAGCTTTTTGAGTAAGTCCTTTGAAAGAGCTCGAATTAGTCTTAGATGCTTCTTAAGGCAAGTGTTTTTCCACAGAGGGCACCTAGGCATTTTTTAGGGTCATTTTTAATTTCCTTGAAGGGTATGTGCCCTTATGGGGGACACTTCAAAGATGAAACAGACCTTTACAAAACTTTCGAAGGGTATGTTTGAAGATAGAATAGACCTTGAAGAGGGATTTTTGTCAGCATGAGGACCAATATAAAAATTTTAAAGGGAAACTAGAGGCTCAAAATTTCCTTGTAGAGGGAACTTTTATAAATATAAGGACCATTTCCATAATCCTAAAGGGCACTTTTGGCTCGAAATGCCCTTATGGTGACTAGCTAAAGAGGAAGACAAAAGGCAAAGGCCTGAAGGGCACTTACCCTTAGAAAAAAGAGACAATTAAAAAGGATATTTATTTCAAACAAATGTTCAAATCAATTATTTTATACATTTATCTGAAGGAAAGAGAGGCCAGAAGACAGTTTACCTTTAGTAAAAAGACCGATGTAAAGAAATAATTCCTTTTGATAAATGTTCAAAGGAATTCCTTCAGATATTTATCTGAAGGAAATAGATGCTCGAATAAAATCCAAAAGTCTAAAGGCCAAAAATAAGTGAATGAAATCCTTTAGATATTTTATTTAAAGGAACTTCTTCGAACAAATGTCTAAAGGACTTGTCAAGGGAAAATCCCATCGTAAACATTGAGCAAGCGAGCAAGGACAAAGGCAAGGAAGAAAACAAGACAAAGACCAATGACTGAGAAAGAGTAGAAGATCATCAAGAGCCCAAAGGCCCATTAAGTAAACAGAAAAGGAACCAAAGCAAAGGAGAAATCAAAATAAAAAGATAAAACATAGGCAAAGATAAAGTGGAAAAGACAAAACTCAGAACAGTTTTAGCAACTTGACAAAGTCAAAAAGTAAAATCAATGACCATTTAGAATAAGACAAGTGGCATAAGCACACTCAGTAAAAGGAATTAATACATTTGGGTGGAAAATATCTACCAAAAAATAATAAATAGATTAGTTTTTGAACTATAGAGGAGAGCAACCCATGTTTTCATGCTTCACCATTAATGCATAGCTAGTTGCACCCAGCATTGAAGAGAGTATGGTCTAACCACAACAACTTGGGGTTGGCTTTATCAGTTGCTAGAAGGATTATCCCATGCTTTTTTAGGCCTAAGATGGCAAGGGTGGTGGCTTGGACATATACAGCATGGCTCTTCCATACGCTGTTTGAAGAATATGGTAATAGCATGGTCTCTTGTCTCAGAAATGTTTGACTCTAGCATGGGTCTCATTTCCTAGTTCTGTTAGCATCTTGCTTTTAGCTTGTATGGCAAAGCCCTAAAAAATTTTACCTTGAACATAAGATAAATCTTTTACCTTATTTTAAGTGTTGCACTAAGTATACATTTGGGTATTAGTTTTGTGAAAGTGTGGTCTCTTTTTCTACCTTCATGTGCTAACCCCAGTAGTGTCTAGTGTTTCTATTTTCTTCTCTTACATGTCATAAGAAGTGTCTAAAGAAGTATATGAAAGTGAATAGGCTATGTATCAGTGTATCTAAAAACACCTTTTTGCTAGTTTTTTCCTCTCTTATCTCTCCATAGGACCCCCTGCTGAAACATTGTTGCAAGAAAGGTCTCATTTTAAGTGTAGGCTAGCTTGTCCTGATTTAAAGTGTATGTCAAAGCTGAGTAAACCATCCATTTGGTGCATCACCACATAGTTTAGGTTCTAATTTTATTATTTTTCTCTCCCTTTTCATCCCCCAAAGTAGTTAGTAGTAGGAAATATAGGGCCTCAAGGTGCATCAAGGGGAGCTAGCCCCTAATCTAGAGATTCATCCCTCATGTTTACCACCTATAGCAAGAAGGGTGCCTCTATTGTGTCACATGGATGAATAGAGCTGAACCTCCCTTTAGAGGGTGCAATCTACCTGGTCAACACTTAGAAAAATAAAAACATGAAATAAATCTGCCAATTAAGGACTTAGCCAAAACAAAGGTTTTATACCTAGCTCTTTTGAAAGCATGTATGCCCTTCCAAAATTGTTCACGTAACTACTACTTAACCTTCAAAGCTATAGAACTCTACTTAGCTTGTCCATCTAGGCAAAAACTTGGGTATGTGGGCCAAAATTGACCAACATCTTTGGTGACTCATAAGGAAGCATGCCTACTATGCTCAAAAACCCAGACCATAGCAATCCATTAGGCATGGAGTCTTTGGAGATTCTAGTTCTTTATCTTGTAAACACACCATCTGAATACCTTTGACTTTGAAATAAATTTAGATTCACCTAACAGGACAATAATTATGCTAGAGGCACTTAGAGGAAAATATCTAACCTAAGAAAACACTATGCATAGGTGCTTAGAGTAATTGAAACTACTCTAAAATAAGGGCACATAAAATTCACTTTAAGGAAATGAAAACATATAATCTACTTATTTATAGATGTATAAAAAGATTAATGGAAATAGTGTTTGAGATGAATTCCATTAACTGATATTGGCATCTCCTCTCCATCCATTCTGATAAGTTGGAAGGTGTTAGATGGCTTGCAATTAGTGATGGTATATGGACCACTCCATATTGCATCAAACTTAGTGTGATTTCCATCTTTCAATTTATCCACATCTTATTTGAGCACTAAGTCTCCCTCCTAAAAACTCCTATCACCAGCCTTCTTATCAAATATCCTCTTGGTTTTCACCTGTTGTAACTCCATGGTGCATGTAAATTGTGTTCTAGCTTCTTTAAGCTCTATTAGTTTAGCTAGTCTTACCACAAGGGGATCACTCTCGAGCAAATCCAAATGATGTGCGAGTTCCAAAGAAGTCAACTCAAGGGATGCTACTAATCTAGCTTCCCTTCAATAAACTAGCATGAAAGGCAAATTTCCCAACACCCTCTTAGGTGTGATTCGATCAACCCAAAGAGTAGTTTTGACCTTAGTATGTTAAGCTCATTGATTATCCTCCAGATTTCTCTTTATGATGTGAATTAGGTTCTTATTGGTAGACTCAACTAGACCATTACCCTAAGGGTAATAATTTGATAAGTTACTCAGATAGATATTGTGATTGATGACCCATTCAATAATTATGGTTTTAAAGAATGCTAGCACATTATTTTAGATAATGGTGGTGGGGATGTAAAATCTTGTTATAATGCCTTCATAGAAATTGAGGATAGATGTCTCATTAGCCTCATTGAGTGAAATCACTTATGTCCACCTTGTGAAATAGTTGGTGGTTGTGATAATCCATTTGTCTCATTATTTGTTGGTGGGCTAATCATGTCTATAAAATATAAGCCTCACTATGCAAAGGGTTAATCACCTTGAATTGGGTGTAATGGTAAGGTTGTTAGGTTGTGGAGCTAAAAGCTTCACTGATGCAAATAGAGGAGGAGGTTGCAGAAGGGTTGCTGAGTGTGTCAGGCACCGGCGTCGGTCAGGCCAACCGACATCGACAGGTAGGAGACAGGAAGCAACCGACGTCGATCAAAAGTCGGCCGGCGTCGGCGACCCCCAGGCAGACAGGGACCGACGTCAGTCACCTATGGTTCGAGCTGTGAGTATATTACGGGCAGTTGGTTGACGAACCAAGTGTTTGCATGATTAGAGCTAATTTTAGACTAAGAGCTATGGATCTAATTATTGTATTAGGTGTCTAATTATTGTTTGGATGAGATCTATATAATAGACTCATGGTTGTATTGTAAACTTGTGCTAGAGAGTAAGAAAGCAATATTATAAGCTCCTTCTATGTGTGAGGTGAGCAATGGTGTGTTCCTCCTATTGCCACAGTACCAAGTGTGGGTGCTAGATTGGAGAATCAGTAGGGTTCTTCATGTATGTATGATCTTGGTCATCAGGTGAGCATGGCTTCTATAGGAGATCTACATGGTAAGTAAGATCATTGATATGCAGATGTATGTGTGTGCAAGGTCAAGGTTCACAGGTGTATAGAACCAGGTTGATTTGTAGGTGTGCAAGATCAGATAAGATAGCAACACAATAGGGAGCAGAATCAGGCAGGATCTACTTGGAGTACAGGTGTGTACTCAGATAGAGCAAAGAGGAAGGCAAGGGAGATCCTTCCATAAATAAGGTCTATTGAGGTGTAGGTTGTTGCAGGTTCAGGGGAGATCTACTTGGAGTACGTTTGAGTACTTGTAGAGTGCGTGGAGCACTTGTGGTGTGCATGGAGCATGGGTATAAGGTGAACACTAACTTAGTGTTTGAGTTGGGTGTTGGGACCTAAGAGAGAGAGATTTGAGGAGATAAATACTGTTCACTTGAGGTGTGGGAAGCCTCTCAAGAGGTGGTGGAGAAGAAGTGGCATCTTCTTTATTGTATTCTTTTCTGTAAGACTTTTAATACAAGTTGTGTATTGTCTCTCATATCATGTGTTATTTCTAGATTCTAGTTACTTGTTGATTCTAGTTATTTCCACATATTAAGTTGCTTGTATTTGGTAGTCAATTGTGTGCTTCCATTATTCATATCCCAACACGTGGTATCAGAGCTAAGGTTGCAGGAAGCAGTTTTGTGTTTGGTTACAAGTCACTCTCAGGGGTTTTTGATTGAGTGGGAGTAGAGCAATGGCAGATCAAAGTAAGCTAAGAATGGAGGAGTTGAAAATCACAGATGGTCACTTACAGTCTGATGGAAAGAAAGAGCAGGTAAAAGAAGATTGTTGGTTTGTGAAAGATCAGCAAGAAAGAACTGAAGAAGCAGATGTTGCAAGGGATGTGGCACAGGATGCTCTAGGAGGTTTCTTGGATAAAGTTGAATCTTGGATAACAAATTTGGTTGCCTCTTTCCATGCAGCCCCAGATAGAGGAGCTGGTGAGCCTTGCCAAAGAATTGGCAAAGGGGAAGTGAAGCTGAAATTACAGGTGGCCAACACATGGGTGTTGAAGGAGGTCATGCAGGTCCCAGGTTTGGAGATGTGGCTAATTTCTTTAGAAGAGTTGGGTGATGAGAGATGCACGAGAGCTCTCACAGTGGATGCACTTGAATTAGCTAGTGGTAAGAAAATAGGTACTCTTTATCTACTTATTTATATTACTGATTCTTCTTTTGTTGCAGAGACGTGGCTTTGTAGGCTTGGTCACATGAGCAGGAAGGAGATGCATGTTCTTAAGCGGAAGACAGATATATTTGATAGGCTTAAGAACTAAAAAGCCTTGGTGTTCTTGGAGGAGATGGTGGATAGAGACCAGTGGATGGGGCTGAATACTTCTGAGCAGGGTAGTTTAGACATGGGGATTGATTCAAAGGAGCTCGCGGGTAAAAAGTCGTCACTTACAGAAAACACAAGTACCGGCATCGGTAGGAAAACTGACATCAGCAGGAGGTAAGACCAACGTCGGTCATGAGGACCGACATCGGTAGCAGGAGGACACCGACGTCGGTAGGGTTGGTAGTCAGGACAGGCACAGGAATCAACGTCGGTTGGATCCAGATTGTGTGGTGGCCGAGATCGGTCACTGTAATGAATTTTGGGTGGATAACAAGTTGTCAAGGAGTCTCAAACACCCATATGGAGGACTGAAGATGTAAGTAGGCCTCAAATTTTTTGTTCCTTTTCTTTACACTCGTTGCTTACTGCAGAGTAGGAAGGATCCAGGAAATAGTGGGAGCGTGGCATGGAGAGATTGCAGAACCAGACGGGAGATTTGGTAGGGTTGCCAGTAGGTATGAAAAGCATAGAGACAAATGGATTCCTTAGTTGAAGAATAGAGTGAATGGACACATGAGATGGAAGGCCAGGTCATATGGTCTTGAGGGAGCTGCAGGACAGTGGTACAGGTTTTGACAGGGGGATGACAAAGCATGACTTTAGTCAATGTCAGAGTAACTACTGTGGTTTGACTTACCAGGTGGATGATGATTGCAACATCATTCTGTTGTTGTATGTGGATAGTATGCTAGCTAGTAGGTTTGTACATACAGGGTTTTGTTGAGCTAAGGGTAAGATTAGTTCAGTGGTTTGCTATGAAGAATTTGGAGCAGCAAAATTCTTTAGCATGGGAGACATGGAGATCATAGGTTGATTTTGTTTCCAATGGGAGCTGTCAGAGAGTTAGGAGCCAATTCAGAGAAGTGAGTTCTCAGGTATTTGAGAGGGACCAGCAGTAGGGATTCATGCTATTTAGGGTCAGGACTTCACTACATGTGTTTGTAGATGTAGATGCGGTAGGGTACTTAGATGACAGGAGGTACACCACAGGTTGTGTGGTGGGTTGTCTTCAAGATTGAGCTTGAAGAGGGATACAAGCTAGGAAATAGATTAGACAGGGTACAGGTATAGGTACAGTGTAGCTATTTATCTCCAAGTGGGAGATTGTTAGGTTATGGAGCTAAAAGCTTCACTGATGCAAATAGAGGAGGAGGTTGTAGAAGGGTTGCTGAGTGTGTCAGGCACCGACGTCAATCAGGCCAACCGACGTCGACAGGTAGGAGACAAGAAACAACTGACGTCGGTCAAAAGTCAGCCAGCATCGGTGACCCCCAGGCAAACAGGGACCGACTTTGGTCGCCTATGGTTCAAGCTGTGAGTATATTACGGGCAGTTGGCTGACGAACCAAGTGTTTGCATGATTAGAGCTAATTTTAGACTGAGAGCTACATATCTAATTATTGTATTAGGTGTCTAATTATTGTTTGGATGAGATCTATATAATAGACTCATGGTTGTATTGTAAACTTGTGCTAGAGAGTAAGAGAGCAATATTATAAGCTCCTTCTGTGTGTGAGGTGAGCAATGGTGTGTTCCTCCTAGTGCCACAGTACCAAGTGTGGGTGCTGGATTAGAGAATTAGTAGGGTTCTTCATGTATGTATGATCTTGGTCATCAGGTGAGCATGGCTTCTATAGGAGATCTACATGGTAATTAAGATCATTGATATGCAGATGTATGTGTGTGCAAGGTCAAGGTTCATAGGTGTGTAGAACCAGGTTGATTTGCAGGTGTGCAAGATCAGATAGGACAGCAACACAATAGGGAGCAGAATCAGGTAGGATCTACTTGGAGTATAGGTGTGTACTCAGATAGAGCAAAGAGGAAGGTAAGGGAGATCCTTCCATAAGTAAGGTCTATTGAGGTGCAGGTTGTTGCAGGTTCAGGGGAGATCTACTTGGAGTACGTTTGAGTACTTGTAGAGTGCGTGGAGCACCTGTGGTGTGCATGGAGCACGGGTATAAGGTGAACACCAACTTAGTGTTTGAGTTGGGTGTTGGGACCTAAGAGAGAGAGCTTTGAGGAGAGAAATATTGTTCACTTGAGGTGTGGGAAGCCTCTGAAGAGGTGGTGGAGAAGAAGTGGCATCTTCTTTATTGTATTCTTTTCTGTAAGAGTTTTAATACAAGTTGTGTATTGTCTCTCATATCATGTGTTATTTTTGGATTCTAGTTACTTGTTGATTCTGGTTATTTCCACATATTAAGTTGCTTGTATTTGGTAATCAATTGTGTGCTTCCGTTATTCATATCCCAACAAAGGTTGTAAACCTTTGTTTGTATGTGAAGAAGGCACATTTCTTGTAATTTAATACATATACATGCACATCTTTGAATAGAGTTAGCCAATAATAGCTATCTCACATGATCTTTATGGAAATGGTCTTAGGTGAATAATGGCCTTCTGCAAGGCCATTGTGTAAATCTTGAAGAATTTTTCTTACTCTAGCTCTATGCACCTCAGAAGGATTCCATTGAGATCCTTTTAAAAAATTACACCCTCTATGAGCACATAGGGAATGGACTATGGTTTGAAATGTTTATCCTTACCTTTATCAAGGCTAGGAGGGTCTATGTTGTGTTAAAGGAAGGTCTTCATATCCTATGCCAAGTTGGTCATGGCCTTTAGGTTTGTGCATTCCTCCTAGTGTGATACTAAGACTGTGTCATCTTCAAGTTTTACTACTTCAACCAATTGTTCATAGAATACTTTTCCTCATACCATCTTGGTGACCTAGATCTCTACGTTGTATTCCATCACCTTAGTGATCTAGCCAGCTCATTTCTCATTAATGTCCCTATTGAGTAGGAACTCCTTAATGCGTGTGTACACCACTATGAGTTTAATTTTATTATTGGATAGCATATGCCTAAATTTAGTCAAAACACTCACAATTGTGAGGGTGTCTTTTTCAACAAATCTATAGTGCATATTATAATCCTTTAGCACATAGCTAAATAAGGCAATTGGTTACTCTAGTTACTCTTTGTTTTATTGCACCAAGATGGTCGAGATGTCATCAGCTCCACCAAATTCATAAAAGATAAAATCCTTGTTATGATATGAGTTGATCAAAGTGGGTGATTTTGTGATCGCACACTTAATGTCTTAAAATCTTTCCTTACCCTCATATGTCCAACTGAATGCATCATTCTTTTTTAACATTACAATGAGGGGCTTGACTAGGATAGCAAAACTAGGCACAAACCTTATCATAAAGTTGATACTCTCTAAGAAGCTTTGGAGACTTTTCTTGTGGCTTAAAAAATGGAGGGAAGATATATCCTTGACTCACTCTGGATCAATCATGAGTCCCTCTTTTTAAATAATGTGCCCAAAGAGGGCACCCTCATGAACTACGAAGATGCATTTGTTGGGGCTCAGAGATATTCTAAACTCATGGCACTTCTGAAAGACTTATTCCAGCTGATCTAAATGATCCTCAGTATGTTTAGAGAAAATATTTATCTCATTAAGGTAAAACAAGATGAATTTATTAATGATCTCCTTGAATGCCATATCCATGGCTCTCTATAAGGTCATACCTGCATTTGTCAAATCAAACAACATGCATTGGTATGTAAAGGTTCCCCACTTAGTAGTGAACGTAGTCTTGTAATGTTCACACTCATGTACATGGATATGGTTATAGCCTAAGTAACCATCCAATAATGAAAATATTTATACACCTATGACTATTTACAAGTTTTTCTCCATTGGTGGGAGAGGGTAGTGATCTCTGAGGGAAGCCTTATTCAGGTCCCTAAAGTCCACACAAAGGCATATCTCCCCATTCTTCTTTTACACCAGTACCGATTTGGTGACACATGAGGAATGTTTTATCATAAATATTATGTTGGCCTCAATAATCTTGGAGAGCTCCTTGTGCATCAATGGCTCTAGCTTTGGATTAACAGGTCTCTACTTCTAATGCATAAGTTGTGCATTGGGGTGGATCTCAATTATGTGATAGCTAAGAAAGAATCAAAGCCTCTAAGATATTTGTATCCCCATGTGAAGAGATCATCATATCTCCTATTGAGTTGAATAAATATTTCAATCTCTGGCATGGAGCAAGCCTTACCATCTTTAAGAGATTTTCCTTCTAAAATGGTCACGGGAACCAAGATATCTTCTTTGGTTGTCATGCTATGTTTCTCTCCTTTGAATTGATCATCAAAACTAAAGATGTTTTCTAGGGTTACTAGCCCTCTTAGTAACTTGTTTCCTTTCAATTGGATGATTTTATCTTCATATCGAGCTTGTAGTTGTGTCTAGTTCATGACGCAAATCTCTACCTCATCCTATAGGAAGTTGATGATTTTCTCATCAGTCTTGAACACTTGCCAATTTTTTGTGTTATCAAGAACTATCAGTCTGACCACAAGCTTGACAAGTTGTTCATATTCTTTCATTGTGTTGCATGGAATGTAATATTGCACCCTACTATCATAAGCCTATCTACATTGATATTCTATGTTTTTAGTAAGTAAATGATGTTGAACACATCAAATCCTTCTATGATATCCCATACTCTATGCTTGTAATCTTTCATCAAGCCATTTTTAGTCATGTTTTGTGCCCTAACTTGGTTGATAACTGGCTCACTATCACCCAACGCTTGCAGTGTCTTGATACCTTTCTTCTATGTGAGCTAGAGGCCTTGAATTAGTTCCTCATACTTAAAAACTTTGTTTATACAAGTGAACTATATTCTAAATGTATGGAAGTATTTTTCCTTTTGGGGGGAGACCAGCATGACAATGGGTCCTACACCATTCCTACTCTAGGATCCATCAAATGATAACTACCACATACCTTTAGGGTCTTTATATACCTTCATAATCTTAGGTAATATGGCATTTTATTCTATGATGCAATATGTGCCCAACCCCCTCTCCATTTTTCCATATGGGTCATACTCAAAATGTCCACATGCCCATTTATCCAACATATTATCTGAGGTTTCCTCTAGCAGTGTCATGGATTCGTGGAAAATTGAATCCTCTTCTTAGTCAAACATCACACAATTCTTCTCCACTGGGCTGGGATAGTATGGCTCTATGTGAATTTTAAAGATAGGCTCTACCCTTATGGTCACTTTGGTCCTATATATGGTGCTCAATAACATGTGTGACCAATTTGAAGATAAATGTTTGCCCACTTTTCCTATGAAGTCTTAAGAGAGGCAAATGGCAAAGTAAGGGGGTAAGTCAATGACTATGGAAATTCTTGGGCATGCAAGTGATGTTAGATTTAAATCCTTGATTATACCTACCATTTTGACTATCATGCCATTGAGTTAGATCAATCCTTTTAGAATAAGGGAATATGATATTTTTAGTGTATCTGTGATCTTTTTGGGCATTACCAAGCTACTTGTACCTGAGTCAATCATGTAATTGTGCACCAAGTGTTGGCTTATGATTAAAGAAACATAGAATGGGGGTGGCTTGTTGTTATTACAAACTTGCACTTTTTATTTTGGCTAGCACAAGCTCATAGAGGCAGTAGGAGATAGTTGGGGTGTTTGATGTTCTTGAAAACCTTTTAGCACATCTTGTAGTAGATTCCATTGGGATTGAATAGTAAGTGTGTCCCAGATTATGACATTGAGTTTCATTTTCTTCATCTGCTCTACTATGTTGAAAGGAACTTGAGATACCTTTGGCTATAGCTTAGTGGCAATGGCCTCTACTGGCATTGATGCACCAACTTGAGATGGTCCTTCCTTTGACGTAGCCTTGTTTAGGTAAAATGGATGTGTGGTTACCTTGGTTGGCATACCTAATGATTATCTTGGGGTGCTAAAGGTGAGGGTGTTGAGGTTGGTGTAGCTTCTTCAATAACCTTCCTTTTGAATCTTATGTTGAAAGTGTCTGGAGTGCTTCCTCTACCAGGTGTGTCACTTTGATTCACATAGTTTAAATCCTCCTCCTATCAATTGATGAAAATAGACCCATCCTATGGTTGAACTAGTGCTTGAATCCCCTCCTCTTGCAGGGCTACACTGCTCATTTACTCTTGTAATGAAGGCATTATTTTCACCATGAGCACTTGGTTCAAAATTACATTTGTGCAAGTGGTTTGATTATGTGGCTGATTACATGGGAAGCACCATTCAGAATGTTGCACTAGATTGTTTTGTACTAGAAAAAGGGCTTTAGAGGTGCTAGCAGTGTCAGTATTTTGTGCAAAAGTTGTTATGTTGTATGTGATCTGATTTTTTGTTTGAGATATGCCTTTATAGGGAGGTCTATTTAACTAGTATTACTGAGTGAAAGGTTGATGATGTCTAGGATACTATGCTTGCTACTTTTTGAGGGCAACTAGTTCATTCCCAAAAAATTACAATAACACCTTCACTTTGTGCAATTTATTAGAAGAGATGATGGGTAGATTAAGTGGGATCACTATAGTAGGGATAAGTGCTAGCATAGGCTATGTAGCTAATTGATTATGGATAGGTTATATGAATATAGGCATGGGGGGTCTAGGCACAATCTTGCCTGCTTGAATTGAATAATTCTCTACATGTACTATAACTTCATAGGCATCAAGAAGGATCATAC
Organism: Torreya grandis; assembly: GCA_037957365.1. Lineage (NCBI taxonomy): Eukaryota > Viridiplantae > Streptophyta > Pinopsida > Cupressales > Taxaceae > Torreya > Torreya grandis. The sequence continues at coordinate 7,452,401 of JARHVA010000036.1, forward strand.
CTCCCATGGATTAAATCATCACCACTATATTACTATTAAGATCTTTTAGAAAATATAAAAATTCAATGTTAGGAGATGGCTTATATAAATCTAGGATTCTATCCCAGGCCCTTTAGAATATGAAGTTGAAATTAACCATTATCTCATGCAAGGCTCATTTTATGGTCGTGAGATAGTCTAGCAGGGATAAGTGATCACTTTGATCCTCAAATTACTTGCATAATTTTCCATTGAATTCATCCCAATTGTGAATAGAGTTTGGTCTCAAGCCTCAGTACCATTGAAGGGCTTCTCCTTTGAATGAGGAAACAAACAATTTGACTATGACATTATCTTGAGTCACATGGTGCACTGAGTAGATATTCACAGTATCTTGAATATGCTTCAAAGGTGAGGTTGAATTCTCACCTATGAAATAGGATAAGCTTTTGAGAGTGGACCCCAGAATGTCATCATATTGTGTTAGGACTAATGGACTGCCTCCATTAAAAGGCACAAATACTTGATTCTTTGGAATAGCCATGAATTGGATAGGGAATAGACCTTGCCTTCTTGCCTAAAACCTTCTAAATAGAGGTGTATACTTCCCTCTAGGAGGAAACTATCTTGTGTTACATCTTCTGATAAGGGAAAAAATATTTTGACTCTACCTCTTCTTGAGGGCACTAGAAGCTCACTAAAATGGAAATCAGTGCCTCTTATAGATGATCCTATTCTTATTGGCATGTAGGTAAGGGGCTAATCTTTATGGACTACAGATGCTTGTAGTTTCCAAGTGATCCTAATTTATGTCTACTACACTCATTAGCTAAATATATCACTAATTCCTTAGTTATTTATTTGATTTATAGTCCTACCAAGCATGCTAAAAACTATTATCATTTGAAAAGTGCATCCATGGATGCTCTATGGCTTAGGGGAGTTTTTACTATGGGGAACTAGGTACAAAGGTATTATGGCTTGATTATATGTGATAGCATCATTTATCTCTTTGTAATTATGAGAACATCCCTAAGGCATGGGACCCTTATGCTCCTTATGATGAGCCCCCAGAGTGGGTTGAATTCCTTCTATTCTAAGTGCACCTAGTTTAAGACCAACGTGCAAGCTTAAAGAGCAAAAAGTTAATATATCGCTAGTCTAAACATAATATCTTCAAGGAAAAAGGAGGGAAAAGGTAATAAATGTTGAAACATAAAGAGGTGATGCACTCAAAACAAAGTGAGTGCTCTTACTATCATAAACACACTATAGACCTTTGAGGACAAGAAAATATCACACAGCTTTTGCTAAGGATACTCTAAGTGCATAAGTGTTTTTCATGGAGGTGTGGGAATATAACACAAAATTGATAAGGATGACAAATGGTCCACAGATATTATCAACATAGACTTAAGTGCACATAAGATATGACCTGCAAGTGAGTTCCAAGTTCGATGAGGAGGTTATGGGAATGGACAATGGTGAGAGGGGCAAACATTACCCATAGTCAAGGATAAACAAACATAAATATCACATATATCATTAGAATAACAAAAGGAGGTAAACTTAATTCTCATTAGTATACAAGATTTAGCCAATACAAGTGCTCATAGAAGGAAATTTTAGTAGCATAAGGTTGTTAAAATGTGTTAACCTTTTTTACAATGGAAAGCTAGTCTTTTATAGAGAAAGAGCATGTTTTAAAATTATTGCACCACTTGGGGTGATGGGCACAACTTTTAATTATTTTGTGGTACCATAGCCATGGTTTCTAAAGTTTTTCTAACCAATCAAACCTATAAATCATAGTAGGAACCTTACATGTGCATGGGGAGGAGGAAGATTTCCCTGACAAGATCAGAGAGTGGCATGAACTTGCATTCCAATGTCTAGTGATCATTTATGCATTCAACTATTATGGTGATACCTTTAGATCCTACATATTAATATCTCATTTATTGAAGGACAAGATCATGATGTTTATGAATCTGATAAAGCCAAGGTGACATCTTGTTTTGGTTAGCTACTTGTTGAAGATATGGTTTGAGATGCTCCTCTACCAATTATGCACATTTACATTTACTTTGAAACCTATACCTGAGCCAACTATAGATGAAAATGAATCTAAGATTATTGGTTTTCCTATAGTTTATATAGATGGCATTTTTCTCGATGCCTGGTATATTTTACAATAATTTTCCACCCTTTTAGCCTATATTACATCTAAAATACCTATCTTACCTCTATTGTAGCATAGAATTGCACCCTTGTATGAGAATTTTTTAGGCTCTCCCACTTCTAGATACAATATTGAAACAACCTCAGGCTATAGGTATCTTGTAATTAGGTTGAACCTCTAGAGTAGGTCAGATTCCTCTTTGATGCTCACCTAAATCTAATGCTAAACTAATGCTTCATAGGGAAAAGGGTTAAAAAGGTAAAAGGGCTCCTAAGAAAGTTAACCAGGTGATGCACCAAATAAAAAATGGGGAAATCTAATATGTTTTAACCCACACTAGATCTGTAAAGGACAATATTAGCTCACACAATCTTAAGATCAAGTTGATTGCATAAGTGTTTCATGGAAGAGGTTCAAGAAGAAACGAATAAAAACAAAGAGGATTTTTAAGACTCACTAAAACTCACATTAATAGCAAAAAGAAAACTAATCTAAACCTAAAAATAGCATTGAAAACTCCCTAAACAAGCTCAGAAAGAAGGACCATGGATGAGGAAGATTCTTCTTCACATAATGCCATAGTGCACAACTCACCAAACATAGATTCAAGGCAAAAGATAGGTAAGGAAAGTCTTCTATTTCATCAAGATGTAGTTATAGATGCTTGATAGGGTCAAGCCTAATCAAGAGGATCATAATTTACAATATCTCAAAAAGTCCCTAGTTCCTCTAAAATTTCCAAACCAAAGAGAACTAGTTTTTGAAAATTTTAAATCAAAGAACCCCCATACAAAATGAAAAGAATGGGATATATAGAAGAGGGAAGAGAGATAGAGAGAGAAAGGATAGGGGAATTTTGTCCAAGATCATTAAATAAGATCCAGCTTTCAAGGTATGCCCCACCACCCCTTTGTCCAATCAGGACAAGTCCATCATCAACATTTATCCTTAAATAGCTCCAGTTAGTTTTCAAGTTCTTATTATTGGCTGAGAAAAGTGCACTAGAGGAAAAGAGTTTGTTTTATGAGGAGAAAGTATCTTCTAAAGTTTTTATCATTATTGAATGATCCAACTATTTCTCCAATCTCCCAAATTTGCTCTATGAATTTCACCATAATCTCACCATACCTTCCACTTGGCTTCATTATGAGGACAAGGTCCTCATATCTTAAAACTAATAGATCCATGCCATGTGTGCTTTGAGTGGTGGTTTGTCAAAATCATGGCTTAGGCCACTATTTTCATTAATCAAATACCTACTTTATGCTTTGGGACCTGAACCTAAATTAACTATAGGTTGAAAACCAATCTAAGTTATTAGTTTGCCTATAGTTATAATAGATGACAGTTTGCTTGATGCCTAATATTTTTTCATCAATGAGTTGTTGACCTTTGATCTATACTAGGTCTGAGAGACCTATTTTATCCCCCACTCACCATTGATCTAAATCCATGATTGAACACATGTCATTGATTTTTCGGAGCCCATTAACCTGTCAATCTTTGCTTATTGTTGGATCTTTTGTATGATTGAACATGAGCCATCAATCCAATTTTTTTGAACCCAAACATCTATTTCATGAGGCTTCACTTTGATGTCTGCACAATGTATTTGATGTCCACATAGCTATTACTAAGATATTTGAACCTCAATGGCTATTTCTTATAGCCTAAAATTGACATTTGCACAACTATCATTACTTTGTTGGAAAACCAATTCCTCGGGTCATTTCATTCAAACTTTTTTTTGTGGGATTTTTTTGAAGAAATACCCTTTGAGATTTTTTTTTATTGACCACTTTATTGAAGAAATGACCCTTCAGGGGAATTGTATAGGACACTTTCCTTGGAAAAGGATTCTTCAAAAATCTTGTTTCGGACCATTTCCTAAGAAAAATAGCCTTCAAGCTTTTTGACATGGACCCTTCAGCTTGAAAAAGTATCTTTTCTAAAGGGAAAGGACCCTTTGGGTTCTTTCAAAACACCCTTTTTACCAGGAAAAGTACCCTTTGGCTTTCTTGAAAATGCCTTTTTTGAAAGGAAATTACCCTTTGGTTTTTCTATTTGGTCCATTTATTCCACTTAGAACATTTTTTCATCTGCTCATCCATTAGAAACTTGGTCTATCTAGGCACAACTTGGTATGTGGGCCAAATTTGGACAACATTTCTGGTGACTCATAAGAAAGCATACCTATTATGATTGATAACCCATATCAATTTGCCTTATCTATTCCATTGGGCATGGAGTATCCTACCTATTCAACTGAGCTAGTTTAAAACTAGATAATTCCTCTTGAAGCAATATGGACAAAAGGACAACAACAAAATCAAAGGCAAGTGCATGCAAGCACTTATAGAAAGGAAAAACAACTAACCTAATAAAAAGATGTGCGCAAAGACACTTGGAGAAAAGCATGAAAACTATTCTAATATGTATAGGGTTGTAATTTACAAATACCCCCCTCCTGGGTTAAATGGAAAACTATAAATACCATTCACTTGTAATAAAACAAGATGAAAATATCTTGCTTTAAAGGTAATAGAATTGGTGAACCAGACATCTTTATGGCCAATCCTTTTGGTGTGTTATCCAATGGATGGAATTAAACAAACATGTCTCTAATGTAGACATATTGGTCTATGTCCTCCAAGCTTGGTTCATGTTGGACTGTAGGGGCTTTTGCAATCTTCTCATTTGATGGCTCAATTTTATGCTCTGAATCAAGCACAACATATGATGGCTCCTTTGAACTAGTGCTTAGCTGACTCTCTAGACTTAAGTAAAAAAGATCTAAGTCATCTTATTGATGCAATGGATTACACCCTTTGAAAGGAGGCTCATCTCTCTTCATCCATGTGACACAATGGAGACATCACTCTTGTTATAGGTGGAAAATGTGAGGGATGAATATCAATATTAGGGGCTAGCTCCCCTTGATGCACCTTGAGGCCTTGGATCTCCTACTTCTAATTATGGTAGGGATGAAAAGGGAGAGAAAATATTTAAAATGGGACCTAAGCTAAAAGGTGATGCACCAAAAAAATTGGTCTACTCAACTCTGGCATACACTTTAAATCAAGATAAGCTAGCCTACACTTCACTTAAAATGAGACCTTTCTTGTAACAATGTTTCAATAGGGAGTCCTATGGAGAGATAAGAGAGGAAAAAACTAGCACAAAAGGTGTTTTTAGACACACTACTGCGTAGCCAATTCACTTGCCTATACTTCTTTAGAAACTTCATGTGACCTGCAAGAGAAGAAAATCACTATGCACTAGATATGTTAGAATAAACTTATGAAAGCATGAAAATAAAATGAATTAAAAAAAGATAAAACCATAGACATATGCAAAAGTGTAAGCTCAAATAGAGGTAAAAATGCTTTTTCTAATTCAAGGTAAATTCCTTCAGGGCTTCACCATACAAGCTGAGAGATATGCTCTCAAAATGATAAGTTACAATTATATAGAGCAAGATGCTAATAGAAGAAGGAAATGAGATCCATGATATAGTCAAACACTTTAAGACAAGAGACCATGCTACTACTATAATCTTAAAAAGTACGTATGGGAGAGCCATGTTGTAGATGTCCAATATGCCACCCTTGCTATCTTGGGCCTACAAAATCATGGGTACTTCTAGCAACTGACAAAGCCATCTCTAAGTTGTTGTGGCTGGACCATGCTCTCTTCAATGCTAGGCACAACTGGTTGTGCATTAATGGTGAAGCTTGAAAACATGGGTTGCTCTCCTCTATAGTTCAAAAACCAATCTATTTTATTGTTTTTCAGTAGATATGTTTCACCAAATGTATTAATTCTCCTTGATGAGTTGTCTATGCCACTTGTCTTGGTCTGAGTGGTCATTGATTTTACCTTTTGACCTTGTCAGCTACTAGAACTATTATATGCTTTGTCTTGGAATTATCTATCCTTCAAGTTCTCAATGGTCTCTACTCCTTAATTTTGGGCTTTTTGCCATGCTTTCCTTTGAATAAAATATTCAAAGGAATTCCTTCAAACATTTTGTCTAAAGGAATTCTTTCTTTTGATTGCTTCTTTTCCTGAAGGGCATGTGCCCTTCAGGGCTTTTGTCTTCATTCTTCACTTCCTCCTGGTGCCCTCTACAAGGGCACTTGGCTTCCCAAATTACACGTCACAAAAATTTTAATAGTCTCTTTTCCTACCCAGGTGCCCTCTGCAAGGGTTTTTTTCATCCAAAAATGCTCTTCAAGATTTCTAAAATGGTCTTCATCTTTCCCAAGGTGCCCTCTACAAGGGCACTTTATGCCTCAAAATTCCCCTTCAAAACTTTTGATTTGGTCCTACCACCAACAAAGGTTCCCTCCATAAGGACACTTTGAGTCCAAAGTTGCCTTTTAGAAGAATTATAAGGGTCCTGTGTACTATCTAGGTGCCCTCTGCAAGGGTACATACCCTTTGTGAATCTTGGAAATGACCCTTCAAAAAAGTGAAGAGGTCTTCTTACCGATGAAAATCCCTCCACAAGGTCCATTCTGCCTCAAACATACCCTTCAGCCTTTCTTCGATTGTCTTTCAAAAAAGTGAAAGTCCACTTTCTTTGCTTGGTGTCCTCTAAAGAAATGTATTGCCTTGGCAAACATGTTAGACCAAACTGGGTTCTTAAATGTAAACAAAACATGAAGCTTTCAAGTAAAATCACTTTAAAAATGCAATTCCTTCTTGATAGACCATTTCAGACTCCCCAAGAGCTTCTACTTTAGGTTTCACATCGACTTTAGTTGATAAGGCAAATAAGTAAAGACACTTGGAAACCTTGATTTGGTCTATCAAGACTAAATCAGGTTTTGCAAGTGACTTTACTTATAAACCTTTATAAGTAAATATGATTTCAAAGTTTGAATAACATTACAAGGACCAAATTGGGTTTATTAAGCAACTCGATTTATGAAAATTTCACAAGTAAAGTCATTTGGAAAACTTGATTTGGTCTATGAAGACCAAATCAAGTTTTGCAAGTGACTTAGCTTATGAATATTTCATAAGTTAAGTTATTTTTAAAACCCAAAATGCACTATTGTAGGTGAATTAATTGCACTTGACAAACCCAAAATGCACTTGGCTAAGCAAAATGATAAAACACTTGGTTTTTTCATGGAACAGGTCTAACAGGGGGTATTTTACACAAGGTAGCTAAGGGATGACTTAGCCAAATGATGGATGTGAAAAACTCTTTCCAAGACAAAGGAGGGGGTGCCCAATTTTTTCTTGTAGGACCAAAAATTGGTCAACACAATTGGTGACTCATAGGGGAAAGCATGCCTACTATGCTTGGGAAGACTGGTAGCCTCAAAGTCTATTAGGCACGGAATCAAGATGCATCTTGAGCATGTTGGAAACTGACCTTGAAAAACCAACAAGATATAAATTTACCCCAAACACACAAGGTAAAAATAACACACAACAAAGGATAAAAATAACACACACATGTGCAACAGCACTTAGGGGAAATGAAAGACACATAACTGAAAGCAAACTACTATGTAAAACTAAATAGATACATTTGCTTCCCTCTTGGATCAAAGGGAAAACTTCTTAAGTCTCCTTCATGGCAAGAAAACTAATGGTGCCAGATAAGTGGTTGAATGGAATGGAGACTTGGTGACTTACTCTTCTTGCATGTCACCTTGATTGGCTTGTATCCAAATGAATCAGGGTCAAACATGCTTCCAACATATATGTATTCATCTTACTCTTGGAATATTACCTCATGCTGGCCCTTCATGCTAGTGTATCTCACCAAGAATTCATTGGTTGATAGCTCATCACCATAGGGCTCATCTAGCTCATAACCCCCTTGATATGCATCATGGATTGACTTATTCCCTTATGCCTCATTGAAGACCTTGTCAAACTGATCTTCTAATTTATCATGGCTTTCTTGAAGAAGGGTGACTATTGTGATATCTGAAATGAGATCACAAACTACTTGCTTATCCCATAGAATGTCACCTTCTTGCTCAAGGCTCTCTTCTTCAAAGATTTCTTCAAGATGGACAGGCCTCTCCTTTTCTTGCTAAAAAACAAGAGTCTCTAGTTGTTCAAAGACATGTTCCTAATCCTCCTCCATCTCATGTCCCATGGCATGGTCACTATCCTCATCAAAGTAAAAATTAAGTTCATCAAACAAAGGGGAAGAGAGCTCACCATGTTGATATTCATCATCATCCATTATTGACAAATAAAGCTTGTCAACCTCATCTTCATATTGCTAGAACATTTGCATGTATGTGTGACCTATGTCCTCTCCATATTTGATGATGTCTTCAAAAGGGGCTTCTATGATGATCTCCTCTCTATTGTCACTTGAGAGGGCCTCTTGATCAACCATAAACTAGATCCTCTCATCTTTAGTTTCCTCTTCCAAAACAGGTTCCTCTTTGAGAAGGAATAAAGTGGAAGGTTGATGGTTAAACTCATGTGGAAGAGGAGGCAAACCTTGACCTAAAATCAAATGATTCTCTTCTTTTCATTTAGCCAATAGTTTATCCACATTAGATGTGGCTTGATAGCTCTCTAGAAGGGGTGTAGATGGGATATGTTTGACATAGGATCTTCTATTTGGTCTAAATTGTCCATCACACCTTGGCTGAGGGACTTCATTCTAGACTCCAACTTTGCAATTTTCTTGTCTATATTCTTTTGGAAGAGCCTTTCTTGGAGATCACATGCATCATTATGATGAGTAGGAGCAGCCTCATCTTTTTCAAGGTTTTGAGCAAAACCTTTCTCTTCCTCTTTCCTATCCCATGATTAGACCATTTCTTTCCAACTCATGACTTTGGGACTGGAACTATTCTCTTGAGAACAAGCAGTAGCTTCATCTTTTCCAAGACCCTGAATTGGTTCATTATATGCCCTCCTCCAATTTGGGATCTTGGCATCATGCTGAAAGACTTGAGGAGGTTGAGGAAGACTAGGAAGTATCCACTCATTCATAGGAAGAGTTTCTTGAAGAGAGATGTGTTCCTTTCCAAGAGACGTAGGATGGTTTCCTTCAAAAGAGGATTCATAGTCTAAAGAAGTGAGAAGGCTAGTTTCCATAGGAGCTTGTTCGAATACTCTTTGGTGCTAAAAATCTAGATGCAAAGGATTAAGAACAAGAGTAGATAATGCATCAAATGGGTTAGAAAATTAGATCATCTTATTTTGGTGAGCAAGAGCTATTTGATAGAAAGGATTTGGTGTACAAAAGGGGTTTTCCTTTTGAATAAGAGGAGGCTAATTTGGGATGGGGAAAGGAAAGCAAGGCTGATTTACTTGAAGGGATGAACTCCTCCATCTTGATACTTCCTCCTTCATGAACTACAAGGCCTGAAGTTTCCTAAACAAGCACTCCTCTTTGTATGTAAGCTCTTGTTGATATCTATTCTACTCATCCAATCTATCTATCTCCATCATTTGCTTCTCAAACTCTAGCATTATTTCCCTCACACTCATGGATTGACTAGGTAAAGGGAAACTAAGAGAGTTGCTTGAGGTGATTCCATGAACAACTTGATCTTGATCAAAACTATATGAAGGAACACAAGGCCCATGCTGCTCAGTAATGAGATTATACATACCAAAATGTGATTTCTTGATGGCACCAAGACTAATTAACTAGCTAATTCAACTTAGAGTCTCCATTGGTGTTTATTGAAATGTCTCCAAAGGCTGATTGGTTGAAGAGCACACCAAAAATCCTTCAACTCCTTGGACAAACTATCCCACTAGGTGTGCCAAATACTATTGACATAGTGGATTACACCCTCTGAAGGGAGGCTCAACTCTCTTCATCCATGAGACACAATAGAGACATCCCTCTTGTTATGGGTGGCAAACATGAGGGATGAATCTCTAGATTAGGGGCTATCTTCCCTTGATGCACCTTGAGGCCTTGGATCTCCTACTGCTAATTATGGGGGGATGAAAAGGGAGAGAAAATGTTGAAAATAAGACCTAAGCTAAGAGGTGATGCACCAAAATAATTGGTCTACTCAGCTTTGGCATACACTATAAATCAAGACAAGTTATCCTACACTTCACTCAAAATGAGACCTTTCTTGCAATAATGTTTCAATAAAGGGTCCTATGGAGAAATAAGAGAGGAAAAAACTAGCACAAAAGGTGTTCTAAGACACACTATTATGTAGCCTATTCACTTACCTGTACTTCTTCAGACACTTCCTAAGACCTGTAAGAGAAGAAAATCACTATGCACTAGATATGTTGGAATAAACTTATGAAATAATGAAAATAAAATGACTTAGCACAAGATAAAACCATAGATATATGGAAAAGTGCAAGCTCAAATGGAGGTAAAAATGCTTTTTCTAATTCAAGGTAAATTCCTTCAAGGCTTTGCCATACAAGTTGAGATATATCCTCTCAAAATGAGAAGTTACAATTATATAGAGCAAGATGCTGACAAAATAAGAAAAGGAGACCCATGATGGATTCAAACACTTCTAAGACAAGAGACCATGTTGTTTTTGTATTCTTCAAACTACATATGGGAGAGCCATGATGTAGATGTCCAAGCTATCACCCTTGTTGTCTTGAACCTACAAAAGCATGGGATACTCCTTATAGAAACTGACAAAGCCATCCCCAAGTTGTTGTGGATGGACCATGCTTTCTTCAATATTAGGCACAACTATTTGTGCATTAATGGTGAAGCATGAAAACATGGGTTTATCTCCTCTATAGTTCAAAAACCAATCTATTTCATTGGTTTTCAATAGATATATTTCACCAAATGTATTAATTATCCTTGTTGAGTTATCTATGACACTTGTCTTGGTTTGAGTGGCCATTGATTCTGCCTTTTGACCTTGTTGACTACTAGAACTATTCTACACTTTGTCTTAGACTTATCAGGCCTTCAAGTTCTTGATGGTCTCTACTCCATTTCAATATTTTTGTCATGCTTTCCTTCAAACATTTTTTTGAAGGAATTCTTTCTTTTGAATGCTTCTTTTCCCAAAGGGCACCTACCCTTCGAGCCTTTTGTCTTCATTATTCACTTCCTCTTGGTGCCCTCTGCAAGGGCACTTGACTTCCCAAATTACCCTTTGGATAAATTGTAATGGTCTCTTTTTCTACCCAGGTACCCTCCAAAAGGGTTTATTTCATCCAAAAGTGCCCTTTAGGCTTTCTGAAATAGCCTTCATCTTTCTCAAGGTGACCTCCACAAGGGAACTTGGTTCCTCAAAATGCCCCTTTGAAACATTTGATTTGGTCCTGCCACCGACCAAGGTGCCCTCCATAAAGACAATTTGAGTCCAAAGTTGCCTTTAAAAATAATTATAAGGTTCATGTGCACTACCTAAGTGCCCTCCACAAGGGTACATACCCTTCAAGAATCCTGTAAATGACCCTTTGAAAAAGTGAAGAGGTCCTCTTGCTGATGAAAATCCCTTCGCAAGGTCCATTCTACCTCAAACATACCCTTTGGCCTTTCTTCAATTGTCCTTCAAAAAATTGAAAGTCCACTTCTTTTGCTTGGTGTCCTCTAAATAAATTTGTTGCCTTGGCAAGCATGCTTGACCAAACTGGGTTCTTCAACGTAAACAACTCATGAATCTTTCAAGAAAAAGCACTTTAAAAACCCAATTCGTTCTTGATAGACCATTTTGGACTTCCCAAGAGATTTTACTTTGGGTTTCACATCGACTTCAACTGATAAGGCAAATAAGTAAAGACACTTGGAAATTTTGATTTCATCTATCAAGACCAACTCAAGTTTTGCAAGTGACTTTACTTATAAACCTTTATAAGTAAATATGCTTGAAAATTTTGAATAACACTACAAGGAACAAATTGGGTTTATTACGCAACTTGAATTATGAAAATTTTACAAGTAAAGTCATTTGGAAAACCCGATTTGGTCTGTGAAGACCAATCAGATTTTGCAAGTGACTTAGCTTATGAAAATTTCATAAATTAAGTTGTTTGTAAAACCTAAAATGCACTGATGTAGGTGAAGTAACTACACTTGACAAATCCAAAATGCACTTGGCTAAGCAAAATGACAAAACACTTGGCTTTTTCATGAAGTAGGTCTAATAGGGTGTATTTTGCACAAGGTAGCTAAGGGATGATTTAGAAAAATCATGGATGTGATAGACTCTTGCCAAGACAAAGGAGGGGGTACCCAATTTTGGCTTGTAGGACCAAAAATTGGTTAACACATCCCAAAATGTAGCTTCCTCTTGGTCATTTGAGGCAATGCCAACTTCAAAATCATATTTGCTTTGCTTGCTTTGAAAGGGGCCATATGGTAGTTCATCAATCCACCTCAGGCCCAAAATGTCATATTTTTGTGGCTTTGGATCTGACCATTCCCCCTCATTCTTGAAGACATCAATACTACCTTCAATGTAAAATTCATCTTGAGATGGGTCAACTTCTTTAACCTGATTGGTGAGTTCATCCTCATACTGTGGAGGAGGCATAGGCTTATTTAGAACCTCTACCTAATCCATGAAGTCATGGTACATCTATTTCCATACTTCATCTTGATCCTCTTGGGATGAAACACAATCCTCTTTACTCTTAGCTACATCTTGAATACACACCTCTTTAAGTATGAAGGCATCAGTACTACCTTCAGGATTTAATTCATTAATGTCAAAGCCATGCCATAATAGCTGGTCCAAAATTGATTTCTCCTCCCTTTTATGGAGTGGACTGCTTATCATGATCTCCTCATCATAAACACTTGCATCATCCTCTTTAGACTCAAATTTGACTATAAGCTCCTCCTCTATTCCTTGTAAAATAGATTCTTCCTCCAAGAGGGAGATGGTGGGAGGGTGAAGAAGTTCATTTTTCTCGTAGCTTAAGAGAGTGTCTTTCAAACTAGGTACTTTGATTGGTCTCTTTGGTGGTCCTTGAGGGAGGAAGAAAGAGTCTTGAAACTCTTGTAGGGAAAGCTCATTTAGCTGAGCTAACATCTATTTTTTATTTTCTTCAACCACTAACTCCTTCTCTTGAACTAGTTCTTAGACCACCACAACTAACACCTCTTCCTTATTCTCTATGCCTTTCTAAAGTGATTTCCATGATGGAAATGTGTAGGGAATAGCCACCTTTTCTTATTTTTTAATGGGTATAGGAGAGGGTAGTTTCACAAGAGAGGGCATGACATAATCAAGGTCAAAGGTGTAGGAGAAGATCCACGATGGAAGGGATTCATGCTTTTGATTAAGAATGGGCATTGGGGTAAGAGAGGGCAAACTGATTGGCTCTTGGAAAGGAGAGGACATATAAGACTGATCTAAATGAGCCTATTGATTTTTGTAGATATCAACACACTTTTTGAATCTTGGAAAGTACTTCTCAAACACACCTTATTCTCCCTCTCGCAAACTACCCATTCTTCATCCTCATAAATTAAGCACTTGTTCTTGACCAACTGAAGAGTGTAGACACCTAAAACTAGCCACCAATAACCTCCAACTAGGATTTTGACCAATTTCTACCTAAAATACACAATTTAGCCTAAAAACACTAAAATGAATTAAATGAGTTGAAACTAACATATTCAAGTGCCAATTTTGTCTAAGGTATCCCTAAATAGGGCAATGCAATTTATGGGCCAACTAACTTTGATTAGATCATTTCGAGTCAAAATGCTAATTTCACACCTAGGTGCTCTGGATTATTCTTTCCTATCAAACCTCTTACACAATACATGTGTCTTTATTATTTTTTGTTGGTAACATCCTAAATGGTAATACAATTCCAACACATCTAACATTGGCTTATGATTCCAATCCAGTCAAATTTTAGACCAATAACAAGTCATTCTAATCAATTTGAGTAACTTGTGCACAAAGTGTTTAATCATGATTAAGAGATAATTAATCCAAATCAAGGCCTAATCAAAAATTCCATGGAAACTTGTTGAATACTTATTTTTGAAAATGAATATTTAATATCTGTATCATCAGGTGACCTCATTTCTTTGGAAGACATCCCTAGGCCATAAATACCACAAATATCAAGATCCATGCCCTCCATGCCTCATCATTGCCTTCAATGATGCCCTGCATGCCTCTTAATTTCCCCTTATTCTAATATCATGATGATGATAATTTTAAACTTAATTACAAAAATTGAATTAATCCTCAACCACACATCTCAATCTCAAGATGGATGGTTCAGGTTGATTCTAGACATTCTCAAAAATCTATAAATAGAGAGGCCATGAACATCATTTCTAAGCTATTTTGGTGCAAAGTTATAATGCATAAATATCTTAAAGAAGCCATTATAACTAGTGTTATCATGCCAAATTGATTCCAATCCAAGCCAAGCCACAAGCCAAAGGTGCCAAGGAGATATGGAGGTATCTCAACTTCCATTTCCAAGGACTTTGTGAGCACAAACTAAGCAAGCCACTATTACAAAGGCATTTGGAGCATCCAAGGAAGGTGAAGGAATTATTGTATTTTATTCCTTACTTTTTAGTTGTGTTTGTCATTTTTATTTGCTAACTAAGCTCTCCCTAGTGTCTAGGCCTAAAGATGTTATGCCATTAGTGTGTTTCTTTTATTTTGTTTTCATTTTGGAACTAACACCATACTAACCATCCTCTCTTGAGTCAAATTCCTATATTCACATATGACACACCCGATGGAACAAGATACATCCCACACATCAAGAAGATCATTTTTTAGCTTTAAAATCTTCATTTGGATCATTAAAACTCTTTCAATTTTATTTTCTAACTTTGTTTTGCCATTTTTCTTTGTCACAGGTTTACACAGTAACCGTTATCGGGTAGTAAAACCATCATTGGTTGGCATAGCTATTGTTAGTCAGTATTTATGTAATCGATGTCAGTTAGATAACCATCATTGGTTAGTAATTTTAATCTATGTTGATTATATAACTGACATTGGTCACTATGTTTTATTAAAAACACAAACTCGAGAGCTATTTTAAAATGCTTGGTTTGGGGTCATACGGACTCCGTTTTGGATTATTTTTTTTTAAAAACCAAGTGTTTTCTCCTAAGTTTTCAAAATTTGACATTATTTTAGCTTCAAGTTTTATATATTTTTTACAAATTTTTAAAACTCTATTTAAAATGTTTTTAATCTAACATATTTGCTTTTGGGGTGATGCCTTAAGGGTAGACAGGTAACTAGTGGATTTTAAGTTTGATAAATCATGTTTTAGAAAATATTTTGAATATTTTAAAATGAATTAGGAACATTATTTTGGTGCTTAATGTAACATTTAAGGTGATTAAATAAGTTTTTTTAGCATTAGTTTTAAAAGTTACAACTAAGACCAAGGGGTCAAATGAACACCACCTCATTTTTTGAATTTGGGCTTAAAAATTGAACTCACCTTTCCAAGCCTTTTGTATTCACTTATTTGTTTAAATTAAATTTTTGTTTGGAAAAAATAGGGGTGTTATGTGTATACTCTTCCATTTTTCCCCTTTAGGGAACCCTTGGAATCAAAAGTGTCATTCCTATTTCAAAAAGACTAGTCCAAGGCTTAAAAAGAATGTCATCTAAAGCACTCCCCAAAAAATTGTCAAAGTTTGGGTGACCTTGAAAATGACCCTAAAGTCTTTCTCTTAGTATTTTATTTTTATGAAAACTTGGCTTACAAGGGGGACTTCATCACCTCCCATGATTTCTTTAAGGAAGCTTTGACCCAGAGTTTCACCTCCAGACATTGATTTCATTTGGCTCTTAATTGGAGTTACACACAGGATGTAGTGGCACTTTGGATATCGCACTTTACTAAGTGAAAAATAGGATGTAGTGGTTATAAAAAAGACTAGACCTTTTTGCAACAAGCCAAGTGATACAAACCCAAAATCCATGTTTTTCTTTTGCATTGTTTAGCATGAAAGTCATTGTGCAATTGATTCCTTTAAATCATTCAGAAATTTGTTAGATCTTAGACAAATCTCCACTTGCCATGGAAGTATTATTGGTGCAATGTGTGCCTCAAGATCCATGTCATAGTACTGTCATTTGAGATAAGGGGGGTTGTTAAAACCCTACTATATAATGCACATTTACTTTTGGATGAACACTAAAAATCCTCTCAAATGATGTATATTAATGGATTTCAATAATAATAAGCAACCATGTCAGTTTAGGATCTAAGAATGATTAATTAGTTAGTCTTGTCCTATATTAGAGTCTTATTTGAAATCAAAACTTGGTGTAAGCAAACAATTCCAACCAAACACATAGTCCTAATTTTCATTTGAATAAAGAGGCGTTATGTTGCCTGTGTGAGATCATCAATTTTCCTTGTTCAAAGTTCATCAAAATCTTAAGAGTCATATCATCCAATTTGGCACAGTTATGCTACCCATTTAAGTCTAGACCTTTATAAGTTCATAGGGTTGATGTGTTAAGTGGATTTGCCATTTGCACTAAACTTGAGGGAAATTAGGTTCAATTTTCAATTTGGGTTAAAGGCCATTTTAGACTCATAATCATTGTCATCACATGACAGACTTAATCCATTTTGTGCTAAACACTTGCACTTTGAGTCTATGAACCACAACATTTTGAGTCAAAAAAGGTAGTGTTATGTTGTCAAAATTGTATGAAAATGTCTTTGCCTTAGAGAGTTTTTGAAATAAACCTTCTTGTCACACCTTTTGGGTAGTATAATGTCATTACACTACCCAAAAAAATTGAATATTGTTTCATAGACCCTCTTGCATATAGTTCCAAATTTGTTCCTACATTTTTAGACCAATCTGAGTATACTTTTGTGATCCTTTATCAAAAGCACAGTTATACCATTCCCTTTTATCTTGCTTATTTGTCAAAAGAACCAAGTTTTATACCATTTTTTATGAGAAAATAAACTATTTCTAAAGTTCCTTTTGTTTCATACCTTATACCTAGTTGATCAATTTCATGTCCAAGAATCAAATGCCTAGTGTTTATTAGAAGTGTTTCAAATCTATTAGATTAAAACTTTCATCTATTTTAAAGACTAGATTTTGACTCTATTTGACTAAGAGTCCAAGTGCATGTCTTGTTTGAGCCTAGACCAAAAGACCTAGCAACTTTTAAATTCCTAGATTAGACTAATTTGAAACACTTCGACCTTAGAGTTTAGCGTTTTGATTTTTGGTCCATTTACTTGCTTATCTTTGTGTGAACAGTGAAATGTTAGATACTTCAAGCTAGCTTATTTCCTCACAATTTTTTTCATAAACCTTTTGATCTTTTTAATGAATCTAGACCAGGTTAGAACATCATATGTTTAGACATTATCCTTTTTAGAGTTTTTAGAACTCTTTTACCTTTTATTGCAAAGCATTGACTATGGATCCCAACATGTATTCCTACACTCATAATAGGCTCATGTACAATCTAGGGATTAGTAATGTAGTTGCGTAGGAAGAAATGGTACAAGACCCCTATGTGGATAATATTGTTTATGAGATGGATTCTTATCCCTCTTATAATATTCAATTAGGGGCACAAAGCCAAGATCCATTGGCTAACTATTTGGTTAACACACCACCTTATTCAGAACAAAACCAAGAACAAACCACACAATACCTAGCTATAATACCTGCAATGGATGAGCCAATTCTTCAACAGTTATATTCTACTAATATGGCTTCCACGTATGATCCATTTTTGTTTGAGTAACATTTGTTAGAGAACAAAGATGATATTTTGGTTAGAGCCATAGAGGTACGGGCCAAGTTTCCAATAGACTTTCCCCATGAAAGTTTACCAAGTCTAGTAAGGGTGCCCTACAATATCATTTACATCAACAAGCTTATTCTATCAAGCTTATGGCTCTAGTCCAAACAACATACCAAGATCCTAATATATCTAATCAAGGTAAAAACATCATGGAAGATCACTTTAACCAAATGCAGATAGCATATCAAACCTACCTGAATCTAGCACATGATTTCAATCAGATGAACATGGTGAGTAAGCCTCTCATTGACCTAGTTCCTTCAACAGGAGTGTTGATAGAGTTAACTAGATAAGAGAATTTGAATTCCAACCCATTTATATAAACTTATTCGATAGATAACTTGATGCATATACCCATTATTGAAGAAATGTCTTTAGCCTTTACACAAAATAGTGAACCAAATGTAGTACATAATGTGAAAACAACATCCAATCTTGATCAAAGTGGTACTAACACACAAATAATTAGCTAACGACATGAGCCTATAATTAATCCTATGAATAGATTATCATACTAGGGAATAAGATTTACTACACCCCAACCTCAACCAGCTACTTCCTCAAGTGTATAACTTATGGGATTAGGTAATCAAACAACTGTTAATGTCATGCTTTAATGACAAAATATGAGAAACCCTACTCCTCCTCAATAGGTAACAAGTAATATGCCACAATAGTAGACATAACCTAGTGTATCAACATAGCAGAGGACAAATACATTGCCACCTCAATCAAGGGCAACTAATGTTCTACCTTACCAGGTAACAAAAAACATACCACTTCAGTCACAGATTAATATGTCAATCTAAAACCAAGTAATGACTAGTCAATAATGAGCAAATATTGGTCAGTGATAGATACTAAATCTACAACCTATTTTCACTTTAATATAGGGATTCATGTAATAAGGAGGTCACCATGTTTCTCAAGTACATACTAGATAATCATTGGTTCAAAATGTGTCACAAATATAGAGATAGGGTCTTGGTCCACAAGTTCCCACTCAACAACAAGGTTTGATTTGTCGGCAGCATATCCCTTTTCAACCACAGTAGGCATAGTATAGTTATATCCCTCCATCCTAACCATAAAATCCTCTAAGTTAAACCTTTATCACCAACCCAAACTAGAATATCATGTAACCAATTGTGCAATTTCAAGTACATCTTAATCCATGTATGCGTATTCCTGGTCCATTCCCCAACCAAACCAATTTACCCTAATAGGTATCTCCATCATACCCTGGTCAAAGTGTCCCACTTATGACCTCTCAAACATCTACCCAAACCAATATTCTCCCTCAAACCAATGTTCCTTTTAATTTCCTATCCCAAGAATTGTAATAGAAGAGGGATGTAATTGTTGCCATTCAAGTTAGTAAGCAAATTAAAATTTTCAAATTAGATGACATGTGTTCCTACCCATTTAACATGGATTATTTTCAGATGCCATTTCCTCTAGGATATGAACCACTAAAATTTGACAAATAAAAAGGGAAAGGTAACCTTAAGGCTCATTTAACTAAATTATTTATCGCATGTCAACTAGTGGCATATAGTGACATTTACTTTTTGTTGTTGTTTCTAAGGAGCTTGGCTAGACAAGCCTTGGATTGGTTTTTAAAGTTGCCCAGAAATCTATTAATGGATTTTTATGATCTTTTTGATAAGTTTGTGCAGCTCTTTTCCTATAATCTTGAGCATGAGATTTCATTAGTGGAATTAACTCAAGCAAAGCAAAAAGATGGTGAGTGTTTTACAAGTTATTTATAGTGATGGAGGGCCCTTGCAAGTCATTTCACCCATAGTTTACTAGATAAAAAATTAGCCATTGTGTTTACTAAAAATTTGCACAGTTAGATAGCTTATCATTTAGAACTACAATGTGCACATACTTTCAAGGAAATCATCGACAAAGGCTTATTGATTGAGTGCTCATCAATAAAGGAGTTATCAAGCTTAATTCAACTAATCAAAATAAATGTACCAATTAGGGAAATGACCAACATCTCATTCAAGTGCCAACATCATAACTAGTATAGGCCAATAACCACAAAAGATCGAAGTAATTCAACTGCAATAGGAATGTTGTCAAAAATGGGATAACTGAATCTCATCATGTCTAAATGGTGAAAACATCATCTACACCACCTTTTTAGCTTAATCCTACCCAAAAACCTCTCTAACCAATGCCATAAGCACAACAACCAAGACTTGCACAACAAATATAGTAGCCTTTACCATTACAAACCCCTCCTCTTAGGAGAACCATGCCTGTACATTGTGTTTTTAGTGACCTAGGAGAACCTATTGAGTATGTATTTCACAATCTTGTTGTCACTAATCTAATTAGTTGGCCTATACCAAAGTATATCTACAAGGCATTTCTTATCCTAATTTGTACCATGAAAATGAATTATGTGACTATCATTGGGTCAATGGGCATAATCTATGAAGATGTGTCCAAATCAAGCATTTAATTGAGAATATGTTGGAGAATGGGGAGATAACATTTGATAATGGTGCTTCCACTTCTAATCAAACTCTTAGGATTTATCAAAACCCCTTTCCCTGACATAATAATTAGTAGCAGCAAAATAATCAACTGCAACAACAATGGCTAGTGTAGTAGCAAATCAACATCAAAGGTTAAACCAGTAGAATCAAGAAAATCAATAAGAGAACTCATGATAGAACAATAGAAAAAACCAAGGTCAAAATAGTAACAACCAAAAAACCTAACATGTAGTTTCACATGACTAAAATATGGTTTTAGGTCATATTATAGAGGGTAGCATTCATACCATCTCCATTAATCCTAGATAAAACACTAATCAACCTAGACCATTGCTAAACAACAACATTCAACTAAATTACATAGATAATCTTTCTTTAACCTGGGAATGCATACAAGCAAACCAGAAAACTAGGACTTCCCCTTTTGGACCTTATATCGATAACTCATCTTTGCCACATGACCACATGTGAGTGCACTATCAACCGAGACTTGTCTTATTTGGTCCCACACCATTCCCAACATTGGTTAGCAATAATGGTCCAGTATTTAATCCTAATTATGCAATCACAACTCAGAGGTCAAATATTAATATCGTAGGCTCACAACCATCTACCACTTTGCCCATCATTCAACCAATCATTCAGCCTTAGAATAAACCATTCACTACTGACCAAGATAAGAAATTTGATTTTGTGTAACAATTGTAGAAGACACTAGCACAAATTTCTATTTTAAATTTGCTATGAATGTCAATAATTCATAAGAAAATATTGAATGATTTTTTGACCCAATCCACTATTTATAGTGACATATCTCTTGATAAATTTCAAGCTTTGGTTGGACACCTAGCTCCAACCCAACAAGTCACAATCAAACAAAGTGATTTGTCTTCCCTTAGCCTACTCCATAATAATCCATTATACATAGAATTTTATATAAGATGGCATAAAGTGAAACATGTCATTATAGATAATGGATTTCGCCTCAACATAGTGTCTCTCAAGCTCATCAATCTTCTTGGGTA
The DNA here is from genome assembly GCA_037957365.1 of Torreya grandis. NCBI lineage: Eukaryota > Viridiplantae > Streptophyta > Pinopsida > Cupressales > Taxaceae > Torreya > Torreya grandis. The sequence continues at coordinate 7,473,849 of JARHVA010000036.1, forward strand.
CATAATGGTAGATCTCCAGATAGAAACAATAACTATCAAAGCCTATAATAATCAAGAAAGAGAATCACAAGGCACCATTAGTTTGCTAGTTATCATTGGACCTTTAACCCATGATACACTTTTCCATGTGCTTGATCTTGAGTTATCATACAATATGCTTCTAGGCAAGCCTTGGTTACATGAGATTTGTGCAGTCTTGTCAATACTGCACCAATGTATCAAGTTTTCCCACTCAGGGATGGAAGTGAATATTCCAAGAGATTTACACCCATATGAACACTGCAAACATCTCGAGGATGAATTTCAAATCTATAATTATTAGTATGACATGAATCCAAGGTCAAAGTAGGATAAAGGAAAGGCTATAGTTATTGATCCTTCACCATATAATTACATAGATCCTAATACCTTGGATTCCCTTTCCCATATATGACCTCCTGAAGCTTCTAATCATTGCAACATTTTAGATAATGAACTGAGAGAGTATGTGACCCATGATACATTTCATATTACCAATCTTACTTAAAATCTAAAAACCTTTGGGTGACCTAAAGTCATCCCACATATTCATCGGCAACAAAAGAATAAAGATAAGGGACCTATCACATTTTTGCCAACATTTGGCCTAGAACCTGACCCTCCTAAAGGGGCTGAATCATGGTTATATAATGAAAACCAAGATAATTGTTATAAAAATGAAAAGTATCCTATTCCCAATAGGATCATGGAGCATCACAATTATGAAAGAAGAGGCCTCAAACTGAATCAACAAGAAACCATCAAGCCAATTTTCATGACTAGTATGAAAGACCTTATGGACTTGGATTTAAACTAGACCCCTTATATCTTATTCAAACTCCATCACCAGTAACTAGTGATGATGATGTTGATAGTGAAGTAGAGTTTAATCATAGCCTCACCTTTGATAACCTAGTTGAAACCAACTTGTTTGATAATAATGCCATTTGTACCCTTACCCTGACCATTTATTATAACCCATTGCCATTATATTATCCCCAACTGATAGATTGGGACCAAAAAGAATCCAATCTATCGATTGATGAATTCTAGAATGATGAGGCATTCTATGATTTCTTAAGCCTTAGAGACAACATTCCATTAGGAGTTCATAAATCAAGATTCTCAATCACATTAGTTCCTACAGCCTATTTTGGAAAGTGAGTGAACACCCTTAGCCAAAAATAAATAAGTAAAACATTGAGGTCCAGAAGTGAAAACCTCTTTTAGGTGTTTTCTAAATAGGGAAAAAGTAAAGATAAAGACCAGTCTAGTGGTGAAAACCTATTTCAAGTGCCATTAGATGGGGGTGTTCATTCTTCTTTGAATTTAGACCAGGAGGCCACCAACGATGAACTTGCATGTGGATCTGAGTTTAGCTTTCAACAACAAGTATTTGATCAAATTCTTTAAGAATTTTTAACTATTTTGTCACATGGCTAGATCTCCCATTAGGGGACTCAAATTCATCATGCCTAGGAGAAGTTGAAGATCAATTCCTAACAAAGGACCCTGACACAATTCAATAATTCAAGTCATTGCCTACTATCCTAGAAGATGGTTCAACCCTTATAGTTAAAGATACAATAAAGGTAAATATTAGGACTCCATCATTCTTGAAATGAATAAAATTAGTCACATCTCTTACTGAGGAGGAACATGACATCTTTATAGATCTATTGAGAGAATTTGTAGATATCTTTGCATGGACCTATTCTGACATGCCAGGTTTAGACCCTACCTTAGTTTTGTACCACCTTATGGTTAATTCTGATGCAAAACTGGTAAAACAAAAGTTACATAAGATATATCCTCACATTGTTGTATTGGTAAAGAAATATTTGGAAAAACTCTTAGAAGTAGGATGTATTTGATCCACTGACTACTCAGAATGGATCTCTAATATGGTACCTATTAGGAAAAACCCTGAAGGGATCAAAATTTGTACTAATTTTTGAGACATAAATAAAGCTTATCCTAAAGATGAATTTCCTTTGCCTAATATTAATATGATCATTAAATCCATAGTAGGTTATGAAATGCTTTCACTCATGGATGGCTTTTCAGGATATAACCAGATCAAAATAGCACCAAAAGACCAACATAAAACAACATTCACCACTCCATGGGGGACATTTTGTTATTAGGTAATATCAATTGGCCTTAAGAATTCTAGAGATACATATCAAAGGGCCATGACTATCATATGCCATGATATGATGCATGATATTGTTGAATACTATGTCAATGACATATTAGGAAAATCCAAAACTAGGGCCAACCATCTAGTAGTGTTGTGTAAGATATTTAAAAGATTACAAAAGTATAAAGTCAAACTAAATCCAAATAAATGTGTGTTTGATATAACTTCAATAAAATTACTTAGCTTTATCATTTCTTATAGAATTATTGAAATTGATTCAGTTAAAGTCCATGATATAACTGAGATGCTACCACCAACCAATTTAAAGCAACTTTATAGTTTGCAGGGTAAGATCTAGTCAATCTGATGCTTCATCTCTTAGTTAGTAAACAAGTGCCATCCATTTACACACATTTTGAAGAAGGGAGTTTCATTTCACTAAGAAGATCACTATCAAACAACTTTTCAACAAATCAAAGACTATCTTGTTAATCTGCCTATTTTATTACCTCCTATGCCAAGAAATCCATTCTTATTGTACCTATCATCTAACAACCATGCTCTAGGGGCATTCTTATCTCAACATGATGACAATGGAAAAGCACATGTTGTATACTACATAAGGTGTACCTTGGTTACATATGAACATAACTATACACCTATTGAAAAAGTTTTTCTAGCCATGGTCTTCATAGCTCAAAAACTACACCATTACATGTTGAATAATAAGATCATGGTCATTTCAAAAGTAGATCCGGTCAAGTATCTACTATCTAAAATAGCTTTGTAAGGTATAATGGCTAAACAAATCATACTTATTAGTGAGTTTGACATAGATTATGTCAATCAAAAGGCAATCAAGGGATAAGTTTTTATAGATCAACTTGTTGAAACACCTCTCACAGACACACAGCCACTCACATTTTAATTTCTTGATGAATCCATAATGACCGTCATTGACACATCCCTTGATGATTAGCCTTGGAAGTTGTATTTTGATGGTTTATTTACATCACATGGATTGGGGGTACGCCTATTGTTTATTACACCATAAGGGGAACTAATCCCTAAATCATTTAGAATCAGCTTTCTTTGTACAAACAACATGGCTGAGTATGAAGCACTTGTTTCAAGACTTCAACAAGTAGTGCATTGGAATATATCTCATCTCCAAGTTTATGGTGATTCTTAGTTAATCATCAATCAAGTCACAGATCATTTTCAGACCAAATATGATAAGTTGTTTCCATATAAAACTATGGTCGACACTCTTAAGCAACAAATTACTAATATTTAGTTTAAACACATACCAAGGGCTAGTAATAGAACTAAAAATACCATGGCTACTAGTGGCTCTCTGATTCAACAAATAGATAAAGCTATAGAGTATCAATTCTTCTTTGAGAATTTGTCAGCACCAACTCATGAACCTTTAATCATTGCCATGATTTGTGACATTATTGGTCCTAATTATATCTGGTACTCAGACCTTTACAACTACCTTCATGACCAAGTTATGCCAACTAACCTATCTCAAAAACAAACCAAAGCCTTCATTCATCATTCCACTCATTATATTCTACTTGGATCCACCCTTTACCATCATAGTTTTGATGGAACTATGCTTCATTGTTTAACTTCGATAGAGTCTACACTAGCATTAAGAGAAGTTCATGAAGGAGTATGTGGTGCTCATTCTAGTGAGTTAGTCCTATCCAAAAAGATCTTGTGTACTAGTTATTTTTGGCCCATAATGGATGCAAATGTCATTACATATGTAAAAAAGTGTGACAAATGTCAATGGTATGCTAATCTGATTCATGCCCCAACAAAAATTTTGAAACTAATTTTGACACCATGGCCATTTTCTACATGGGGACTTAACCTCATTAGGAATATTAACCCCACTTCATCTGACAGCCATAAACATAAACTTATCACCACTAAATATTTCACTAAGTGGTTTGAAGCTATACCCCTCACATAATTGGAAAGAAAATTTCCAATTTCATTTTTAACCATCTCATTTACCACTACAGTATCCCCTCTGACATTATATCTGATAATGGAGGATCATTCAAGAATAGGTATGTAGACTAGTTATGTACTGAATACATTATCACACAACATTTCTCTACTTTGTATTACCCTTAAGGTAATGACCAAGTCAAGGCATCTACCAAAACCATTGTCAATATTCTCAAAAATATTGTCAATGATGCTAGTCATAATTGACACTTACAGATATTCCCTACCCTTTGAGCATATTATACCAATAATCATATGATCCAAAATTCAAAAATCTTTGATTGAAATATAATTTAGAAATAAGAACAACACAATTCAAATAATGCTATCTCTGAAAAGAGATGTTTTATTTATCAAAATTGTAGACCCAAACATATGCTTATCTCTGAGAAGAGATATCTAATTTTCATTTCAGGTTACATATTAATTTATACATGTTTTGAAGGTGTTGGGAGGATGTGGAAGGTCACTAATCTTGAGGGAGATGAATTGGTTCGACTTCCATGATTTACAACAATACAGAATTTGAGAAATTACTATTTTTAAAAACTTACTATTTTTAGACTGCACTACTAAAATTGAAATTTGTGACACTTACATTGAGTTTTATGAGATCAAACTTCATCAAGTGGATATCCATTCCATCTCATAATGTTCCCCTCATTACTAACTTTCCAACGGTTTAAACGGTGAGTCAATTGGAGCTACGGTGTAAAAGTTATGGCTCCTAGAAGTTCTGCCATCAATTGGGGTAGACCCATCACCCGAATTGTCATTTGGATTGTTGTCCAGATCATTCCTCCCTCATTTAGAAGCAATGGTCCCCATTGCAGCAAAAAAATTCATCAATTTTGGTAGTTGTACTTTGATTTTATTCCCAATGCATACTTAGAAGGGACTGTGATTTATGGAACTATGTAGGGCCTAATTGTTCACCATTTCTATCTGACCATTAGTCTGTGGATGGAAGGCCATGAACTTCTTCATATTTGTATCTATTTGCTTCTATTATTGTGTTGTTTATGTAGTCAGGGTTGTAACATCAGCCCTTTTGGATTCCTGTGGCTTGACCACCATGAGAACAAATTTCTTGGCACTAATCAGAGAGACAGATGTAGAAGGTGGTACTTCTAGTACCTTGTAGCGTCGTGTTCCAAGAGTGAGAGTGATCCTTCTAGTTCTTGATTCATATATACCATGTTGATCATAAATGAATGGCTAACCAAAGAGTACATCACAAACATCTAGATTGACCACATCACATAAGACCTCATCTTAGAAAGGTTGTATTGCATATGAGAGAAGACATTGGTGGGTGACACGAAGGTTTCTCCCTAGCCTAAACCATCCAATACTGTATGGTTTTGGGTGATGCTTCATAGATAGATTTAGGATTTTCACAACATCAATAGAGATTAAATTCTTTTGACTTCCACTATCAAGAATGAAATGTAGAGGCTTACCTTTCACCCATAACTTAGAGTGAAACAACATTTTCTTGTCATCTAGCATCTTGTCATGTGTCTGTGATGAAGCAAAAATGGCTTCAAGATTAGCATCTATAATTTCTTCTTCAACCTCTTTGACTGCAAGCTCTATATGAGGTAAAGCAGAGGATTGTGACTCAGAAAGTAGTGATTTGATAGCTTGACATTCTTCTTTGGAGTGAGTTTTAGATTTGTGATAATCACACCACTTCCCAGTCTTTCCTTCTTTTTGCTTCCAATTTTGGCCTCGTGTTTGACCTTCTTTGTCACTTTTCCATTTTGAAGACTAATTCTTTATATTCATTCTTCCATGCTTCTACTCAATCTTCACTACAAACTTGTATGCCTCACTAATGGTTTCCAAATTGAAGAGTTCCATTTCTCCCTGTACGTACCATTATAGTCTACCACTATATTTGAGAACCTTATGTTTCTCACTTTCTTGGATGCCCAATCTCGCAGATAGAGAATGAAAAATGTCAATGTAATCTTAAACAGATTGTTCCTTACCTTGGCAAAGTTGTTGCCACTCTATATATAGATCGTCATATGCTCCAATGGGGTAGTATTCTTCCTTTATAGCATCTATGAAATCATCCTATGTAGGTTCTATCTCAAGGCCAATATCATCTGCATGGAATCTCTTTTTGTACACTTCCCACCAATTTTTGACAGGCAATGATGCTTTCAAAAGAGCAAAAGTAATCTTCTCTTTATCGGTGAATTTATTTACAAAAAAATAAGATGACAATTGATCCAACCAATTTTCTACTACATCAGCATTGATTTTGCCTTCAAATGTTTGGATATCAAAATTCACCTAAACCTTGAAGGGTGTTGGGGCACTGAAAGGATGTGCAGGTGTGGATGAGGAGCTAGAATTTCCCATCAAGATTTGTTAGATAATTTGAGTGAATTGTTGTGGCATCTACACTTATTGTTGTTGGAGGGCTTCATTCACCATTTCCTTGAAAATATTGGATGCCTTGGTGTTGTCCACCATTTGAAGTCATTTGGAGCGAATAGGTGGATATTCTGCTAGTTTTATTTTCCACCCAAGCTTCCTGTAATCTAACCTCATCCTCTGGATCATACACTCTAAAGACAAACCACTCTGATACCACTAATACAAAACTCAAAAAGCTTTGGTTGAAATATAATTCAAAAATAAGAACAACACAATTCAAATAATGCTATCTCTGAAAAGAGATGTTTTATTTATCAAAATTGCAGACCCAAACATATGCTTATCTCTGAAAAGATATGTCTAATTTCCATTTCAGGTTACATCTTCATTTATACATGTTTTAAAGGTGTGGGGAGGATGTGAAAGGTCACCAATATTGAGAGAGATTAATTGGTTTGACTTCCACGATTTACAACAATACAGAATTCGAGGAATTACTATTTTTAGAAACTTACTATTTTTAGACTGCACTACTAAAATTAAAATTTGAGACACTTTCATTGGGTTTTAAGGAGTCAAAATTCATTAAGAAAAGCTCAATGCCATCTCACAATGTTCCCCTCATTATTATCTTTCCAACAGTTCAAACGGTGAGTCAATTGGAGCTACGGTGCAAAAGTTATGGCTCCCAGAAATTTCGTCATCAATTGGGGTAGACCCATCACCCAAATTGTCATCTAGATTGTTGTCTGGATCATCATATCCCCAAAAGAGCCACTCCATACTCACTTGTTTATGGTACTGAAGCCATCCTTCCCATTGAGGTTGAATTTCCTTCAATACACATCTCTTTTAAGCATGTCCTGGATGATCATGACTATCGACTAGTTCACCTACAAGAGTTAGACCTACTTGATGAGAAATACATAGCTACGCACAAAATCTTTAATCATATTAGAACTGACTCAAAGGCCACTATAATCAATGTGTTAAGTGTAGAACATTTGATCTTGGTGATCTTTTTCTTAAACAAAACCAAAAGGATACCATGGTTGGGAAGAAGCATAAAGGGAAATTCAAACCAAATTGAATAAGGTCTTTCATCATTATTGTATCTAAGAAATCAAGAGCATATAGGCTCACCACACTAGATGGAATGAAATTCCTGAGTTGATGAACATTATTCATCTCAAGTGGGACTATGCTTGAGAGCTAAGGTGAATTTTCTATAAGGACCATTTCAGTTATGTCATTTTATTACTATTCTTCTTTATACAAATACCATCCTTATTTATCCTCTTCACCATATCCACTTTCTATTTCCAACCTATTAGCTTAGTGTGTTCTAAAGCCTAACTTGTTTGACCTTGGTTTTTTCTGTTCATTACATATTTTTAGCATCAAGGTATCTGATTAGTTTCATCAATTGGTTCAAGTAATTCAAACATAGACTGTATTTTAGGACAGTGTGATAAGTTTCGGTAGTTGCATGCTTCATTTGTTATGCCTTTCTTACCACCAGTCTTTCTACTAATTATAATCACCTTTGGGAAAATTAGTACCATTTATCTATGCCATTATGTCCTGGTTATAACCACCTATGGGAAAACTAAGGGAAACATTAAGCCTTGATGTACCAACTTGTCACTTCTTATGTCATGCTATGCCTTTTTATCAATTATGCTTGTTTTGTTTGACATGACTACTACACTCATCGAATTCCTCCACTATAAGGGTAGAACTATAGTGACTTGAGGTCCTACTCTAGGACTATGTAGGTAGTGCTCAATACTTTTTGAGGTTATCTTAGTCACCCTCTCCATACGCTCTCATCATTTTTTGAGCAACCTAAGTTTGAACGCTCTCACCATTTTGTGAGCTTGAACCATTTAGTGTCTCATCATTCTCGATTGAGTTGAGATACTTCAACAAAATTCCAAAAACATTTGAAAAATCATTAGAAAATAATAAAAACATTGACCACTTCTTTGCATTAAGAATTCTAGGAACCTTACTAAGTTACAAGCAAATCACTTGTCATTTGGTTTCCCCATTCTTTTTGGTCTTTTTCTCTCATGCACCAACCATTTTTTAAGACCATTCCTCTTCTTCTATCACATCCATTTTTTTTGTTTTCCTCAGTTATCACATTCTTCCCATTCCTTGGGAGAACTACATTTGGCCTAAAGTTTTTTTTCTTAGATATTACATCTATGGAACTATATAGGCAGTGTCCACTTTCTTAGTGCATATGGAGACAGCTTGGCCACCCCCTTCCTTTTCTTTTATTTTCCCCATTTTTTTCATTTGTTAAAGTTGTCACCTATTTTCTAGGGGCACTATTCGTATGGTTTCTTTTGAGTGTTTCTTTGTTTATTTCTTTGTTGTTTTATTTGTATGCCTATTTATTTGTTTTTATCATTGTTGCCTTGATTTAGTTTATGTGTGTTCATTGGGTGATTCCTTGCCTACACTTACACTTGAATCCATCCATATTCATATGTTTAGATTTTCATCATAGTTTCTATCATTGGTGCATTATTTTCTATTGAATATTGGATTACAAGAGTTAGTCCTTATGCATATTTCGGCCAAGTCTTCATGATGTTATACCATGATGCCTACCGACATGTGCTAGAACAAACCTCAACTTTAAGAAGTTTATTCAGTAATGGTGGCATCTCTTCAGCACTGACATCTTGATTTTATCCTAATCATATCCCAAATAGAGTAATTAAGCATGAAAGAGTTTCAACTTTTATTATTTTGGACGAGCATCTCCCTACTAGTAGTTTATTCCAATTCATCATTACACTTTGTGTTAAGTTATCATCCTCTTTGACCAAGTTTATCATGTTTTCCATAATCAGGGTCCAATGATTATAACCGCCTATGGGTAAATCATTGTATACCATCCCACCTACATTTCTCAATGATTATAACCACTTTTGGGCAAATCATTTTGTTGTCACCATTTTACTTTTTATGCATATACAAGGGCATTGTTATTATCTTTTCTGTCTATCCTAACTAGGGCAACTCTATTTTTTCAATGATTATAACCACTTTTGTGAAAACCATTGTGTTATCATACCATGTTGCCAATATCAGGGTACAATGCTTATAACTACCTTTGGGAAAACCATTGTGCAATGTCTCACTTGCCTTCTCAATGATTTTTACTACTTTTTTAGTATTATTATGTTTTCATCCCATCATCTTTCCTTTCTTTGGTCCCCTCATTTCACTTCTTTCTTTTTGAGGGACTGTTTGCTGACTTACTTATGCCAACCATTCCCTAGAGGGGGCATCATACAATTAGTTTATCATCATTGTAGTTGTAGGCATATAGGACATTTTCATTATTTGAGAAGATGTTATTATGCTTATAGCTTTCAATGCCTTCCCAAATAGGGGCAAATTATAGACACCTAAAATTGGCCACCAATAACCTCCAATCAGGCTTTTGACCAATTTCTACCTAAAATGCACAATTTGACCTAAAAACACTAAAATACATTAAATGAGTTAAAACTAAAATATTCAAGTGCCAATTTTGGCTAAGGTATCCCTAAATAGGATAATATAATTTATGGGCCAGCTAATTTTGATCAGATCATTTCGAGTCAAAATGTCAATTTTGCACCTAGGTGCTCTAGATTGTTCTTTCCTATCAAATCTCTTACACAAGACATGTGCCTTTGTTATTTGTTATTGGTAACATCCTAAATGGGAATATGATTATAATGCATCTGGCATTGACTTCTAATTCTAATCTAGTCAAATTTTGGACCAATAACAAGGCATTTTGATCAATTTAAGTAATTTATGCACAAAGTGCTTAATCATGATTAAGAGCTGATTAACCTAAATCATGGTCTAATAAAAAATTCCATGGAAATTTTTTGAATACTTATTTTTGGAAATGAATATTGAATATCTACATCATCATGTGACTTCATTTCTTGGGAAGACATCTCTAGGCCATAAATGCTACAAATATGAGGATTCATGCCCTCCATGCCTCATTAATGCCTTCCATGATGCCCTCTATGCCTCTTAATTGCCCATTCTTCTAATGTCATGATGAGGATAATTTTAAACTTAATTCCAAAAATTTAATTAATCCTCAACCACACATCTCAATCTTAGGATGGACGGTTTAGGTTGATTCTAGACATTCACAAAAATCTACAAATAGAGAGGCTATGAACATTATTTCTAAGCTATTTTGGTGCAAAGTTATAATGCACAAATATCTTCAAGAATCCATTGCAACTAGTATTATCATGCCAAATTGATTCCAAGCCAAGCCAAGCCAAGCCATAAGCAAAAGGTGCCAAGGAGAGATGGAGGTAGCCAAGCTTCCATTGCCAAGGACTTCATGAGCATAAACTAAGTAAGCCACTACTACAAAGGCATTTAGAGAATCCAAGGAAGATGAAGGAATTTTTATGCTTTATTCCTTACTTTTTAGTTGTGTTTGTCATTTTTTTTGGCTAACTAAGCTCTCCCTAGTGTCTAGGCCTAGAGATATTATGTCATTAGTGTGATTCTTTCATTTTGTTTTCATTTTGAAACTAACAACATACTAACCATCCTATCTTGAGTCAAATTCCTAGATTCACAAAGAGAACTCCTTGTCTCTTGTAGAACATGAATAGGCATGATTGAAGAAATTTCTAAACCCCTACCAATCTCCATTATCAGCTCAATATAATCTGATAATGCTTAATTAAACCCTAACAAAGATGTAACAAGATAAATATAGTCTTGCCAAAGGGAATTAGAGGATTGATTTGAATGCAAAGGAGACTAATCTTGGTCATACACGGGAGTGGGAAGAGGGCACAGGCCATGATAGGTCTGATAGGTTGTTTGAGGTCCACTTGGGTGGAACACATACACATTGTTATCTTGATAAGTGTGATTTTAAGGTAGAGAATAAGCATGTTGATTGAAAGATGATTGCTTGAACATACTAGATAATGATGATTAGGTACTTGGATAGTTTAAACTAGTTGATATATGTTTGGAGTCACCATTGATGTTTGTTGAATACCTCTAAAGATTGATATGTAGAAAAACAACACCAAAAATCCTTTTGTTATTTTGGACCTTAGTCATGTTGTCAATCAGACTCACACCCTTGTCAAATTAGTTTCAAGCTTTCATAGTCTACTAAAACATGGAGACATTCATAGGCTGTAGGTAACCTAATCAGTGGATTGAATCTCTAGATTGTAAGGGCTAGCTCCCTTTGATGTATCAATTAGGACCTTTACTTTTCACTACAAACTACTGGGGAAAAAGGAAAAAGAAACTTGAAGTAAAATCATATCTAATGATGGCGATGCACCTAAATTTTGAGATGATCAAGTCAATCTAAGCTCCTAAAAACATTGATCTAGACAAGAAAAAGGTTGGACTTTCAAATCCAATTGACCAATATGCATAAGTATTTCATGAGAAAGTTTTATTTGGTGATTAAAGCTTAATGTAAATGATGGAATAGGCCTAATTTAAGGCACTAACAACCCACTTGCATACACTATAACTTCAGCCAAAAGACATCAAACACTGAACATGACCTGCATAATCTAATCAGCTAGTAACTAGGTAAGAATCAAGACTTGTCAAGGAAGAAAAATTCTATCACATATGCAAATCACTGAGATAAATACACTATACTAGTAGCTAGAAATTAAAAATAGTCCTATTAATTTGAAAAAGGTTAAAACTCAATCTTTGGCATAATTTTTGGTCTTACCAAAATAAGGATACAAATCAAGGCTAAAAAGCCAACTTAAATAGAAAAAGATACAACAACCAAAAGATTGGCACTGGAAATAGAAGAGGAGTTCAACTCTTACATTAACCAAGTCCAATTTCCATTATGTCAAGATATCAAATCCTTCTAAAAATATCTTCTTGTCTTTTATCTTGCATGAAAAACCCTTTGGAATTTGAAAATAATGGTGAGTTCAAGATTGAGTTAAAACTCTCATCATGCATGATGTTACACCAATCTTCAAATATAGACTCCTCTTGAACTACCTAAAACAACAGAATAATTTCCTTTGCATGAAATCAATGCTAAAACTAAAATTAGAACTCCATTTGAACTACTAGAACATTAAAAGCCTTCAACAACCTAAACAAGAGCACATACATGAGTTTCCAACTAAACAAAGTACAAGACTAGTCAACTCTAGAACTGAAGCATGCATGAAATTCCATGTTGGCATAGAAGGGATGAGGTGGACCCAAGTTTGATAATTCAAACTCTTGCATGGAAATCCATGCCACATCTCAGACTAAGAACTCCACTTGAAGCTAAGCTAGAAGTTCCTGTAAGGCTTGAATTGCATGAAAACTAAGGAGAAGAGCATGGCTTATCAACTAGTCAACCAAAGTGCAAAACTAGTCAACTCCATCCCACTCCATCTTACATGGAAATATTTCAAAGACTAAGAAGCATGCATGAAAAACCATGTCAACTCCTTGAACAACCATTGGTCTCTTGATCTTGTGCATGTATTGTTTCAGGCATTCGTTATTTGATTTATTTGTCTATATTTATTCCTTGATCCAATACTCTCTCTCAAACTCTCACCTTCTCTCATTTCTCTGGAAAAATTGTCCATGGATTTTCTCTTGTTTATTTCTTTCTCATGGACATTTTCCTTTAGCATGTATTCTTTTAGACCTTTTTCAAGTTACCCCTTGGATTTTAGTAAAGGACTTTCCCATGAGTAAGTTTTCTGAAGGAATTCTTTTGAACAATTTTTTTGAAGGAATTCTTTCAAAAAAATTTAAAATCCCTTTCATTTATTTATTTTACCATTTCCTTTGGACAAAAAGTCTGAAGGGATTCATCTCTTCAAGACAGTTTTGTCCTGGTTTTTCTAGAGATTTTTAATTCTTTTGACCAACAAGCTGGTCAACCCTAGAAAGTTGCCAAAATATTAGTAATTTTGGCCTGTCAAGGCCAAATCACTATCCTACCATCTGAAACTTTCCCAAAATGGTCAATTAGTGTTTGAAGCTAGTCAAAATGGTCATATATGGTCAAAAATGTCAAAAGCATAAAAAATGGTTTCAAAGGTCATTAAATTGTCTCAAGGAGCTTTAAATATGTTCAAAAGGGTGATTTTATCCTAAGTATAAAATTTCAAATTATAAAAAGGTCATTTGATATGCCAAATAGTCCCAAATCAGCTCCCACATGACATATTTGATATTATTATTAATATCCATATATTTTTTTTTTAAATTTAAAAAATGCTATTTCATGCAAAGAAAGTTTTCAACACCAAAATGGAATTCTTGCAAAAAAAAAAGAAAATTAAAAGATTCTTGAAAACTATTGTATTAACTTTGAAAAAAAAATTGATATCAAGATGAGTCCCACTTCAAGAAGGAGAAGCATGCAAGTGGAGTTAGTTAAGGTTGACTTGTCAAAACTTGTTTCTTAATTTACATGTAAGGGGAATCTTTTCTTGTTACAACTCAACTTACAAGAAACTCAAGTGGAGTTATCCTTGGAAATATGGGGTAGTATTTTTGGAAAGGATATTTATTTTTGTCAAACTTGGGCCCACCATTCTTTTCAACACTAAGATTTGGAGCTCATCATGCAATTTTTATGGAATTAAGGATTTAATGAATAAATTATTGTAAAAAAGAGTTAGTCTTAAGTTGAGTCAACCAAGACTAACCCTTATCTCCTCCCATTTCTTATTTCAATGCCAAAAAGGAAGGTTTCTCGAAAAACATAAACAAAGGATATATTTCAAGAAGGTTATAATTAATTTGAACTCAAAATTGACTTGAGTTCACATCCACTTGATATTATCATATGATTTCAATGCCAATCTCTTGGCCTTTTGTATAATTTTCTATAAAATGACCTTTTGGAAGTCATTCAAAAAAAAAGGATTATTGATATTCAATAATAGATTCCTAAAAGCTGGATAGAGTAAATTGATTCTAAATTATATATTTTTGGGTTTTAGATATGGATTCTAGATAGTGTGTTTTGATTGCGAACTAGTACTAAGTGGGATTACATCCCCTTTGGGTAGGTCCCTTCCCCACTTATTGCTTCCCATCTCATTTCACCTCTCTTCCCTTGCAAGCCATTTGAAGAGGTAGAGCCCTTCATCTAAAATGTTTATACAAGGTTAATATATAACTCCATTTTCATTTTGATTAATAGTTCCTAGTGAATCTCATAACATTTAGGTGCATCACCCCATTAAAATAAGTTTTCCCTTCTGATTTCCCCTTTAATTTCCCCTACCCCTTTTCATCTGTGAACAAGAAAATAATCAAATTTAATAGATAAATATTAAGGGAACCATCCCTCTCTGGAGGTTCTTCTCAACACAAAGACACCCACCCTCTGAAAATATCCCATTATTTCAACTAGAGTGAGGGTTTGCTTATTTTTCAAATCTTCAATCGGGGTGCAATTCTAGGTTGACAATAAGTCCCACTGGGCATGCCAAAAACTATTGTAGTGTAGAATTGCACCCTTGTGGGATAATTTTTAAATCTCTCCCACTTCCAACTACAATATTAAAAAAACCTTGGGTTGTGGGTATCCTATAATGAGGTTGAACCTCTAGAGTAAGTTGGATTCCTCTTTGATGCTCACCTAAAACTAATGCTTCACAAGGAAAAGGGTTAGAAAGGGAAAAGGGATCGTAAGGAAGTTAACTAGGCAATGCACCAAATAAAAAATGGGGAACTCTCATAAGCTTGAACCCACACTAGATCCACAGAGGAAAATATTAGCTCACACAATCTCAAGATCAAGTTGATTGCATAAGTGTTTCATGGAAGAGGTTTAGGAAGCAATTAATAGAAACAAAGAGGAGTTCTAAGACTCACTGAAAGTTCATGTTAATGGTAGAAAGAACACTAATCCAAACCAGAAAATAACATTGAAATCTCCCTAAATAAGGTCAGAAAGAAGGACCATGGATGAGGAATATTCTTCTTCACACAATGCCATAGTGCATAGCTCACCAAACATAAATTTAAGGCAAAAGATAGCTAAGGAAAGTCTTATATTGCATCAAGAGGTGGTTCTTATAGATGCTTGATAGGGTTGATCCTAATCAAGAGGAGCATACTTTACAATATTTCAAAAAGTTCCCCAGTTTCTCTAAAATTTCCAAATCAGAGAGAACTAGTTTCTAAAAATTTCAAATCAAAGAACCTCCATACAAAATGAAAAGAATGGGATATATAGAAGAGTAAAGAGAGATAGAGAGAAAGGATAGGAGCACATTTTCCATGATCATTGAATGAGATCCACATTTCAAGGGATGCCCTACCACCCCTTTGTCCAATCAAGACAAGTCCATCGTCAACATTTATCCTTCAATAGATCCAATTAGTTCACAATGTCTTCTTATTGGCTGATAAAAGTGCACTGGAGGACAAAAGTTTGTTTTATATGGTGAGTCATGATCCTTTCAAGGAAAAATTATCTTCAAAGGTTTTGATCATTATTTAATGTTGAAATTGTTTCTCCAATCTCCAAAATTTTCTCTATGAATCTCATCATACCTTCCACTTCGATTCATTATAAGGACAAGGTCCTCATATCCTAAAATTGACAGAACCATGCCATGTGTGATTTGAGTGGTGGTTTATCAAAAGTATGGTTTGGGTCACTATTTTAAATAATCACATACCTTCTCTATGCTTTGGGACTTGAACCTAAATTAACTATAGGTTGAAAACCAATATAAATTATTGGTTTTCCTATAGTTATAATAGATGACACTCTGCTTGATGCCTGGTCTTTTTTCATCAATGAGTTGTTAAACTTTGATCTATACTAGGTCTGAAAGACCTATTCTATCCCCTACTCATCATTGATCTAAATCCATGATTGAATACATGTTGTTTATTTGTCCAAGCCCATTAACCTATCAATCACCGCTCACCATTGTATCTTCTATATGATTGAATGTGAGCCGTTGATCCTTTTTGTTTGAACATAAACATCCATTTTATGAGGCTTCTCTTTGAAATCTACACAAATTTATTTGATGTCCAAGCAATTTTCACTAATATATTTGAACCTCAATAGCTATTCCTTGTAGCCTAAAATTGGCATTTGTGCAACTATCATTACTCTGCTAGAAAACCAGTTCCTCAAGCCATTTCTTTCGAACTTTTGTCTGCAGGATTTTTGTTGAAGAAATATTCTTTGGGATTTTTTTTATTGACCACTTTCCTTAAAAAATGACCCTTCAGGGGAATCATATAGGACACTTTCCTTGGAAAAATATTCTTCAAAAATCTTGTTTTGGACAATTTCCTAAGAAAAATACCCTTAGAGCTTTTTGAAATGGACCCTTCGGCTTGAAAAAGTATCTTTTTCTAAGCGAAAGGACTCTTCAGGTTCTCAAAAATCCCCCTTTTTGTCGAGAAAAGTGCCCTTCAATTTTTTTGAAAATGCCTTTTTTGAAAAGAAAGTACCCTTCAATTATTTTATTTGGTCCATTTATTCCATCCAGAACATTTGTTCATCCACTCATCCATTAGCAACTTTATCCATCTAGGCATAGCTTGGTATGTGGGCCAAATTTGGCCAATAACCTCTATGGAGCTCTATTGGCAATGTTTGGTCCTTATTATCAATCTTGGTTTAATTTAGGTTGAGATTGAGCTTCGTTTCATGTATTTTCTACCAGCCTGGGTCCATTCATTTGCTTTGCCCAAGTCAAACTGCTTCCTCAACTTTATTCAAAAATGTCTTGGCTTGGTCTTTTGTTCATTGGTTTTTGACAAACTGACTCAAGATCTAATGACATTGACCCTCATTCACACCATCAGATCTCCTTGATAGGTTAAATGTGTGTTATTAGATCTATTTCCCAGGTTTACATACTATTGACACGTATCACTTGCATGTTTGGTCCTTAGATCTGCTCTCTAATCTATCTACTATCATGCTTATGCCATGTGTTAGCTCCTCAACCCATTGACTCTTTGACTCTTCTCATGTGTCATTGATCTACCTTTATATGATCAAATGCACTCCATTAGATCTACTTGGACCCACTGACCTATCAATCACCACTCATCATTATATTTGATCAGGGCTCCCAATATCTAGACACTTGTCAAGAATGCATTCAATCAGGGACCCTTTGATGGTTTTTTTAATGCCAACAGCTATTTCATGAGGACCAACTTTGACATCTGTGTGAACATCCTTATATTTTCAAATCCAAATGGCCTCTTTTAGGGGCCCAAACTTGACATCCGCACACATGTCATGGGATATTTGAATCCCAATGGCTATTTTCTATGATTAAAGTTGACATTAGTGTGATGATCGTAGACCTTTTGGATCAAATTTACCGAAACAATTTATCTGAAAGAATTCATCTATTGGCTTTTCCATAGATAATTTATCCAAAATAAATTGGTCTTCAGAAAGATTATTTTGGACAATTTGTTTGAAAGAAAATAAGTCCTTGAGGAAATTGGCATGGAACATTTTCCCTAAGGAATTCATGTCTTAGCCAAATTTTGGAAATAGTTTTCCCAAAAGGATTTGTGCCCTTGTACCTTTTTTTAGAACTTTTATAAAGGACACTTACCCTACAAAATTACCTTTTAGCCTTTTTTAAATGGCCCTTTTACCCTTGATATTACCCTTTGAACTTTCTAAAAGTGTCCTTCAGAACTTTTACTTTGGTCCATTTTGCTTGAAAATTACCCTTCGAAAACTCTGCTTTGAACTTTTTGGTGAAGAAATACCCTTCAAGATTTTTGAATGGGCCACTTTGGCTGAAAAATACCCTTTGATATTTTTGTTTGGCATACTTTCTGAGAGAATTATCATGTCCAAAATAATTCCTGATACTTAGCCCAAAAGACCCAAAACAAATCCCCTGAAAGAAATAACACTTAGCCCTTTTTGATGCAGATAATTTGTCTAAAATAAATAGGTCTTTGAAAACTTTGTCTTCATCTTTTACTTTGGATAAAATTTCCAACATAATTCATGCCCTCGAACAAATTATTTGAAAGAATCTTCAATACTTAGCCATAAAAGGGGCCCAAAAGATTTCAAACTTAGCAAAACAAAATCCCAAAAGAAATCTACCAAGTAAGGACTTAACCAAAATAAAGGTTTTGTACCTAGCTCTTTTGAAAACTTGTATGCCCTTCCAAACTTGTTCATGAACTACTACTTGACCTTCAAAACTCTATAACTCTACTCAGCTTGTCCATCTGGGCACAAGCTTGGGTATGTGGGCCAAAATTGACCAACAGTTGGTACTTAGCTAGTTGGGGTTGGTGTTCCATGTGGAGTTGGTGCTTCACAAATTTGCGATCTTTTGAATTATATGATTGTATTCCATTTATAGGGAACAATATATTTTCTTTCCCTTGAGGGTCTCCCACTCATATGTGTGTTTTTATGTTATGCTCATGTGAATGACTCTTTATGCACTGATATATATTTGTATTACCTTAATGGTTCAAGGAATGTTAAATTACATGTAAAATAAAGTTTTAAGAGACTAATTCACCCCCCCCCCCACTCTCATTATTGTTTTTCCAACACAAAGCATTCTTTTCTACTTTACCTTTCTTTCCCCTTTTTGAGTTTCCTTGAGACATGCCCACCTTAAAATAATCCTCCACCCATCCAACTCACTTATTGATTAATTTATATTATATTTTATGTGTCTTTCCATAAAACCTGCTTAAACAATCCCAAGGTCAACCTGTTATTCTATCACCTTGTTGGTTTAAATGCATACTTACAACTCATTCCCTAGAGTGGAACCTTATTCGATAGAGATTTCAAAATGTTGGAGGCCACCTCATTTAACCTTCTATGGTGTGCATAAAACCCACATCAATAGAAAAAAAATTAGCACTAGAAGAAAGGCCCACTTGTGTGTTTTCTCAATAGTAGAGGTTAGTCACTATGTAGAATTTCACTACAAACACCTTGTAGATTAACAAGGTCTAGGGTCCAAGCTAGCCTTTTGGTCTCACCATTGTTAAATCCTAGGAGGCCTAGACCAATACATGTCATCCTTGAGATACATTGATCTAGGACACCTTCCCTTGTAAGAAACATCCCATTTGTCAATCCTCATATGGCCCAACCTTGGTTAGTCATATATGTTATTACCATCCTTAGGGACCAACATTATCTGCCAAGAAATCCAAAAAAGTATTTGAGGATAATAGAATAACACATCAAATCTTTCAAGGTGGCCCTCCATTAATTAATGTCACCCATGATGATGTTGCATGTAGGCTTTTCCCAATTACCCTATAATATTCTTCTTATTATTGGTATCTTAATTTGTAGTAAAACTCTATCACCTCATGGAATGAGTGTCAAAATATGTTCCTTGCATAATTTGGACAAGTGACTAATCCAAGTTTGGTATATCATAATTTCACCAGCATGAAGAGGTAACCCAATGAGTCAATTTTGGCTTTCAATGCAATATTCTAAAGATGTACACTTGATTGAATGCCATATATAAGCCATATGTGGATTTGATGCTTGAGATATACCAAAACACTCTAAATCTAATTACCGCAATGTTCTTGCAAAGATTTGACATCATCAATACTTTAGAAATGGCCTTCCAAGAAGTTATTAATATTGACAAGTAACTTAATCTACAGCTCAGTCCTCAAAATTCAGGAGCCCAAACATTTAATAATAGACTCCCGTCTTTCAATCCAATTCCATGAGCTAATAAGAATGCCCCTGTATTCAACCAAAATTAGTTTTACACTGCCTCCCATGATGCAACAAATAACAAATTAGAATTATGGGTTATTAAATAATCAAACATAAAGGAATGGCCATTAATATAACTAGTAGAATCAACATCAGGCTCACACCAATGCAACGGTTTCTCAAGATTCTGACTCTACCAAAGCTGAATTGGATTTTATACAAAGAATGATCTAGAAGCTAAGACACGATTTATTGAATATGCAAAAAAGGATGGGTAACACCATTAATCAAAATTACAATTAGAATTATGGATTTCTAAGATATAACAGGCCTTTCAATAAGCCCACCAACAATGCAGAGCAACAATAGTCTAATAGGCTACCAAAAATCAATATCATGGAGACAAATTTGCCCAATTGGTGCAGGATTCACAGGGTATCACAACATGGGGAATTAGACTATATATATTTTTATGTAGCCTTTGAAATCTTTCAGAGGGAAATGATTAAACAAGATCATATTATGAATCCTCCAAATATCCCTCATGAATATGGACCTTCAAGTTCGCTATAGTTTTTAAAACTTATGAGTCTTCCTTCCCCAATGAAGGTGATAATGGTCCAAAGGACAATTCTAATGAGGTACAAGCATTCCAAAATTTTAATAAAAATAATTACAATCTAAGGAACATACAACCTCGCACCACTTCTAATCCTCCCAATACTACAATTATTCCTCCAAATCCCAAAGCTGATAATAATCCTCCTCACTCAAAAGGGAATGATTAGCCTCAACATGGAGAGGAATAAAATAAAGGAGGATATAATATTATTGAGTATATGAAGAAGATTAAGGCCAATATTACTCTTCATGAACTAGCACAAATCATAGATCAAAAAGAGTTCTTATGGAAGTCTATCACAGGTAAGTTTGTTGCAAAAAAGTCTAAGACAACCAACACAAATGTTAT
The DNA here is from genome assembly GCA_037957365.1 of Torreya grandis. Lineage (NCBI taxonomy): Eukaryota > Viridiplantae > Streptophyta > Pinopsida > Cupressales > Taxaceae > Torreya > Torreya grandis. The sequence continues at coordinate 7,495,155 of JARHVA010000036.1, forward strand.
ATACAAAATCAAACCCAAGGTTACCCCTTTATTACTAACTATTTTGGCATTTGAAAAGAACATACATAATTTTTTGGTAGATTCCAGATATTCAACAATAGTAATGCCAAATTCCATTTTCCAAAAGCTTGTTTTGACTTTGAATCTATCCAAGAGGACTATGTCACAACTAGATAAGATAGTAGTGCCTATTTTAGGAGAATTTAATGATGTAATAATCTAGGTTGCTTCAAAACCTTGAGTACATATGACTATTGACATCTTGGTAGTGGATATTCCAAAAGGTTATGGATTATTATTGAGCAGATATTGGTCAAAGATGTTAAATGGATATCTCTCCATGGACTTCTCTCACATTTGGATAGTATGGAGAGGCATTACCAATTAGATTAGGATTGATCAAGATCCAAGGATGAAGCATCTTATTATAGAGTACAACACCACCAATGAAGAAGTAAGTTATAAGTCTCCTAGTCTTGGAATTATACATTTATCATGAGGCATGAAATGTAAGAAGAAATTTAGGGCCCTTCCCAATTATGGGCCCTCCATTTCAATAGAGAAAGATCCAAACAAGGGTCAAGTATTGGTATCAAGCTAGTCTATCCATAAGGAAATAAATTATTAGCATCATATAGGCTCCAATTCCCATGCACCAATAACAGAGTAGAGTACAAGGCCCTAATTTTGGGATTACAATTTGCCCTCAAGAATAATGTCAAGGAACTATTGGTATACAGATACTCTGAACTTGTGATCAACTAGGTTATAAACAAATATCAATGCAAATTATCATATTTAAAGAATTAAAAGCATAGAGATTGGGATATGATTGAATCATTTGAAGATTTCAACATATTGGCCATTCTAAGAGAACAAAACAAAGCTTTCAATTTATTAGCCACTTCAGTAGCAAATTTGCACCCCTATAGGAGTTAAAAATCTAGAAGTTTTCCATTAAATTATTACCTTATCCCTTAATACCAAAAAATGTTGAAAATTTTTAATTATGTGATGATGATCAGCAAATCATCTAGTTTTTGACAAATTTAGGATAGTTTGTTTTTTAGATAATTGATTATGAGGAAGTAAGCCATAGATTCTACAAAGAATTATATGAATACGATGTCATCAAACTAAAGGAAAATCATCTCCCATTAGGGATAATTAATTTGGAAAGGGCCTTTGATATGGGCCCTCAATTGCAACAACAGAGGTAGGTCAAGGTTAATGAATATGAGTTCAACTCCAAAAATGTTAGTGATGAAAGAAATGCACATCTCATTAATATTGGCTTAATATACACCCTAGACAAAAGGTAGAAGCTCAAGTAATTTATTATCAAGTATAAATACATAATTGCATGGACCTATGATGATTTAAGGATATTCAATCCTTAAGTCATCACACATACAATTCCACTCAAGCCTAATCATAAACCATTTAGGTAAAGGTAAAGGCCATTTAATCCTATCTTGTAACTATTGATCCAGAAAGAAGTAGAGAAGCTATTAAGTGCTAGGTTAGTTTTTCCTATCAAGAATTTAACTTGGGTGTCTAATCTAGTTCTAGCCAAGAAAAAGAGTGACGAAATCAAACTGTGTATCAACTTCAAGAACATGAATAAAGATTTTGAGAAAGATAATTATCCTCTACCTTATTTAGATGAGGTGATACAAACTATGAGTGGTTCTAGAATGATGTCTTTATTATATGGATTTTTAGGATATAATCAAGTACTGGTAGAATTAGAGGATAGGATGAAAATGGCATTTACTACAAAATGGGGAACATGTGCATACAAGTGAATGCCATTTGAGTTGATCAACATTGGATCTACTTTTTAAAGAGTGATGGATCATGTATTATAGGGATTGATAGGTAATCGAATAATCATATACGTGGGTGAATCTCACTGTTTTCTCTAAAAATAGAGTTGATCATATTGACCATCTTCAATCCATTTTTGAAAGGTGCAAGAAGTTTGGTATATCACTAAACCCCAAGAAGAGTATATTTGGAATTACCTAAGGCAAGAGTTTGGGCTACATTATTACTAAAGAGGAGACCACCATTGACCCAGACATGATTCATAAGATTTCAAAAATAATGTTCCCAAACACCAAAAAGGAGCTCAAGTCCTCCTTTGGGAAGATTAATTTCATAAGGAAATTCATATTAGGATCTATAGAAATTGTCAAACCCCTAAATGTAATGCTCAAATAGGACACCAAAGTAGAGTGGAAACCTAAAGGTAAGAAGTCTTTCCAAGATATAAATAAATCTATTTCACAGGCCCTAATGTTGGTAATCCTAGATTTCACTAAAGACTTTTCCTTGTACTCATTTACTTCAGAGCATACCATTGTTGCCATGCTTATGTAAAAAATAGAAGAAAGCAAACACCCTATCACTTTTATAAGAACCAACTTGAAAGATGTAGAGTTTAGATACTCCCTGATTGACAAGAAAATCTTCACTCTCATCGAGGAAGTTAAGAAGTTCATGCACTACATCCTCTGAAACAAGACCATCATTATAGTACCAAACCTTATTATCAAGCTTATGTTGGGATAGAATGAATTAGGAGAGCATAATGGTAAATGGATGGTAAAATTGTAGTAGTTTGACATTGAAATTAAACCTACCAAGATCATCATAAGACAAGGAATTATTTAGTTAATGATTAAACTAGACCCATGCATCACCATCAAAGGGGTCTATAAAACACAGGTTTCCCAAGAGGATTGGTATTTAGGTATTATTTAGTTATTACTTATTGGAAAATGTCCCCAATAACTAAAGAGAGAGAAAAAGAGAGCCTTGAAGCTCAAATATGCTCATTATATGATCAAAAAAGGCATCCTCTATATGAATAACTATGAAGGAATCTATTTAAGATTTGTGTCATAAGAAGAAGCCCAAGAAATCCTATAAAATCTGCATCAAAATATTGGCAATGGCCATCCATCTAGAAATACTATAGCCCATAAAATACTCAAAATGGGTTATTATTGTCCAATAGTCTTTAAGGATGCTCACTTCCATGTGAGGATATGCCATGAATTTCAAGTGTTGGTGAAAAGAGAGGTATATGAGGCTATGCCTCTATAGCCTGTGATTGAAGTAAGCCATTTTTTCAATGGGGATTAGATTTCATTGGTGTCATAAACCCAAATTATTTAGATTGGCACAATTTTGTGCTCGTAGCTACATATTATTGCACTAGATAGACTAAAGCAATAGCCACCAAGAACTCAAGATCTCAAGATGTGATCAATTTCCTTAAAGAGCATATTACAAACAAGTTTGGCACACCTATTAATTTGGATTGTGAAAATGGGATAGCATTTGAATTAGGTGAGTTCACTTAATGGGCCCATGATAATCAGATTATAATTAGATCATCTTCTAATCACTACCCGCAAGGGAATGGATTGGCTAAGTCAACCAACAAGAACCTCATAGATGCTATCAAGAAGTTAGCCATGGATAAGCCCAAGGAGTGGCATCTCTTGATAAAATATGCACTTTGGGAAGACCAGACTCAATATAAGCAAGCCCTTAAAGCCTCACCATATCTTTTGGCTTATTGGAAACAACTAGTGTTCATAATCATGTTGAAGCTACCAATATATCAATTTATGAAAGAATAAATAGAGCCCAATGACAAGATAGAGTCCATAGTTCTATATATCATTGAAATGGAAACCTTTATGAATGAAGCATTGTAAAACTTCAAAAAATAATAGGACATAGTCAAGAGATGGTTCGATAAAAGAGAAAAAATTATAACATTCAAGATTTTTAACCTGTTGCTGCTATGGGACAAAGTCCATGAGAAAAAAGAAATGCATTACAAGTTTAACTAGGTATGGGTAAGGCCTTATCATATCTCTAAGATCTTGGGTAATAATACATTTCATTTGAAATATCTTTTAGGTAAGGATTTGACATATCCATTTAATAGATAGTTTTTAAAGCATTACTTCATGGCTACTCCATCTAGAGAGGTCTCTGAGTAACAATGGATGTTTTAGTAGAGGTAGGAGTAGGTTAGATTTTTTTATTATTTAACTTCTTATTTTTATTCATTTTCTTCCATTAGATTAGTTCTAGTTTTCTAGATTACTCAATTTTGATTTCAATAGTTTGCTTTGTCTAGTATATTATGTTTGCTTTAGGTAGTTTTCCTAATTTCTAGGATAGTTTTATTTTGATTTCATATCATTATGGTTGATCAATCCTAGTATAATCAAATAACCATTTGTGTGTTTTAAATCTAACTCAAATGAGTGGGTGTTACATCTTGTGGTTCAAAACTATTAATCCAGGTAATCAATGAGAGAGTTAGCCATGACTATGTCACAAAGCCAATGATTCCATCAAGTATGTAAAATTTATTCTCATATTTCTATAAAAATTTAGAAATCTCTCCTTATCCCCTTGGGTCAAATGCACATAAAATTTAAATACTTGTTTGGGGTAATAACCATTGACATGGGTAAAAGTTGACAGGGACATTTTGATTAATCAAACCTTACTAAGACCAGTTCATGATGGTCTCTTTCTTCCCTCTTTCTTTTATAAAGTAAAAAAAATAGAGAGAGATAAAAGAGAAATAAAATGCATAATCTGAAAGGTCCAAAAAAAATCAAAGAGGATTAGAAGCCTACATGATGAAATAAGATCAATGTATCATGCATCATGGAAAATATGAAGGAAAAGATAAAGGGTGATCAAAGGTATCTCTATTAGGGCTATGGACATCTAGCTAGAAATAGAGTAATGTTCAAGCTCCCCAATGTCTATAAACCTAATGCCTAATTAGAATGAAACCTATAACTCACCCTATGTATCTACTTGAAACCCTTTGACAAGAAGTAAATAGTATCACTTTACCACACATGGGTCTAAGGTATAAGTGAAGTTAATATGTTGCATACAATAATTAAGAGTCTCTTTTTCATTTATAATTTAGTCATTTCTTTTAGTACGGTTCATGGTTGATATTGAGATTATAAAACCATGGATTTTGGGTTTTGGAAAATTTGAGAGTATTCACCCCTGTGAGTCACCATTTTTTTAATTCAACACACCCCACCTTGAAAGATTTTAAAAGTAGGGACCCCCTTTTTGTTGTTAGAGGACTTATTTATTTGGGTGTGTGTGTGTTTGGGCTAGTTCTTATTATTTTTAGAAGCTTGATGTTCCTGGACATTGAATCGTGTTTGGTGTACTTATTTTCCATTTGAAAGGACTTATTAAAACTAATTTATTAATGGAAAATTGGGAATAATTATTATGTTTGACAGGTATTCAGACTTTTCTTATTCGAATTCTTTTATTCAAAGTTACGTATTCAATTTATTTTAGTTAGAAACTATTTGATCATAAACTATTTGGTCTAGAAATTTATTTCAAATTTTGTTCTTGTCGGCAACTTAGTCTTCGAAAACTTTTTTTTATATTTTTTTGTGATCGATATCTTTTCAGTCAACAAATTTTCTTTGGTTCATTCTATTCAACACTTATTATACAACTTTACTTCAAAAATTTTGGTCTTCAGAAGGTTTTTGGTTTTCAGATACCTTCTCTTTGGATGCTTTCATTTGGAAGGTTTTCATTTAGGAAATTTCACTACATAAACTTATTCCCAAATGATAATCTCTTTGAAGAGTACTTAGTCTTTGGTAGTTATTCCTTTGACAGCTTTCATTCAGAGCCTTTCATTCAGAAACTCTCCCTATTTTCGATTGAATCTCTCTTAAGAGAATTTTTCTATTTAAGGTCTTTTGCAAGGAATACTACACTCACCATATCATATCATTAGGTTTGAAGGCAAATCTTGACCCCCATACTAAACCATATAGTGTCAAGTGTCAAAAGGAAAAAGTGACAAGTGTCAAAAGGAAAAAGTAACACTGTGGCACCTCGAATGAGTAAACATCCTATATGGCATGCCCACTAGGCCTAGGTGGTCATGTTTGAATTAAATGAAGGTGATAATCTTATAGATGTTGGTGATTAATGGCACACAAATTGAAATGAATGTAGAAAGCTATAACATCAAGCCCCCAATCGAGTTCACCTCATTTGATTTTCAATAGCTCGAGTGCACATAACTAACAATAATTTCAAAAGAACTAGTTGTGTTTAAAATGACTTAAAATTTTCACAATAGAGTTATGAGACCACCAATCTCAAAATATTACATCACACCAAAATCAAAAAATACTAATGGTGTCTTCATCCATGGCATACAAATGAGCTCCACCCCCATCTAGGTTTTCCATTAAATAATCCATAGAGTACCTACATGTTATCTTTGATGCAACTATGTTTGATGACCTCCATGCCAATTATTTACCTCTATAGGAGGTCATAGAGAACACTGATCCATTTACATTGGAGGACATATCATTAGAGGATAAATAACTTGTAACTAACTTGTTCCCATTCAAATTTTAGGCACTTCACTATGCAGCTACTAAACCATACCTCATGTCATGCATCGACTTACTGTGAGACTCATTCTTGGAAGGCATGAATGTAGATGGTGGATTTATACACTATGTCACCAATACCATAATCATATAATACATCTCTGAGGTTGAGTTTATGAGGTATTTAAGTCTTCCCATTCTAGACACAACATTTGATTTACATAGTGTAGTCACTTGGAGGGAAAATAACAATGTAGAGCAAGCAGTAGGGAAGTGGCTTCTCCCAGGTGAGACTTTCATTGTTAAGGAACATACCAAGAATCTCATCCCCATCACCCACTTTATGATGGGGATTTGTATTGGCATGGCATTTCTAAACATTTATTTCTTGCATCTAGAATGGGTACCCCTACTAGACTTACACATTACTTTAGAGTGCACCTATGCCTTGGCGGAGCTCATCAGTGCCCACATGCATGAAACAATTCTACACAAGAACAAGACACTCCAAGGGGTAAATTTATATATGATGTCATACCTTCTAGATGCAGTTATGGGAACCATTTACAAGTATAATGGGGTTTTGTGGAGTCCCAACCCTGATTATATCAAGAACAAAATATGTGAATTCTATTATTTCATTCACATATATGCATATGTAAGGAACATTACCAAAATTTTATAGGACCTCTATCCTCAAGTTTGGATAGCCATTCATGGCCACCCTTTGTTTAGGATTTCAAGTAACATTGCCAAAACACTCACAAATTTGGATGATTATTGGTTCTACCCCAATTATATAATCATCATGGTTGTTGGGCACATGATAGACCCTCTTCGACTACCCAAGTTTATCCCTAACATTGTTTCTAAAGAAGAGATTGCCTTCAAAATATGGAATGGTATAAATGAAGATTTGATAAAGAGTAAAAAAGGCACTTTCAATGGCTCCCATATCACTATTGGGAGGATTTAGTATACATTTAAGAGACATTTCAAGGAAGTTGGGAATGAAAGGAGGGCTTATGCATTGGCTAATCTACCCCATAGGGATTGGGATCCCCATGGGAGAGTAAAGAAAAAAATTCACAACCTTGGCATCCCATACAAACCTGAGTTGTTTGACCATTACTTCATGTTCCTTAGTGCCAAAGATAATGAAGAAGTAAAGGAAAGAGTTAAAACTATGAGATTAAGTGAATATTGATTGAGGGTGATACAAGTAGACCCCTCCCTTACACTCAATCAAGCTAAATTAAAGATGTCACCACCAAAGGAATGGATATCCTCTAAATTATGGAGTGGCAAGCCTTACCAAAAGTCAGTAGACCAAGATCAAGATCCCCATTAACCACCTATTATGATGATAGCTCAACAAGAGAAAGAGAAATTAGTAGGGTAAATATCAGCTATTGGAGAACATGAGGAAGAGAAATAGATAAAAGAGACACCATCTACTACACAAGAAGAATAATAATAGACTCCTCCAATTGAAGCATCTACTATTGAATTAAGGAGAGTCAAATAGTAATTAGCAGATGAGATAACACAAGAAAAGGACAACACAAGTAGGTGAGAGGTGGAGATAATTTTGTCTAGACTCCTATGATGAGGAAGAGATAGCACCTACTATGGTGGCTTTAGTGTAATGTCCCCAATTTCAAACCAAATACCATAAAAGGAGTTTTCCATGAAACCCAAACAAATCTGAAAATAATACTGAATTCTGAAATTAAAATCAGCAACCACTTAATTCACAAATGCAGTAAATAAAATACCTCTTTTATTTTCCCTTCCAATAGAATTAATTTGAACTTAAACCCAACTGATATATGCTTTAAACACCCTGAAACACCTTACAAACACTTCCAAATAAAGTTTCCATACTTGGAGAAATATAGGAAATAAAATTAGAATGATGGAAACCTCAACATGCCCTTTAACAAGCTTCCAAGTCTCCCAAAAGAAATTGCCAATGTTGGAAAATAATGCAATAAATTCCAAAGTATAAATCATAAAATATTTGATTGTGCCTTTCAAGGTTAGATCCCAAAAACACTCCAAAAACCCTCCTTAGGTGAATCTCTCCACTTAAGAAAAATAATAGGAATAATTCAAAATTATTCACCTTACAATCAGCCCTCAAATCACCCAAATTCAACATGCAAACTTTATAAAAAAATTAGAATAATATAATAATAATTTTATAGATTATTATCATAACCAAAGGCATCAAATTGACCACTCAATGGCCTCAAAATGCTACCAAGATGATTTTCTCACCCATAGAAAATTCATATAAAATACCTCAAACCCTAGAAGAGGTTTTCTCAATGGAAGACCATCCAAAAGAGTCCCCAATACCTCCAAGTAATTATCTCAAGCTGGAAACCTACAATTTCATTGCCCTTTCCAAATAATTTGCTGCCCACAATAATTATTATTTCCTACAAACAAGCTAAAACTTCAAAAATTCATAACTCCTTAAATACTTGGAATTATGATGCAAATAAGAGCTCAAACTAACCACAAAATTAGTGACTATCAATTTTTTTTAAAAATAAATTTTTCCTTCCATGGGAAGGATGCCAAAACTTTCTATAAACTTATAAAAACCCTAGTTTCCAAAATTTTCCTCCTCAAACCTTGGGTTCTCTAAAATTTCCAAAAGTAGGTGGTGTTCTAAAACACCTTTGTATATCCACTTGCATGTACACATGTAATTTTAAGCTCACTTACAACCCTTGAATATATTTTCCTAAGTATAAGGAATTGAGTTTTTTATCCCCAAACCTAAGACACTTCTTGAAGGTTTTTTTCCTCAAGAGGTGGAAACCAAGCTTGACATACTTGATTCAAATTTCCAAATCAATCTTCAACATAACCTTCACAATATTATGTTTTTTTCCTTTTATACCCAACATCCAAGGGTAGAACCCAAGTTGGAGGGTTATATCCTTTCAAACATAAGCACTTTATCTTTTTAAAACTCATTTTATTGAGGGCTTATGCTCTCATGACCCCAACTTAAGTGAACATAAGATAAAAAGTACCTTTTTGCAAACTCAACTAAAAATTAGAACACTTAAGTACTCTTTACCTTTCTTTTTCATAGATTAACCCCACTCCTTGTTCTCTTATATTTCTTCCCTTATATTTATGGGAACAACCAAGCTAAGGACTCTAAAAACAAACTTTTCCTAAAAGGGGGACATTATAATCCTCCCCACCCAAAATTGTTTGTCCTCAAGCAATTACAATCTCCACAAGGATGTCCCAACACTCCTTATGATTCATTAAATACCTATAAATGTTTCCCAAGGAAGGAAAACCTCAATCCAAAACCTTTCCCTATTGTACCTATGCTTCAAAGGCTGCTCACAAGTGTTGAAGGTGCTATGACAACTACTATCAAACTCCCCAACAGCCCCTAGGCTCATTCTTTTCTCAAGCCAATGGCTACCCCAAGTGTATCCCACTATATTAAACTCATCAAAACTACTATCATTTTACATATGATGTCCCAAACCTCTCAAAACATGATTGGTAAGGGATGCAAACTCCCAACTTGAAGCCATAATCAATTGATTTCCTATCACTGAGGAAGATATTCCATAAACACAATTGTTTCTACTATTATAAGGGTTGTAATGGTGATGTATAGCCTTGCCATTGCTCCAAGTTGCCAAATTATTTAGTACCAAGGTGGTCTCTAATGAACCCTTTACATCACTACTCTTAAATCAAGTCAACATACATGCAAACATTATGTCCAAAGAGTTAGGGCTGAGAACATAATCAAAACTAATTTTTATCATAATGTTGTCCCTTATTAAGGTTTCCCATTGAATTTAGGACATGGAGTGTGGGATTCTATGGCAGGCATTCCAAACCCTCTTAGGTTCCCTCTTGTGTCGTGTTATTCCTTTTACCTAAAAAAAATATGGTTCCTAATCTTTTAAACAACAAACAATCGTGAATTCACTTGGAAACATACCTTGCAAAGAGAAATCATGGAGATATGAGCACCTTTGCATTTGTTCCCTTATGGGTGTTACATGCTTCTTCTCTTGCTTCCCATTTTCAATAATATTAAGTATGGATGGATCATAATGTAAACCTAACAAGGACTCGAATTTACCAATTAAATAGCATTGCACCTTATGTGTGACCTCCAACCTCTTATCATGCAAGAAGTTTCCCAACCTATATACATCTTCAAAACTTGATGTTGGTTATAGGATGCCTAAAAAATCAAAATTCTTGCCCTCATGAAGTGGGTGTGTTTACATTGCCCATTCATAATTATTGTAGTGAAATAAATTAAACCCTGTATGTGCCCTTCCCATACTCATCTTGGGCTGTAGTATGCTCAAATTTTCAAAGTGTATGCCCTCAATAAGTGGCTATGTTTGACTTGTTAACTCAAAAAAATTGAGCAAAAGAAATCAAAATTTACATATGCATTTACAGAATCCATGTAGGGCTATAATATGCCAAAAAAATTATAGTTTTTTGAGTGTGTGATTAGCTGAATTTGCAACCCTCTTTCCACTTCATCATTTGCATAATTCACCAAGTTATTCAAACATAAATTTGGGTGGTTTTTACCATGCCCAAGTGGCTACCCATGCACTGAAATCACAACACTCTTTACCCCTCTCATGGCCATTACAACCAACTCCACTATAGGTCCTACACATGAAGTAAACATGTTAGTGAAAATAATAGTGTTTAACGACACTTTTTAACTCACTCCATCATGCCTTATGAACATGGTATGGACTTTGTTTTTGTGTCTTATCTTTTCCTTATCATGGTTGTAGTATGTCTTTTTCCTCATTCTAGTGGCTGGAAATACACTATTACACACTTGGACCATTCTCATGGTGTTGAGGTGTGAGAAACACACCTTCTTAGGTTCCCTACTCACCATGGTGACAAGACACCTTAAGGAGAAAAAGCTAACCATGCTAAAAATAATAGTCACTATGATCTTGGGACCATGATAACCCTTGTTTATTCCCTTCTTTATGTTGGCCCAACTTGCATTTTTTATCTCATAACATGACATGATAGAAATATTATGCTTGTGAGACTCACTTGGATCCCATAGCCATGATGGATACTCATCATGCTCATTACTTGAATTTTCTTGGAATAATTTTCTTCTTCATTGAGTGTCTCTTACCTCCACCTCAATGATGACACAAACTTTGCAACCAAGGTAATGAGAGAACTAATCATGAAAATAAAATATTAAATGTTTACCAGGTTGGCAACTCACTTATTTCCCCATCAATAAATCTGATTCTTCTTCATTTATATGCAAGGTGTATATTTCTTCTTTCCTTCTTGGCATCACTCCCTCAATGAACTTCTTTAATATGTCCTTTCTTGTTATGCCACATGATTCCTTAGCAAGACATAAACAAGTGTTTCTTCCAAGCTTCCTCTTACAATCTGAATATAGACTAGGAAAATGATGCATGAAAAGGGGCAATACAAAAAATCTCTTTCTTGGCATACATTTCTATTATGATGTCCTTATCCATGCTTCCTTCTTGACACTCTATTGGCTCATGAAGTTTTGGAATAACTTATCTTTGCTTTACCCTCATAAATTCTAATATTTCTATTACTTTCCCATTAGTGTTAATTATTTACAACTCCATTAGTTGCTCCATGGTTTGTTGTAACTCCTTATTTGGCTTCCCTTAAATTTTTTAATCTTGTGGTTATGAAATTTCAATCATTAGTTTCCCTTTACTAAGCTGAAAAATAGTTTTTGGTTGCTTCAAAACTTCTGATTTTCATTGTTTTAATGGCTACCACTCATGTAAGTGAAAATCCCTCTCAAGTACCCTCATGGTTTCTAATTTTGGAGGCTCCATCTTCTTTTTATCAAATTTTCTAATGATCTTCTCACCTAGTTCCTCATATGTTTTAATGAGGTCATTTCCTTGTGACCTCCACCCAAGATGCCACCAATCATGGGTAGCTCCTTCCAAGTATTGTGTGACAAACTTTAGGGCCTCTTTTTCACCTCTAGGCCTCAAATTAAGGTATTTGTTAACCTTGTCCACCCATGCTCTAACTAAAGTACTTAAGCCCCTCCTAAGTCATCCTACACAAGCATTTGCATGTGGTGTCTCTTTCCATGTTTCCAAGCTAAAAATTTATTGAAGCTCATAGTCCTCTTGACTTTAGGTGTGCATTCCAAGTATTCATCTAGTAAGGGTCTTCTCTTAATTTCTCCCCTAGGTCTTTCTTCTCTAATGTCATTACCAATTTATTATATTATGCCTTCTCCATTTGTTTCTACTTTCACTCCTATGTAGTCACTCTCTATTGGTCTTCTTTTCATTTCTCCAACCACTACTCCCCTAATTGTTGCTTCTATAATAACCACCCATGTAGTCTCCATCCCTTAAACCATTGTTCCTTCCATCCTAACCACCTTTGATCCCACTCTTTTATTCTCCACCTCTACTACCATAGCCACCATCCAACCCATCACCCAAGTGACTACCTCCTCTACCCAACTGGGCTCATTACTACCTTCTTCAGGACTAGTTCAAACCATAGCAGTGGTGGTGACAAAAGGGACCCCAAAAATAAACCTTTATATTTTGTGTAACCCATGCCATAATTTAGGAACATATACTGGTCCATGATAATTTGGCCCTTAATGCCCAAGCCATCTACTGTGCCTCAACCTAAGCCTAAGGAGCATGCACAAATAAAATGACAACCATTAGATCCATTAAAGCTCACTCTTCTAGATTGGACCAAGGAGTTAGGAGACTCAGCTTCTAAGATGCCTAATCTAAAGATCACTGAGATTCTAATGAAAATCTCACTCTTTGACAAAGCCATAGCCTCAGTGCAAAGGGTTAGGAAAATAAAGATTGAGGATAGCATTGGTTGAGGCTTAATATAGGAAGAAAGAGAAGAGATGTACACTCTTTCAAATATGTAGGATATGAATAAGGGTCAGTCCCCATACATTAAGGACCTCAAGTCCTACATAGAGACCCATACTAAAGTAGTATTTGCCATCCATGAGGGAATGGAGTTATTTAGAAGATAACTAAAAGAAGACTTAGAAACTCTTAGAGACCAACAGCTAGTGATACAAGTTCCCTCTAATATAGAGTAAGATGTATAGAATGCAACACTAAAGTTGTATGAAATTTTGAATACTATTCATTTTTTGAGAGTCCAATTGGTTTAATGTGTAAATCCAATAATAAAATTATTTAAGATTATTAGAGAAGATGAAAATAAATTGAATTTTTTGGTGTTGTACACTCCAAATAAAGAATTCAGTCACTTAGATCTGATGACCCCTTTGGATGTAGCTAATGCATTAAATTTAGCTATCACTATAACTCAGGAGGCTCAAGATTGGGTGTCTACTTCTGAAGCTTTAGTGAATAAGCTTGCATAATAGGAAAAACAAGCAACACAAATTTTGGATGAACGTAACTTAACAGGAGCTTGAGATAACATTAGGAATCTGGTATCTCAAACCATTTTTTATCAAATGATTTAATAATCTTTAGATAGTTTTGAACAGAGTCTACAAGGACTGAGCTTAGAGTAAATTAAAACAAATTTGAGCACAACAAGGAAGAAGGTAATAGAAGTGGATGTCTTTAGGGTTGGATTTTGATCCACCAAGATAGAGCATGTAAGCCTGATGGAATAGATAGGTAGGGTAACTAGACCTCATCTCCTTGATATGAACTTAATTAATGCACAACATGATAACATAAAAACACTATCAATAATTAGATGTAAAGAAGAAAACAACATCATCACCACCTACCAATTTCATTACTCAGACCCCACCTATAGTATCAGTTACAACACTACCATCAACTTCAATACCTCCTAGCTCAAAAACTACATCAACACCACCTCTTAGTTTAGCTACACTTGTAACTTTAGTCCAAACCATGAGTGCATCCCTAGCCATAACTCCAATCACCAACTCTACAATAACAAGCTCAACTCTAGTTGCCAACATAGTTATAATTACAACTATGGTTACAACTTTAAAAAGTGTTAAGTAGGAGCTGATTTAACCTAAGTTAAAGGCTACTTTTTGAACAATTTTTCATGTAATGATTACAAATGAATAGTTAAGTTTTGTTACGTCCATGTTGTAATTGAAAAAATTATTTTTTCCAACATGCACGTGTTGCATGTCTAATGTTATCTATAAATTATAAAATACAACTAATACTTTTGGCCTTGTTATTTTTGATGTAATCAAAGTTTTTTTAATACTTGGAGGATGAGGTGACCCATTCCCCAAGTTATTTATATACATGTATAACCCTCTTTTCAAAGGATAAAATTTTTGGATAAATATACAAGAAGAGATCAAAAGATCCATTATCATGTAACTATGTTTGTTCTTTCTTCTTCCTTTTTTGTGTTAATGAAATTTAAGTTTCTTTGTCTATATCAATTCAATAATTTTGAAGTGTGCTAATACTACAGATGAATCTGATTATTTCAATTAATAAATATTAATCTTATATGTGCAACAACAATTAAGGATTAATAAATTTAATTGGTTTAAGTAGTTAGTAAAAGTTGAATTGATAATCTAAGGTGTGTAGAGGTATCTCTTTTGGTATAGTCATCTAGGCGTGAGCCATAACTACCCTAGACAAATTTCTAGTCTAAGTTGTAATCTCTTAGATAAGGATATGAAATAGAAACTCTAAGGAGAGCAACCTTCAATTGAGATCATTGAACATCCTATATTTATTTTCCCAGACTACTAATAATGTT
The DNA here is from genome assembly GCA_037957365.1 of Torreya grandis. Lineage (NCBI taxonomy): Eukaryota > Viridiplantae > Streptophyta > Pinopsida > Cupressales > Taxaceae > Torreya > Torreya grandis. The sequence goes on from JARHVA010000036.1 coordinate 7,510,412, forward strand.
TTTTCATGAGTGTGCAATAGATGTAAATGGAAAACACTAGTCTTAGAGATACTTGTCCACCAAAGAAATAGTCGTAGGAGTGACCTTTCAGGAACACAAATCATTATTTTTTGCTTTACCTTTCTTCCCCCTTTTTTGAATTTACTTGAGATTTACCCACCTTAGAATAATCCTCCACCCATCCAACTAACTTGGTGATTACTTTTTATCAGATTCAAACAATCTATCCATAAAACTTGGTTAAACAAACCACAAGCTCAAATTGTTATTCCATCACCTAGTTGTTTCAACAGCATACCTATAACTCATGCTCCAAATTGGAACCTTGTTCCATAGATATCCCAAAACATTAAAGGCTACCCCATTTAACCTTATATGATATGAATAAAACCCACATTCAAGTGATGGCCATATATGGGTGCTTACGTCCATTGATTATTTCACAAGGTGGGTGGAAGCTATAGCTCTAAAGGAGGCTAGTGAGAATTCAATTCTTGACTTCTATGAAGGCCTAGTGACTAGATTTGGAGTGCCTTAAATAATAATTTCTGATAATACTTTAGCATTTTTTGGTACAAGAATAATTGGGTGGGATCTCAAGAAAGGCATTTACCTAAGTTGTTTTTCTAATTAATACCCTCAAGGGAATGGGCTAGCTGAGTCTGATAATAAGAACTTGATTAGAATCATTAAGAGAACAATAAAGGAAAATCAAAGAGCTTAACACACCAAATTGAGGATAGCTTTATGGGTTATGTTGACCAATTTTGGTCCTACAGGCCAAAATTAGGCACCCCTCTTTCCTTTTCCTTGTAGGGTCTTTTAGCTCAAGTTTTGAAAAGTTCATCCCATAGCTACCTTATGGGATTTTCTTTGACAGGTCTTTTTCCATGAAAAAACTAGGTTTTTTCCTTCTTCTGATAGCCAAGTGCTTTGGGTTCGGTAAGCAAGAGTTTGACTTGAAACCCATTTTGATCTTAAATGCTTAATAGGGCAAGTAGGTTACTTCAGAGGGCCTTTTGTTAGTAGAATAGACTAAGTTCAAAGGGCCAGGGGTCTCTTACAAAAAGTTTGAAGGGTAGGAACCCTTGCAGATGGCACTTAGGTGCCAAACAAGACCCTTGCAATTCTTTTGAAAGGTGACTTAGAGGTTGAGAAGCCCTTGTAGGAGGTAGGAAATAAATAAATTGGACCTTTTATAAAAACTTGAAGGGAAACCTTGGGCTTAAGGTGTCCTTGTAGAGGGTAGATGGTCAAACCAAAAGGCCAAGGTAGAAATCCCAAAAAGGACTTACCCTTCGGGAAATTGGATAGGCCAAAAAGAATTCCTTTCGACATTTTTTCCAAAGGAAATCCAAAGAGGACCACTTAAGGAATGAATTTTTTTGGATAAAATGTCTGAAGGAATTCCTTCAAACATTTTGTTTAAAGAAATTTGACAAGTGAAGAAATCCAAAGAAATTTGAAAGATAAGATTTTGAAGGGTAGGTGCCCTTTCAAAGGGTACTTGACCATGAAAAGAGGACCTTTTCATTTTTTTGAAGGGTCACTTTCCCTTCAAAAAGGTCCATTTGCAAAAAGCTAAAGGAATTACCAAAGAGGGGTGACAGGCCAATAAACATCAAATTTAAGGTAATAAGCTAGCCATTGGAGTTTAAATGTCTGGTGATAGGCCCACAAACCTCAAATCTAGGGTAGAGAAATAGTTGTTGGTTTTCAAATGAGATGATAGGACCATGGATGTCAAATTTAAAGTGATGGGTTAGTTGTTGGGGAGAAGCCAAAGAGTAATTATTTTAGATAAAATATCCAAAAGAATTATTTCAGACATTTTATCTGAAAGAACTCATGAGTAGAGGCCTAAAGGGTTGTCAAAGGAGGGATTACAAAAGTGGAAAGCATAAAGGAAGAATTCCTTCAGACAAAATGTCTAAAGGAATTCCTTCAGACATTTTGCCTAAAGAAATTTGAAGGCCCGAAAGCCTGAAGGAAGAATCAGTGACCCACCAAGGAAGGAGCCTAAGAGAAAAAATAATAGCCCCAAGAGCCCAAATTACCAAGAAAAGGATAAGAAATAGCAAGAAAAGAGAAAAGAAGAATGGGTAACCCAGAACATATCCATGCACATATAAGACAAATGCTCAAAACTCTCTAGGTGACAGCAAATCATGCACAGGGAAGAACCAGACCAGGCCAGGTGGCACAACAATCATCAGTAGGAGAAATAAATGCTTTCAATGAGAATAGTCTCTATTAAATAGCCATTAAGAGAGTTAGTTGTAAACATTCGAGGGAGCAGCCCATGTTTCCTTATTTGGACATTAATGAGTAGCCAGCTATGTGACATTCAAGAGAGCATGGCCTAGAACATGAAGAGGGATGGCCTTGTCAGTTGATGAGAGAAGTGACCCATACCCTTGCAGGCTCAAACATCAAAGTCAATATCTAAAGCACTTATAGCATGGCTTTTATAGGTGCATTTAAGGAGAGATGAAACTAGCATGGGCTAATCCTTCACTGCAAGAGTGTTTAATGCAGTATGGGCCTCATTCCCTTGATTGGTAAATGAAATTTTTCCAAGTTTTCTCTATATTTTAACTTCTCATTTAGGAGAAAGGATCTCTAAGCTTTGTATGGTGAAGCCCTGAAGAAATTTACCTTTAATCAAAAGAAGTGTTTTACCTCCATTTGAGCTTGCACTTTTGCATATGCCTGTGTATTGTCTTATGTTCAGTTATTTCTTCTAATGCTTTCATAATTCTATGCCATCATATCTAGTGTATTGCAAATTCTTTTCTATAGGTCAACAAGAAGTGTTTAGATTGAAGTATAGGCACAGGTGAGTAACTACCTAATAGCATGTCTTTAGAACACCTCTGATAGGTTCTTCCTCCTTATACCTCCATAAAACCCCTTGTTGAAGCATTGATTTAGTTAGTCTCTCATTAAAATGATGTGTCTATTCAATCCTTTCGGTGCAAAGTGTAAGTAAAGCTAAGTAAAATAATTAGTTTTGGTGCATCACCACTTTAGTTAGGTCCTATTTTCTAGTATCCTTCTCTCTTTTCACCCCCCATTGTTAGCAGTAGAGTTTTATGGCCTCAAGGTGCATCAAGGGGAGCTAGCCCCTAATCTATAGATTTATTCCTTAGTTTTGCCACCCACATCAAGAAGAATGTCTCCATTGTGCCACGTGGAAGAAGGGAATTGAGTTTCCTTTCAAAGGGTGCAATCCACAGCATCAATTAGTTGATAGGATCACCCCTAAGAAAGTTATTGGAAAATAACCCTACATTATTATATATGGGAGAGAATCCAATATACCTATCTCTCTTGAACTACCGACCCTTGAACTAGTTCATCAACTTGAGATTATGGAGAGTTATCTTATGGAGATAAGTGTTAGTTATCTATATAACACCCTAAATAGGGGTTAGGTTCATTCAAGTTTGACCCATACCTGGACTAATATGGGAATGGTCTAAGGTCGTGGGTTGTTTATAGATAGACAAAAACTCTAGGATGTTTTATGAGGCTAGCTCCTCAATTTTTACAATTTAGACCTTTTTTTTTCGAAATCTAAGACTAGTTAGGGTGAAAAGGGGCAAGAAGTTTGCATAAAACAAAAATTATTCTAAGCTATGGTGATGCACCAAGAATTTATCAGATCCAATCTTAATTTTGGACTCCTTAACACACTAATGAACCATGGAAGAAAAATAATGCAATGATTATTATGCTTCTATGCAATAGTATTTCATATAGAGGTCAGTTTGATGCACTCAAACTAGGGAGCAATAAAAGTAAGGTCTGGTTAAAGACACTTGAGTTCGGTTGTCCACTATATCTTCGAGAGATCAATGTTGAGATGCATTATATGACCTACAAAGAATATTTATAGTACCTAGGTTGAGTTTGGACATATAAAAGGAAGATAACATCCATAGTTGTATATTAAACAAACATAGAACACTAAATATAGATTAGCAAAATGATTTTAAAATACTCTATTCACTATTCCAAGAGGTATTAAATATAATTATGGTAGAGTCTAGTTGTACCAGCCTGAGGGATGCAAAATAATATCTCAAAAGTTATATTTAGAGCAGAAGGGAAGTAAGAGAGGGTGAGTTTTGGTGCTCAAAAAGGGAATCAAACTAGTTTGAATCCATTTGAAAAGCTATTACAATTACATCATGAATCAAGCTCACTCAAACCCTTCTTAATTGATCCATGTCATTCCATTTCATTGCATTATTATAATATCTTCTTTATGATGCTCCATTGTAGTTGCAATAATGGGATCAATTCATTTTCACTTTGTCCTAATGTGAAACTACTCATGACTAGTTTTTTGATGCATGCCCAAGTGGGGAGAAAGGTCATTTTCACATAGTTAGATTTGGTGAAGGTCATTAAAGTCTATGTGTCTACCTCTATAGGTTTCTAATGGCATCATTTGATCCTAAAATATCTACTCCTGGCTCAAACTGAAACATGATCGAGTTTGGCTACATCATGTTTTCTTTCGTTGATTAAAAACCAACCTTTCGACCTTCATCTAAGACATTTAGGCTCTCCTTTGTTTTGATTGGTCATCAAAAACCAACTTGGATCCTTGACTCTTTAACCCTTGCTCAAACCATTGAATCTACCCAAGGTGAATGAATGCAATCTGTCGATATTCTACCTAGACTCACGTGCTTGTGCCACTTGTCCCTCATGCATTTCCTCTTGAGATACATTAATTCTTTGACCTACTTTCTTGTCATTGATCTACATAATTGAATGTGTGTCATTGATCTACTAAGACCCACCATTTGAAATCCAACAATTATTTCAAGATACTAAATTAACGTCCTTCCTCCCATCAAATGATGGTTGCATGATTGTCATTGATGATCATGTCACCATTAAATTTAATCTCCTTAAGTTTTTTCTTGCTCTATCTTTAAATTTGATGTTTGATTGACTATCATTTGTCATCCCAGAAAATAAAAATAATGTTCTATGGACCATCAAATTTAAACATAGATATATTTTTACTTGAGCTCTATTTTGACATTCGTGTGAACATCTTTGGATTTTCAAATCCAAACAGATATTTATGATGGCTTAAACTTGACATCCACATAACGTTATTGAGATATTTAAATTTCAATGATCATTTGTCAGGGTTTGAATTTGACGTCTATGGGATTGTCTTGGACCTTTTGAAATCAAATAGTTATTTCCTAAGGTCCAAACTTGGCATTTACACACCTTTCTAGATCATAAACTCCATAGGATATTTCTTTCAAACCTTTTGCTAGATAATTATTTTGAGATTTGTGTAAAACACTTTTTTTAAAGTAATTTATTTGCCTTATCCTTGCTTTGAATAATTCTTGTAGATGAAATGTCTAAAAGAATTGATATCTTGTTCCTTTGCCCTTTGGAACTTTGAAAAGTGTCCTTTTTGAAAGAAAAGTACCCTTCAAAAACCTTGAAGTGGACCATTTTCTTGAGGAATATATCCTTTAGAACTCCTTTACTGGGCCATTTCCTTGAGAAAAGTACCCTTCATGGAAATTGCTTGGGACACTTGCTCGAGAAAGCGCCCTTCAAAAAAATGTTTGGGATATTTTCTTGAGAAAAAGACCCTTAGGGAAAAGTGTTAAGGACATCTTGCTTGAAAAATTACCCCTCAAGATTTTTGTAGAGGACTAACTTCTCAGAAATATACCCTTCAAAAAAGTGTAATGGACCACTTCCTTGTAGGATGACCCTTCAAGAAAAATGTTTGAACAATTTTCCCAAAGGAATTGTGTCCTTAGAATGGCCCTTTGGCCATTTGAAATAGTCTTTTGACTTTGGACAAGTGCCCTTCAGAACTCCTACATTGGACCCTTTTTCTGATAAATTCCCCTTTGGAAAAATTGTGTCAGACACTTTGCTTGAGAAAAGACCCTTCAGAACTTTGAAAAGTGTCCTTCAAAAATATGTCTTGGTCACTTCCTCGAAAGAAGATGACCCTTCATAAGAATTTCTTTGGCCCTATAGTAAAGAAAATTACCCTTTGGAAAAAGTGTTTAAGACACTTTGTTTGAAAAAGATGTCTGTTAGGCTTTTTACAAAGGTCCACTTTGTCAAATAGTGATCCTTCGGGTAAAGTGTTTTGGACACTTGGCTTTAAAAGTACCCTTCAGAACTTCTAAAAAGGACCCTCTTTGAATAAATGACCCTTCAGGGAAATTTTTTCTGTGTTAGAAATTATTTTGGGAGTTATGTTTTGATCTTTTTGTTTATGTGTCAAAAATTGTTTTAGACAAAATGTCTGAAACAATTCCTGACACATAAACAAAAAGCTTGAAACATAACTCCTAAAAGAATGCCAACACTTAGCCAAATAAAGTGGGACAAAACTCCCAAAAGAATTAAGCCTTAGACATTTTTTGTGAGATTTGTGTGGATCACATCCCCTGAAGGAAATTTGAATTGTATTCTTAGCTAAAGGTTGGAAAAGTGTAAACTTAGGCCATTTTTGGATATGTTCTTATAACTAATCAGCATCATGAACCCCTACTTGGATCCCTTCACTTGCAACATTGAGCCTGCTTGCAAGCCACCTGATCCATTCATCAATTAGGACCCTACTCATATGTTTAAACTAGGAAGAAGCTTGGTATTTGGGTCAAAATGGCTAATAATAATATTGACTGAATTGATGGCCTTAGAGGAGACAAGAAATCATGTTATGCATACCATGGAGTATCACCAAGCCCAAGTAATGAAAACCTTTTATAAGATGGATGTTTTAAGAACATACCAAGTGGGAGATCTTGTGTGAAATGGGATGAAGGTAGGGCCAAACTGGCTAAGCATACCAAGTTTGACACATTATGGAGTAGGCCCTATGTTGTGATTGGTTTCAAACAACATAATGCTTTTCAACTTGTCAAGATTTTTGGAGAAGAGTTGGGTATCCCAATCAATGGGATACATTTGAATCCATTATATTGAGGTTAGATTTTTTATTTTGTACATAGTAGAGTATATATTTGATTTATCTAAGTGCTTAGTGCACATGTTGCTTACTTTCTTTTGGTTCTTGTCCTTCCTCTAATTGTATTTTGACACGTGTGTGTGTGGTGTGTGTTTGAGTGAGCTCAATTTCAGTTTGTTTCAAGATTATTTTCAAGTTAATTTTTAGTTTGCCTTCAATTCAAGTTGCATTCACGACCCTATAACCAAATGGATTATCTAACCCACTAGTCTAGATGCATAAAAAGCATGCAATCCTAGGAGGTCACCAAATATGTTATCCAAATTTAGCCACCATGAATGGGAGTCATTCAAAACTTTTATGTATTTGACCTTAAATTTGTTGATATCCATTATGGTCTTGTACTAGTCATTATTTATGGTTTTCATTATGTTTTTAGCATTACTTAAGGTAAATTTGACAAATTTAAGGTTAAGTGGAAATCAAGTCCATGAGGAAGCATGTTGAAGGAGACAAAGTGGTAAACCTTAAAATAACAAATATGGTCTAAATATGATTAAATTTTTCAAAGAATTAAATCTAGTAAGTTGATCACATTATTTTTCAAGCAATTTGGAGAGTTTAAGGTAATTTTGACAAGATTGGGGTATTTTATTACTTTAGTATTTTGTGCATTCCAATGTTGAGATGAAATTTATTATAAAATAGCAAATGTGAAGGTTTGGTTCTTGTATATAGGTCTATTTAAGTCATCTAACACCAAATGATGACATCATTCTTATATTTGTTTGTACATCTTCCCCAAGGTCTTATATAACTACTTTATAATGTTGGAAGTATTTTTGTAACTACCATTCACCATTTCCAATGGCCAAATGAGGATTTATTGTAAGATTTGTAGGCAAACATAGGTGTGAAACATTTTGACACACTCCATCTTTTTACAAGTTAGGGGAAGCTGAAGAGTCACTTGGTTCACCATCTCCAGTAGTTCCAAAGAATAAAACAATTAGATTCTTGAAGAAATTAAGCTTTTGTAAGTTTATTGTAGGGGTTTATTTTGAATTACAATGTAAAAAATCTTCCATGGTCTCCCATATTCTTATTATATCTAAATCCTTACCAAAAGTGGAGCTGTAGAACAATGCAAAAACCCACTTCATTTCTCCATCGAGTTTCTTGGTAGCTTGAAAAAGTCAACCAATTTTAACTTGGCATTCTGAAGAGATAAATTCTAGACCCAAGATCTTGGACATAGGAGGTTACCCTAATTACCTTCCTCTTTGTGTAAAGTTTTTTATAGATAAGCTCCTTAGCTTTATGAACAATCATTAAGAAGTTAACGTGCAGAAAATTGCTTCAAAACCCCATCAAGGTCAATTTTCCTCAAGTGTGGAGTTTTAAATCTAGATGAATGTATGATAATGATTTTTAATGGTATCTTAAACACTATTTGACCCATTTTATATCATTTTCTTTCATATTTATTCATTTTCAATTTTGGTGTGGTGTTTAATAGTCTTGTTTTGCTAGTTGGCTCAAGACAGTCAAATTGTAGGAGTTGAGGTGTTTTGAATGCATTCAATGGATGAAATTAGATGATAAATATTTGATAAAATCCATTTAATATCTCTTATACATCTTTATGCACCATTGGATACATGATCTTCAATAAAAATAGAAAGTTTTATATAAACATCTGGACTGTGTAAATTTGCAAACATGGCTAAGAGAGACCTTATCAAGCAAATATTTGTTTTCATTATCTACAATATTTTAATGGAAATTTTAAATTTTAGATATAATTTAATACAATTATCATGGTTTAAAATCCTTAGAGATAAATATTAAATATTTCTTCTTCTTCAGACCTAATCCAAGGAGTGTTATGAATCTATAGGTCTGCAGATGTATAGGTCACCATTGGTGTCAAATAATTGTTTATTGGAGTGAATATGGCGCATGGAAAACATGATTGTGTATTCCAATAATTTTTAATAGTCTATATAATATTTATTATTCAACCTCTTCAGTTTCATTATGAGTAAATGAGTCTCAAGGTAACACCAAACAATATTAGTAGGTACAATCATGCTTCTACAAGAGATTGACACCCATAGCACTTTGGTGATCCTTAAAATAAATTTATTAAGGTAATATTAAGGTTATTAAATTACCTTTTTTTCATATGTAATCTCATCTCTTAGTTCACTTTGCATTCAAAGACACTATATGAGAAAAGAGGACTATGTAAGTTAAGATGGTTGTGTGAGCCTAAGAGGAAGACAATGAGAGTTTCAAGAGCTGATCTAATAAGTGTTTTAGACCCAATGAAATTTATAAAGGTACTCAAAAAAATTCTCCATATTTCCACATAGTTTCATCAGTGGTTGCTTTAACCCAAAAGAGGACCAAATAAGGAGGAATCAAGACTTTTGCCCAAACGGCCACCTACAAGCATGTAGTAGGCAGTAGGGTCAAAAACCATGTTGGTGATGGATTATTTAAGGTTTGGTAGGATTAATTAAGTAAAAAAAATATTTGATAAATATTTTTTAAATTAAAAAATACATAAAATAGGTTATTTTAGCCTATGAGGTTCAATTTTGCAAACATACAGTCAGGCAGACCTAAAACATCATTTACAGGCCTGCCATAAGAAAATGGAGGAAAAGGGGATGTGTATGATGATAAAAAAGTTTATAAAGGTATATAAATGTTTAATATTAGTATTATAAACATTTTATAATCATTAAAAACGCCAAATCATCAATAATAAAAGTAACACAAATCTTGCAGTTAAGTAGACCTAGTAAGCACCTACAGGCAGGTTTTAGGTAAATTAAGGAAAATGAGTTGATAAATGTTGAATCCATGAGGTTTATATGAGAGTGTATGAGGTATTTTAATATTAATAATAAATTATCACAATTTTATCATTTATTTCAAAGTTATTGAAGGTAGATAAGGGGCCAAAAGGGATAATTAGGCCTAGAAGGCCTAAATGAGCATACACAAGCATGTGTGTGAAGTATGAAGAAAATTTGCATGTTATTGAGTGTTTGGTAAATTTAGGAGTGAAAATATATTATTAATATTTTTTATGAAAACTCCATGAATTTTTTAACCACTGAGAAAGGAGAGTATGGGAAAAGGTCTATTAGGGTTAATTGAATAGGACTGTGTACAAACACTTACATAGGACTTAAGGTAGACTACAGTGGTTTGAAGCATCAATACAATGATATAACCATTTTTATACTTAATAATATTATTAAAATACCATAAAATGTATTTTAAAATCCAAACCAAATGATTTGAATCATCTTCTTTCCAAATGACCTTCAAATGCACAGTCATGTTAGTGTGGCTCAGAAAGTCAATTTTTAGTATGTGTGAACTCACACAAATAGATGAATGGGATAATAATCCTATGATTTAATTATTATGTGGTTTTATACTTAATATTATTGTCATTTTTTCTTTGGTTATTCCCTCAACTTTATGAATCATCATTAAGAATCCAAGTGCTTTAAAACCCTCCTTAAACCCTGAATGTGACCCGATGGGAGAAATAAGAATTTTAAGCACTAAATATGGATTAAATTGGCCTCTTAATCAATTTTATGACCTTAATTAATCTCCAAATAATCTAAATTATCATAATTTTTGATATGTGGACTATTGTTATATAGAAAAAGGCTTGAAAAGCTCATTTTTGAGCTTGTTTGCAGGGTTTTAGACTGAACAAACCTTCCTAATAAATTGAAGAGAGTATTTGAGGTATAATAGAGGTGTTATAATAATTTTTAGATAATTAAATAATATTATAGGTTTCAAGTTGATAACTAGGCTTTAATGAAGAAATGTGACCAATCTTGCATTAAGGAGGAAGAGTTACAGGCTTGTTTCATGACCTCAAAAATAAAGGACTTTAAAAATACCTTAGTGAGTATCTAGTGTTATGTATGAAAGGTATTTTGAGTCATGAAATAGTGATAGGAACCATTTTCAACCCTCAAATTCACTTGAAGCTTCAGGACATGAATGTCTCTCACTATCTCTTTACCAAACAAGTATGAATATTACAATTACAAGGTGACTTCTAATGCTTGAACAAAGGTTATATGACTTGATGCAGGACATACAAGAAATAAAAAACTATGATGGAAGTCTTTTAAAAAAAAATTATAACTTTCTTATAGATTCAAGCCTTAGTAAAAAGAGATGGTTTGAAAAAGAGTCATGGAGTTCAAGTGAAAATCTCATGTGATGAAGAAGCATTGCAAGGGGAGAGTTGGCATAGAAAGTTCCCAACCATGCCAAATGTGAAATAGGTGAATTTTAACTACCCTCAAGAGGAATATGTGTAACTCTTTAAGAAGGATTTATTATCAATAAAGCATCTAAACTGCCAAGAAGAGCTCATATGCCACCCCTATGAAGAATTACTCCAACACATCCTAGAATTATAATAAGGAAGATGACAGCACATTATTTGAAATCTTGGTGTCACTCTTTCTCTATTTTATAACTAGTCTGGTCATGATGGGCATCTCATGAGTTTCTCTTCTTATCCTACTCTTCTCTCTTCTTCCAATTCATCTATAAAGGAAGCCTTTAGAGGCATTGAATGTATCCTCAAGCTAGTTATGGTGAATCCCTACCAATTTTAAGACTGCACTTACCTTTGAAAGTAATTTAAGCTAAGTTATATCATTTTCATCTTGAATACAATGATCTTGAATGAGTTTTTTATGAATGTTTTATGATAGTGAGATTACTTCCATGCATTTGTCCTTCTTTTGCATGCCTCTATGTAAGTTAGTTTCCTTTCCATAGGTCATATGATGTGTAACACATGGTTTTTTGAGTTTAAGTGTTGAAACATTAGTAGTGTCTACTCTTATGCCTCTTGATTGATCATGTTATCTATCACAATAGCCATATCCTTCATATAGAAACACTAGTGTGTTAGGAACTTCTTTAAAATTGTGAAAACTATATTGTAACTTATCTTTTCATTGTGCAAACAATAACAAGTTGAAGACTCTATATTTGGTGCATCACCTCCATGTTTGATTATTGGTTTTAGTTCATTTCTAACCCTTTTATTTTTAAGTTTGATAGGCTTTTATAAGTTTTGGGTGAATCATCAAGGGAGCTATCCCAACCTAGAGGTTCAATCCACCTAGTAGCTTACCCACAACCTAGGATTTTTCCCATGTTATCATTTAGTTAAGAAGGCTTGAACAACCTTCATAAAGGTGCAAATTAGATAGATTACAAAAACCCAAAAGACACTAAATCAAAAATAATATTCTCAAATAAGTATGTCTACCTTCTTATTTTGAAATAGAAGAACTAATTTAACCCAAAAAAGACAATAAAATATTAACAATTTCAAATCAAGTTCATTATATCACAACATCAAATCCTTATTCTTTCATGCATAGCTGAACAAACCCAGAGTAGAATGGTAAGGCATAGCACAAAACTCATAAAATTATTCATATGAAAGTCTTCTAAAAAAACCTAATCAAATTTGTATGGCTTACTCCCTTGGTCCTTATATTGAAACTTTGAATCATATGTAACCATGCAAAGCCCAAAAAAGAATCTTATCTCAATAAGAGAAAATACAGTGAAAAAATAAAAAATATTTTATTCAAACATGATTTTGAGTATAACAAGCTCATATTTCAAAAAAAAATAGAAATAATTTCACTTATATCAATCATTCAACCTACAAAAAAACTTATTTCTCCATAATTGTTGTTATTTTGAAGAATAAACTCAAATTTTTTACTCAAACTAAATAGACCAAAGATTCATACCTAGATTCTATACTTAATTTGAGAAGGGTTGAATTACCATACAAATTCCATCAGATCTCCACTACACTTAAAATCTTGATTGGAAAATACAAAGTAAAAATGAACAAAGCAAAACCCTAAATCCAATAACTTTGAGTGCCTTCCAATTTCCCAAGGCATCTTAACATTAAATGTGCAAAAATGGCACATATGGTAGAGGTGGTCTCATTTATGTTGAGCATGTCTCTTTGATTTCTTGCACTTGGTATTCAAGTGCCAAAACACCAACTTTCCACCTTTCAAAATGTTTTAAATCAAATCAAAATCAAAATTACAAAACCTTTGAATGACAACTTATAGCTTCATGTACTTTGAAAAGTTATATATAGATATATATATATATATATATATATTCCTTAATGTCAATTTTCACATTATTTTTTGCCTTTAATTCTTGAAAAATATTCTAACCATTAATTTTTTTATTATGCTATAGGGTATCAATTTCTCACAAGTCTCATTCAAACACTATCAAGTATTTCATGTAACCCTTATACAAATGCATACTCAACAATTTATTCTTCACCATTAAATATGATCATATGAATGCAATCATTCATTTTTAGATTTTGGAAATGAATGGAAATTTATATTTGGTGTCATTAATAACAAACTTCTTATCGAATATCGTTACTTAAATATAAACAAATTTAATGCGACAACATACTAAAACCATTGTTAATGTTTTCCAAAAATCTTCTTTAAAATTAAAATTGACTTGTGTTTAATATTTACAAAGTCAAAGTTACCACAAAAAATCTTTTGTTTCTTGGCATTGAAAAAAATATGAGCAAGAATCTCAATTCACAACCTCAAATTCTCAAATCAAATGAGAGAGACAATTGTTTTATTCTCTTTTATATGTGAGAGTGTTGATTGTTGATTGTAAAGTAACCAATAAAGTGTGCAAGAATAAAAACAATCAAAATGTAATTCAGTTCATAACAAGCATAAAGAGATATGCAAGTTGGCCCCCACAAATAACAGTATTGAATTATAGGAATCAATAAAAATCATATTTTTATTTAAAAAAGATGAAACTATTTTTATAGAGATATAATTTTTTTGTATAATTTTTTGTGACAAAAATACTCACAACTTCATCAATAATAAGTTCTTTCTAATTGAATTATTTTGTTTATCCAAATTCATAGTTTCAAGTCATGATTGTAAATGGTGGAACAATTAGTTGTACAAAGAATGTCATTATATTAAGATCACCATGGGATACTTCTTGTTAGATTTACTTATGTTCGTCAATCCCATGGGTGGCACAAACTTTATTTCAGGAGTCCAATGGATCACTACATTGGCAGTGATTGAGTTGAATTTCTAAGAGTTATTCATGAATTTTCATTTTGAAGGAAGGCATTTGAACTACATGGGCTATGTGAAAATTCCCCATATTTGGTTAGCTCTCATTAAATGCAAAAGATTCTAAAAAAGTGAGCAAGGGGTTTTTCTCACAATTTTTTTCATTATAAAGGTGCCTACACTACTAGATCTATAATAAATTGTGAGGGGGAAATCAATAGTTTTTATAGATATTCAAAAAGGTCTACCATAAAAAAGGGATCATTATCATGTCATTAAACTAGTGATATGGATCCAAACCACCCAAAATCCAACCTTATAGGTATGCATATGTACATAAGAGTGAGATTTAGAAGATATAATAGGAAATGCTTGAGGCAAGAATTATGCGACATAACCAAAGTGATTATTCATCTCCAGTGGTGATGGTGCATAATAAGGATGACATATGGCACATGTGTCCAAACTATAGTGAACTCAACAAGTACATCATCAAAGATAAGTTTTCAATTCCTATAATTGATTATTTTCTAGATGAGCAACATGGTTTTAAATACTTTACAAAGATTGATCTTCACTTAGGTTATCATCAAATTAGAATCAAATATAAGGATATACATAAGCAAATTTTAGAACCCATAAGGGCCACTATGAATTTATAGTGATGCCCTTTGGCCTCACAAATGTACAATCCACAATTTAGAGTTTTATGAAGTCTATCTTTCTTCCATTTCTATAGAAAATTTTCTTTGTGTTTTTATGTCATATATATATATATATATATATATATATATATATATATATATAAACATGGGAATAACATTTGCATCATGTGAATTAGTTATTGGATATTTTGGTGCAACATCAGTTGTATGCCAAGCCTTCCATGTGTGTTTTTAGAGTCAAATAGGTTGAATATTTGGTTCACATTATTTATCATGAAGGCATAAATTTCGACCCTCAAAATACCAATGCCATGGTCAAATGGAAAGTTCCTAAGACTTTGAAACACCTAGGGGGATTTTTAGGGCTCACAAGTTATTTTCATTTATTTGTGAAAAGTTATAGTGGCATAATAACATCACTTACATTTTTTTGAAGAAGCACTCCTTCTATTGGAATGAGGCAGCCACCGAGGCATTTGACAATATGGAGAATGCCATGTGCACCACTCTAGTTCTAACTACCCTTTTTTTTCCAAAACTTCCATTGTTAAGTGTAATACTTCAAGATATGGCAAGAGGCTATTATTGATGCAATAAGGATGACATGTTGATTTTGAGAGTTTCTAACTCAAGGGATAATTTTTTGAAGCCCATTTATGAGAAGGAAATGATGGCTATCCTTCATGCAATCAAATAATGAAGACTTTTTTTATAGGAATAAATTTAAAGTAAAGATAGATCATGATAGCCTCAAATACTTTATAGAACAGAGGTTATTATCATAAGAATAATGAAGATGTTGGGATATGTCTTTGAAATCATCTAAAAGAAAATAAAGGAGAATGTAGTGGTTAATGAACTATCTTGGAATGATGATTCCATATAAGTATTATTGTGTTCCATATCCATATTACAGACATATTATGTAGAGGAATCAAAATCAGAATAAACAAATGACATAAATACACATACTCTCATTCGGAAGCTCCAATAATATCCAATCATGTTATAAAACTTTGTATGGAAATGGGATGATATATGGTAAAAAGATAAGCTATACATGTGTAATAACTCATCCCTTAAGCAAAAGGTCATGGGGAGATACATGCTTCACTAGTTGGTGAGCACTTAGGCTTTTTGAATACTTAAAATAGAATCAATCAATAACTATTTTGGGAAAGGCTTAATGTGAAGTCTATAAATATATGGCTGAATGCATGGTGCATCAATAAAACAAGGGTGAGACAATTATGACCCCAAGTATTCTATAATCCTTGTATATTCTTAGCTAGAGGTGGGAGGAGGCTCCATGAAATTTATCACATTGTTTCCAAAATCTTAAGGAAATTTTTTTATCATGGTTGTCATGGATAGACTCATGAAATATGCCCATTTTTTTCCTTATTACATTCTTTTGTATCAATTGTAATAGCATAAACTTTTATTGATAGATTTTAGGAGCTATATGGGACCCCAAATATTAGAGTACATGCCATTATCTTATATTTACCACTTTTTTTGGGGTTGATTTATTTTATTGACTAGGTACTCAACTATCTTGTAACCCATTATATCATCCCAAATCTAATGGAAAACTAAGGTGTTCAAAAATTTCTTAGAGGGTTATCTTTTTTTTCTTTAGATAAACAAGAGAGATAAGTTCAATGGTTACTAATAGCAGAATGATGGTATAACACTTATTTCCATACTTCATCCAAAATGTCTCCAATTTTAGCATTAGATGGGTACCAACTATTATCTATCATCCCTTCCACAAGGGTTTAACCAAAGGTTTATAAAATTACATTAAAAATTTGACACCAATAGGAGGTACTCTTTAGTCTCAAAGAATTTGGTAATGGCACAAAAATGAATGAAGTAGAAAATTGAACAACATCACATAAAAAGGCATTTTGATGTAGGATATTGGGTGTTTGTGTGGTTACATCCATATAATAAAATGTCTTATAAAAAATATAACAAGGATAAAAATATTTCACCTAAGTATTACTGCCTTTATCAAGTCTTATATAAGATCAATAATGTGGCATACAAACTGTAGTTACCTCATTTAGCAAAAAATACAACTAAACTTCCATGTTTTCTACTTGAAGAAGGTCATTAGACAAAGAGTTTCAGCCTAGAAAGAGTTACTAGATATTGATGATGAGGAAAGAATAATTTTTGAACCTAAGTAAATCCTTTAGACAAGGACAAAGAGGTTTTAGATGAGGGTGATTATAGAGTATTTGATCAAGTGAAACAATCTAGCTAGTGAGGATGAAGTTTTTTTATAATATCACACAAAGATCATCGATTTTGAGGATGAAATAAGTTTGAATGGGAGGTGGTTGATATACCTTAACTGATAATGTGTATTGGGATATGTGTCACCAACTTGTGCCTAGTATAAATTTTTACTTGGTTATATGATAATTTATATATCTTCATATTGGTAATATGGTTAGCCTACGGGGTATCTGTAGCTTTAATAGGGTATATATATAGTAGGTATTGGTTAATATTATTTCATCATATTATGCATTTTCTTATTATTTAAAGATTTTTAAGTTTGACCCCTTGAAGTGGCTATGTCATATATTTCTAGTAATTTGCTCTGCTTTGAATCATCTTGTGTGGATATGCTCTATTATGCCCTTATTATTATGAGTTATTGTTGTTATTTTGCTGCTGATATTTATATTGAGATCCATTATTTTGATTTTTATTATCACTTTGAGTAATTTCATTACACTATCATCACCATCACATGGAGGTTATACAAGAGCAATATCATCTACTTTAGACATCACAAAAGTTTCAAATTCTATTTAATTCTTATTTATTCACATTACTTGAATTTTTAAGCTTAATATTATTATTTTATTGCATGGTTCCATCTTATTTTTATTTCCTTTATTTCCATTTTTATTTCAATGTTGGGGTTTTAGGAAACCCAGGTTAGACACAAAGGTCCTATTAGTGGACCAAAAGGGAGGTAAATTACAAGCCATGGAGAAGCATGTTGAAAGAATGTTATGTTATAATGGTATTGAATGTCATAGTAACATGTAATTTTAGGCATATTAAGTGCCAGATGGTTTTTGAATCAAGAATATTTTTTTATTCATTCACATGCACATTTTTAAGTTAGCTTACACTTTCGATGACTTTAGGATGCACTTATATCATAATTTTTTTTTTACAATGTTTAAATAAATGAGATATACATGGAAAGGAATAAAATTGGACCATTTAACAAAAACTAAACTCAAATATCTAACAAGATTTATAAATACAATCCATATACTTGTTGACCATTTTGGTCCTACAGGCCAAAAGTCGGTCTCCTTCTTTCCCTACTATTCTGAACCGTCAGTCTTGGATCTATCCACCTTCTACAAATGCTCAAATTCCCTTTGAAATAAGTCATGTTCTTATAAAGAATTGATAGATCTAAGACCTATAGGTTTCGGTTCAATATGGAGCTTATTTTGCTTTGAATAAATGCCTTAGACAAGCCTTTTGACAAGGGAATGGGCCAGCAAGAATGAAAGTCTCTTACAAAGCTCTAAGGGCAAAGTACCCTTGCGGAGGGTAGTCAAGTGCAAACTAGACCGTCCCAACAAGCTGGGGAGGGAAATTATGAGCCTAAGGTACCTTTGCAGAGGGCAGAGTTTTTCTTCAAAAAAATGAACAAGGCAAAGAATTCCTTTAGACATTTTATCTGAAGGAAATCCATAGCCAAAGGCAAAGTTCAAAGGTCCTTCAAACAAAAGGCCCAAAGGAAAAGACAAGGAAATCCAAAGGATGAATTCCTTCAGACATTTTGTTCAAAGAAATCCACAAGTGAAAGACTCTGATGAATTCCTTTAGACTTTTGTCTGAAGGCATTTGTTAGAGGAATTTCATGAATAAAAGGGGACCTAAAAGAAAGAAAGGGCCAAGGCATGAAGAAAGGTTTCCTTTGGGCAAAATGTCTGAAGGAATTCCTTCAGACATTTTGTCTGAAGGAATTGAGAACCAAGGGAGCCCGAAGGGCAAGTGCCCTTACAGGGGACTCTCGACGACTAAGAAGGGACCAAATCAGAAGTTTTGAAGGAGTATTTCAAGATCTAAAGGGCCCTCACGAAAGGTATTGAGCAGATTCATCAAAGAGCGAAGGGTAAAGGATTCCTTTGGACTTTTTGTCTGAAGGAAATCTAAAGAAAAGACAAGATAATGGATTCCTTCAAAATTTTGTCTGAAGGAAATCTAAGGAAGGTTTAATTGTGGAAAGCTGAAGAAATTTCCAAAGGGGTGACATGCCCAAAGACGTCAACTTTAGTGTAGCGAACTAGCCGTTGGAGGTTCAAATGTCTGATGACAGGCGCGTGAATGTCAAATTCAAGGCAGTGAAATAGCCATTGATTTTTAAATGTTTAAAAATGGGCCCACGCATGTTAATAGTTGAAGAGAGCTTGAAAGATCTCATAAGTGAAGGCCACAAGTGAACTCAGCGACCCACCGAAAAGAGAGCCTGAGAGCTCAAATTGTCAGCAAAAGGCAAGAAGATAGCCCTGAGAGCTCAAATTGCCAGAAAGAGAGAAAAAATAGCAATGAAAGATGGAAAAAATAGAGAATCCAGAACACATCCATGTACACATACGACAACATTTGGAATATTCCAAAAGACACACCCAGCCAAGTATAGACACGAATTAGATCAGCCCAGATGGTAAAAGAAAGGATCGACAGAGGAGTTATTCTAGTAGTTGAAATAGTCCTTATGAAATGGTCATCAAGGAGCACAAATACTGAAGGCATGGCCTATTTTTCCTTGTTTTACATTAATGAGCAAACAGTCACGTAAAACCCATACTTTTGTAGTGATTTTTAATACGGGTTAGGCGCTATAGTCTAGACTGGCGACATCTACAACATGGTTATTTCAGGGATTTCTAGAATGATGATACTAGCATGAGCAAGTATTCTTTTTTCTAAGACTTTCAATGCAGCATGGGCCACCATTTATATAAAGCACCAAAGTCTTTCTTTTGGATGCTATATATTGTAATCTCTCATTTTGAGAAATATATCTCTCATTTTTGTATGGTGCAACCCTACCAAAATTTCACCTTGAATCAATAAAAAAGTGTTTTACCTCTATCTGAATGGTTATGCTTTTGAGTGTGTTTGTGTATCAATTTTGTGTTTAATTATTTTAGCTTGATGCTCTCACAAATTGACACCAACACACCTAGTGTAACCAAACCACCAGTTCTACAGGTTAACCAGAAGTGTTGCATCTAGAACGTAGAGACAGAAAAGAGTAGCTATCAGATAGTGTGTCTTCTATAGTGCTTGTGGTAAGTTACATTTCCTATGTGTCTTCAATAAGCCTCCCTTTTAAATCTCCCTACAGTCTGGTCTTTTGCCATATAAAGTGTATGTTCACCCCCATTCTGGTTTGAAGTGTGAACAACTAAGTAGATCAACCATTTTGGTGTATCACTGCTTTAGGTTCTATTTTCAGTAATCCTTCTCTCTTTTCATCCCCCCCATTATTAGCAGTAGAAAATATAGGACCACAAAGATGCATCATAGGGAGCTAGCCCTTATCTAGAGATTCTCCCCTCAGTTTTGCCAGACCCACAGCAAGAGGGGAGTCTCCATTGTGCCACGTGGAAGATAGAAGCTTTGCCTCCTATCAAGGGTGCAATCCATAGCATCAACAGTTTTTGGCATGCCAGGTGGGACTAGTTTTTATCCAAAGAGTTGAATAATTTTGGTGTGTTCTTCAAATAACCAGCTTTTGGAGGCTTCTCATCAACACCAATGGTGACTTTGACTTGAATCAGTTGGTTAAGCAGTCTTGGTACCATCAAGAAATCACATTTTTGGTATGTATAATTCCATTGCTCAACATCATGGGCCTTGTGTTCCCTCATATAACTTTGATCAAGCTCAGGTTGTTCATGGAATCACCTCAAGCAGCTCTCCTAGTTGCCCTTCAATAGTAAGGGAAGTAACACTATAATTTGAGAAGCAAGTGATGGAGATAAATAGATTGGAGGAGCAGAATAGATATCAGCAAGAGCTTATGTACAAAGAGGAGTGCTTGTTTAGGAAAGCTCAGGGCTTACAATCCATGAAGGAAGAAGTAGCAAAATGGGAGAGTCCATTCATTCAAGGCAATCAGCCTTGTGTGCCTTCTCCCATTCCAAATTAGCCCCCTCCTATTCTAAAGAAAGCCCCCTCTTGTGCACCAAATTCTTTCTACCAGATAGCACTTGCTCACTCTAGCTCATCTAATGCAGTAACCACTCCTACTCTTAATCCCTTGCACCTAGATTTCCAACATCAAAGGGCATTAGAGCAACCTCTCATGGAGACTAACCTTCTCAATTATTTAGAATGTGGACCCTCTTTTGATGGGAATCACCCTATATCTTTTGGAAAGCAAAACATCTCTCTTGAAGTAGCTCTTCCTGTGCATGAGCAGACCCTTCCCAATCTCCCTCAACCTCCTCAAAACTTTCAGCATAGGAGTGCCTATCATGAACCAACTCAGGACCTTGAAGAGGATAAAGTTGCTACCTGTTTATAAGGGAAAAGTTCCAATCCCAAGGTCATGAGTTGGAAGCAAACAATGGAATCATGCGGTAGGAAAAAAGAGGAGGAGAGGCCTATTCATTTTTATAGAAGCCTTGAAGAAGATGAAGCTGCTCCTACTCATCATGATGATGCTTGTGACCTCCAAGACTCTTTCAAGAGAATATAGCCAAGCAAAATTTAGAATTAGAGTCTAGAATGAGGTTCCTTAACCAAAGTGTGATGGATGGTTCAAGCCAAGCAAAAGATCCTATGTCTGAACACACCCCATCTACACTCCTCCAAGAGAGATATCAATCCAAATCTGATATAGATAAAGTGCTGGCCAAATGGAAGGAAGAGAATCATTTTATTCTAGCTCAAGGACTGCCTCCTCTTCCACATGAGTTTAACCATCAGCCTTCCACTTCATCCCTTCTCAAGGAGGAACCTGTTTTGCAGGAGGCAAGTGAAGAAGAGAGGATCCAATTTGTAACTTCTCAAGAGGATATCATGAGCGATAATGAAGATGAAATCATCATAGATGCTCCCTTTGAAGACATCATCAATAATGGAGAAGATACAGGTCATGCATATATGCAGATGTTCCAACAATATGAAGTAGAGGTTGACAAACTTTATCTGTCAACAATGGATGTTGAGGAAAGTAAGCATGGTGAGCTCTCCCCTCCCTTGTTTGATGAACTTCCTTGTTGCTTTAATGAGGAATATGACCATGCCATGGAACCTGAGTTGGAGGAGAATTAGGAGCATGTCTTTGAACACCTAAAGACTCTAGTTTTTGAGCAAGAAAAGGAGAGGCCTATCTATCTTGAGGAAAGCTTTGAAGAAGAGAGCCTTGAACAAAAAGGTGATGTTCTGTGGGATGAGCAATCAGTTTATGATCTCATTTCAGACATCAAAATAATCACCCTTCTTCACGAAAGCAATGATGAAGTAGAGGATTAGTTTGACTAGGTTTTCAATGAAGCAGTAGGGGACAAGTTAGTCAATGATGCATATCAACGGGGTTATGAGCTAGATGATCCCTATAATGATAAGCTAATAGCCATTGATTTCTTGATGAAACACACCAGCATGAAGGACCAACATTGGGTAAGCTTCCAAGACCAAGGTGAATACATATATTGGAAGCATGTTTGACCTTAATCCACTCAGATACAAGCCAATCAAGGTGGCAAGCAAGAAGATCAAGTCACCAAATTTCCATTCCATTCAACCACTTGTCTCACACCATAATTTTTCTTGCCATGAAGGAGACTTAAAAAGTTTTCCCCTTGATCTAGGAGAGAGGCAAATGTATCTTGTTAGCTATACATAATAGTTTGCTTTTAGTTGTGTGTCTTTCATTTTCCCTAAGTGCTCTTGCACATGTTCATAGTTTTTTACATCCTTGTGTGTGTTTTGTTTACCATTTGGGGTGAAGGTTTCATGATTGATTCTTCGATCTCTTGAGGTTATTGTCAACCTTTTGGGCTATGTTTTGACTCCGTGCCCAATGGACTTGCAAGTCACTAGTTTCTTAAGCATGACATGCATGCTTCCCTTGGGAATCACCAAATTTGTTGACCATTTTGGTCCTACAGGCCAAAAGTCAATCTCCTTCTTTCCCTACTATTCTAAACCATCAGTCTTGGATGTGTCCACCTTCTACAAATGATCAATTACCCTTTGAAATAAGTCCTATTTTTATAGAGAATTGATAGATCTAAGACCTGTAGGTCTCGATTCAATATGGAGCTTATTTCACTTTTAACAAATGCCTTAGACAAGCCTTTTGACAAGGGAATGGGCCAGCAAGAATGAAAGTCTCTTACAAAGCTCTGAGGGCAAAGTACCCTTGTAGAGGGCAGTCAGGTGCAAACTAGACCATCCTAGCAGGCTACGAAGGGCAATTATGAGCCCAAGGTACCTTTACAAAGGGCAGAGTTTTCCTTCAAAAAATTAACAAGGCAAAGAATTCCTTTGGACATTTTATCTAAAGGAAATCCATGAAAAAAGGCAAAGGTCAAAGGTCTTTCAGACAAAATGTCTGAAGGAAAAGACAAGGAAATCCAAAGGATGAATTCCTTTGAACAAAATGCCTGAAGAAATTCCTTTAAAACATTTTATCTGAAGAAATCCACAAGTGAAAGACTCCAACAAATTCCTTTAGACAAAGGCCCAAAGGAATTCCTTCAGACTTTTGTCTGAAGGAATTTGTCAGAGGAATTTCCTGAAGAAAAGGGGACCTAAAAGAAAGAAAGGGCCAAGGCATGAAGAAAGGTTTCCTTCAGGCAAAATGTTTGAAGGAATTCCTTCGAACATTTTGTCTAAAGGAATTGAGAACCAAGGCAGCCCGAAGGAGCCTGAAGGGCAGATGCCCTTGCGGGGGACTCTTGGCAACCAAGAAGGGACCAAATTAGAAGTTCTAAAGGGGCATTTCAAGACCCAAAGGGCCCTCATGGAAGGCAGTGAGAAGATTCATCAAAAAGTGAAGGGTAAAGGATTTCTTCAAATTTTCTATCCAAAGGAAATCCAAAGAAAAGACAAGATAAGGGATTCATTTGGACTTTTGTTCGAAGGAAATCCAAGAAGGGTTCAATTGTAGAAAGCCGAAGAAATTGCCAAAGGGGTGACGTGCCTGAAGACATCAACTTCAATGTAGTGAACTAGCCGTTGGAGGTTCAAACATCCGGTGACGGGTGCACGAACGTCAAATTCAAGGCAATGAAATAGTCGTTAATTCTCAAATGTTTAAAAATGGGCCTGCGCATGTTAACAATTGAAGAGAGCATGAAAGAGATCATAAGTGAAGGCCTCAAGTGAACTCAGTGACCCACTGAGAAGAGAGCTTGAGTGCTCAAATTATCAACAAAAGGTGAGAAGATAGCCCTAAGAGATCAAATTTCCAAAAAGAGACAAAAAAATAGCAAGGAAAGATGGAACAAAATAGAGAATCTAAAACATGGCCATGCACACATATGACAACATTTGGAATATTCCAAAAGATGCACCTAGCCAATCACAGACATGAATCAGATCAGCCCAAGTGGCAAAAGAAAGCGTTGACAGAGGAGTTATTTTAGTGGTTGAAATAGTCCTTATGAAATGGTCATCAAGGAGTGCAAATAGTGAAGGTGTGGCCTATTTTTCCTTATTTTACATTAATGAGCAAATAGCCGCATAAAACCCATGCTTTTACAATGATTTTTAATACAGGTTAGGCATTATAGTCTAGACTAGCGACATCTATAACATGGTTATTTCAAGGCTTTCTAGAAGGATGACACCAGCATGAGCAAGTTTTCCTTTTTCCAAGACTTTCAATGCAACATGGGCCGCCATTTCTATAAAGCACCAAAGTCTTTCTTTTGGATGCTATATATTGTAATCTCTCATTTTGAGAAATATATCTCTCATTTTTGTATGGCGCAGCCATGCCAAAATTTCACCTTGAATCAATAAGAAAGTGTTTTACCTCTATCTAATTGGTTATGCTTTTAAGTGTGTTTGTGTATCAATTCTGTGTTCAATTTTAGCTTGATGCTCTCACAAATTGACACCAACACACCTAGTCTAGCCAAAGCACCAGTTCTATAGGTTAACAGGAAGTGTTGCATCTGGAGCACAGAGATAGAAAAGAGTAGCTATCAGACAGTGTGTTTTCTATTGCACCTATGGTAAGTTACATTTCCTGTGTGTCTTCATTAAGCCTCCTTTTTAAATCTCCTTACAATCTATTTTTTTGCTAGATAAAGTGTATGTTCACCCCCTTTCTGGTTTAAAGTGTGAACATCTAAGTAGATCAACCATTTTGGTGTATCACTGCTTTAGTTTAGGTTCTATTTTCAATAATCCTTCTCTCTTTTCATCCCCCCCATCGTTAGCAGTAGAAAATCTAGGACCACAAAGATGCATCAAAGGGAGCTAGCCCTTCTCTAGAGATTCTCCCCTCAGTTTTGCCAGACCCATAGCAAGAGGGGAGTCTCCATTGTGCCGCGTGGAAGACAGAAGCTCAGCCTCCTGTCAAGGGTGCAATCCACATCACCAATAATACTAACACGGTAAGATATTTAATGGGATAAGACCAAGATTGCTTCATTTTCTATTAGAATGAGGTCCCTAAATGAAAAATCATTTGAATCAATAGAGAGAAAGTATGTGTTTATATTTTTCAAAGATGTATTTGAGGCACGTTGGTAAATAAAATTACAAGGTAAAGAGGTAGTTTTGTATTTTTTCCAATATATATTTCACAACAGTATTCATTCCAAAGCACCGAGAAGGTGTAGTCATCCAAAAAATCCATTTATGATATGTTCAAGTTATGGGGAAGACATTTATTATGTAAATTTATTAGCTTAAATTAGAGTTTACTCTCAACACCAATTTATTTAAAACAAGTTATAAAAACATTGGCATATATTCTAGGGGAACATGAGTACATTTTTTAGGCAATTGGAAAGGTTTATAGTTCTTATAAAATAAAACATGGTATTTTGTTAACATTTTTTTTTTGTATTTTTTAATGTTTTGATAATAGGATCTTGCCCCTTAATGTGAGATTGTATGAATCATGTATATATAAAGTGTGATGAACATAATGTGATAAGATGTAAAAGGTTGTGTGGGGCATCATTGCCCAGTAATGTTATAATGCAATGCACATATGTAGTAAAACCCCCAATTGTAAGATAATATCAATGTGTCATGATCATAAGATACAAATGAATACATCCTATAGTGAAGGTGAATATGTACATGGGGAAACAACATGTCACCCAATGTATGAATCTTCAAGGGTATAAATATATGGCAATGTATGTACTATGAATGATAACCTATCATGTGTCAAGGTATGTGAAAGATCTAGAATCCAAATAAGTAATGTAGACACATAAATGAAAGGGATATTGTAGACTCTATATGTAAGTATGTTAATAATAAATGTGTGTGGGTATGGTTCCCCCATACGTGAATATTTATATAGATATGATAAATAAGGAACATGTGTGGGTAATATGTCCCCATAGGCAAATATGTGTATTAATAAGATTAATAAGGAACACATGTGGGTAAAAATTTTCCATAGGTAAGCAAATGTATAGATGTGATCATGTATGAATCTATTTATTTTATATCAATATGAATAGAAGAAGATAGAGAGCTATCATAAGAAGGTATGGGTCCATACACAAAAGAGAGGAGAAAAGCTAGCAAATAATAGGATTAAGATAAGGAGGATTTTGAGAAATCGACAACTTCCCTTATAAATCAATGCATGTCGTAATGGAATGTCTCTATAAATGTGTTGTCATCATCTACAAGACAATATAAGTGTTCAAAATGGGTTAAAAAATCAAATATACAATTCCAATGAACATAGAAAACAACATGAAATAAGTGGATAAAATAATGTCAATGAAATAAAAGGTAAGTGTCAATGTGTTAAATCAAGAAGATAGTATAATGCAATCAATCTCTACTAGGAAATCACTTGCAAGCCACAACATATAGAAGAATAATTCTATGTACAAGACTATAGTAAAATAAATATGTATCGATGAGGCCCAAATTTTAGTATGGATGGTATAGTGTTAAATATACAATCAAATATCTGTGTGTAATCACATGTAACTATAATATGTAATAATTGCATGTAGATATTCATGTTCATAATAAATATACGTATACTCCATGTAAGAAAAAATACAAGATATGATATCTATGTAAAGTGTCTTTATATAACATTAATGGCTTGATTTTTATGATTGATATCTACCCACATATTAATGATAACATGGGATGATCTGCTCATGTGGGACTAATCTTGCAGCACAATCTTCAAAGCCACCTTGTTCTATTTCATAGACTAGTGCTAATATACCTAAAATCAAAATACATAAAGGGAAACTTGGAGAGGTAAAGAGTTATAAAATACATTAAAAAAGTGGTAATTCACCATAAAGTAAGTGGGAAGATGCCCTATCTATAAGTACTAAATCCTATGAATATGAGAATAGGGAAACTAACACAACAAAGAGAACAAAATGAAAAGAGCAAGGCACAATCCATAAATGAAGTTGCAAAAACAAGACTAGAGTCAAGGGGCAAAGAAAAAAGATCCAAAATAAACTCTATTACTTATAAGAATTATACAAAATTACATTCTATTCTAATGAGGGCTTAGGGTATTCATACATATCAAAACAACAAGGGCTCATATTTGAATTCTAAAATTTATTAGGCATAGAATGATCAAGACATTGACAAACTTACTTCATTTACATATATACAAGGAGAGGATAAGAGAAGAGAGGGAATAACATTCAATATGTAGCTGCCCATTGACCAAGTGGAGGAGAAATGAATGAGAATTTAGAGTTTTTATCCCCCTATTGTCTAATTATGAAAAATATTAACTTGTTGCAACATCTTTCTCATTTTGAATAGCTCAAGAAATATTCCTCATGATACCCATTCTCTCTTATTTACTTGGCCAACCATTGTTATGAATTTCAAATACTTCTGAATATTTAAAAGAAGTGGAGCTTTCTTTTGAATATTCAAATAACAATGGGATTCTTTGACTTCTGACGTAGCTTCTTTTTTACATATATTCTCCTTTTTATATACATGGGATATTTTATATTTAAATAATTGGGTGAGCTTACTTATTCAAATATAGATTTAGATTTAAATCACAATTAGAGACTTTTAATCTAGGCAAATGAAGCTAAAAATAATAAATCCTAGTGTGAGAATTTTTAACATATAGTAAATGGAAAAAAATCTAAAAAGATGTCACTATGTAATAGTCAGGCATGAATTAGTTCATAACCATATATAACCTAAATACCCTGTGTCTCACCTAGACTTAAAGTATATTATGAGAGGCCCTTGTGGAAAGCATGAATATAGTAAATTCTTTAGTATAGTTAAAATAGGCATGATATGCATTGTATGATTATGATAAGGCAAAAAAAAAAATCTTTTTCTTTTATAAATGTTTTTTTGTATTTTTTAATTTTTATTATGAATGCACACAAGACACTATGTATGATGTATCAAGTAATAAATATATGCATGGATGACTAGTGTACATGTATCACTCAAAGTGTAGTCATGAATCTATAGATGTGATGGATTGAGTTTTGATAGTGGCATGCAATAAGTGAAGAAGCTTTAGATCATATATGAGAGAATCACCATGAATGAGGAAACTTAAAGCCAATGTTTCCTTCAAAGAAGTAATTATTAAAGTCTAGATATGTCATATATAGTATAACTTTGAAAATGTGGTAACACTCTCAAGTAGATGACTAGGTGTATTGAAACCATATTAAATTAAAATAATTAAATAAAAGTGTAGTACAAGGAAAATGTCATAAAATTTATGCATTGAAGTGCATGTTATGCCTTTTGAAGCGTTAATTCATGTAGCATAGGTAGTAAGAATTCTCCTAATATGTGTCATCATATAACCGATAATCATTGGCAAAATATTGTGTGCATTTATATTTTTTGTTGGTCTCAAACTTTGTTTACTTTGAAACATTATTTGGAGGTTGATTTTCTTCGTAAATGATAACCACTCCTAGGTAAATTTGATGAGGACGTATGATTTTACCTTGTTCAATTAGCTCTTAAATCTTGGCTCTCAAAGTGATGCATCTATATGTTGAATACCCCCTTATCACTTGATATGAACAAAAGTATTTATGTTTGTAATATGTTGGCCTATGGTTTGAAAATACGTTATGCATAGAAGGCAATATGACCAATTTTTTCCCACTAATATTTTAATGTATTGTATTGATTCTTAACAAAGTATGTGGGTTTGGTTGTAATTGTTTCCATGTCTTTCATTATTTTTTTTTCATTTCTTTTTGATATCCTAGGTATCCCACTAAACGCAATCGACATTAACACCGATATGGACCCAAAAACTAGCACACACTTAGGTGTGAAGCTATAGGGTGAGTTCGATAGATTAATCCTTAGGGATCACACCTACCCCTAAGCCTCAACACTACCAATTTACTCGATTGGGATTCAAACCATGGTGCAACTGATGGAAACCATCTAACCCACCCAACCGATCTAACATTTGGGGTTGCATTGTTACTTATTTTACTTTAGTGGCAGGTGTAATATTTTTTGGATTATGTATATTAGGTTTGTTTGATTTCTTAGTAGGTGATGTTTTGACTTTGAATTTTAATAATTTTTCTTTCTCTATATCAATGGACTTGTGTGTAATACAAGTGAATGATTTGTACGTTGTGTTACTTAACTTGTCCTTAATAGGTGTTATGGGAGTATTAATAAATATATGTTGTGTTTGAATATCACATGGTTGATAAATTCATGAGCACATATGACAAAAAAATATAAAGATGTAATGTCACATTTTTTCATTAAGACGTTGTTTTAGATGTTGAATATTTTCAAATGTAATTTTAAGTCCATTGTTGGTATTGTATTGATCTAGGAATACTTTTTGAAAATGTCCCACTGAATATAAGGAACAACTAGGTAAAAAAATAGAACCAATTTAAGCATCATCCACCAAATTTATAGGAAATAACTTAAGCATCATCAAAGGACAATATTAGCAATCACCTATAGAAGTTAACATTGAATAAATGTGTGTTTTTGGATCCCCATTACCGTCAAATGATTTGAATCTTGGAATGATAAATTAATGTGAAAATGCATGTCAAATATGTCATTTTGGATAGGGTTATGAGGCATTAGGTATTTTTCATGATACCCTCAAAGCTTTCTTGTTCCAAGGATAAAATACACAATTATTTTTACAAACTAACTATAACATGCATCATTGTTACTAGCTTATGTTTAGGATTGGTTGTATTCTTCATAGGTTCATTTAAAGGTTGAGTCTTACCATCTATATTGGCCATAGGGACACTATTTTTCATGGGAGTAGGAGTCAAACACTCATCACAAAGCATAGAGGATGTAGAAACACAAGTAAAAACCCTACGAGCATCTACATGAGAAACATTTGTATTCATGACCTCTTTAGCTTTATGTATGATTTCATAAATAAAATAAGGGTTTTCAAGATAATTTTCTTTGAAATATTTAACAATGCATCTACCAATCTTTTTATCCTTTAAAATTTTGAGATTTCGTAACTTAGATCCAAGAAAGACAACATTTTCATCAATTTTGCTAATGTAAACCATGATGACAACCAAGAAATGAACATAGTGAAAAGGGTGAATAAATCATATGATTAGAATTTAAAAATTAATGAAAAAAAAACAAACCCTAAGGGAATGAGGGTTTGTAAAACCCTAGGTTGAATGTACACAAGAGTCGGGGTTCACCATTTATGTGTACCCTAAATTAGGTTTTAATGACATAATTAGAATACATGATTGTAGTAAATAGATTTAATAATACATCTATGAAATCATAAAATTTATATCTATCTAATTGGTTATTAATATTAACAAGACAAAACAAATGAACTAAGATATGTAAAATTAAGTGCAAAGGACAATAAATTCTCACACCTTGTTGCAATAATAGAACTTTAAACTTGGAATGTGACTATGTAGGTCTAAGAGAGACTACTTTTGAAATTTTGGGCTCCTAGGTGTGTTTGATCTGTGAAGACTTGCACTAGGTAAACTTATGTCATCAGGTTTAACTATCTTTCATCGAATCTGACCTGTGAAGGGTTTCACACTCTATTTTTGTGTCACTAGTTTGTTTCCTGATTTTTTATCTTTGAAAAATCCCACTTCATTGGTCTTCTAGGAAAAATGTGTTAAATTCTTGATTCTCCTCTTTGAACTAGCTTGGCACTCAAAACAAAAAATGAGTTATGAAGTAACATTGCAAACTATGTATCCCACATGTTGAAATCAAACCTCCACATAGTTTTAAGTGTGTGTAAATGGAACATCTCAAAAAAGGGTTTTGAACCTCCTTTTCTAGGGTAGAAATGCTTATGAAACTATATGGAAGTTAAAATCTTCATTTGGTACAAGAGGAAGATGAGAGACCAAGTTAAACGACTCTATTACAAGTGTGTAAGAAATGAATCAATGAAGCTCAACATGAAGTAGGATGAATGGTGAAGCTTGGTGCTTAGCTCTACTCTAGGTATCGATCCTTGATGATCCAATTTTCTCTTATTGGTTGATCTCCTCAAAAAATGACTTAGGATGACTTGTATATATAGGGTGTTCTAAGATAATTATGTACGTAGGTTGACTTTAAAAATGATAAGGAATGAAGTTAAAGGTGCATGGTCAGCAATAATGAGCAAAATGACCCACAAAGGCCGTGTATCTACCGAGGGTGGATTTTGCACAAGTTTAAATTGAACTGAACTTAGACTCACATTTTGATCAGGAACATGATAAAAGATGAAATTTAATCCAATAATACTAATGGATATATTATAATAAATTGATTTATTCAAATAGATTTTTTAATCACATCTTATGACTTTATTCAAATGCCTATTTGTCCATTATGCAACCTAACTTTATCTAACACCTCATTCCAACTAGCTTTTATATAGGAACAATTACACCTTTGGATTACATACTTGAAAGGGAACCTTGTATGCCTAAATTGAGAAATCTTATAAATTTATATTATAGTTCCCAACCCAAATTGAAGAAGAGATACATGAATTATGAGCATTTATAACAAGCCATGTTGTAAAAGTTAACATGATTCTTTTGATATTAATAGCCTCTTAACAGTTAAATACCATAACTAGTATTGAATCATTAACAATGTTTAAATTATAGTGATAATCCTTAGTATGGTTACTTCCCTTGGTATCCCCTACATATTTCCACAATAAATTAGATCTACCAATATTTTGTCCTAATATAATAAATACATTATGAGATAGGGGGTCATCTTGTGTCAAGTCTTGACTTGCTTCGAAAAATGGAGTCAACTTGCCATTAGTTAAGACAACATGCCTCAAGGATGACATTCAATCCATTACCTAGGTGATTTACTTCATAACAAAGCCAAATTTATGTAAGACCTTTGTTAAATATGTTTGTGCTAAAGATGATCATAGGATTTAGATAGATTGAGTTTCAAAAACATATTTGACATCTTTTATATTATATTGCATGAGTGAATAAGCCCCTAAGTTGTAATAATTTGATACAAGATTTTTTGCCTTTAACAAACCCATCGTGTGTTGGTGAGACAATATGTGGATGAAGAATGGTCAATGGATTTGCAATAATTTTTATGATACTGTTATTAATTATGCTAAGAGCTTTATATTTTTTCATTGGCAAGGGTATTGTATGGAGCTCTTCCACTGTAATCAATGCCATAAAACTATCATTGTGTTCCTTGGACATAAACTACAAAATATTTTGAAGGATATCAACTCGGTTTGGAGAGGAACTCCAGGCTTAGCTCAGTAAATAAAGTTAAAAAATAGGTCACAACCCCTACCTAAGTTATATTTGAGAAATCTATCAAGTTTTCATCATTGTAATGGGAGAAATTTAGTTTTAATATGATTAACAAGTGATTTAATGAAGGTATTGCGTATTTTTATCAGCATCCTCTAACAATTTTGACTTGTTTTTTTAATTTTCAACATATTTATTCATGTATTTTAATTTATAATATTATGTTGTAACAACTGTTCTTTTTCCCAATATTTATATTCATTTTCAGCTTTATACCTTTTTAATATTGCTTACTTTATGAACCTACCAAAGGAATTAAGATGAACTGTGATGTAAACCCTAAACAACTTTAATAAAATAGATAACTAAGTCAAATGAAGTTGATTATACATACACTCTATACCAAAAAATGATTTATTAAAGACATTTTAATCCAGTAATCACAATTAATTTTTAATATGATAATCACCGTAATAATGAACACAAACCACTTTTAAACTACTTCATTCAAATGTTTATCTTATAATCATAATAGCCCGCTAAAACTTGAAAGCTCAATGATACTTTTTATTCTTCCAAGAAACAAAATATTATCATGGTTTTATTTTAATAAATGGTACAAATCAAAAATTTATCTATTTTTTTTGCAATAATATTCTTTTTATTTTCTTAAAAAAGCTTTTGATTTTATCTTTAACAACGAAAGCTAGAGAAAAAGATCTAAGTTTCATTTAAGTCCACTAAACAGCTATGAAATGATCCAAAAGAACCCTTCCATGACATACTTAAGAGTGTTGCATGCCAAATTTATTCCATTGTTGATACTTTACCTCTATAACAAAAATGATTAATCAAGATATAAATTCATTTTCTAGAGATGAATTGTTCAAAGAACCCTTCCATGACATACTTGAGAGTGTTGCATGCCAAATTTATTCCTCAACTAAGAGATTTAATAACAACTAAGAAATAATATATGACCCTAAATACATACCCATTTTTTTTAAGTTTGTGATGTTTTGTTAAAGTTTTGGAAAAGGAAATCAACATCCAAAATTGATATAATATTATGAAAAAGAAAAAAAAAAGTAAGTTTTCGTACACTTTCACTTCTTCAAAACACCTAAAAATATCTTTACTTTTCTAAAACAATGAACTAACAATTTTAAAGAGTAATCTCAATTTATTTTAATTTTTTGAGGTTTTATATTTTTTATAAATAATAAAATTTGACATTTTTAAAAAACTTTTATTATTATTTATTATTATAATTAAAATATTTTTATTATAATTAAATTTAAGTTATATATTTTCAATTAAAAAAATGCTTATTTTCGTTTCAACTTTATATTTTTTCAAATAAATTGCTACACATCATTATCCGTTAATCATGATTCATTATTATATTTTCATTTAAATGTTTATCTCCTAGTCACATTAGCTAAAATGTGAAAGTGGATTATATATGAGTAATAATGTTTTCAGGTTCATAAAAATTATTGCGGTGAATATTTTTATATACCTGAATATTTTTGAATCAATATTTTTTAATAATATTTTATAGTTCATTTTTCTTGGATTTGTGAGGTTTGTTGTAATTATTCGTAGTTGGCATATTCATAATATTAATTGTAGTTATATGTGAATTGTTAATTAAAAATCTAAACTTTTATTTATGTCTCAGACTAGATTGTAACTCCAATTATCTCGATTACAACTGCAATAAAAAATATTACCCTGATTCACAACCCTAAATAAAAAAAATTTACCCTAATAAATAAAAATAAAATAAATATATAATCATAATAAAAATAAAATAAAAAAATCATAAAACAATGCCCAAACCTACAGGGAACAAGATATTAACATGATTTGCTATTTAAAAACTATATGAAATCAGGGATTTATCTATTTTTTTCCCTTGGAAAAAGAAGATTTCCCATTGTTCGATAATATTCTTTCCCTTTTAAAAAAAAAAAAAGATTTTATCTTTAACTACTAAACGAAAATACCTAAGTTTCTCGTCATATCGGACAAAAAGATATGAAACATTCACTTTACACGGACTCCATTACACCCAATTGAAATATAAAAGTTGTCTTCAAACAATTGTAAAATAAATATCTATTTTTTATTTGATTATGGGTAAACGTTTTTGACCGGAGCTATGAATTAGTATTGGAGTATAACTAAAGTTCGGTTTCTAAAATGAAAGAGCACAAAAGAAACAAAAAAAAAACCAAACCTAACATAATATCACCAATAAGGGAAATGCAATCCTTCTTGAAGGAAAAGTAAGTGAATCAACAGTCCACAGAACTTCCACAAAAAATTTACAAAGCGTCAACAACCTAACATACAAGGAAGAGAAGAAACCAGACTAAGGGAGATTCATCCAATACCTACGTTGCCATTAGCTTCAATCTAAAGCCAATCTTCTCATACGCCTAAATAGAAGGTCCTTCATCGTTCATTGGGACTTTGCCTCTCACCAATTCTTCTGCTTTTATGCTCAACTTTTCTGCGTCAAACCTGCGACCATTCTTTTTAGCAGAAGTGCCAACAAGGGTTTTGCATCTCTTAGTTGTGAACCTAGGAGGAGAGACAAAAGTCTCAACATGCAAGGGAGGAATCTCTGAAACCTTCTATTTTAGAAGTGCAAATGCATCCACCATTTTAATCAAATTTCTATTCAATAATTATAAATTATCATGGAAAATATTATCAATTTAATTTTTATATTTTATTTTTTATTTTTTAATTCACTTGCATATTCTTATTTCAAATGTACTTTTTTTTAATTAATTTGTTATGATTACCATTGAATATTAACTAATTTAGATATTTCAAATACATTTATTTGAAAAATGTCGAGATAAATCAATCTCAAGGGTTTTATCTTAGATTTTTTACATATCACAATTATCAATAACTTCATTACTTTCTTTAAAAAAAATCTATTCAATGGTGACAAATTTTTTCAATCTAACTACATCAATATGTTTAAAAAAAAAGGAGCTCCAAACTGTACCATATTGTCAAGATATTACAATTTTTCAAACGGAAATCAAATTTAATGCCAAAAAAAAAAGTGACAACTCACAACCGCTCATAGATCGCGCAACCCCCACTCGCACCCCTACGCCCATCGCCCCTGACCCTAACCCCAACTACATTGTAGAATGTCTCTTAAAATAATAATAAATTTTATTCTATTTGATCTTGAAACTTTTACCAATTTGATATAAAGACTGGAAATGTTTAGACTTATTTATTCATGAAACATTTCAATTTCAATAAATAACAATTAAATTGATGTCTTCACACACGTGCAACTCTATGGATATCAATGCTTACTTCCAAGTGTCGAATTTAAGGAATCTCAAGAGAACACATGCACAAAGAACTTAGTATAGATCTGCATGGCAATACAAATTTTACTCATTTAGAAAGTTTCGGCCCTCAAATAATAGAATTATTATTTCTTATTAATATTGTTTCTCTCTATTTCTTGGAAATACTTTAGCACTCCCTTTTATACTGGATTTATATAATGTGTTCTTCATTCTAGCAATTATTCTTGACCTTTTGTGAACATTAATATCTAAATTAAACTAAATTAAATTTACAACCACCATGGAGTTGCATGGAACCAGGGCGTAAAGTATTTACTCCATACAACATTATTTGACTAGCAGTTTCCCCAAAGGTGCAAAGAAAGTCGGAGGAAATCTAAACTATATGATAAAGTTAAGATAATATGATTTTTAAATAGATTTTTGTAAGTAAAAAAAAAAAATTAAATAAAATATGTTTATGTGTTATATTGCGGTAAATTATCTTTAGATTCATTTCACACTTGAAAGATTCCTTTACTACATCAACAATACTTTGATACAAAAAATCATCCTAAAAATACATCACAGTTAATCAATTAATTTTAAAATAATATTACAAAAGCTCATATAAAAATTCTCCTATTATATTATACTTGATAATAACTTCAACATAATTACAAAAAACTCAACTTCAATTTGACAGAATTACATTCAAGAAATATAAATATATATATATATATATATATGAAAACTGAAATTATGAATATAAATGATATACATATTTTATGATATATATTTTGATAGAATATAAAGAATAAAAAAATGTGAAAATATAGAAAACTATAAAATTATCTATATAAATGAAACTTTAAATTTTCATATTATTATTATAGGTGTAATTCTAAATTTAGAAATTTAATATAATTATTAAATTGAAAAATAAAAATAAAAACAGATTAATTATGATCTATATATATCATGTTGCCTAATAAAACCCAAATATAAATAGTTTTTACACATAAAACTAAAATTATTAGTGACACGTCAGTCGTTTCAATACATATGATAAACATATTACATTATAACAACATAAACGAAGAAGTAATATATACACAAAAAATTAAAAAAAACTAATAAATAACGACAACAGCAAAATTTTCAATTTTCTCTCTCATCTTTCCATATCTCTACAGTAGCAGAAGGCATAAATGTATCAGTGTTCATTCTTTGCTTGGTCGAAAAGGATGCTAACAACCACCCAAAATAGTTTTTCCATCATTCATGTGTTGAAGGAAGATCGCTAAAATGCGGCACAACTACGGTAATAATAAGTGTGATGTTTTTTTGGCTTGCACATGGCCACATAACACCATACAGAACGAACTTGTGAATGATTTTTATCCATGCTAGTCCAAGGATCCACAGATCTTCATTTCGAAACTCAAATTTTTGCAATCGCCTTTGGCCCAATTTGTTTCCTGGCTATGGAAGAAGCACCGGACATATTGGAGGAGCCCTGACTACAATTTAATTTGCTTGTTCTTTACGTTTATTTCAGCAGGGTTTTTTGATACCATCTATGGGCAGCTTGGGACAAAAATGTATGTGAATATGCATTCCCATATGAATACAAGTCATCTTTACAAATGAATTATAACATTACTATTCAGTAGCAGGTAGGTATTGAAATGTGGAGCTTAAAAAATATGTTTTAATGATTATGATTGCATTTGTTTACTGTAATGGGAGCCTTGTATGGTTCAACTTTGTTTCTGGTAATAAATAATTCCTCTTCAGTGCAATAAATTATTTTGTTCAATGTTAATTTTCTGTGCTCTCTTTTGTTCTATGTTTTTTCTGCATCGCAACGATTTGAAGCTTTGAGCATCCTGTGCAGTCGAGTGACCCAATCACTTTAGAACAGCCACTTAACTCATTGAAGGCTGGGAGGAGGGCCTGCTCAATACTCATCCTCTTGCTTTGTTTGAAATCAGTTTCTTTCTGCTTCTGGGCCCATTCACCATAATAATCCTGCTATCATGGACAATAATGGCTGTGGGTTTCAGATAGAAGACGAATGGCCGCTTCAAATGTATCTTTCAAATAAATTAAATGATTCTATTATTTTAAAAAATAGTTTTTCTAAGAGTGTTTCTTTGCCCATAAGCAAAGCCGAAGCGTTTGCCAAGCAAAACCTCAACCCCAAACCGTGAGCTATGAAATAATAAGCATGCAAATATTCTTCATAGATCTTGCAAACAGGGAGCGGATATTTTCAGGGCAGTTTTGATCGGTTCCCACGCTCCTGTGTTATCATTTTTAAAATGGTGCATTTGTGTCTGTTCAGGTAATCTCTGCATCAAGGATCTTGTGAGACTACTGGAAACTGCATTTTCCCGGAAATCATCCTATGCAAAACTGCGCAGCATATTTCAAACCATGAATTGAATATTCGAAACAGCATACGTGTCAGCGTTGGATTGGCGGAAATGACATATTGCTGTTTTTTTCTCTTGTAAGAGGAATCTACAGGGTTCCCCCACCGTATAAGTCTCCTGCTTAAATATATATGCCGAAGGTGCTCTATTGAAGGGAACCCTCTTAAGGATTCGTCTGGGCATCTATTTGATACCTTTCATCAGCATTTGTCACAATTTTGCATTTTTTGATTCCATAGAACTGACAGCTGGTATGCACTATACTGTTTGCAGTCCGTCATGGGCGGTGGCTAAACTTGTGGAGGGGCCGATCCGATTCAGATCAGATCATATTGCAAAGATCGAATCGCGTTTGGTTCATTTTGATGATCGGATACTTCGGTATCCACTCTGCTTTGCTTTGCTCATCTGTAGATCAGTTACTGTTATTCTTTGATGCCTCTACAGATATGTGCACAATAAATTTAGTGATCGTTACAAGGCAACCATTGGCGTAGATTTTATGACGAGGGAGCTTCACGTTGAAGAAATAGTGGCAACATTGCGGATTTGCATCTCTCCAATAAATGTTTAAGATAATAAACCCTGCAATCTGATTAAGATAGAATTACAAATATGGGATTCAATTGTATACGTTGATGGATTTATTTATGTTATTTCAGATTTTGAAAGGAAAGCTTAAGATTGGCGTGTCTCCAAAAGGACCATCCCATACTTTGAAACTTCCGCAAAGGAAAACAATAATGTAGAGGAAGCATTTTTATGTGTTGCTCAGACCGTCCTTCAAATGATCCAGATCTACACGATATGTAATAATACTTCATGAATATCAAGGTTTTGAAGTATTCCAAACAATGTAAATCACCATGTCAAAACAGAGCATTTAACTATAAGTCTATAAATGTAAGGAGATATCAATCATTTAGCTAAATTTCTTGTTAAAAATATTGTTAATTGTTTGAGGCTTCCGTGTGCTTATTCATTGTTTTAGGATCTTCTGAGTTCCTGCCTATAGATGAACCTCGATCTCTTGAGATAAAATAATACTGTCTGAAAGTGATATAAGTTCCAAGCTTAAATTTGGTGCTACCGTTAGTATTATGATATAATGATGTGTTGAAGCTTGACCTGAACTGCAGATTGCCCTTAACCCAAGAGACACCTGTGGGGAAAATAAATACATTCGTATCTCAGAATCAACTTCTCTTGACACACTTCACATGTGTGTTATATGCATGTTTTATCTTATCAGGGCTTATCTGATCAATTCAGTGAGTGGGTGACAGCCGGTGGTTGACGCCAATGGTGCTGAAGCCATGTGGCAAGACTTGCAGGCTATGTTGGTTAAGTTTTCTTTAATCTACATGCAATTGAATAAGATCTTTAAGAATACCTTACATCACATGTACTAAATCTAATTTAATAAGATTTTTTAAAGTGTTTTATGTCACATTATTTCTATAATTTGTTAGATTGAGAAAAATGGTTTAGGATGACCCTGAAATCAACTTTGCATATCATCATTCTAAATTTATAAGTCTCCATAATACAAAAGTACACAAATTTAACTCCTTTTAATAAAAATTGTAGGAATTTAGCACTTGCGTCAAGCTCATTGCCTCTTTACTCTACCTTTTATTCTCTGGGCTTCCTTTTTCTTATATAAAAACAGTATTCTCAAAAATGACCGAAACAATAATAAACATCTAAAAATAATCCAACCAACAAAGAATAATTGCATCTACCTTCCCAACCAAAAAAAAAACAACAAATTTCCATGTCAAATAAAGCCCAACAATGCATCTTATGACACTAAAATAGACAGTGAAAAATAAAGACAAAGAAATGCAGATTCAGTTTTCCAATGCATAGTGCAATACCTATTTTTACATGAAAGAAAAGGCAAGGCCATACAAAACATGCAAATAGTGAAATATTCCAAAATGAGTTGCATGATGATGGTAAGGGGTAATGACAAAGTATTTCAAAGGATATCATACATCAAAGGACCCATATAACAATATTATATATAATATAATATAATAATACAATATAATATTAGCTTCGATGAACATGTTACCATTTGGAAGATAAACATATTTCTTTGTGGCAACATATGGATCACACTTATCCCATATAATTTACACTTACACACATGATTACGTTAAATTTTAAATTGACACATCAATGTAATAACGATGTAAAATGAAATGTGTTAGTTATATCAAAGCAAGGTAGCAACATATTTGATTTCATGTTTTCTTTTGTCAAGCGTGGATGAGGATGTAATGAGGTGGAAGCTATATATTGCATTGCCGGATGTGGCATGTCACTTAATTTTTCACATGTATCTTTCGAGGCTTCTTTGAGTCTATCACTTAAAATACCTTATTATTGCCTCTCA
This sequence comes from Torreya grandis, assembly GCA_037957365.1. Lineage (NCBI taxonomy): Eukaryota > Viridiplantae > Streptophyta > Pinopsida > Cupressales > Taxaceae > Torreya > Torreya grandis. The sequence continues at coordinate 7,551,446 of JARHVA010000036.1, forward strand.
CTATCACCACCCAACTCACCTTCAAGTATTTTACCACTTTCATATAAACACCTTAACCCTCAATTCAAGAAAAGAAGTATACACCACGTAACTTGCACTCAATGTTGGAACCTTCGCCAAATCGATTCATTTGTCAAACCACAATAAGCTAAGGCCTCAAAATAAAAAACATGTCAAACACAATAGAATGCAATATTTTAGACCCCTCTCCACTCAGTATAGATATTATAGGAATCATATCTATATATATGATAATTATAATACAAAATATGTAAGTGGTGAAATAATTCAAGGTGAACTTGGTGGTGATGGTGAGGAGCAATGACAAAGTATTTCATATAATATCGGACTCTACAGAGCCCATATTAAACCCCAGATTCAGATTCAAAGCAGTTACTAGGTATACATGACTTCACACATTGCAAAAGGGTATGTAACTTGCAAGGTGGGAACATATTTGATTGGCCATTTTTTATAAGGGCCCCTTTGTGTATGATATCATTAGAAATACCTTTTCTATTGTCAAGGGTGAATGAGGACATCACAAAAGTCGTTTTGATTGCAATATAGCTCCACGTCTCATGTGCAACTCAAATAATTACATCTTACTTACGAATATATAAAAACATAAAAAAAAGAGCAAAGCTATATAAAAAAACCCATATCAAAAATGGCCATCAAAAATGTCACCGTCTTACTTTGATATAAGTGACACATATCATTTTACATTGTTATTACATTAATATCAATTTAAAATTTAACATAATTACATATGTAAATATAAATTATATAATATAAATGTTATATATATATCTCAAAAAAAATTATTATTTTATTAATACTAATTTTATATTATAATACAATATTATATTATTATATAAACGAGTGATGTATAATATTACCTAAAAATATTTCTTGCCCCTGTAGGCAAGTGCTAGCATACAAGGATTACAAAGAGATCAGGAACTACTAGAAGGAGGAAGGCAGGCTTTCGATGGATGTGACGTTCAACTACGTTTGCACATTACGCGTAGTGGTTTTGGCGGCTGAGACTCAACTCCGTAGCGCACTCTATCCCTGCTATTGGAGGCAAATTTCCGCCAAATAAGTCTGCGACTGATAACATTAATATACACAAAAAATGAAGCCCACCATTGTCTATACACGCTTGGACTAAATGCAAATCCCGACAAGTTACCCCACTAATCAGTTTTAAACTAACCCCATCTCAGGTGGTGGCGAAAACAAACAAGCTGACAAGAATATTCTCCGGTTTGTAAGTAAAGTTGATAAGTTCAGCTTCACTTCTTTATTTCTTCAGTTCAGCTGGTGCTAATGGATTTTCCCTGGTAATATTATTTTTTGCTAAGATTTTGTGGTATTGTTTTACACTGGTCAGATTTTCTTGTATTGTGTTACACTGGTCTTTTTTCGCTTGAGAATTCTCCGTTTGTTGCAGACAAAGAAAAATATAGAGGAGATTCTGGCATGTTTGTTTATCCCAACGCTTTCTCATTGTAGTAGTAGACTTGCATTATGCCATACCTGCTCCTTCCTTACTCTCCCGTTACTGCTTTCATACACACTTCCCAGGCATTTCTTTCTCCTAATGTTTGAAATGCTGGAAACTGCCATTTCTCCTCTGGACTTGGAGAATTTTTGTTTCACTTGGTTTTTCTACATATTTTTTCACCGATTAGTTCATGCACTGAAGAAAAAGAAATCTTATAATCCTTGGCTCGTAGTCATAGAATTAAAGAATCTGGAGATCCTTAGTTGTTTAGATTCTTTGAAGTAACTGTTGACCATTTTGGTCTTGCAGGCCAAAATCGTCCCCCCCTTTTTTCCCTGCTGTTCTGAGCCAGTGCATTTTTTGATTTTGCACAAGTCTGGAAATTTCTACGGACTCTGCAGGTCCATTTCTACGGACTCTGCAGGATTTCTACGGACTTTACAGGTGAAGTTTCTACGGACTCTGCAAAAAGGATTTCTACGGACTCCATTTCTACGGACTCTGCAGGCGAGTCTTTCGGCACATGAAGAACCAGTTCAAAGAGTGCAAGGTTTTACAAAGCTTCTTCAGATTCTTGTCCAAAGAAATTCATAAGAAAAGAGAGCTAAAATGGTTCAAAGACACTTTTTCTTAAGGTTGGGAAAGTGGTTCAATGACATAATCTTTCCAAGATTTAGTATATTTGAACCATTGAACTGGTTCAATGCTTTGGTTCAACGCTTGGTTCAATACCCAGTTCAATGCTTCGGTTCAACGGCGAGGTTCAATCAAATGGTTCATCGACTTGGTTCAAGGCTTGGTTCAACAGTTGGTTCAAAGGAGCGGTTCAATCAAAGAGTTCAAGAGAGCCTCTTGAAGGATAAGTGCCCTTGCGGAGGGCACTTGGTCGGCAACAACACCCTTTGAAAGGGTCGATTTCAAGAATCCCAAAGGGCACTTTTCAAAGGGCAGTTGAAAAAAAGCAAAAATAAAGACTAAGGCATAGAACGAATTCCTTTGGACTTTTTGTCCGAAGGGAGGGCACTTGGTCGGCAACAACACCCTTTGAAAGGGTCGATTTCAAGAATCCCAAAGGGCACTTTTCAAAGGGCAGTTGAAAAAAAGCAAAAATAAAGACTAAGGCATAGAACGAATTCTTTCGGACTTTTTGTCCGAAGGAATTCCTTCGGACAAAAAGTCCAAAGGAATTCGAAAAGACTTGAGGCAAAAGCAATAGAATATTTTCTTCGGACTTTTTGTCCAAAGGAATTCCTTTGGACAAAAAGTCCGAAGAAATTCGGAAAGGAAGCCGTGAGCCAAAAAAAAGCTCGAGAAGAAACTCCGAGAAAGTAGACAAGGCAATTCTTGCGGACTTTTTGTCCGCGGGAAAATATCCGCGGAAAAAGCCCGAAGCGAGAAACCTGAGGAGAAAGAAGACCGCCCGAAGGGTATGTGCGCTTGCGGGGGCCCTCGCCGAAAAAGGGACTTTTCTCAAGACTCCGAAGGGCAGGTTCCCTTTGGAAAGGATCGAAACAAGAAGTCCGAAGAAATTCGGGAAAGGCCGAATCAAAGAGGAAAGCCGAAGAAAGTCCAAGGGGCGCAGGCCCGAGGACATCAAAGTCAAGCACGGAGAACTAGCCGTTGGTTTTCAAGCAGTGACGGGCCCGCAAACATCGATTTTAAGATGGTGAAATAGCCGTTTGATTTTTTAAATGCTTGAGCGCCAACCAGAAAAGAGCCCAAGGAGCCAGCGACCCGCCAAAGAGATAGCCCTCGAGGGCTGAAGGAGCCAGAAAGAGACAAAGCCAAGAAGAGACAAAGTGCAGAAGCGGACAAACAGTCCAGGTGGCAAAGGAGAGGTGTCAACTCAGGGATTTACTCTTGCAGTTGGAACAACGCTTGCTAGGTGGTCACCAAACGGCACAAACAGTAAGCGGCGTGGCTTGTTTTCTCCAGTATGCATTTATAAGCAGACAAGCCGCATAAATGCCTTGAAGGGAGCAGTCGGTTCGCAGAAAATAGGCGCGGTCCATGCTTCCTCATTAATGTTGGAACGCCAAAGTCAAAGCAGGAGCCGACAATCAAACGGCTTCCTCTTCCTAAGGCTTGGAACGCACATGGGCCACTTGAAAAAAGAGCGCCAAAGTCTTTTCCAGAAAGCGCCAAGTTCTCTTCTCTTTTTATATATTGTAAAATTCTCATTTTGAGAAAAATCTCTCAGCCTTAAGGCAAAACTCTGCCCAAAAATCTTTCGGGCTTGTAAGACAGAACTCTGCCAGATTTTATCTTGAATCAGGGCTTAGCATTTTTACCTCTATTTGAGCTTGCACTTTTGGATGTGTCTATGCCTTTGTTCTGTGTGAAGTCATTTTCCTTATGCTTTCGCAGGGTGATTTCAGCATGTCTAGTGCATTGTGAGTTTCTCTTTTGCAGGTTTGCCAGAAGTGTCCCTAGGGGAGTGTAGGTGCCTGCGAATACGCTGTCATATGTGTGTTTGAGGACGCCTCTGGTAGTTTCTTCCTCCCTGTATTTCTACGGATCCCTAGCTCACTGATGCAGAAGGATTTCTCGTATCAAATGAAGTGTATAGGAGCTTCTTCTTGGTGAAAAGTGTAGCTGGGTGGGTCATCTTTTTTGGTGTATCACCTTTTTAGTTTAGGTTTAGGTTCTGCTTTCAACATCTTTCTCCCTTTTCATCCCCCCTGCTTTTTCATTTTATTTGTTAGCAGTAGAAATCTAGGGCCTAAAAAATACATTAAAGGGAGCTAGCCCTTATCTAGAGACTATCCCCTCCAGCTTCGCTAGTCCCACAGGCGAGGGGAGTTTCCATTGTTGCGTGTGGAAGGCAGGAGCTCGGACTCCTGCCTAAGGTGCAATCCACTGCGTCAACAGTTTTTGGCATGCCCGATGGGACCAACTAGGACAAGTTGTGTCCAAAGAGTTAAATTTTTTTTGGTGTGTTCTTCAACCAACCAGCGTTTGAAGGCTTTTGCATCAACACCAATGGCGACTCCGATTTAAATCAACTGATTAAACAGTTTTGGTGCCATCAAGAAATAGTATTTTGGTATGTATAATTTCATCGTTCAGAACCATGGACCTTGTTTTCTTTGGCCAGCCTGGCTATGATCCTTACCAGCCTTGTGTTGATCCTTACCAGGGCCAATATGACCAGTCTTAGCCCTGTCATGAGCTATATCAGCCTTATGCCCAGTCTTGTCAATGTGTCACTTCTCCTACTCAACCTAATCTCTTTGCCAATCAACCCGTTTCCACCTTCAAACGAGCACTGTTGGGATACGAAAAGTATGTAGTAGAGCTTGACACCAGAAGGAGATGTGGCCAAGAAATTCCTAATCATGTCATTGATCAAGTGAAAAATGCACTAAATCTGGTTAAGAGGGAATGGACTCTTATTGAAAGAGCCAATTGGCAAAGGCTTACAAGTGAGATGCTAGATGTGAGTGGTTTGATTGCATCTTTGGAAGAGAAGCTGAGTATTCATGAGAGGCAGCCTTACCAAGTCTATCAACCTACATACCCGCTGCCCCAAGTATCATATCAGTCATACACAGCTCCTGCTTATGAGCCAAGTCAAGCTTGTCAAAGTCCTTTCCCCAATCATGTTGAGGAGAGTTTCGAAACAGTAAATCTTGTGTTTAAGGCTAATCTTGATAAAGAGATTGAATTGGCAAATCTTCAAATGTAGCAGTCTATTTTGGCAGCAAGAAAAGTGGAATTCAAACCCTCACTACCCTCTCACATTGCGGCCCCATCACCCCAAAAGGATATGCCCAGTCCTAATATCATGAATTGGAATAAAGTGATTGAGTCATGGAACAACAAGGAGGAGAAAGACATTGTCCAAGAGTGTGAGGTACAAAATGAGGTTAGTCCTTTTCAAGTCCCTCCCACCCTTCCTCAGGAAGCTTCTTGCATTTCATAGCAACCTTCATGCACTCCCCATCTCTATGATGATTCCTATGAGCTCCAAGAAAGACTCTTTCAGGATAATCTAGCTAAGCGAATTGAGGAATTAGAGGCTAAGGTGAGACTGCTTCGTGAAAGAGAGATGGAACTTTCAGATCTTGTAGAGGAGCCTATGCCAAAAGATACCCCTTCTACTAATCCTCAAGCTAATTTCAATATTGATGAAGTGTTGGTAAAGTGGAGAGACGAAAATCAAGTGATTTTGGCCCAAGGTCTGCCCCCGTTTTCTCATAAGTTTTTAAAAGGATCCCCTGCTTCCCATTTCCAACCTGATTTTGACAATCCATGTGTGCCCCCTCCTATTCTAAAGAAAGCCCCCTCTTGTGCGCCAAATCCTTTCTATCAGATAGCACTTGCTCATTCTAGCTCATCTAATGCATCAATCAATCCTGCTTTTAACCCCGTGCGCCTAGCCTTCAAACATCAAAGGAAACTAGAGCAACCTCCCATGGAGATGAACCTTCTCAATCCCTTAGATTGTGAATCTTCATTTGGAGGGAACATCATGAACCAACACATCTCTCTTGAAGTAGCTCTTCCTGTACATCACCAGACCCTCCCTAACCTTCCCCAACTTGCTCAGGTCTCTCAATATGATCTCCAGATCCCAAGCTGGAAGAAGGAACATCATGAACCAGCTCAGGACCATAAAGAAGATAAAGTTGCTGTCTGTTCACAGAAGCAAAATTCCAATCCCAATGTCATGAGTTGGAAGCAAACAGTGGAATCTTGGGGCAGGAAGGAAGAGGAGGAGAAAGGTTTTGCTCAAGACCTTGAAGAAGATAAAGCTGCTCCTACCCATCATGATGATGCTTGTGACCTCAAGGAAAGGCTCTTCCAAGAAAATATAGACAGGTGAATTGCAGAGTTCGAGTCCAGAGCGAGATTCCTCAGCCAACGTGTGATGGGCGTTTCAGACCAAATAGCAAATTCCATGTCTAAACACACCCTATCTACACACCTCCAAGAGAGCTATCAGGCCACACCTGATATAAATGAAGTGCTGGCCAAATGAAAAGAGAAGAATCATTTGATTCTAGCTCAAGGACTGCCTCCTTTTCCACATGATTTCGTTCGTCAGCCTTCCACTTCACCCCTTCTCAAGGAGGAACCTGTCTTGAAGGAAGCACATGAAGAGGAGTATGTTCAATTTATGACTGATCAGGGAGACTTCATGAGTGCGGATGAGGAGAGATCACCATAGGTACCCCTTTTGATGAACAAGAAGACAAGTCACAAGTTTTTGCCTCTATCTCTGATGAGGAAGAAGTGATCTCTGACCCTTTTCTCACTTTGCAAGACGTCATGGAGGAGCATGGACACTTTCTTGATCATGTTTTGAACGATTTGTTTGAAGTCATTGGGGCAGGTTACACTATTCTTCAAGGAGGCTATGAGCTGGATAAGAGTGGAGAAGGCAGCATTGGGACTCAAATAAGTATGCAAAGGGGTTGCAAGCTTTCAAATTTATCTCTTCAAAGGGTTGGTGAATCTGAAGATGATATTTTTGAAGTCATCAAGGAGGATGATCATGCCATGGAACCTGAACATGAGGCAGAAGGGGACAAGCCAATCAATGATGCATATCAAGGGGCTTATGGTGATGAGCTAACAACGATTGATTTCTTGATAAGATACACCAGCATGAAGAACCAACAGGAGGCAAGCTTCCGAGAACAAGAAAAATACATATATGTTGGAAGCATGTTTGCCCCTAATTCATTTGGATACAAGCCGATCAAGGTGGCAGGCAAGAGGAGTAGGTCACCAAATCTCCTTTCCATTCAGCCACTTGTCTGGCACCATAAGTTTCCTTGCCATGAAGGAGACTTAAGAAATTTTTCCTTTGATCCAGGAGGGAGGCAAATATACCTAGTTAACTATACATAGTAGTTTGCTTCCAATTTTTCTTTCCCTTGCTTTTCTCCTATTTTTCCTAAGTGCCTTTTGCACATGTTAGTAGTTTTCTTAGTTTTGTGTGTGTTTTCGTTTCTCTTTGGGGTAAATTTTCGTGTTTGGTTCTAGAATCTATCGGAGCTATTGCTGATCTTTTAAGTTACATTCTGACTCCATGCCCAATGGACTTCAAGGCAACTGGTCTCTAAGCATAGCAGGCATGCTTCCCCTGGGAGTCGCCAATTTGTTGACCATTTTGGTCCTGTAGGCCAAAATCGCCCCCCTTTTTTTTCTCTGCTATTCTGAGCCAGTACATTTTTTGATTTTGCACAAGTTTGGAAATTTCTACGGGCTCTGCAGGTCCATTTCTACAGACTCTGTAGGATTTCTATGGACTCTGCAGGTGAAGTTTCTACGGACTTTGTAGGCGAGTCTTTCGGCACATGAAGAACCAGTTCAAAGAGTGCAAGGTTTTACAAAGCTTCTTTAGACTCTTGTCCGAAGAAATTCATAAGGAAAGAGAGCTAAAATGGTTCAGACACTTTTCCTTAAGGTTGGGAAAGTGGTTCAACAACATAATCTTTCCAAGACTTAGCATCTTTGAACCGTTGAACCATTGAACTGGTTCAATGCTTTGGTTCAACGCTTGGTTCAATGGCCGGTTCAATGCTTCGGTTCAATGCCTTGGTTCAATGGCGAGGTTCAATCAAATGGTTCATCGATTTGGTTCAAGGCTTGGTTCAACGGTTGGTTCAAAGGAGCGGTTCAATCAAAGAGTTCAAGAGAGCCTTTTGAAGGACAAGTGCCCTTGCGGAGGGCACTTGGTCGGCAACAACACCCTTTGAAAGGGTCGATTTCAAGAATCCCAAAGGGCACTTTTCAAAGGGCAGTTGAAAAAAAGTAAAAATAACGACTAAGGCATAGAACGAATTCTTTCGGACTTTTTGTCCGAAGGAATTCCTTCGGACAAAAAGTCCAAAGGAATTCGAAAAGACTTGAGGCAAAAGCAATAGAATATTTTATTCGGACTTTTTGTCCAAAGGAATCGGGTTTCTCACTTCGGGATTTTCCTACAGGAGAATTGCTTTGTCCGCTTTCTCGGAGTTTCTTCTCGAGCTTTTTTTTGGCTCGCGGCTTCCTTTCCGAATTTCTTCGGACTTTTTGTCCAAAGGAATTCCTTTGGACAAAAAGTCCGAAGAAATTCGGAAAGGAAGCCGCGAGCCAAAAAAAAGCTCGAGAAGAAACTCCGAGAAAGCGGACAAGGCAATTCTTGCAGACTTTTTGTCCGCGGAAAAAGCCTGTAGGAAAATCCCGAAGTGAGAAACCCGAGAAAGAAGACCGCTCGAAGGGTATGTGCCCTTGTGGGGGCCCTCGCCGAAAAAGGGACTTTTCTCAAGACCCCGAAGGGTAGGTCCCCTTTGGGAAGGATCAAAACAAGAAGTCTGAAGAAATTCGAGAAAGGCCGAATCAAAGAGGAAAGCCGAAGAAAGTCCAAGGGGCGACAGGCCCGAGGATGTCAAAGTCAAGCATGGCGAACTAGCCGTTGGTTTTCAAGCAGTGACGAGCCCGCGAACGTCGATTTTAAGATGGTGAAATAGCCATTTGATTTTTTAAATGCTTGAGCGCCAACCAAAAAAGAGCCCAAGGAGCCAGCGACCCGCCAAAGAGATAGCCCCCGAGGGTCGAAGGAGCCAAAAAAAGACAAAGCCAGGTAGAGACAAAGTGTAGAAGCGGACAAATAGTCCAGGTGGCAAAGGAGAGGTGTCAACTCAGGGATTTACTCCTGCAGTTGGAACAACGCTTGCCAGGTGGTCACCAAAAGGCACAAACAATAAGCGGCGTGGCTTGTTTTCTCCAATATGCATTTATAAGTAGACAAGCCGCGTAAATGCCTTGAAGGGAGCAGTCGGTTCGCAGAAAAGAGGTGCGGTCCATGCTTCCTCATTAATGTTGGAATGCCAAAGTCAAAGCAGGAGCCGACAATCAAACGGCTTCCTCTTCCCAAGGCTCAGAACGCACATGGGCCACTTGAAAAAAGAGCGCCAAAGTCTTTCCCAAAAAGCGCCAAGTTCTCTTCTCTTTCTATATATTGTAAAATTCTCATTTTGAGAAAAATCTCTCAGCCTTAAGGCAAAACTCTGCCCAAAAATCTTTCGGGCTTGTAAGGTAGATCTTTGCCATATTTTACCTTGAATTAGGACTTAGCATTTTTACCTCTATTTGAGCTTGCACTTTTGGATGTCTATGCCTTTGTTCTTGGTGAAATCATTTTTCTTATGCTTTCGCAGGGTGATTTCAGCATGTCTAATGCATTGTGAGTTTCTCTTTTGTAGGTTTGCCAGAAGTGTCCCTAGGGGAGTGTAGGTGCCTGCAATAGGCTGCCATAAGTGTGTCTGAGGACGCCTTTGGTAGTTTCTTCCTCCCTGTATTTCCACGGACCCCTAGCTCACTGATGCAAAAGGATTTCTCATATCAAATGAAGTGTATAGGAGCTTCTTCTTGGTGAAAAGTGTATATTCGGGTTGGGTGGGTCATCTTTTTTGGTGTATCACCTTTTTAGTTTAGGTTTAGGTTTTGCTTTCAACATCTTTCTCCCTTTTCATCCCCTTTTTTTCATTTTATTTGTTAGCAGTAGAAATCCAGGGCCTAAAAGATACATCAAAGGGAGCTAGCCCTTATCTAAAGACTCTCCCCTCCAGCTTCGCTGGTCCCACAGGCGAGAGGGGAGTTTCCATTGTTGCGTGTGGAAGGCAGGAGCTCGGCCTCCTGCCCAGGGTGCAATCCACTGCGTCAACAGTAACCTTCATTGGTATCTTTTGTTTGTCCAAGTTTTCCTACTTATTTGAAGTTCATGGAAGAAATGGAGTGTTTGTTAACATTGCATTGGGTTGGACGGGGACCTAAATGCTACGCTCTATCTCGACCAGAACATCTGGTGCAACTTGCCTATATTTTACCATTTCATTCATTTTTGTTTGATATTTAACTGAGGGCCCTGTTTCTTGCTGTCTTTTCATTTGTATATTCCATGTAACTCTCAATATAGGGAAAAAGAAGTGCCCATTTCACCCATTTGTACAAGACTTTTGACACTACTTTCCCAACGCATAAATTCTAAAAGCAAAGCCGTACAAAACTTAACCAAATGGATTTCACCCATTTGTCAAGTGCTTTGTTTATAACATATAACTGAAAAATGGCCCTCTTAAGGAAGAATCCTAGGTATCACCTCAAAGATTAGACCTAGCAGAAATGTTGAAATACGGAGAAAGAAGTAAATATTCGCATGATAACTTTGTTAATTGTTGACAATTTTGCCCCACAGGCCAAATCGTCACCATTACCATTCGAAACTTCGCTCACCATGACCATTTGCCTTGAAAACCAGGTCTTGACCCTTGAGAAATCGATGATAAGTCACTTTTGTGCAGTCGATAAGCTCGACTGGGTCTTGTTGTCAACCTAGAGCTGCACCTTGAATCGAAGACGTGCATGAAATGGCCAATCCTCTATCCGGTTGAAACAATGGGATCTTCTCACGAGGGTGGGTGCCTCAATGGTGAGAAGAACCTCCAGAGAAGGCTGGTTCCTGTAAGATGTATCAATGAGGATCTCTACTCTATGTTGCAGACTACCATGGAAAAAGGAGAAGGAAACTTTAAGGGGAAATCCTACCTAATAAAAGTGATACACCAGAAGATTGATCCACTCAACTTGGAACCTTGAACACTGAACAAACAAGTGAAAAGGAAGACCTTTGATTTCAATCAATCACTTATTCATAAATATTTCATGAAGAGGTTCGATTCAATGACCAAAACATGAAGGAAAGCAATGGAGAGAGGTCTGATACAAGACACTTTGCAGCTACCTAACATCTACTTACAGCTTCAACAAAAGACATAAAGAACACTGAACATGCCCTGCATAATACGATAAGCTAGCAACTAGGTACGAATCAAAATTTGGGAAGGGAGAGAAATCTACCACATATGCAAATTGCTGAATAAATATACACTATGCTAACACTTAAAATCTGAAAGTACAGTCCTATTGATCGAAGAGGTTACACAACTCACCAATGGCAGAGTCTGGTCTAGCCAAGAGAGGGATAATTTTAATCAACGCTGAAAGCCAATTTATAGAGAATTACAAAAACCAAAGATTGGCATTAAAAAATTGAAGAGAAGGATTAACTTGGATTACCTCAAGGCTGACTTGGCCTTTCAATAAAAATATGTTTTCCCTTTGTCTTTGCATGAAGCTTCTTGCGCTTGAGGAAGTGAACTTGTCTTTCTTCTGAACGGCCCACCTCTCTTTGCATGGAGATCCACGCCAATGTCATTTTTAGAACTCTACGTGAACTGCTTGATGCTGAGTTGGAACGTTTGAAAGGCTGAGTTGGCCGTTTGATATGCTGAGTTGGCCGTTTGATATGCTGAGTTGGACGAAGAGATCATTCTCTTTTGCATGGGAAACCCCTAGTAGATGTGGCGTTTAACAATTAGTCAACTCTAAATCGAGGACAGTCAACTCGAGGTTCGAATTTAGAACTCCGGTTGAAGCTGAATTGGACCTTCGGATGAGTTGATTCGGAGATGAGTAGGACTTCAACAACCAGTCAACTGAAGCTTTGACCGGTCGATCGAAAATAGCCCTTGCTTGCATGCATTTTATCCTATTCTAGTCTACCTGTTCATGTCTATTTCTGGCAGGATTCTATATTTGGATGTATTTTGTCTATATTTCCTCCGTTTGGCCTTTTTTAAAACTTCCCGTCGCTTAATCTGAGGTTAACTTCCCGTGGTTTAATTCTTTCAGAATTCTGGCTTTACCTTTGTTTCAACGGTTACTTCCCGCTGTCAAAATTTGACGTCTCGTGAGACGTCACCCTTTGGCATTTTCTCAGGCTTATTTTATGTTAGGCCCCTCAGTCTTCTTATTTCCTTCAAAAAAATTTGTTGACTTTACCTTTGATTTCCTTCGATTTTATGCTTGCCAATTTCGCCGAACCTTCGAAATTTTCTGTTTGCAACTTTTTCGAAGGAATCCTATGGCTTCATATTTCCTTGGTTTTATCCTCCGAAGTATTCCTTCGGACTTTTTTCCGAAGGATATCTTCCTTTGTCATTTCCTTTGGCTTGGGCTTTTATCCCACGGGTTTTCTCTTTTTGCGGCTCCTCTCTGAATTTCTTTGGACTTTTTGTCTGCCCCTGTTTTGTCGGACTTTCTTTCTTTGTAATTTTTCGAATTTCTTCGGACTTTTTGTCCGAAGGAATACCTTTGGACAAAAACCCGAAGGAATTAATCCTTGTCTTTTTAACTCTGCTGAGAATGCCCTTCGGATTTTTTTACAAGGGTCCAGGCACCGACCAAGTGCCCTCCGCAAAGGCTTTTGTCCCTCATCTGCGCCTTTGTCGGAAAAATTGTAGGGCACTTGGGTTTTTTGCAGGGGTCCCGAATTTGTTCTTGTACCTTCTCGATGGGTAGGTGCCCTTCGGGATTGTTGAAAATGACCCTTTCGAAGGGTATCTACCCTTTGGGTTTCTTGTTTTGCCCTCTTCTGCCTTCCAAAGCCCTTGCAATTCCACGGACTTATTCCTTCAGATTTCTTTGGACTTTTGTCTGAAGGAATTCCTTCGGACAAAAAGTCTGAAGAAATTTTTACTTGGCTTTTCTTTGCTTTTTTGGGCGGACTTTTGGATTCTCCAAAGTATTCCTTCGGACAAAAAGTCCGAAGGAATTACTTCCTTTGTCTTAGGCTCTTTCCTTTGTTATTTCCTGCGGACTTATGTCCTTAGCACTTCTCCGAAGTTATGTCCTTGGTAGAAGCCTTCTTTGATGAACCATTCCTTCAGACAAAAGTTGTCCGAAGGAATTTTTGTTGTAGCAAAGGCCCTCACAAAAGAAAAACAATGTATTCTTCTTAATGAATTCTTTCTTTCCTTGGATGGAGATGTGAATTTTCCGAATGGCAATAGACAATTTGTCCTGTGGAAGAATTGTCAACATTTCTGGTGACTTAGCTGGTTCAGCATGCTTGCTATGCTTGAGAACTCAAACCATATATAGATGCTATTTGAATTCCCCAATGGTGAACCTGATTTCTGATTGAAAATCTCCTCTGATCATGGCTAAAGCAACCTCCTTCAAAATAAGAAGGAAAACACACAAAAGCAAAAAACTAACTAAAAAGCAAATGTGCAAACCAACACTTATTGGAATAAAACTGAAGCAAACTACTGTGCTTGAACAACACTTGGAGGAAAGCAAAAACAACTAAGGAACCTAGCTAACCATGATAAAGCATGATCTGCCTGGATCAAATGGGAAATTCTTGAACTCACTCCTTCCAAGAGATGGTACAAGTTGCAAAGCAGGATGTTTTTTAATCATAACCTTTGATGAGGTATTTTCCTTGTCTACGAACTGTATTAGCATCTTCTCAAATGAGTCATCAACAGCAACAAAGACAAACTCATCAAGTACCTCTTGATCTTTTTCAGATTGCTTGTTAGCTACCACCATGTCAAGTGATACCTCATCTATGCATGGTTTTTGAGTGACCACATCCTTCTTATTGACTGCTGCAAGTTCATCCAACTCTTCAAGGGGCTTTGAGTAGGCAACCCGATGTGTACTGTGACGTTGAATAGGTAATTCTTGATCAAATTTCTCATAAACATGCTCTTCAATAGCCAACATATCCATACAAAGCTCTTCAATCTCTTATAGAGATTCAAGGTATAACTACCAATCATCTTTTTGTTCCTCATTTTGATCTATTTGAACTGAATCAGCTGTAAGGCTATCTGGATCCTTCTTAATAAGAGATACCTGTAACTCATTTATAACTTCAATCTGTATCAGCTCTTCTTGAAGTTCCTCTACATCAAGGTTAGTCTTCTTGTTGTCAACTTGGAGCTGCGCCTTGATTCGAGGTAGTGCGCGAAACGGCCAGTCCTCTATCCGGCTGAAACAATGGGATCTTCTCACGAGGGTGGGCGCTTAATAGTGAGAAGAACCTCCAGAGAAGGCTGGTTTCTGTATGATGTATCAATGAAGATTCCTACTCTACGCTGCTGACTACCGTGGAAAAGGGAGAAAGAAAACTTAAAGGGGAAATCCTACCTAAAAGGGGGTGATACACCAGAATTATGATCCTACTCAGCTTGGAACCTTGAACACTGAACGAACCAGAGAGAAGGAAGACCTTAGACTTCAATTAATCACTTATGCATAAGTATTTCATCCAGAGGTTCGATCCAATGACTAAAACTTGAGGGAAAATGGTGGAGAGAGGTCTGATAAAAGACACTTTGCAGCCGCCTAACATCCACTTACAGTCTCAGCAAAAGACAATAAAGAACACTTTAACATGACTTGCACAAGGACGATATAGCAACTAGGTACGAAACAGAATTTGAGAAGGGAGAGAACTCTACCACTTATGCAAATTGCTAAAGAAATATACACTATGCCACGCTTGAAATCTGAAAGTATAGTCCTTATTGATCAAAGAGTTTACACAACTCACCAATGGCAGAGTCTGGTCTAACCAAGAGAGATTGGATTATCTTTTAAACAAGGCTGAAAGCCATTATATAGCAAATTACAAGAGGCCAAAAATAGGTGTATAAACTTGAAGAGAAAGATTTACTTTTGTTAACTCCAAGCTTTACTTAGCCTTAAAATAAAATATATTTTTCTTTTGTCCTTGCATGAAGCTTCTTCGTATGATGAAGCGAAATTATCTTTGTTATGAACCGCCCACCTCCTTTTGCATGGAAATCTTCTAGTGGATGCGGCATTTGATTAATTAGTCAACTCTAAATCTGGAATAGTCAACTCCTTGTTCGAACTCAGAACTCCTGTTGAAGCTGATTTAGACTTTCGGATGCATGCACTGCATGAAGACGAACAGGTCTTCAATAATCAGTCAACTGAAACTTTGACCGTTTATTCGAAAATAGCTCCGATGTTCGAAAATAGCTCCAACGTTTGCATGTATTTCGTTCTAATTTTGATCGTGTCTATTTCCGACAGGAATCCGTATTCAATTCTTCGTCGGATTACCTATTTTCTATTCTTTTTTGCACAATCAGCCTCCATTTATTTCAGATTTCCTGCTATCTCCTTAGTCTCAACGGTTACTTCCTGCAGGAAAAATTTGGCGGCCTGCAAGACGTCACCGGAAACTGTCATATTTCCTTCGGCTATATTTCCTCGGGCTTATTTTTGTCATTTTTCCTTTACTCCTTATTAGTTCAGGGTTTTTCCTGCGGTCCTTTGCTCTGTCGGCCTTTTGTATTGAACGCTAATTCATATTCTTGCGGTTTATTCTCTTCAGGCTATTTGTCTGAATTCCTTCGCTTTATATCTTGCAGCCTTTTTGTTTTGTCTAAGTCTCCGTGGACACTTCCAAATTTCTTCGGACTTTTTGTCCGAAGGAATTCCTTCGGACAAAAAGTCCGAAGAAATTCATTCCTTCTCTCGTCTTTGGCTTTTTCGCAACTTTTTGACTTTTCTCGAGATTTCTACTGTGTAAGTCATTTTCGAATTCCTTCGGACTTTTTGTCCGAAGGATTCCAATTGTTTGTCTTTAAGGCTTTTTGAAACGTCCTTGGTCTTGTTTATATATTGACTTATGCCATTTCTGAATTCCTTTGGGCTTTTTGTCCGAAGGATTCTTTCTTTGCCTTTGCTCTAAAATGTGCCCTTCGACAGCCAGTCCAAGTGTCCTCCGCCAGTGCCCTTCGGAAAAATTGGAGGGCACCCAGGCTTTTTGCAAGGGTCTGTGATTTTGGTCTTCCTCCTGCCCAAAGGGTAGGTGCCCTTCGGGATTGTTTTAGGTGTCCCTTTCGAAGGGTAGGTGCCCTTCGGAATTTTCTTGAAATTGTCTCTTTTCCAAAAAATTCTTGGCTTCTTTTGTGCGGGCTTTCCGAATTTCCTCGGACTATTTGTCTGAAGGATATCCCTTCTTCCTCCTAAGTGCTTGACTGAGTGAGTCCGTAGAAAATTCTAATTGAGTCCGTAGAAATTCTGATTGAGTCCATAGAAACTTTCTGAGTGAGTCCGTAGAATTTTTCAAGTGGCAAGAAAAAATCTGACTCGTGCAAGATTTGTCAACATTCTGGCGACTCGGCTGGGAAGCATGCCTGCTATGCTTGAGGACCCAGGCCATGTATAGACATTATTCAAATTCCCAAATGGTGAACCTGATCTTTGATCGAAAATCTGCTCTGATCATTGCCGTAATAACCTCCTTCAAAATAAGAAGGGAAACACATGAAAGCGGAAAACTAACTAAAAGCAAATGTGCAAACAAGCACTTATTGAACAAAACTGAAGCAAACTATTGTGCTTGAACAGCACCTGGAGGAAAGTAGAAACAACTAAAATAACTTAGTTAACCATGATAAGGCACGCTCCGCCTGGATCAAATGGAAAATTCTTGAACTCGCTCTTTTCGAGATATGGTACAATTTGCAAAGCAGGGTGTTTATTAGTCATAACCTTTGATGAGGCGTTTTCCTTGTCGACGAACTGTATTAGCACCTTCTTGAATGAGTCATCAACAACAAACCAGTCACCAATAAGGACAAACTCACCAAGTATTTCCTGATCGTTTTCAAATTGCTTGTCATCTATCAGCATGTCATGTGATACCCCATTTATGCATGCCTTTTGAGTGACCACATCCTTCTTATTTACTGCTGCAAGTTCATCCAGCTCTTCAAGGAGCTTTGGGCAGACAACTCCATCTGTATTGTGACCTTGAACAGGAGATTCTTGATCAAACTTCTCATAAACATGCTCTTCAATAGCCAACATGTCTGTACCAAGCTCTTCAATCTCTGGTAGAGGCTCAAGGTATAGCTGCCAATCATCCTTTTGTTCCTCACTTTGATCTATTTGAACTGAATCAGCTGTCACGCTATCTGGATCCTTCTCAATAGGAGATACCTGTAACTCATGTATGACTTCAATTTGTACCAGCGCCTCTTGGAGTTCATCTACATCAAGATCAGTGTTCCCACTCTCAGCTATAACTGGATGCTCAATAGTATCAATGGGAAACTCTTCTTCAGGGACTTTTGAAGCATCCTCTATACATTCTGCAAGAACTTGTCCTGTAGCTGTAACCTCCTTCTCAATCCTCCAAAGGACAGGGTCCTCTTCTTCAAGGGTGATGGCGGGAGGGTGATAAAATTCATCTGTTGGAGAGGAATATGAAGCATGGGAGGTCGATCATGATTAGATTTTGGAATCTTGAGGGCAATGGAATTATCTAGGGAGTTTTGGAGAGGAGGGAAAGAGAAATTCTTAAAAACCTCTGTATTTTGTTCCTTCCACTTGGCCATTACCTCATCAAAGTTTGGAACCTGCTTGTCCTCTTGGACACTCTGAGCTTGAGAGATGATTGGTGAGGTAATGATGGGACTATAGGAAGGTCTAGTCTCATAAATAGCCACTTGAATAGGCTCTTGAATAGGCTTTTGATTAGGCTCTTGACTCCAACTAGGAAGCTCCCTTGGCGCATACTGGGGATGTTTAAGAACTTCATGAGAATAAGAAGCACCATAGCTTTTTGTAGACAATTGGTTTAACTCGATTCTTTGCCTTTCCCAAGCCTCCATCTTTTTTAATGCGAGAATACATAGTCCATTTATCTCTTCTGGATCATTAGACACATTTCGAAATAGACCATTCACTTCCTCATACTGAGAGTTAGAACAAACCTTTCTTGCGTATGCTAGTATTCTGAGCTCTATTTCATTCATTTTTTCTTGAAGGCAATACTGCTCATATGCAACATCATAGCCATATGGGAAACACGAAATCTGATCTTGAGACTGATATGGCTTACCAGGAAGGTAAGATTCATGCTCCTGATAAGGCCGATTATGAGAAACTTGATAAGGATCCACATAGCTTTGATAGTAACCTTGATAAGGTTGATTAGGCTCATAGATATCATGACCAGGCTGGTATGATCCATCATTGGGCTGATAAGGAAACATAGCATAGGAATTCTCTCCATACATACCCATCAAAATTCATTCACGATAATAAGAATAGACTTACATGGAAGCTGTCCTGAACTGTTAGAAGCAACTGCTTGAGCTTGGAGTCACCGAATACTTCTTGAAGAACACTGCTGTAACTGCGATTTCATGAAAACTAGGAAAAGTGGTCACCCCAAGCGTGCCAAAAACTGTTGTCAACCTGGAGCTGCGCCTTGATTCAAGGACGTGCGCGAAACGGCTAGTCCTCTATCTGACTGAAACAATGGGATCTTCTCACGAGGGTGGGCATCTCAATAGTGAGAAGAACCTCTAGAGAAGGTTGGTTCCTGTATGATGTATCAATGAAGATTCATACTCTACGCTGCTGACTACCGTGGAAAAGGGAGAAAAAAACTTAAAGGGGAAATCCTACCTAAAAGGGGGTGATACACCAGAATTATGATCCTACTCAGCTTGGAACCTTGAACACTGAACGAACCAGAGAGAAGGAAGACCTTAGACTTCAATTAATCACTTATGCATAAGTATTTCATGCAGAGGTTCGATCTAATGACTAAAACCTGAGGGAAAATGGTGGAGAGAGGTCTGATAAAAGGCACTTTGCAGCCGCCTAACATCCACTTACAGTCTCAGCAAAAGACAATAAAGAACACTTTAACATGACCTGCACAAGGACGATATAGCAACTAGGTACGAAACAGAATTTGGAAAGGGAGAGAACTCTACCACTTATGCAAATTGTTGAAGAAATATACACTATGCCATGCTTGAAATCTGAAAGTACAGTCCTTATTGATTGAAGAGGTTACACAACTCACCAATGGCAGAGTCTGGTCTAACCAAGAGAGATTGGATGATCTTTTAAACAAGGCTGAAAGCCATTATATAGCAAATTACAAGAGCCCAAAGATAGGCATATAAACTTGAAGAGAAAGATTTACTTTTGTTAACTCCAAGCTTTACTTGGCCTTAAAATAAAATATATTTTACCTTTGTCCTTGCATGAAGTTTCTTCGTATGATGAAGCGAAGTTATCTTTGTTATGAACCGCCCACCTCCTTTTGCATGGAAATCTTCTAGTGGATGCGGCATTTGATTAATTAGTCAACTCTAAATCTGGAATAGTCAACTCCTCGTTCGAACTCGGAACTTCTGTTGACGCTGATTTAGACTTTTGAATGCGTGGGCTGCATGAAGACGAACAGGTCTTCAATAATCAGTCAACTGGAACTTTGACCATTTATTCGAAAATAGCTCCGATGTTCGAAGATAGCTCCAACATTTGCATGTATTTTATTCTGATTTTGATCGTGTCTATTTGCGGTAGGATTCCGTATTCAATTCTTCGTTGGATTATCTATTTTCTATTCCTTTTTGCACAGTCGACCTCCATTTATTTCGGATTTCCTGCTATCTCCTTAGTCTCAACGGTTACTTCTTGCAGAAAAAAATTGACGGCCTGCAGGATGTCATCGAAAACTGTCATATTTCCTTCGGCTATATTTCCTCGGGCTTATTTCTATCATTTTTCCTTTACTCCTTATTAGTTCGAGCTTTTTCCCGTGGTCCTTTGCTCTGTCGACCTTTTGTATTGAACGCTAATTCATATTCTTGCGGTTTATTCTCTTCGGGCTATTTGTCCGAATTCCTTCGCTTTATATCTTGCGGCCTTTTTGTTTTGTCTAAGCCTCCATGGACACTTCCGAATTTCTTTGGACTTTTTGTCCGAAGGAATTCCTTCAGACAAAAAGTCCGAAGAAATTCATTCCTTCTCTCGTCTTTGGCTTTTTTGCAACTTTTTGACTTTTCACAGGATTTCTACTGTGTAAGTCATTTCCGAATTCCTTCAGACTTTTTATCCGAAGGAATTCCTTCGGACAAAAAGTCCGAAGGATTCCAATTGTTTGTCTTTAAGGCTTTTTGAAACATCCTTGGTCTTGTTTATATATTGAATTATGCCATTTCCAAATTCCTTCAGACAAAAAGTCCGAAGGATTCTTTCTTTGCCTTTGCTCTAAAATGTGCCCTTCGGCAGCCAGTCCAAGTGTCCTCCGCCAGTGCCCTTCGGAAAAATTGGAGGGCACCCGAGCTTTTTGCAAGGGTTTGTGATTTTGGTCTTCCTCCTGCCCGAAGGGCAGGTGCCCTTCGAGATTGTTGTAGGTGTCCTTTCCGAAGGGTAGGTGCCCTTTGGAATTTTCCTGAAACTCTCTTTTCTGAAAAATTCTTGGCTTCTTTTGTGTGGGCTTTCCGAATTTCCTCGAACTATTTGTCCGAAGGAATCCCTTCGGACAAAAGTCCGAAGGATATCCCTTCTTCCTCCTAAGTGCTTGATTGAGTGAGTCCGTAGAAAATTTGACTAAGTGCATAGAAAATTGCTTGCCCGAGTCCGTAGAAATTCTGATTGAGTGAGTCCATAGAAAATTCTGATTGAGTCCGTAGAAATTTTGATTGAGTCCGTAGAAACTTTCTGAGTGAGTCCATAGAATTTTTCAAGTGGCAAGAAAAAATCTGACTCGTGGAAGATTTGTCAACACTTCCCACTCTCAGCTATAATTGGATGCTCAATTACAACCCCAAGTGAAGTATCAATATGAAATTCTTCCTCAAACACACCTGAAGCATCCTCTACACACTCTGCAAGAACTTATCCTGTAGTTGCAACCTCTTTCTCAATCCTCCAAAGAACAGGGTCCTCCTGAGGAAGGGGAATGGTGGGAGGGTGATGAAATTCATTTGTTTGAGGGGGAAAATGAAGCATGGGAGGTTGATCATGATCAGATTTTGGAATCTTGAGGGCAATGGAATTATCTAGGGAGTTTTGGAGGGGAGGGAAAGAGAAACTCTTAAAGACCTTTGTATTCTGTTCTTTCCACTTGGCCATTACCTCATCAAAGTCTGAAATTTGCTTGTCTTCCTGGACAACTTGAGCTTGAGGGATGATTGGTGAGGAAAGGGGACTATAGGAAGTTTTAGTCTCATGAATAGTCACTTGAATAGGCTCTTGAATATGCTCTTGAATAGGCTCTTGACTCCAAATAGGAAGCTCCCTCGGCAGACACTGGGCATAGTTAAGAACTTCATGAGAATAAGAAGCACAATAGCCCTTTGTAGACAATTGGTTTAACTCGATTTTTTGCATTTCCCAAGCCTCCATCTTTTCCAATACAAGAATACATAGTCCATTTATCTCTTCTAGATCATTGGACACATTTCGAAATAGACCATTCACTTCCTCATACTGAGAGTTAGAACAAACCTTTCTTGCATATGCTAGTATTTTGAGCTCTATTTCATTCATTTTTTCTTGAAGGCAAGACTGCTCATATGCAATATCATAACCATATGGAAAAGATGAAATCCAGTCCTGAGACTGATATGGTTTACAAAGAAGGTAAGATTCATGCTCTTGATAAGGCTGATTATGAGAAACTTGATAAGGCTCAACATAGCTTTGATAGTACTCTTGATAAGACCGATTAGGCTCATAAAGAGGCTCACAGGTATCATGACTAGGCTGGTATGATCCATCATTGGGTTGATAAGGAAACATGGCATAGGAATTCTCTTCATACACAGCCATCAAAATTCATTCACGATAATACAATAAAAATAGACTTACATGGAAGCTGTCCCTGAACTGTTAGAAGCAATTGCTTGAGCTTGGAATCACCAAATACTTCTTGAAGAACACTGCTACAACTGCAATTTCATTAAGACCAGCTAAAATAGGTCCCACCGGGCGTGCCAAAAACTGTTGTCAACCTGGAGCTACACCTTGAATCGAAGATGTGCATGAAATGAGCAATCCTCTATCCGGTTGAAACAATAGGATCTTCTCACGAGGGTGGGTGCTTCAATGGTGAGAAGAACCTCTAGAGAAGGCTGGTTCCTGTAAGATGTATCAATGAGGCTCTCTACTCGATGTTGCAGACTACCATGGAAAAGGAAGAAGGAAACTTTAAGGGGAAATCCTACCTAATAAAAGTGATACACCAGAAGATTGATCCACTCAACTTGAAACCTTGAACACTGAACAAACAAGGGAAAATGAAGACCTTTGATTTCAATCAATCACTTATGCATAAATATTTCATGAAGAGGTTCGATTCAATGACCAAAACATGAAGGAAAGCGGTGGAGAGAGGTCTGATACAAGACACTTTGCAGCCACCTAACATCCACTTACAACTTCAACAAAAGATATAAAGAACACTGAACATGACTTGCATAATACGATAAGCTAGCAACTAGGTACGAATCAAAATTTGGGAAGGGAGACAAATCTACCACATATGCAAATTGCTGAATGAATATACACTATGCCAACACTTGAAATCTGAAAGTACAGTCCTATTGATCGAAGAGGTTACACAACTCACTAATGGCAGAGTCTGGTCTAGCCAAAAGAGGGATAATTTTAATCAAGGTTGAAAGCCAATTTATAGAGAATTACAAAAGCAAAAGATTGGCGTTGAAAAATTGAAGAGAAGGATTAACTTGGATTAACTCAAGGCTGACTTGGCCTTTCAATAAAAATATGTTTTCCCTTTGTCTTTGCATGAAGCTTCTTGCGCTTGAGGAAGTGAACTTGTCTTTCTTTTGAACTGCCCGCCTCTCTTTGCATGGAGATCCACGCTAATGTCATTTTTAGAACTCTACGTGAGTTGCTTAATGTCGAGTTGGAACGTTTAAAACGCTGAGTTGGCCGTTTGATACGCTGAGTTGGACGAAGAGACCATTCTCTTTTGCATGGGAAACCCCTGGTAGATGTGGCGTTTAACAATTAGTCAACTCTAAATCTAGGACAGTCAACTCGACGTTCAAATTTAGAATTTCGATTGAAGTTGAGTTGGACCTTCAGATGAGTTGATCTGGAGATGAGCAGGACTTCAACAACCAGTCAACTGAAGCTTTGACCGGTCGATTGAAAATAGCCCTTGCTTGCATGCATTTTACCCTATTCTGGTCTGCTTGTTCATGTCTATTTCTGGCAGGATTCTATATTTGGATGTATTTTGTCTATATTTCCTCTGTTTGGCCTTTTTTAAACTTCCCGTCGCTTAATTTGAGGTCAACTTTCCGTGGTTTAATTCTTTCAAAATTCTGGCTTTACCTTTGTTTCAATGGTTACTTCCCACGGTCAAAATTTGACGTCTCGTGAGACGTCACCTTTTGGCATTTTCTCGGGCTTATTTTCTGTCAGGCCCCTCAGTCTTCTTATTTCCTTCGGAATTTTCTGTTGACTGTACCTTTGATTTCCTTCGGCTTTATGCTTGCCAATTTTGCTGAGACGTCACCTTTTGGCATTTTCTCGGGCTTATTTTCTGTCAGGCCCCTCAGTTTTCTTATTTCCTTCGGAATTTTCTGTTGACTGTACCTTTGATTTCCTTCGGCTTTATGCTTGCCAATTTTGCCAAACCTTCGAAATTTTTTGTTTGCAACTTTTCCGAAGGAATCTTATGGCATCATATATCCTCGGCTTTATCCTCCGATGTATTCCATCGAACAAAAAGTCCGAAGGAATTCCTTCGGACTTTTTTTCGAAGGATATCTTCCTTTGGCTCCTCTCTGAATTTCTTTGGACTTTTTGTCTTCACCTGTTTCGTCGGACTGTCTTTGTAATTTTTCGAATTTCTTTGGACTTTTTGTCCGAAGGAAATCTTTCGGACAAAAAGCCCGAAGGAATTAATCCTCGTCTTTTTAACTCTGCGGAGAATGCCCTTCGAATTTTTTACAAGGGTCCAAGCATTGACCAAGTGCCCTTCGCAAAGGCTTCTGTCCCTCATTTGCACCTTTGTCGGAAAAATTGTAGGGCACCCGGTTTTTTTGCAGGGGTCCTGAATTTGTTCTTGTACCTTCCCGAAGGGTAGGTGCCCTTTGGGATTGTTGAAAATGACCCTTCCGAAGGGTATCTACCCTTTGGGTTTCTTGTTTTGCCCTCTTCTGCCTTCCAAAGCCCTTGCAATTCCACAGACTTATTCCTTCAAATTTCTTTGGACTTTTGTCCGAAGGAAAAGTCCGAAGGAATACTTCGGAGAATCCAAAAGTCCACCCAAAAAAGCAAGGAAAAGCCAAGTAAAAATTCCTTCGGACAAAAAGTCCAAAGAAATTTTTACTTGGCTTTTCCTTGCTTTTTTGGGCGGACTTTTGGATTCTCTGAAGTATTCCTTCGGACAAAAAGTCCGAAGGAATTACTTCCTTTGTCTTAGGCTCTTTCCTTTGTTATTTCCTGCGGACTTATGTCCTTAGCACTTCTTCGAAGTTATGTCCTTAGCAGAAGCCTTCTTTGATGAACCATTCCTTCGAACAAAAGTCGTCCGAAGGAATTCTTGTTGTAGCAAAGGCCCTCACAAAAGAAAAACAATGTATTCTTCCTAATGAATTCTTTCTTTCCTTGGATGGAGATGTGAATTTTCCGAATGGTAAGAGACAATTTGTCCTGTGGAAGAATTGTCAATAGGTCTACAAATGCAATTACGATTGGATCGGGTTTTGCGAGGTAGTTGTCTTACAAATTTTTTTAAGTAATGGAGCTTGTAAAGCCCGAAAGGGTCTTGGGCAGGGGATTTCTTTCGGAGGGCTTTTTCATTGGCAAGGTGGACTTTTCAGTTTCGAAGGGTTATTAACAAAAACCCTGAAAGGTATGTTACAAGGAGAAGTGCCCTTGCGAAGGGCATCTGCGTGTTGCGTAGAAATGTTTACAATTTCCCTAAAGGGTATGTGCCCTTGCGGGGGACACTTCAAGCACAAAGAAGACCTTGGCAAAAGTTTCGAAGGACAAAATCAATTTTTTCGAAGGACACCTACCCTTGCGGAGGGCACTTGGTTGGTGGCAGGACCCTTTCAAAAGTTCCAAAAGGCACTTTTGAGGACGAATAGCCCTTGTGGAGGGCACTTATGCGACAAGGTGGCCTTTACAATTCTTTCGAAGGGCACTTCTAGAAGAACATACCCTTGTGGGAGGGCACCAAAGCCAAAGACAAGACCTTTTGTAAAAGCTCGAAAGGCATTTTTGGGAAGCAGAAGCCCTTGCAGAGGGCACCTTCATAGTGTCAGGGACATTTTGAAAATTCTTGAAGGGCACATGCCCTTTGGGGAAAGATAGCCAAAGGAGACGAATTCCTTTGGACTTTTGTCCTAAGGAATTCTTTCAGACTAAGGAATTTAGAAAAAGACCCGACGGAGGATATACCCAGGGAAAAGCCAGATAGAATAAAGACAGACAAACACAGAGAATAGAATCCGTGGGAAAAGATGACCCGGAGAATCAAATCACAGATGTTAGACGCAAAAACCTGATGGAAATACAAGATGAACATGCGCATGAACAATGGCATAAGAGAAGATTCGTGGAAAAGACAAATACAGACGGTGAACATGCCTAAATAGTCCGAGAATACAAGAGCATGCAACAGCGATGAACAGGAATAGACATGTCCAATTTTGACCGTTCTAACACGTCACCTTTAGTTCTTAAACAGAGGCTTGCTTTGCACGAGGACTCGAGTAGTGGAAAGCTTAAACAAAATAAATTTCATGCACGCACTCTCGTTTGTCTCAAAGCTTGAAAAGTTCCGGCGGTTCAAACGTAATTCTTAATTTGGCATTTGCATTGATTTCATGCAAAGGGGAGACTTTCAAACGTTCCAGCAGTTCGAGTGGATTTGACTACTTTTGTTTTGGAGTTTGACTAGTTTTCAAGTCAAGACATCTATTCGTAGATTTCATGCATTCAAAGCTTATCTTCTTCTTTTTCAACGCAAAGAATCTTTATGCAAGACAAAATAGATTTTTGTAAAGGCTGAGTTGGTTTGAGTTTACTTCCTTTCAATTTTCCAACGCCAATCTCTTGGCTTTTTGTAATTTTCTATATTAATGGCTTTTCAGCCTTGTAAAAATTCATCCCTCTTGGTAAGACCAGACTCTGCCATTGGTGAGTTGTGTAACCTCTTTAATCAATAGAAAGACTATAAATTCAGATTTCAAGCGCTGGCATAGTGTACATTCATTTATCAATTTGCATATGTGGTAGATTTCTCTCCCTTATCAAATTTTGATTCGTACCTAGTTGCTAGCTTATCATGTTTGTGTTGTTCCCCAAAAATGTCACTCATTTTTTGAACAACACGAGCTATTTTGGTCCTACAAGGCCAAAATTATCTTTTCCATTCTCGAAAATTCTTCTGAGCATTCCAGTTCTTCATTTTTCAAAGCTTTTTCAGATATGTTTCTACAGACTCAACATGCTTGAGATTAGCAGGTTCAAAGGTTCAAAGGCTTCTGCACTTTGGTTCAATCGAAGGATTTCAATCAGTTCAAAGAGATCAAAAGACTCGAACAAAAAAGATGGCTTCAAACGCAAGATTGAACTATTGAACCGTTGAACCAAAGTTGGTTCAATCGGTTGGTTCAATCGAAAGGTTCAAGGGGCTGCCCCAAAGCGAAAAAGGCAAGTGCCCTTGCGGAGGGCAGGCAGAATTGGTTCAAAAGTTCAAAGGCAGCCTCAGTCAAAGGAAAAACGACACACAAGTGGTTCAATGGATGGTTCAACCAAAGAGCGAAGAAGCGATTGAACCAAGGAGCAATAAAACAAAAAGACAGAATGAACCGATGAACTTTCAATGGTTCAACGGGTTCAAGGTTCAACATAATTCAAGCAACAGTCAACCAATGACGTCCCCGCAGACGTCAAATTTAAGGTAAGGGAATATCCATTGAAATTCAAATAAAGCACGAAACTTGAAGGAAGAACCAAGCGACTGGCTGGAAAGATACTCTGATAGCTCAAATCGCAGCAGGAAGAGACAAAGTTGGAAAAGACAAAAGCAAAAAGAGGATAAAAGCCCACCAAGAGAAAGAAGCCCGAAAGCAAAGCGGAATACGTCATGTGTCCTGTTATGACTCAGCGGAACGTGACAAGTGTTTGCATCCGTGTTCCCCTTTTGGAGTTGCTCGGGCAAAACGTGTCGTGGATCCCATTTTCCGTAAGTTTCTAATGAGTTTCATTTTAACGGAACTTGCCACTTGTCAAAGACACAGAAAGGACCCCCCCAAAGACTTAGGCAAGAAGGGCTATAAAGAGCAAAGAAGTGCCTAAGCAGTGAAGAGAGGAGCGAGAACAAAAGATCAGAAATATCTTCCAAAGAGTTATTTCCAGTAAGTGAAACAGTGGATCGAGTAGACTTCTGAGCGCACCAAACCAAGGATGCGGCATGTTTTCTTCCATGAAGTAAAGACGAATGGATAGCTGCACAGACGTCAGAGAGGACAGACCAGATTATCCAGACTCGAGAGAAAACATATGGGATGAAATGACACGCCATAGTTAAGACAGCTGCCCTGTTTTCAACGCAGTCCTTTGACAAACCTGAAAAGGCATTCAAGGCATTGAATGCACAGCATGGGCCGTTCTATGGAAAACAAGCGCCCAAGTCTTTCTTGGAGCGCTATATATTGTAATCTCTCATTTGTTACACGGAAGATCTTCCCCTTACCAAGAAGCGAAACTCTGCCCATTTTGAAAGGCATTACTGAGACTTTGAGCTCAGGTTGTAATTTCATTTTCTTTGTTATTTGAATGAAAAAGCAAGTTTTTCCAGACTTTGTGCTGTTCTGACTTGTGTCATCTGGAGGTGTCCTTATTCATTTAATTTGGTAAGTAGAACTAGTGAAGGTGAGCAGGAAGGTGTCCTGAAGGCCCACTGTGGAGAGACTTTGTGCCCCCATAAGTACCTTCAGTGTGTTTGCATTTTCCTTTATGTGTCAAGAGCCTTGGGACGACTTTGTGCCCCCATTGTTCTTCGTGTCTTTCTCTCTCGAGTAGCTGGTCACTCAGCACCCTATTACTGGTTACTTGCTACCAGAAAGAGTCCTGCTGTTTGCAAGAACAAGCACTTCTGAAAGAAGAAAAGTGCCTTCTGTTGCCTCACCAGGATTTCTACTATTTAGGAAGGAATCTGGCTCTTGGCGGAAAGTTGCCTCTGAAAGAAGAGAAGCACTTTCCCCATCACCCAGTATTTCTCCTCTGTTTGTCAGCATCATCTCTGAAAGAAGAGAGATGGATGGTTTGTCCTACCCCCTGTCTTATTTTCTGCATATATATATAGTATATAGCTTCCTGCATCTCCTGCATATCTATAGGGAACCTCCCCTTGATGAGAGGAGAGATTTGTCCCCTGTTGATGTAGTAAACCTGCACACCAGGATGACCCATCTCCCTATGTTGTGGTGATAGGAACTATTTTGAACGCCAGTTCGCTGGTCGACAAAATATTCACCCAACAATTTTTGGCGACCCCGCTGGAGACAGTAATTTTGTGCAATTTGGAACCTCAAGTCTCAGATTGAAACATCACCTGTGTCTTACCCATAATCATTATAACCCTTGTCCATTATAGAGTCTGGCGACTCCGTTCCATGTCTTATCCACTATCATTATAGCCTTACCATCTTCCTCCATCTCTGTTATTTTATCTGGGCTGCAAAACCAGAGCTGCTAAAAAAGAGTGCGCAGTTTGAAGCCTCAAGCCTCAAGTTGAAGCAGGGCCAGTTCTTTTCCATTTTTGTCCTACAATCTGGCCATTCCACCCAGATGCGTTATCCCCATTTTTCATAATCCCATCGTGGCAGTTCGAGGCCCTTGGGATAACTCTTTTAGCCCACTTAATCTAACTCCACCCCTTCATGAGCTACCACTCAGTTCAAAAAATAATTTTCCCAAATTTTTCGGTGATGGGAAGGTTCACCCTGATGAACACATTGCAACTTTCAACATAGCCTGCGGTGTCATAGGTGTGGAATTTGAAGACGTGGCAGTCAGGGTTTTCGTGGAGACACTACAAGGTGCTGCTGCAGACTGGTTTTACCATTTGCAGACTAGATCAGTGACTGGGTGGGACACTATCAAAGCTAAATTTGAAGCCAAGTTCAACCCTGCAGAAGATGCACATGCCTTGCTGGCCCAGCTCACACAAATGAAGGAGCCCCATGAACCTATGAGGGACTTCATTGCCAGGTTCAACAAGCTGAGGCACAGGATTTTCATGATCGCCCAGCCGACACTTCAGAATCTCATGTGTTTCTTCATCAACTCACAGTTGCCTGAAGTGAGTTTTCTGTGGAGATGGGCTAGACATATAGACCTTAAGGCTGCTCAGGACTTGGCTACTGAGGTAGAAGATGACCTTATCTTGACAGAAAAGATAAGAAGAGATTCAAACAGAGGCGCATCTTCCTCATCTTCTGATAACTCACCTGTAGCCACCACTGACCCAATGGTGCAGAAGTTAGCAAATGAAGTGCTGGCCCTCAGAAGACAAATGGCCCAAGGTATGTTTTTTGCTCCTCATCAGGATGCCCCAAGAAGGACATTTCAGAATCAGGCATACCAAGGCAATGCTGCCAGGGGTCAAGGGCAGCCAAATCATCTTCCTCCCCCACAGAGGAACCTGGCCATTGAAGCACCTCCAACCAACTCAGTAGTTGGATATTTGGAAACAGAGCATGATTTCTCTTTCCAACCTGAGTTTAATCAAGAAAATGACGTTGACCTCTTCAGGGAGGATCAAGAAGAGTCAACTGGCGACTCCTACGTTGGTTTCCTAAGTTACCAAGATGAACCTATAAGTAAAGGTGAAGCAGTCGAGAGATCATGCGCAATGTTCACCGGGTCCAAGAACTAGTCAGCCCAGCAAGCTGATAAGGAAAAGACAGAGGAGCAACCTCAATTGGCAATTTCAATTGCTAAGCAGGGAACCACTCTGCCTCTCCAGCCAAAGGATCTGGTAGTTGCTATAAAAGTAAGTACATCGAACATCTCTGCACTTTCTACTCCAAAATCGCAAATCAGTCCTTCCACCCCTCCCATAAACCAAAAAGAACTCCCATCCCCTGTGCCTTGTCCAACCCAGCCATTTGACATAATTGATCATGTCAAATGTGTCAAAACCCAAACGGCTACCCCTGCAGCCCAAATTTTGTTTGAGTCTTCAAGCAGGGATGAAATAGCAGAACAATTGGTGGAGTGCAGCATAAGTGCAGCAGAACCCTCCCCTCCAAATAAGAAGAATCTGAGATATTTGAGGGGGACAATCAAGACATGTGCTGGGCTGAGTTATCAAAACAACAAATTATGGTACTTGACCATATTGCTGCGCTCCAAAATCAGGCAGAGGAACTCTTCGCCGAGAGAGCAAAAATTTATGATTTTCGGATTGAAGACCACATCTTTCCACGAGGCAAGAAGAGAGGAAAACCAAGAGGAAGACGCAGAAAATTGGTTTCCTGGTGGAGAGTTCCATTTGCTCGTCACCGTTTCTGGGGACAAAATGGTTTCCTGCTGGTTTATCAGAATGGCACACCATTTTCACTGTCTCGTAGTGGGCAGCATCTAAAGCGCTTCAAATCTTGAGGCATCAGATAAGATCATCTGTACATATGTATATTTGTATAGTCTTTAGTTCTGTTTTGTGCTTTTCGTTTTCATTTTTGGAGCCTTTTTTTTTGCGTAGCATGACTCCGTAGCCCAATGGCACGCTTCAAGGCACTGGAGATTCTGGATTCTGCTCCCTTCAATCACTTTTTGCAACAAAAGAAAGTTCCCAACTAGACCCAGCTGTTGTTCCCCAAAAATGTCACTCATTTTTGGAACAACACGAGCTATTTTGGTCCTACAGGGCCAAAATTATCTCTTCCCTTCTCGAAAATTCTTCTGAGCATTCCAGTTCTTCATTTTTCAAAGCTTTTCCAGATATGTTTCTACGGACTCAACATGCTTGAGATTAGCAAGTTCAAAGGTTCAAAGGCTTCTGCACTTTGGTTCAATCGAAGGATTTCAATCAGTTCAAAGAGATCAAAAGACTCGGACAAAAAGATGACTTCAAACGCAAGATTGAACCGTTGAACCAAAGTTGGTTCAATCGGTTGGTTCAATCGAAAGGTTCAAGGGGCTGCCTCAAAGCCAAAAAGGCAAGTGCCCTTGCGGAGGGCGGGCAGCATTGGTTCAAAGGTTCAAAGGCAGTCTCAGTCAAAGGAAAAGCGGCACACAAGTGGTTCAACAGATGGTTCAACCAAGGAGCGAAGAAGCGATTGAACCAAAGAGCGATAAAACAAAAAGACAGAATGAACCAATGAACCGATGAACTTTCAGTGGTTCAACGGGTTCAAGGTTCAACATGGTTCAAGCAACAGTCAACCAATGATGTCCCCGCAGATGTCAAATTTAAGGTAAGGGAATATCTGTTGAAATTCAAATAAAGGGCGGAACTTGAAGGAAGAACCAAGCGACTGGCTGGAAAGATAGCCCGATAGCTCAAATCGTAGTAGGAAGAGACAAAGCTGGAAAAGACAAAAGCAGAAAGAGGATAAAAGCCCGCCAAGAGAAAGAAGCCCAAAAGCAGAGCGGAATATGTCACATGTCCTGTTATGACTCAGCGGAATGTGACAAGTGTTTGCATTCGTGTTCCCTTTTTGGAGTTGCTCAGGCAAAACGTGTCGTGGATCCCATTTTTCGTAAGTTTCTAATGAGTTTCATAATAGCGGAACTTGCCACTTGTCAAAGACACAAAAAGGACCCCCCCAAAGACTTAGGCAAGAAGGGCTATAAAGAGCAAAGAAGCGCTTAAGCAGTGAAGAGAGGAGCGAGACCAAAGGATCAGAAATATCTTTGAAAGAGTTATTTCCAGTAGGTGAAACAGTGGATCGAGTAGACTTCTGAGTGCATCAAACCAAGGATGCGGCCTGTTTTCTTCCATGAAGTAAAGACGAATGGATAGCTGCGTAGACGTCAGAGGGGACATACCAGATTATCCAGACTTGAGAGAAAACATATGGGATAAAATGGCACGCCATAGTTAAGACAGCTGCCCTGTTTTTAACGCAGTCCTTTGACAAACCTAAAAAGGCATTCAAGGCATTGAATGCACAGCATGGGCCGTTCTATGGAAAACAAGCGCCCAAGTCTTTCTTGGAGTGCTATATATTGTAATCTCTCATTTGTTACACGGGAGATCTTCCCCTTACCAAGAAGCGAAACTCTGTCCATTTTGAAAGGCATTACTGAGACTTTGAGCTCAGGTTGTAGTTTCATTTTCCTTGTTATTTGAATGAGAAAACAGGTTTTTCCAGAGTTTGTGCTGTTCTGACTTGTGTCATCTGGAGGTGTCCTTATTCATTTAATTTGGTAAGCAGAACTAGTGAAGGTGAGCAGGAAGGTGTTCTAAAGGCCCACTATGGAGAGACTTTGTGCCCCCATAAGTACCTTCAGTGTGTTTGCATTTTCCTTTTCTGTGTAAAGAGCCTTGGGACAACTTTGTGCCCCCATTGTTCTTCGTGTCTTTCTCTCTTGGGTTGCTGGTCACTCAGCACCCCTATTACTCGTTACTTGCTACCAGAAAGAGTCCTGCTGTTTGCAAGAACAAGCACTTCTGAAAGAAGAGAAGTGCGTTCTGTTGCCTCGCCAGGATTTCTACTATTTAGGAAGGAATCTGGCTCTTGGCTGAAAGTTGCCTCTGAAAGAAGAGAAGCACCTTCCCCATCACCCAGTATTTCTCCTCTGTTTGTCAGCATCATCTCTGAAAGAAGAGAGATGGATGGTTTGTCATACCACCTGTGTCTTATTTTATGCACATATATATATATATATATATATATATATATATATATAGCTTCCTGCATCTCCTGCATATCTATAGGGAACCTCCCCTTGATGAGAGGAGAGATTTGTCCCCTGTTGATGTAGTAAACCTGCACACCAGGACGACCCATCTCCCTACGCTGTGGTGATAGGAACTATTTTGAACGCCAGTTAGCTGGTCGATAAAATATTCACCGGACATTATGCAGGGCATGTTCAATGTTTTAAGTGTCTTTTGTTGAAGTTGTAAGTGGATGTTAAGTGGCTGTAAACTTGTATCAGACCTCTCTCCATCGTTTTCCCTTACGTTTTCGTCATTGGACCGAACCTTCTCACGGAATACTTATGCATAGTGATCAATTGAAATCAAAGGTCTTCCTTTTCCCTTGTTTGTTCAGTGTTCAAGGTTCCAAGTAGGGTGGATCAACATTCTGGGTATCACTGTCATTAGGTAGAATTTCCCCTTCAAGTTCTTTTTCCCTTTTCCATGGTAGTCTGCAACACCTAGTAGAGATCCTCATTGGTACACCTAAGGGAGCTAGCCTTCATAATCTAGAGACTCAATCCACGTAGCAGGTCACCCACAACCTCGGATTGTTTCCATGTTCCAGCAGACCGTGAAGGCTTAAAACTACCTTCACAAGGGTGCAGGGTTTGATTGACAACATTAATGAAGAACCAGAAAAAAAAAATGTGGTTTTTAAAAAAGTATGGAAGTTTATGCTTAAGAGTGTGAAAATGCAATCTGATAGTTTCTATAGAGCCTAGGTGAAGTGTTATTTTGTTTTACATTGTTGGATATTGTTTGAAATTATTAGTTTTTCTTGCTAGTTGGCATGCTAACACCAATGCTAAAGACTCGTGTTAATTCTATATTTTCTATTATCTCTTTTATACTCTTGCTTCGAGGAATTTATCTTCTGACGACAGATCTTTTTCTGTTCCAGTTTGTTGATTTCCAATTGATATTGACATTACAAATGGAGAGTGTCTCTTCTGTGCAACAATTTTCTTGAGACCTTTTGGAAGAACACCATACATGCTTTTTTGTGCTTCATTTGCCTTTCCAATGGAGGAACAAGAGAAAAAAGACTATATTGAAAAGATGAATGTTATATACATATCAGATGATGATGATGATGTAGAAAGCATAGCCCCAAAATTAGAAGATACTGCAACAGAGATGGACATGACTGATGATGATGATGATGTAGAAAGCATAGCCCTAAAATTAGAAGATACTGCAACAGAGATGGACATGACTGATGATGATGATGATGATGATGATGATGATGTAGTCCTGAAATTAGAAGACACTGCAACAGCGATGAACATGGCAAACATATCAGATGATGATTTAGAAATAGCCCCAAACTTCGAAGACACCACAACAGAGATGAACATGAAAAAGATATCAGATGATAGTGTAGACATAGCCCCAAAATTAGAAGACACAGCAACAGAGATGGACATGACAAATACATCAGGGGCCCATCCAATCAAGAAGGATGTATTGTATAAAGCAGATGATGAAGATGGCCAACTAAACAATTGGGATATGGCGGATGTTATAAAAGAAATACAGGACTGTGCCAGAGACATGAATGTAGATATTGTGCAGGGAGTAAGAGAACTAGAAAGCCTAACAGACAAAGCATCACTTGCAGAAGAAACAGAAGGTAGTGAGGAGGAGCAAGATGTAAAGGAAGAAATAGACAGTCAAATGTGCAATAAAGAACTACTCATTTTCTGCAAGGATGCATCCAAAGCATTCTTTGATGAATGGGGACTGATTAGCCATCAGTTAAATTCATTCAATGATTTTATTAGCAATGGGTTGCAAAAAATATTTGATGATTTTGGGGAGTATGATGTAGAACCTGATTATAACCCACAAAGAAGGAAACATGATGGGTTATGTTATTGGGCATCCATTAATTTTGGTAAGGTCACTGTGGAGAAACCTTCATATTGCACCAAAGAAGGAAAGAACCTGTTATTGAAACCCGCTGAGCTTCGTCTGCGAAACATGACATATTCATCTCCTGTCTATGTAGAAATGACCACAAAGGTAAACAATTGTTCTTTGGCATTTGCTGATTTTTGAAGTATCTTAAGTTAGTAGGCTTTTCATAATCCAGATGGGAAGATCTTTCATTGGGTTTTGATATAGCTGTATCATAATTTGTTTGTGCTAAATGGTTTTAGAAAGCTTTATTCCCATCATACAAGTTATATGCTACTATGATTTCTGGCTGCCTTTTGTTTTTGGTTGAAGCAAAATATCTGTTAAAAGATTTGCTCAGTTGTTTATGGCTCTGGATTAGTTCTAACGGCCTCTCTGTGATGGTTAGAATGGTAAAAGAACACTCCCAAAATAATCTCCTTTATTGCTTTTTCCTTTAAATAAATAAATCTATTAACAGAATGCAATCATATGTAAGATTTTTTCTCTTTTCTTCTACATTTCTTACTCACAGTAGAAAACTATTGGCAAATGTATGTCTTTCTTCGTGAAATAACTGCCCTTCAAAATTATAGAAGTCTTAGTATTCTCCAGGTGAAAAGCACTTTAATATTATTATTTTTTTTAGAATATTTCATATATTCTGAGATATTTCTCTAATGGTATATTTTTTCGGCAATAGAATCGTGTCACAATTTTTTTATGCTTTTTTTTCAGAAATTTTGTTAAAGTGATCCCGCAGGAGGCTTTAGCATTCAGTGCTCTTACTAATAAAACTTCACTTGCTTGATAACTAGTTGTTATTTTTGGATTGCTAGATCTTATATATTCCTAATATAAGAATTCTGGATTCTTCTTTTGAAAGTTTAAGTTTTTGTACTCCTCATTCTGTTTCATATTTAGTAAATTTATTTTATTTTAGATATATTTTTTTTCTCTAATTGGGCCTCAACTTACCGATAGTGTCATACTTATAGTGGGAATTGATTTTCAGCAACGTTCATTAATAAATTAAGGAATGCAAGCCAAGTAGTTGCGTTTGTTTGATGTAGGAGCATTGGATATCAGAGTCAGATTGATGTAAACGATGAGGCTATTGTGGATTATTCAGAGGAAATAGAAAATTAAGTATTAAAGTCATGGACATAATACAATCATAGAGTTTCTATAGCACATACCAGAATGGTTGGATTGGAACTATCCTTTATAAAATGCATCTAGACATGCTTATTGATTTTTGTATTGTTTGTTTATAATTAGTTCAGTTCACGCATTTCTTTATATATTAGTTTTCATTTTTCAAGATGTTCCTGGGTTTAGATGTATGTCCAAGGGGAAGCAAGATTCCTTGTTCCGGGTGGGATTGTTGTCAGTGACAGAAAATGTTTTTCTCTGGCCCATAAATGGTTTGAAAACTTGAGAAATGACTCATTGAAAAATTAGCTTGGAAAAGGTATATTGCCTTGTCGACAACTCCAAATATACATGATTTATGATAAATAAGAGTTAAAAAAGTAATGTGAATGTATATCAATGCCATCTACAGGCTAGGCTGTGTTTAAATTAAATTAATTTGGGAAGGAACAACTTTAATATGACATCATTGCATAATCTGGACTGTAAAAAACTTTCAGTGAATATAAAAGCTATATGTATTCAATGAAATATTTTCGTTCCTCAATGCACTGAATTATTGCTACCTTTTTTACGTATCAGCCACAAGGTTTGTATATGGTATAAATTGGGTATAATTCACAATGGGCACTGGCATGCAGGTCTAAAATATACATCTCAGTTCTATCGAAGATCACCCAGCCTAAAATCATAAATATAACTAGACTCCAGGATGTGCGAATCAGAGTTAGTTCTGGGTTTCTTCAATATGAAATTGACAAGCACTGACATGCAAACCCAGATAAACATTACAGCTGACATGAAGTCAGATAGCACAGCCCATGAACAAAACCATGTACTTTTGGTTCTCTGTCTTGGAATTTTTCCGTATTCCTAAGTCCCCAATACTCTTTGTTGTGGAATTGCATCCTTTCATTCTAAGTTTCCCAGAATTGTTCGAGATAGTTTCTGTTACATTTGGAACAATGTGTTATTTCATTTTTGTATGTTCCGGGGTCATATGTAGCCATTATTTTGAATTTTCTCTTTCTTTATGTTGATTGTTTTCTCATTTATAATGGTTTTTACTTTTCTTATGTTGATTTTTCACTCTTATTTTGATTATACTTTTTTCTTTGTTGGTTATGGTCGTAATTGTTTTGGTGTCACTGATTGAAATGCTCCCTGGTTTTCCATTTTGAGGGCGGGAAATATGGCTTTGACTACAGCCAGGCACTTATTATGCAGTCTAGAATGTACTACTAAAGACTATTATAGCTTGGAATTGCACCCTTGTGAGAGAGTTATTCAGGGCCCCTCACTTCCAGCTACAAACATGGGGACAACCTCAGGATGTGGGTATCCTATTGGTGAAGTTGAACCTCTAGGTTTTTTTATGAGGCTACTTCCTCAAGTGCTTCACTTCAGCTCTTGATCTCACACTAAAATCTATTGTCAGCTAAGGAAAAGGGATAGGAGGATTACTTGAAAAGAAATCTAAGCTAAGGGAGGTGATGCACCAAGAGTAAGTGATCCACTTGGTCTGGGGAATGACACTAATTCAGCATAAGATAAGTTTGCTTACACAAACTCCTAACCAGCTAACTTGCATGAATATTTTGTAAACTAGGCTCACTGAACCATATGTGAAAGTAAAGAGGGATTTCTTGTTGACCAATTTTTGGTCCTGCAGGCCAAAATTGGGCACCCCCTCCTTTTTCTTTACAAAGAGTCTTTCACATCTATGATTTGGCTAAGTCATCCCTTAGCTGCCTTGTGCAAAATACCCCCTGTCAGACCTATTCCATGAAAAAGCCAAGTGTTTTGTCAATTTGCTTAGTCTAGTGCAAATCAGGTTTGTGCAGGTACATTACTTGTCTACTTTTATAAGTAGAAGCGATTGAAGAACTCGAAATGGCCTAAGCAGTTCGCAAAAAAGGGCAACAGATTTCCTTCGGACGGCACTTTGGTCAGTGGCAGGACCAAATCAGAAGTTCCGAAGGGGCATTTCAAGACCCAAAGGGCCCTTGCAGAGGGCAGTGAGCATATTCGGGAAAGAGAGAAAGGGCAAAGGATTAATTCGGATTTTCTGTTCGAAGGAAATCCAAAGAAAAGACAAGGGATTCCTTCGGACTTTTGTCCGAAGGAAATCCAAGGAAGAATCAAAGGGTGAATTCCTTTGGACAAAATGCCTGAAGGGATTCCTTCGGACAAAATGCTCGAAGGAATTCCTTCGGACATTTTGTCCGAAGAAATTCACAAAGAGAAGGACCAAGACATGAAGACCAAAACTTGAAAACAAGATTTCCTTTGGGCAAAATGTCCGAAGGAATTCCTTCAGACATTTTGTCCGAAGGGATTCGGAAGGATTGGGAACCCGAAGAAAGGTCGAGACGAGAAACAAGATTTCCTTCGGGCGAAATGTTTGAAGGAATTCCTTCGGACATTTTGTCCGAAGGAATTGAGAAGACAAGTGAGCTCGAAGGAACCCGAAGGGCAAGTGCCCTTGCAGGGGACTATCAACGACCAAAAGGGGACCATTTCCATTCTTTCGAAAGGTCACCTTCCCTTCGGGAAGGTTCAATTTCACAAGGCCAAAGGTTCAGTTGTAGAAAGCCGAAGGATTACCAAAGTAAAGGCAGTGAAATAGCCGTTGGTTTTCGAATAGTGACAGGCCCGCAGACGTCAATTTGGATGGGATGCGTCGGCCATTGAAAGGAAACAAAAAATAGAAAGGAAAAGGGGAACAAAACAGAGAATCCAGAACACGGCCACGCACACATACGACAACATTTGGAATGTTCCAAAAGACGCACCCAACCAAGCACAAACACGAATCAGATCAGCCCAGGTGGCAAAAAGTGTCGGCAGAAGAAGTTATTGTTGCAGATGAAACAGTCTCCACCAAGTGGTCGTCAAAGAGTGCAAGCATTCAATGGCGCGTCCTGTTTTTCTTCGTTTGAGCATGGATGAGCAGACAGTCGCGTAAGTTTCATAAAGAGGAGCGGCCTTGCCATTCAAACGATCAAGCAATCCATGCTTTTGAAAAGACATTTAATATGATTTAAACGCCAAAGTCAAGGATTGCGACTACCCCAACATGGTTCCTTCACCGGACTTCCTCTTTCCAATGTATTCAATGCAACATGGGCCACTTGTTTTGGAAGGCGCCATAGTCTTTTTTTTTAATGCTATATATTGTAACCTCTTAGTAGAGGAAGATATCTCTCAACTTATATGGCGAAGCCCTGCAGGATTTTACCTTGAATCAAGATAGCATTTTTACCTCCATTTGAATTTGCACTTTTGCATGTCTATGGTTTTGTCTTGTGTTAAGTCATTTTCTTTCATGCTTTCACAGAATGATTCCAACATGTCTAGTGTATTGTGAGTTTCTTCTTTTGCAGGTCAGCAAGAAGTGTCCACAGTAGAGTAGAAGCGTATGTGAACAGGTTGCCATAGTGTGTCTTAGAACATTTCTGGTAGTTCTTCCTCCCTGTATCTCTAGAGGACCCCTTACTGAAACACTAATGCAGAAGAGTTCTCTCATGTCAAATGAAGTGTATATTAGCTTGTTCTTGATGTAAAGTGTATGTCAAAGCTAAGTAGATCAATCATTTTTTGGTGCATCACCATTTAGATAGGTTTTATTTCGGTTATATCCTTCTCCCTTTTCACCCCCCCCATTATTAGCAGTAGTAAAAGACTTTAGAGATACATCAAAGGGAGCTAGCCCTTATCTAGAGATTCTCCCCTCAGTTTTGCCGACCCATAGCAAGAGGGGAGTCTCCATTGTGCCGCGTGGAAGAGAGAAGCTCAACCTTCTGTCAAGGGTGCAACCCATAGAGTCAACAGTTTTTGGCACGTCCGGTGGGACAGTTTGTCCAAGGAGTTGAAGGATTTTTTGGTGTTCAACCAATCAGCCTTTGGAGGCATTTCAACCAACACCAATGGCGACTCCGAGTTGAATCAGCTGGTTAAGCAGTCCTGGTGCCATCAAAAAATCACATTTTTGGTATGTATAATTCCATTGCTTAGCATCATGGGCCTTGTGTTCCTTCATATAACTTTGATCAAGCTCATGTTGTTCATGGCATCACCTCAAGCAACTCTCTTGGTTGCCCTTCACCTAGTGTAAAGGAAGTAATGCTGGAATTTGAGAAGCAAGTGATGCAGGTAAACAGATTGGAGGAGCAAAATAGATATCAGCAAGAGCTTCTGTACAAAGAGGAGTGCTGGTTTAGGCAAGCTCAGGGCTTGCAATCCATGAAGGAGGAAGTAGCAAAATGGGAGAGTCCATTCATTCAAGGCAATCAGCCTTGTGTGCCTTCTCCCATTTCAAAGCAGCCCCCTCGTATTCTAAAGAAAGCCCCTCTTGTGCACCAAATCCTTTCTACCAAATAGCACTTGCTCACTCTACCTCATCTGATGCAGTAACCACTCCTCTTAATCCCTTGCACCTAGCTTTCCAACATCACAGGGCATTAAAGCAACCTCTCATGGAGACTAACCTTCTCAATTCTTTAGAGTGTCAACCCGCTCTTGATGGGAATCACCCTATATCTTTTGGAAAGCAACACATCTCTTTTGAAGCAGCACTTCCTGTGCATGAGCAGACCCTTCCCAGTCTCCCTCAACCTCCTCAAATCTTTCAGCATAGGGGTGCCTATCATAAACCAGCTCAAGGCCTTGCAGAGGATAAAGTTGTTCCCTGTTCACAAGGGAAAAGTTACTATTCCAAGGTCATGAGTTGGAAGCAAACAATGGAATCATGCGGTAGGAAAAAAGAGGAGAGGCCTATTCATTTTGATAGAAGCCTTGAAGAAGATGAAGCTACTCCTACTCATTATGATGATGCTTGTGATCTCCAAGAAAGACTCTTCCAAGAGAATACAACCAAGCAAATTGTAGAGTTGGAGTCCAAAATGAGATTCCTCAGCCAGGATGTGATGGACGGTTTAGACCAAACAACAGATTCCATGTCTGAACACACCCCATCTACACTCCTTCAAGAGAGCTATCAAGCCGCATCTGATATAGATAAAGTGTTGGCCAAATGGAAGGAAGAGAATCATTCGATTCTAGCTCAGGTTTTGCCTCCTCTTCCACATGAGTCTGTCCATCAACCCTCCACTCCATTCTTTCTCAAGGAGGAACTTGTTTTGAAAGAGGCAAGTGAAGAAGAGAGGATCCAATTTGCAGCTGCCCAAGAGGCTATCATGAGTGACAATGAAGATGAAATCATCATGGATGCTCCCTTTGAGGACATCATCAACAATGGAAAAGACACTAGTCATGCATACATGCGGATGTTCTAGCAATATGAAGAAGAGGTTGACAAACTTTATTTGTCAAGAATGGATGATGAATGATGTAAGCATGGTGAACTCTCTCCTCCCTTGTTTGATGAACTTCCTTGTTGCTTTGATGAGGAGAATGACCACGCCATAGAACCCGAGTTGGAGGAGGATCAGGAGGATGTCTTTGAAAAACTAGATACTCTGGTTTTTGAGCAAGAAAAGGATAGGCCTGTCCATCTTGATGAAAGCTTTGAAGAAGAGAGCCTTGAGCAAGAAGGTGATGTTATGTGGGATGAGCAAGCAGTTTGTGATCTCATTTCAGACATCACAACAGTCACCCTTCTTGACAGTCTCTTCAAAGAGGCAGAAGGGAACAAGTCAATCCATGATGCATATCAAGGGGGTTATGAGCTAGATGATCGCTATGGTGATGAGCTAGCAGCCATTGACTTCTTGGTGAGATACACTAGCATGAAGGGCTAGCATGAGGCAAGCTTCCAAGAGCAAAATGAATACATATATGTTGGAAGCATGTTTGACCCTGATTCATTTGGATACAAGCCAATTCAGGTGGCAGACAAGAAGAGCAAGTCACCAAATCTCCATTCCATTCAACCACTTGTCTGGGACATAAGTTTTCTTACCATGAAGGAGACTTAAGAAGTTTTCCCTTTGATCCCGGAGGGAGGCAAATGTATGTAGTTAGTTGTGCATAGTAGTTTGCTTTCAGGTTTCTTTGTTTTTCCTAAGTGCTGTTCGCACAGGTGTAGTGTTTTCTGCCTTTTTGGGTGTTGTTTTTTCCTTGTTGCTTGAGGTAAAGCTTTGTTGGTTCATAGGTCCTTACAAGGTTTTTAACTTCTCCAAGATGTGTCCTGACTCCATGCCTAATGGATTTTGAGGCTACCAGTCTTCCCAAGCATAGCATGCATGCTTCCCCAGTCACCAAATGTGTTGACCAATTTTTGGTCCTACAGGCCAAAATTGGGCACCTCCTTTTTTTTTACAGAGTCTTTCACATCCATGATTTGGCTAAGTCATCCCTCAGCTGCCTTGTGCAAAATACCCCCTGTCAGACCTATTCCATGAAAAAGCCAAGTGTTTTGTCATTTTGCTTAGTCTAGTGCAAATCAGGGTTGTGCAGAGACATTACTTGTCTACTTTTATAAGTAGAAGCGATTGAAGAACCCAAAATGGCCTAAGCAGTTCGCAAAAAAGGGCAATAGATTTCCTTCGGAGGGCACTTTGGTCAGTGGTAGGACCAAATCAGAAGTTCCGAAGGGGCATTTCAAGACCCAAAGGGCCCTTGCAGAGGGCAGTGAGCATATTCGGGAAATAGAGAAAGGGCAAAGGATTCCTTCGGATTTTCTTTCCGAAGGAAATCCAAAGAAAAGACAAGACAAGGGATTCCTTCGGACTTTTATCCGAAGGAAATCCAAAGAAGAATCAAAGGGTGAATTCCTTCGGACAAAATTCCTTCGAGAATTTTGTCCGAAGGAATTCACAAAGAGGACTGTTGATGCAATGGATTGCACTCTGGACAGGAGGCCGAGCTCCTACCTTTCACACGCAACAATGGAAACTCCCCTCTCGCCTGTGGGACCGGCGAAGCTAGAGGGAGAGTCTCTAGATAAGGGCTAGCTCCCTTCGATATATCTTTTAGGTCCTGGATTTCCTACTGCTAACAAATAAATGAAAAAGGGGGGGGTTGAAAAGGGAGAAGGATGCTGAAAATAGAACCTAAACCTAAGCTAAAAGGTGATACACCAAAAAAAGTTGATCCACTCAGCCCGAACATACACTTTTCACCAAGAAGAAGCCGTCATACACTTCATCTAATGTGGAAAACTCTTCTGTATCAGTGAGTCAGGGGTCCGTAGAGACACAGGGAGGAAGAACTATCAAAGGTGTTCTGAGACACTTTGGCAGCGTATTCACATGCGCCTATATTCCTGCTGTAGACACTTCTGGCAGACCTGCAGAAGAAGAAACTTCACAATGCACCAGACATGCTAGAATCGTTCTGTGAAAAGCATAAAAGAAAATGACTTAACACAAAAAGAAAACATAGACATATGCGT
This sequence comes from Torreya grandis, assembly GCA_037957365.1. Taxonomy (NCBI): domain Eukaryota; kingdom Viridiplantae; phylum Streptophyta; class Pinopsida; order Cupressales; family Taxaceae; genus Torreya; species Torreya grandis. The sequence goes on from JARHVA010000036.1 coordinate 7,594,943, forward strand.
GAGTGCAAGTTCAAATGGAGGTAAAAATTGCTAAGTCTTGATTCAAGGTAAAATCCCTACAGAGTTCTGCCTTACAAACCCAGAGATTTTTTGGGCAGAGCTTTGCCTTACGGGCTAAGAGATTCCTTTCTCAAAATGAGAAGTTTACAATATATAGAAAGAGGAGAAGTAAAGGCGCCGCTTTTGGAAAAGACTTTGGCGCTCTTTGACAAGTTGGCCCATGTGCGTTGAGAGCATCAGGAAGAGGCAGTCACTATTGCTGATGTCATTCTTCTAGAAGAGGCCTGCTAGAACCATGCTGTGTAATCGTCGGTCTTGACCTTGGCGTTCAAACATTAATGTGAAAGCACAGGGCGTACCTCTTTTCTGCAAACAAGACTGATCTTTCCAGATATCACGCGGTTTGTCTGCTCATAAATGCAAAGTGGAGAAAGCAGGCCGCGCCGCTTACTGTTTGCGCCATTTGATGACCCCCTGGCAAGAACTCGCCTCCCCTCGCCACTTGGACTGTTTTGTCTTTTCCTTGCCTTGTCTCTCCCTGGTTTTGTCTCTTTCTGGCTCCTCGAGGCTATCTTCTTGGCGGGTCGCTGAGTTCCTTGGGCTCTTCTTTAAGCTTTTCAAAATCAACGGCTATTTCACCGCCTTAAAATTGACGTCTGTGCACCCGTCACTGTTTGAAAACCAACGGCTAGTTCGCCGTGCTTGATTTTGACGTCTTCAGGCCCATCACCCCTTGGAATTCCTTCGGCTTTTCCTTTTCTTCGGCTTCTTGCTTTCCTTCAGCTTCTTGCTTTGGACCCTCCCGAAGGGAAGGTGTCCGTTCGGCTTTGGAGAAGTGCCTTTCTTTTTGGCCGAGAGTCCCCTGCAAGGGCACCTGCCCTTCGGGGTACTTCGGCTCCCTTGGTTTTGAAATTCTTCAGAGCTTTCCCACGGACTTTTTCCCCCAGACTTTTTCCCGCGCACTTTTTTCCCGTGGACTTTTTCCCCGCGGACAAAAAGTCTGCAAGAATTGTTTCGAGCACTTTGCCTTTGACCTTCGGAAATTCTCTCGGGCTTTTCCTCCCCTGGCCTTCCTCCGAATTTCTTCGGACTTTTTGCCCGAAGGAATTCCTTCGGACAAAAATTCCGAAGAAATTATTCTATGCCTTAGTCTTTTTATGTCTTCCTTCGGATTTTTTGCTCGTAGCCTTTCTGAATTTCTTCGGACTTTTTGTCCAAAGGAATTATGTCTTCGTCCTTTTCTCTCGACTGCCTTCAAAAGTGCCCTTCGGAAAAATTGGAGGGCACCCGGGTATTACGAAAAGTCCCGAATTCATTCTTGTATCTCCCCAAAGGGTAAGTGTTCTTCGGAAAAGTTGAAAACGACCCTTCCAAAGGTTGCTTCCTTTGCCTTAAACAAATTTCCAAAGGAAACTTCCCTTTTCGGCCTTCTTTGTGGTCTCTTTGCAAATGTTCCCTGCCCTCCGCAAGGGCACTTGAGTCCCGAACTGCCCTCCACAAGGGCACTTGAAATGGTCCATTTTGCGCCTAAGTGAGAACTTGTCTCTGCCTGCAGAGTCCGTAGAAACTCTCTACAGAGTCCGTAGAAATACCTACGGAGTCCGTAGAAATTTCCAAACTTGTGCAAAATCAAAAAAAAATGAGCTGGCTTAGAACAGCAGGGAAAGAAGGGGACCGATTTTGGCCTGTAGGACCAAAATGGTCAACAAATTGGTGACTCCCAGGGGAAGCATTCTTGCTATGCTTAGAGACCAGTTGCCTTAAAAATCCATTGGGCACGGAGTCAGAATGCAACTTTGAAGAAAGGTTAACAACAGTGTTGAGAGATCCCATAATCAATCATGAATCTTTTACCCCACACACAAAGGAAAACACACACAAGGCTAAAAACACTACTTGTGCAAACAACACTTAGGAAAAATAGGAAAAGAAACTGAAAGCAAACTACTATGTACAGCTAACCAAGTATATTTGCCTCCCTCCTGGATCAAAGGGAAAATTTTTTAAGTCTCTTTCTTGGCTAGGAAACTTATGGTGCCAGACAAGTGGCTGAATGGAATGGAGACTTGGTGACCTGCTCCTCTAGCCTGCCACCTTGATTGGCTTGCATCCGAGTGGATCAGAATCAAACATGCTTCCAACATATATGTACTCTTCTTGTTCTTGGAAGCTTGTTGAATGCTGGCTCTTCATGCTAGTGCATTTCACCAAAAAATCAATCGTTGTTGGTTCATCACCATAAGTCCTTTGATATGCACAGTCCCTTTGCAATGCATCATGAAATGGATCGTCTCCTTCTACCTCGTTGAAGATCCTGTCAAACTCATCCTCTGCTCCCTCATGGCCTTCTTGAAGAAGGGTGACTGTTGTGATGTCTGAAATAGAATCACAAACTGATTACTTATCCCACAGAACATCACCTTCTTGTTCAAGGCTCTCTTCTTCAAAACTGTCCTCAAGGTGAACAGGTCTCTCCTTTTCCTGCTCAAAGATCAGAGTCTCTAGTTGTTCAAAAACATCCGTCTGATCCTCCTCCAATTCAGGGTCCTTGGCATAGTCGTCCTCCTCATCGAAGCAACAAGGAAGTTCATCAAACAAAGGAGGAGAGAGCTCACCATGCTTACGTTCCTCATATTGCTGGAACATCTGCATGTATGTATGACCTGCGTCTTCGCCATTGCTGATGATGTCTTCAAAAGGAGCCTCCATGATGATTTCATCTTTTTTGACATCCATGATAGCCTCTTGGACAATTGCAGATTGGATCTTCTCTTCTTCACTCGCCCCCTGCAAGACAGGTTCCTCCTTGAGAAGGGATGAAGTGTAAGGCTGATGGTTAAAATCATGTGGAAGAGGAGGTAATCCTTGAGCTAGAATCGAATGATTCTCCTCTTTCCACTTGGCCAGCACTTCATCTATATCAGGTGTGGCCTGATAGCTCTCTTGGAGGTATGTAGACGGGGTGTGTTCAGGCATGGATTCTGTTGTTTGGTCTGAACCGTCCATCACACATTGGCTGAGGAATCTCGCTCTGGACTCCAACTCTGCAATTCTCCTGGCTATATTTTCTTGGAAGAGCCTTTCTTGGAGGTCACAATCATCATCACGATGAGTGGGAGCAGCTTCGTCTTCTTCAAGGTTTTGACCAAAACCTTTCTCCTCCTCTTCCTTTCTGCCCCATGATTCCATTGTTTCCTTCCAACGCATGACCTTGGGATTGGAACCTTCCCCTTGTGAACAGGGAGTAACTTTATCCTCTCTAAGGTCCTGGGCTGGTTCATGACTTTCCTTCTTCCAAAATAGAATTTGGAGATCATGTTGAAAGACTTGAGGAGGTTGGGGAAAATTTGGGAGGGTCTGCTCATATATAAAAAGAGCTGCCTGAAGAGAGGCATGCTGGAAAGCTAGGCGCACGAGATTAAGAGTAGGATCGATTGATGCATCGGATGAGCTAGAATGAGCAAGCGCTATCTAATAGAAAGGATTTAGTGCACAAGAGGGGGCTTTCTTTAGAATAGAAGGGGGCGCGCAAGGCTAACTGCCTTGCATGAATGGATTCTTCCATTTTGCTACCTTCTCCATGGATTGCAAGGCCTGAGCTTGCTTGAACAAACACTCCTCTTTGTACATCAGCTCTTGCTGATATCTATACTACTCATTCGATCTGTCTATCTCCATCACCTATTTCTCAAACTCTAGTGCTACTTCCCTTATTGTTGAAGGGCAACTAGGAGAGCTGCTTGAGGTGATTCCATAAATATTTTGAGCTCGATCGAAGTCATATGAAGGAAAACAAAGTCCATGATGCTGGACGGTGGAATTATACATACAAAAATAAGATTTCTAATGGCACCAAAACTGCTTAACTAGTTGATTCAACGTGGAGTCGCCATTGGTGTTGATAAAAAAGCCTCCAAAGGCTGGTTGGTTGAAGAACACACCAAAAATTCTTCAACTCTTTGGACACAACTTGTCCTGGTTGGTCCCACCAGGCGTGCCAAAAACTGTTGACGCAGTGGATTGCACCCTGGACAGGAGGCCGAACGCCTGCCTTCCACACGCAACAATGGAAACTCCCCTCTCACCTGTGGGACCGGCGAAGCTAGGGGGAGAGTCTCTAGATAAGGGCTAGCTCCCTTCGATGTATCTTTTAGGTCTTGTATTTCCTACTGCTAACAAATAAATGAAAAAAGGGGGGTTGAAAAGGGAGAAGGATGGTGAAAACAAAACCTAAACTTAAGCTAAAAGGTGATACACCAAAAAAGGTTGATCCACTCAGCCCGAACATACACTTTTCACCAAGAAGAAGCCGTCATACACTTCATCTAATGTGGAAAACTCTTATGTATCAGTGAGTTAGGGGTCCGTAGAGATACAGGGAGGAAGAACTATCAAAAGTGTTCTGAGACACACTTTGGCAGTCTATTCACATGCACCTATATTCCTGTTGTAGACACTTCTGGCAAACCTGTAGAAGAAGAAACTTCACAGTGCACCAGACATGTTGGAATCGTTCTGTGAAAAGCATAAAATAAAATGACTTAACACAAAAAGAAAACATAGACATATGCATGAGTGCAAGTTCAAATGGAGGTAAAAATTGCTAAGTCTTGATTCAAGGTAAAATCCCGATAGAGTTTTGCCTTACAAACCTAGAGATTTTTTGGGCAGTGTTGGGGGATCAAACCAACAATAGATTACAATTGTGACAGCAATAAACGCGAAATTAAATCAGATTGACAAGTAATTAGAATGATAATAGCAAGAACAAGAGATACAAGAAAACATCCTGAAAACTTGTATTAACAAACTCTTTACAAAAGGAATACAATTGAAGAAAGCTTCTTTCTTCCACACCTCTCCTAGATGTATAGATCTCTCAATAGATCTCTATTCCTCAAGAGCTATCTCTCTCAAGAACAATCAACTCCAACAAGCCTGGATTGATTCAATTCTGTACTGTTCTTCTACAATTACAATAATAAGCTAGGAAGATCTAATCCTTCATATAGAATTAGAAGACTTGAGCATGTACTTCCAACAAACAGTTAAACCACTTAAACAAGGGCTCTAAAAATAGTAATGCTAATAATAGAGACGCAAGCTTGAGTCCACAACTCAAACTTATCATGCAAACACTCGCTTCTGTCCACGGAAATAGCTTTCTGGACACGCAGGTAACCGACGTCGGTTCCTGCTGCTTGTCTGTGACCGCCGTCGGCCGATTCTCTGCCGACGTCGGCGTCTCTGCAACTGCCTGTGACCGACGTCGGTCGCTCCTGACCGACGCCGGTGTCTGTGTAGACCCGAACCTGATAAAGAATGCTCCTTGGTGAAGTTTTTAGCTCCACACCCTAACAGGCAGAGCTTTGCCTTACGGGCTAAGAGATTCCTTTCTCAAAATAAGAAGTTTACAATATATAGAAAGAGGAGAAGAAGTAAAGGCGCTGCTTTTGGAAAAGACTTTGGCGCTTTTTGACAAGTTGGCCCATGTGCGTTAAGAGCATCAGGTAGAGGCAGTCACTATTGTTGATGTCATTCTTCTAGAAGAGGCCTACTAGAACCATGCTGTGTAATCGTCGTTCTTGTCCTTGGCATTCAAACATTAATGTGAAAGCACGGGCCGTGCCTCTTTTCTACAAACAAGATTGCTCTTTCCAGATATCATGTGGTTTGTTTGCTCATAAATGCAAAGTGGAGAAAGCAGGCCGCGCCGCTTACTGTTTACGCCATTTGATGACCCCCTGGCAATAACTCGCCTCCCCTCACCACTTGGACTATTTTTGTCTTTTCCTTGCCTTGTCTCTTCTTGGTTTTCTCTTTCTAGCTCCTTCGGCCCTCGGGGCTATCTTCTTGGCGGGTCGCTGAGTTCCTTGGGCTCTTCTTTAAGCTTTTCAAAATCAACGGCTATTTCACCACCTTAAAATTGATGTCTGCGCACCTGTCACTATTTGAAAACCAACGGCTAGTTCACCGTGCTTGATTTTGATGTCTTCGGGCCTGTCACCCCTTGGAATTCCTTCGGCTTCTTGCTTTGGACCCTCTCGAAGGGAAGGTGTCCCTTCGGCTTTGGAGAAGTGCCTTTCTTTTTGGTCGAGAGTCCCCTGCAAGGGCACCTGCCCTTCGGAGTCCTTCGGCTCCCTTGGTTTTGAAATTCTTCAGAGCTTTCCCACGGACTTTTCCCTGCGGACTTTTTCCCGCAGACTTTTTCCCGTGCACTTTTTCCCCGCGGACAAAAAGTCCGCAAGAATTGTTTCAAGCACTTTGCCTTTGACCTTTGGAAATTCTCTCGGGCTTTCCCTCTCGCGGCCTTCCTCCGAATTTCTTTGGACTTTTTGCTCGTAGCCTTTCCGAATTTCTTTGGACTTTTTGTCCAGAGGAATTCCTTAGGACAAAAGTCCGAAGGAATTATGTCTTCATCCTTTTCTCTTGACTGCCTTCAAAAGTGCCCTTCGGGAAAATTGGAGGGCCCCCGGGTATTACGAAAAGTCCCGAATTCATTCCTGTATCTCCCCGAAGGGTAAGTGCTCTTCGAGAAAGTTGAAAACGACCCTTCCGAAGGTTGCTTCCTTTGCCTTAAACAAATTTTTGAAGGAAACTTCTCTTTTCGGCCTTCTCTGTGGCCTCTTTGCAAATGTTCCCTGCCCTCCGCAAGGGCACTTGAAATGGTCCATTTTGTGCCTAAGTGAGAACTTGTCTCTACCTGTAGAGTCCGTAGAAACTCTCTGTAGAATCCGTAGAAATACCTGCGGAGTCCGTAGAAATTTCTAGACTTGTGCAAAATAAAAATAAAATGAACTAGCTTAGAACAGCAGGGAAAGAAGGGGACCAATTTTGGCCTGTAGGACCAAAATGGTCAACAAGGACCAAGACATGAAGACCAAAACTTGAAAACAAGATTTTGTCCTAAGGAATTCAAAAGGATTGGGAACCTGAAGAAAGGCCGAGACGGGAAACAAGATTTCCTTCGAGCAAAATGTCTGAAGAAGGAATTGAGAAGACAAGTGAGCCCGAAGGAGCCCGAAGGGCAAGTGCCCTTGCGGGGGACTATCAACGACCAAAAGGGGACCATTTTCATTCTTCCGGAAGGTCACCTTCCTTTCGGAAAGGTTCAATTGCTAGAGATCCACATTGATACATCTTACAGGAACCAACCTTCTCTAGAGGTTCTTACCATTGAGGCACCCACCCTCGTGAGAAGATCTCATTGTTTCAATCACAGAAAAGATTAGCCATTTCAGCACGTCTTCGATTTTGGGTGCAACTCCAAGTTGACAACAGTTTTTGGCACGCCTGGTGGAACCACAGTTTTTGGCACGCCCAATTGGACCACAAAAAAGTTCTTTGCATAGATTTTTCACAGCAGCAGAGGATAATTATCTACATCTAGTTGCATAATTCATAGCATCATTTAGGGAATCCGTTCATGCCAAAGGTTACCACAAGATTAGTAAGTAAAGGTATTCCCTTTGAATTTGTAACTTATAAAAGAGCAAGGTCTAGGAGGGCGAATCCATATCCTCAAAGAGAATATTTACCTCATCATCCTATCGTTCTAAACACTGCAATCCCCACCATCCAAATGGTCGTTAAAAATCAAGTGTTTGCTCCATTCAATAAGGAAAGTCCATTGAATCTAGCACAGTTAGACGACATTCCTGTATCTACCACCTCAAACAACCCCTATTGAGCATATCCAGAATGTGGCTAATCTTTGTTCAGTTCATAATGTTGTTGAAGATAATGTTGCTATCAGATTGCTTGTTGCTTCTTTCAAAAGAAAAGCATTATAGCGGTATAGAACCCTCCCACTTAGATCCATTTCCACTTGAGATGAATTGGGTGCAGCCTTAGTCAAGTAGTTTGAAGACAAATTGGATCACTTATCTTTAGTTGAGCAATTAACTGCCATATAGAGAGCTCCTCATGAGTTCATGTCCAATTTTAGTCTCAGATTCTAGAAGACATGGACCACGATACCGGTTCTGATTAGGCCATCCTCTAAATATGCATTTTTGTATTTTTTGAAAGCTCTTAATTCTAACATTAGTGTGATGATACAGTCAATGGGTGGTACTACTTTGCCAAATGCTTATGAAGTTGCAATAAGGGTATAAAATAGTTTGGTACAAGCAGGTAAACTTTCTTCAAGACCTCCAATGCCCATATTTTCAAAAATAAGTTCTGTACCAGCCCTTCAAGTTCCTTAAATTCCATCCTTAACTCATATTCCAGCACCTCCAGTTCCTATTGCAGCCCCTACTAGTCAAGCTAGTGAGATAGGAGAGTTGAAAAGTTTGCTACAATCTTTTGGAAATGAAATAGTACAACTCAAAAGGCAACAATTTTAGTCAAATAGGCCCTATCAACAACAAAATCAGAACAACTATCAGTCCTTCAAAAATCAAAGGTCTCCTTATCAGGGTTTCAGAGAAAATAGACCACCATATCAAGCACAAGGAGCCATAACTCCAGCTAAGCCATATGCTGCTCTTGATCCGAATGCTCCTTCCATTTCAAAAGCCATTGTTCCAACCCCACCTCAAAATAATTTGGTGCAAGATTCAGGTTGGCAGCTCTCAAATCTCAATGATGCTCAAAACCAAGCCTTGGTATCACAGAACATTACTATGCCACAGATGACACAAGAGTTCTCTTTTCAAGGAGGTCAATATCAAGATACAGGTTTGACATCACAAGGGATGACTCATCAAGTTCAAGGGTAGCTTGATGCTATTAATGTAAATTGGCAGGTTGATGATCATGTTTTTACTCAAAATGTTAAAACTAACAATTCAAGTGGTCAAGTTATAGCTATAACCTATCAGAGAATTAAAAGAAGCTCTGTTGAGGAAGCTCAAGCGGTAGCGAATACTTCAAATGCTCTTAGTATTATTGCTCAAAGTACAAAAGAGCAGCTTGCTGCTCCTACAACCCAAAAAAACAGAATATAGAGGTTAGTAAAGTGCAACAAATACTTCTAATTCGTAAGCAACAAGTACCACAAAAAACGTAATCAAAGGTTAGTGCATCTCAATTCAGTATTGTAGATCAAATGAAAAAATCTAAGATCAACATTAACATATGAGATTCTCTTGCAATTCCAAGGCAAAAGAATAAACTCATTCAAGAACTTTTAGTTCTTGAATTGTCTCCAAAACCGGTTGAAAAAGGTGTTGTAGTGACGAATTCGGATCAACCAACTAAGCAACAGATGCGGCAAGGAGATAAGATGTCAAAAGTGGACAAAATTGAGGTAAAAATGAAGAAAACTCCCCCTTTTTATCTTTCTTTGATAGTGGGTGATACTTTTGTTCATAATTGTATGGTGGATAATAGAGCTAGCAGTACAGTAATATCCAAATAGATTGTAGACATGCTCGACCTTGTTTATGAGTTGAATACTAAAGGGGTATTGTAGTTGGATGGTTCACCAGCAAAGATGGTAGGCATTATCAAAGATTTGAAATTGACATTACATGCTTGTCCTAACGTTACTATTTAACAGGATGTTGTAGTGGTGGACTTGTCTCCTTATTTCGTTATGTGTCTTTCAAGGGACTTCACCTCAAAGATTGGGAGATATTTATCAGCTGATTGGACCTATTTGTTGTTCAGAACCAGATATGGTACAAAGAGAACAATTCATTCAGAGCCTATTGCACATATTCATATGGAGCCTTATATGCCAAATGTGGTCAATGCAAATTGTATCATCTCAGATGAAATATTACAAACTAGTGATGTAAAAAAGGACTCACCTTTGGATGGAGTTCCAGATTTGTTTTTTGATGAGTGGGCTTCCACCTTGCATGAGCATGATCCCTACAAGCTGATTGAAGAGGAAGGTCTTAGTGTGTATTATCTTCATGAGAATGAAGCACCAATTCCAACCATGGTCAAAGAAGACGAATCGAATGAAGGCTTGTGGCAATTGTACTTTGATGGATCAAAAAATAAGCATGGAATCGGAGCTGGAATGATGTTAATTTCTCCTACAGAACAAAGGTATTTCTCCTCTATTAAATTTTAATTCAATTGTTCAAATAACGTTGTTGAATATGAAGCACTAGTTCACGGTTTGCAGTGGGCTAGGAAGATGAAAATAAATTATTTGCAAGTGCTTAGAGATAGTGAACTTGTAGTCCACTAAGTAAATTGTTTGAATATATGCAAGAATATGTTGCTTAAATATTACAGACACAGAGTTTGGGATTTACTTGAAGATTTTTAGGGTTTTAATATTTAGGCAATACCAAGAGATATGAATAAACATGCTGATAGGTTAGCTGTTGTTGGGGCACAATTTAATATTCTAGCTGATGTAAGCAGTGACATTTTTCAATCACATATAAAAGTAGTTGTAAGGTCCTCTGTTTCAGATAACCAAGAAAATTGGCAGGTGTTTGAAAATGACAATCAAATTATGAGATTTTTGCAAGAAGATGCTGAGTTTTCTTTAAAAAATCAGCAAAAACACTTACATCAGTATGGTGATCAAATTGTACAACTAAAAATGAATAGGCTACCCAAGGGATTGATCACTCTTGAAAATATTTTCAGTGAAGATGATGAGCTATGGAAAGAGAAACCATCATTGTCAACAAAGGAAGAGCACTATGCCAATGTAGAGATTGTAGCTGGTAAAATTTTGAAATTGGGCAAGGTATGCACTCCACAAAAGAAAACTTTCATTGATTTATGCACGAGTTTTGCTGATATATTCGCATGGCAGTATAGTGATCTCAAAGGTTTTGATCTAAGTTTGGCTCAACACACCATTGAGTTAGAAGAGGAAACTAAACCAACGAGACAAAGACAAAGGCCAATCAATCCAAAGCTTGAGCCTTTGATGAGAGATGAGCTTCACAAGTTCATAGAATCAACTATTATATTTTCAATCAGGCACTCAACTTGGGTGGTGAACTTCGTTCCAGTACGAAAAAAGAATGGTGAGATTCATGTGTGTTGATTTTCGTGATTTAAATAGGGGTTTGCTTAAAGACCACTATCCATTGCCATCAATGGAAAAAAATTTACAACTTGTTGCAGATTCAGAGAGGTTTTCATTGTTGGCTGGACATAGTGGTTACAATCAGATTTTGGTCAAAGAAGAGGACCAATTCAAGACAGCTTTCACGACTAAGTGGGAGACATTTGGAGCCATGGATATGGCCTTCCAAGGCCTTCTTAACAGGTTTGTGCTTGTTGATTTAGATGATATAACAGTTTTTTCAAAAGATGCAGAAGATCACATGATTCATCTCAAACAAGTTTTTGAAAGGTGTAGGCAATTTGAGATATCTCTAAATCCCCAAAAATGTGTATTTTCAGTTCATGAAGGTAAGCTTCTTGGACATGTTTCAAAGCATGGTTTAAACATAGATTTTGAAAGGATTCATTTTATTCTTGCACTCTCCTTGCCTAAGAACAAAAAGGCTTTGCAAAATTTATTTGAAAAAGTCAATTTTATAAGGAGATACATTTCATATTTCGCTACTATAGAAAAACCACTTACAGTGATGCTAAAGAAGAATCAAAACTTCAACTGGTCCAAGGAGGGAGTAAAAGGGTTTGAAGATGTTAAAAAACCATATCAAGTGCTCCTACGCTTTTAAATCCAAATTTTACGAAAGATTTCATTTTGTATACATATGCTAATATGGACACCATTTCATGCATCCTTATGCAGCAAAATCATGAAGATTTGGAGCAACGAATAACTTTCTATAGCCAAGGCTTGGAGGAGTATGAAATAATGTATTCTTTTGTTGAAAATCATGCCCTTTCAGTTATAAGATCTTTGAAGAAATTTAGGCACTTGTTGTCTAATAATAAAATACATCTAATGGTTGCTCATCCAAGCATCAAAAAAATTCTTTTGAACAAAGACATAAATGAGAAGAGAGCTGGTTGGATAACCAAGGTAATGGAATATGACGTGAAAATTAGGGTTACAAAGTTGGTTAGAGGTAAAAGACTTTGTGAGCATCTAGCTCAGGGCTTGCAAGAAACTAATGACGTTATTTTAGTGTCAAATGATGAAGAGATTGTTGTTGTTCACACCTCACTTTCTAGCTGGTTTTGTGATTTGGTAAGCTATCTGCAAGATGGTTTTTACCTTTCTCACCTAAGTGCTTAAAAAAGAAGGTATTTCAGATTGCAATCAATTACATTCTTGCTCGTTGACAGTGTTTTGTTCAAAAAGGATATTAATAGAATGTTACTAAGGTGTGTGGAACCAAGCCAAACTCAAAGATTACTTGAAGAATTCCATGATGGACATGGTGGACACGTTTTCGCAAGAACTACAACACTTAAAATCATGAGAGGTGGGTACTGTTGGCCTACTATATTTGGCGATTGCCATACATGGGTTAGGAAGTGCAAACAATGTGCTATGTTTGTAGGAAAAGTTAAACTTGCAGCGTTGCGCCTTCAACCAATTGTAGTGGATCAACCTTTTGTCCAGTGGGGATTGGACTTTATTGGTTTCATTAATCCTCCTTCGAGTTCAGGGCATAAGTGGATTCTAACAACTACAGATTACTTCACATGTTGGACGGAAGGAATTGCATTGAAAGAAGCAAACAAAACTAGCGTTCTTGATTTCTATGAAAGTCTGCTTACTAGGTTTGGATTTCCTTCAACCATTATTTTTGACAATGCAATGGCTTTTATGGGATCTAGGATCAACCAATGGGTTGTCTAACACGGAGTTTATCTCAGCACTTCATCGAACTATTATCCACAAGGAAATGGCCTTGTTGAATGTACAAACAAGAACCTCTTGAGGATCATATGAAAGACTATTGAAGACAATCAAAGGTCATGGCATCTCAAGTTGAAGTCAGCTCTATGGGTTGATAGGATCACCTACAAGAGTTCAATAGCCAACTCTCCATACAAGCTAGTCTATGGTAAGGAATCAAAGTTACCTATTTCTCTTAAGTTTTCAGCTTTAGAACTAATGCATCAACTTGAGTTGTTGGAGAATGAGCCTATGGAAATCAGGTATGCAGAGCTTATAGAGTTGGAAGAGACAAGACATCAATCCATGCTAGCCATGGAAAGTCATCAGGCACATGTGAAAAGAACATTTGACAAAGGAGCTTCCTCACGAAGTTTCAATGAAAGAGATTTGGTCCTGAAGTGGGATGAGGATCAAGTCAAACCAGGTAGGCACTCGAAGTTTGATTCCCTTTGAAGTGGCCCATACACGATCTCCAATTGTAAATCCCACAACGCCTTTCAACTTGCCAAGATGGACAGCCAAGAGCTTCCAATCCCAGTCAATGGGATACATCTGAAACATTGCTATTGAAGAGCAAAGCTCTATGTACATAGTTGTTTTTGCTTTCCTCCAAGTGATGTTCAAGCACAGTGGTTTGCTTCAATTTTGTTCAATAAGTGCTTGTTTGCACATTTGCTTCTTAGTTTTTTTGTTTTCATTTTTTTCCCTTCTTTTTTGAGGGAGAAAGGTTACTTTAGCCAAGTTCAAGAGGAGATTTTTAGTCAGAAATCAGGTTCACCATTGAGGAGTTTGAATAGCAACTCTATGGTCTAAGTTCTCTAGCATAGCAGGCATGCTTCTCAGTAGAGTCACCAAAAATGTTAACAATTTTGCCCCCCACGGGGCAAATTGTCACCCCTACTATTCAGAACTTTGCTATGGTGCCAAGTTTGTCTTCTGAATCAATTTTGGAGTCCTTAAATGACCATTTACAGCCACCCAAGTGGCCATCTACAACCAGGGGAATTTTAGTCATTCAGAGGTTTCCAAGGAGCTTGCTTGATTACAGCCAAATGTGCAAATACAGTCAAGATATACAAGCTTTAAGTTTATTTATTTTGTCTTCCCAAGGAATTTTTTGGGATATAAGAGGTGGACTATTTATTCGGACATTTTGTCTGAGAGAAAGAGCTCTCAAAGGACTGTGTAAAAGTCCAAAAAAATGACTAAGCGACACTTGTTCAAGGCTTATTTTCTTCAGACTTTTTGTCGAAAAGAAAGGAGAAAAGCACAGTTGAGAATACCGATTTTCAAGTCAAGACAAAAGTTTCGAAAGACAGTTTCAAAAAGCATGGGTGCCCTACAAAAAGCCCAGGTGCCCTACAATTCTTCCGAATGATACTTTTGAAGGCAGACATGCCCTTGCGGAGGGCACTTGTTCGGTGAAATGGACCTTTTCATTTCTTTTGAATGGCACTCCTGGAAGACAGAGCCCTTGCGGAGGACCTCTGGGCATCGCGTAGGGACATTTACAATTTCCCTGAAGGGTATGTGCCCTTGCGGGGGACACTTCAAGCACGAAGAAGACCTTGGCAAAAATTCCAAAAGACAAAATTCATTTTTTCGAAGGACACCTACGCTTGCGGAGGGCACTTGGTCAGTGGCAGGACCCTTTCAAAAGTTCCTAAGGGCATTATTGGGAAGCAGAAGCCCTTGCGGAGGGCACCTCCATAAAGCAAGGACAAAAGCAAAGTTCTCGAAGGGCACTTGCCCTTCGGGGAAAAGATAGCCAAAGGAGACGAATTTCTTTGGACTTTTTGTCCGAAGGAATTCCTTCAAACTAAAAATCCAAAGAAATTCGGGAGGATAAAAACCAAAAAAAAAAAAAAACAAAGGCAAAGAAGGATCCTTCGGAATAATTGTCAATCAGGAAATCCGTGGGAATTTGAACTCAGCAAAAGTCCGAAAAAAATCATAGGGCAAGACATAAAAAGTCTAAAAGAATAAATTTGGGGAAATTGGAAAGGAAACGAATTCCTTCGAACTTTTTGTCTGAAGGAATAAGGACAGTTTCAAAAACCCTGATAGAAAAGACAAGGGTGTAAGCAAAGGCCAAAAAAGAGAAAAGAAAATGCCAAGCCTGGGAAAGAGAAGAGACAGAGAGTCCTTCGGACAAATTGTCCGAAGGATGAAAACTAAAATAAAGCCTGAATCCTAAATTAAAGTAGAACACGGGAAAAGCTAGAGAAAACACGAAGTGAACTGAGCATGATCAATACCATGAATAGAGACATAAGCCCAAACAAGACTGAGCCAAAACTAAACAAGAAGTAAGACAAACATAGAAATAAAAACATGAACAATGATTAAAGCAGAACATGGAAAAAGCCAGAGAAAACACGAAGTGAACTGAACATGATCAATAACATGAACAAAGACGTAAGCACAAACATGACTGAGCCAGAACTGAACAAGAAGATAAATGCAAAAATAGAAGCATGAGCAAAGATTAAAGCAAAATTGAACATGGACATAAGCATGAACAGTAAATAAAACCAACGTAGAATAAAGACAAAGGCAAGATAAACAAAGATTATGCACAGACTAACATGAAGTGACTCCAATGAAGTGAATGTGTTTAAGAAAGCAAGCACACTTCAGTTCTGAAAATAGAGTTATCTTGCATGGTGAACAGACAAAGCGTTAAATGTTTCAAACAGCTAGAATTCCATGCACGCACTCTCGCTTGTCTCATTTGCTCGAAACGTTTCGATGGTTCAAACGTAATTCTTAATTTGGCATTTGCATTAATTTCATGCAAAGGGGAGACTTTCAAATGTTCTAGCAGTTCGAGTGAATTCGACTACTCTTGTTTTGAAGTTGACTAGTTTTCAAGTCAAGACATATATTCGTAGGTGTCATGCATCCAAAGCTTGTCTTCTTCTTTTTTCAACACAAGGAATTTTCATGCAAGATAAAATAGACTTTTGTAAAGGCTGAGTTGGTTTGAGTTTACTCTCTCTATTTTCAACGCCAATCTTTTGGCTTGTTGTAAATTTATATATTAATGGTTTTTCATCTTTGTAAAATATATCACTTTCTTGGTAAGATTAGACTCTGCCATTGGTGAGTTGTGTAACCTCTTCAATCAATAAAAAGATTGTACTTTCATATTTCAAGTGCTGGCATAGCGTACATTCGTTCAACAATTTGCATACGTGGTAGATTTATCTCCCTTCCCAAATTCTGATTCGTACCTAATTGCTAGCTCACAATGTTATACAAGTCATGTTCAGTGTTTTATATGTCTTTTGCTGAAGCTGCAAGTGGATGTTAAGTTGCTACAAAGTGTCTTGTATCAGACCTCTTTCCATCATTTTCCCTCACGTTTTTGTCATTAAATCGAACCTTCTTATGAAATATTTATGCATAGTGAACAATTGAAATCAAAGGTCTTCCTTTTCCCTTGTTTGATTCAGTGTTCAAGGTTTCGTAGAGTGGATCAACATTTTGGTGTATCATTGTCATTAGGTAGGATTTCTCTTTCATGTTTCTTTCTCCCTTTTCCATGGTAGATTCGCAGCACAAAGTAGAGATCCACATTGATACATCTTATAAGAACCAGCCTTTTCTAGAGGTTCTTCTCACCATTGAGGCACCCACCCTCCTGAGAAGATCTCATTGTTTCAATCGGAGAGAGGATTAGCCATTTCAACACGTCTTCGATTCAGGGTGCAACTCCAAGTTGACAATAAGTCTTGCTAGAAAAACATGCTCTACTTTATTCTGTTGGCAGGTGATACATTCTATGATGTATTGGAGGACTTCCCCCTTGAGTCCTTTCCAAAAGGACATGTCCTTTATCTACTTGTAAGTCTTGAAATATTTTGGGTGACCAGTTAAGGGTGTATCATGGACAACCTTCAAGACTTTGCTTTTCATCTTTGATTCAAGAACTAAATAGATCTTATTCTTGTAGATGATGAGGTCATCAATTGCCTTGTACCTACCATTTTGTACTTTGCCCTCAAGGATCTCATTAGTGAAATCATTTTTGGCATACTTTGCTATTATTAACATTTTTTTATCCGCAAAGATTACAAACATAGAACACAAAAAAGGCTTTTTAGATAAATTATCTGCCACCACATTATTTTTACCTTTTACATATTATGTATCAAAATTATAAGCTTGAAGCTTACTCACCCACTTTTGTTGCGTATCATTTAAGTCCATTTGGTTGAGAAAAAGCTTCAAACTGTTGTTATCAGTCTTGACCACAAATCTGCCACAAACCACCATTGTCAGAATTTCGCTAAGGCATGCATGATAGCCACCATTTCTTTGTCATAGATATAAAGTCCATGCTCTGTCTATTTCAATTTTCGACTTTCAAAGGCAATAGGATGTTCCTTTTGCATTAAAACAACCCTTATTCCTTCCCTTGATGCATCACATTCTAATACAAAAGGAATAGAGAAATTTGGAATAACAAGTACTCATTACCTCCTTCAGCGTTTCAAATGTGTTTTGGGTTGATTCTAGCAAGTACTGGGCAAGTACTCATTACCTCCAACTGTTCAAATGTGTTTTGGGTTGATTCTATAATGTCCCCTTTTTCAAAATTAGAATAGTATTATTACTAAAATAGAAAATATTTATAAATACTTAAATAAAATAATAATAGTCTAATTTGCTTTCACTTAAGTTGGGGCCTTTTAAGGGACATGGGCTTATTCATCGCTTAAGTGATTTTAAAAGCAAATTGATGTTATAATTCATGTTCCTTTCCCTCCAATTTGGGTGCTCCACTTGGAGAGTGAGTATTTAAGGGGAAGAGGATTCATTTGAGAGGATCATGCTAAATTAGATAATTGGAATTCTAAGCTTGAATCACGAAACACTTAGCTTATTCATTATAAGGACGAAAACCCTTCAATGGGAGTTGGAGCAAGGATTGAAACCCTTGTATTCAACTAGGGCATCCTCATTTGGGGAATTGAATTGAACTTAATTGGATTGATTTGTAGAAAAACACTATTTCCAGGCGGTGAATATACTTAGGGCAGTGCCTAGGGTTCGATAGGAAATTGCAAGTTTCCTAGGGTTGGGCGAGCTAGTTTTAGGCTCTAATTTTGGCCATTCATGAAGCCAAATGATTATTTGTAAGTCAATTGGTATTTTTAATAATTTTTTCATCTAGGGTGAGTGGATTAGGGCACTATTTTGAGGGTTTTATAAGCAATTTTCAAGCTTAAAGAATATTCTAAAATTTCTATAATTATTTCAGTATTTATCCTTAATGTTTGAGGATATTTTTCAGCGTTCTTAGATTGAGAAAAACACCAAAAATCAGTAATTAATTCGCTATTTTTTTCTACATTTTTGGCATCAAAGTGGTTGAGTTTGAGGTGGATTTATGCCCTAATGTTCATGATAATATTCAATAATTTTTAGAATAAATAAATATTATTTTGTGGCGATTTTGGCCTCTTTCCAGCATTTTAAAAATTACTACAGCAGCTAGGGTTTGCATAAAAATAAAAAAATTAAATATTTGCTAGGGTTTGTGGAAAAACCCTATGTTCAGTTGAAAGCCCCAAAAAGGGATATTACAGTGGTAGCAGAGCCAAAATCTTGGCTAGCTGTGGAGTGAGAGTGATTACAAGGGATTGAAAACCTAGGTTCTTGCCAAAAGAGGAATGCAGAGATCCCATTCAAAAAGTGGGAATGAAGAAGAGGATAGTGGATGAAGCCATGGATGATTTGTTGCAAGCTATGGAGAATTATCAGAGGGAACTAAGAGTAATAGGCCCCAAGGATTTGATGAAGGTTGTAGGGTTTAGCCATAGACATCAAGAGTCTCCCTTAGAAAAAGAAAAAAGAACTGCAGAAGTGATGAAGGCTTCATCACCTCAAAGGAATTCACCATTGACAATAAGGGAAGCAAGAGAAATCGTGGGGCACGAGACCAAGGAAGAAGGGAAATCAGATTTGCAAGATTGGGGAAAGAATGTTGTGATTAAAGCTCAATTGTTGAAGGATAATATTGACAAATCACTTGCAGATATATGTCAGAAAAATCAGACTTGCAAGATTGGGGAAAGAATGTTGTGATTAAATCTCAATTGTTGAAGGATAATATTGACAAACCACTTGCAGATATATGTATATCTGCAAGTGGTTTGTCAATATTATCCTTCAACAATTGAGATATAATTTGTCAATATTATCCTTCAACAATTGAGATGTGATTATATCTGCAACTGGTTTGTCAGTATTATCCTTCAACAATTGAGATTTAATCACAACATTCTTTCCCCAATCTTGCAAATCTGATTTCCCTTCTTCCTTGGGTTTGTGCCCCACGATTTCTCTCTCTTCCCTTATTGTCAAGGGTGAATTGCTGATATATGGAAAGCTCAATTGACATGTGTGTGAAAAAGAAATGGAGAATCACAAGGATGGAAGGGTTTCCACCACTCCATTTCACCAAAGGAGGACAAGCTTGTTGTTGGTAGCCCAAGGTATGACAATGATATTTTACTAACTACTAATGATTGCATGCATAAACAAAATAAAGAGGAAGTCAAGGATGCAAACACATCACTTGTTGAATGCAGAATTGAGAAAGTTGTTCATATTCAGCTCATGCTCGTCATTCCACCAAGGAATGACACCATGCTACAATACCCATGGTATGAAAGGTTTGGTAACATATCAATTTCATTATTTCACACTATGCCATTTCAGATTTGTTCTCCTCATAAGAAGCATGCTAAAGGGGGGGTCAAATAAGGCATACAGTTTACAACATGGGGCATGCGGACCCTGGGTTCAAGTTGATAATTGTTGTGGCCAAAGGGGGTGGGATCTTGAGAATATTCTGAGATCTACAAAGGGTAACAATTCTGAATTTCATATATCTGCAGTTGTCCCTTTCATTAAAGGGAAAAATCAGAGTTGATTTCAAATAAGGTTTGCTGATTTCAGATTTGAGGTCCAAGGTATGATTCCTTATGTGTTGGAGATTGGAGATGACTACCCTCTAGTGAAAATCCATGGTATGCTTGCTAGAACAATAATGTTCTTCGCACATATTGTTGTTAATCCAGTGGATAAGCATGTTCCTTGGAGGTATGCTAAGATGTGTATTGAAGCCAAAAACACAAGTTGCAGCTGTGAGCCTGTGGATTTTCCAATTCAATTCAAGTAGTTTGTTTGTTGCTGTGAGCTCCGATGTTCGAAAATAGATCCAATGTTTGCATGTATTTCGTTCTAATTTTGATCATGTCTATTTCTGGCAAGATTCCGTATTCAATTCCTCGTCAAATTATCTATTTTCTATTTTTTTGCACAGTCGGTCTCCATTTATTTCGGATTTCCTGCTATCTCCTTAGTCTCAACGGTTACTTCCTGCATGAAAAATTTGACGGCCTGCGGGACGTCCCCGGAAGCTGTCGTATTCCCTTTGGCTATATTTTTGTCATTTTTCCTTTAGTCTTTTAGCTCGGGCTTTTTCCCACTATCTTTTGTCTATGTCGGCTCTTTTGTATTGACGCTAAGTCATATTGCAGCGGATTTATTCTCTTCGGGCTATTTGTCTGAATTCCTTCGCTTTATTTCTTGCGGCCTTTTTTGTTTTGTCTTTTTTGTTTTGTCTAAGCCTCCGTGGACACTTCCGAATTTCTTCGGACTTTTTGTCCGAAGGAATTCCTTCGAACAAAAAGTCTGAAGGAATTCGGAAATGGCTTAAGACAGAAAATTAAGAAGAGACCAAGGACGTTTAAAAAAGGCAAAAGACAAACAATTGGAATTCCTTCGGACAAAAAGTCCGAAAGAATTCATTTTCTTTGACTTAGCTTTATCTTGTCATTTTTCTCATTGGCTTTGTCTTCGGACTTGTCTCTTGCCCCTTCCGAATTCCTTCGGACTTTTTGTCCAAAGGATATGTCTTTGCCTTTGCTCTTATTTCTGTGCCCTTCGGGATTTAAAAAACATGCCCTTCCGCTGACCAAGTGTCCTTCGCACCGACCTTCGGAAAAATTGGAGGGCACCCGGGCTTTCTGCAAAGGTCCCTGAATTTTATCTTCCTCCTGCCCAAAGGGTAGGTGCCCTTTGGGAATATTGTAAGTGTCCCCTCCGAAGGGTATTCTGCCCTTCGGAACTCTTGAAACTGTCTTTTCCGAAAAAATTCTTGGCTTCTTTGTGCGGACTTTTTGTCTTGTGGTCCTCCGAATTTCCTCGGACTATTTGTCCGAAGGATATCCCTTCTTCCTCCTAAGTGCTTGACTGAGTGAGTCCGTAGAAAGTTTTATTGAGGGAGTCCGTAGAAAATTTCCCGAGTGCATAGAAAATTCCCTGCCTGAGTCCGTAGATATTTTGATTGAGTCCGTAGATAATTTCCTCTGAGTGATTCCATAGATAATTTCCTCTGAGTGAGTCCGTAGAATCAGCAAAGGAAAACAATGCATTCTTCCTTCCTTGGCTAGAGATGAGAACTTTCCAAGTGGCAAGAAAAAATCTGACTCGTGGAAGATTTGTCAACATTCTGGCGACTCAGCTGGGAAGCATGCCTGCTATGCTTGAGAACTCAGACCATGTATAGACATTATTCGAATTCCCAAGTGGTGAACCTGATCTCTGATTGAAAATTTGCTCTGATCATTGCTGTAATAACCTCCTTCAAAAGAAGCGAAACATGCGAAAGAAGAAAAAACTAACTAAAAAGCAAATGTGCAAACAAGCACTTATTGAACAAAACTGAAGCAAACTACTGTGCTTGAACAGCACTTGGAGGAAAGTAGAAACAACTAAAATAACCTAGTTAACCATGATAAGGCACGATCCGCCTGGATCAAATGGAAAATTCTTGAACTCGCTCCTTTCGAGAGATGGTACAATTTGCAAAGCAAGGTGTTTCTTAGTCATAAGCTCAGATGAGGCATTTGCCTTGTCGACCAACTGTATTAGCATCTTCCCAAATGGGTCATCAACAACAAACTAGTCACCAATAAAGACAAACTCACCAAGTATTTCCTGATCGTTTTCAGATTGCTTGTCATCTATCACCATGTCAAGTGATACCCCATCTATGCATGCCTTTTGAGTGACCACATCCCTCTTATTTACTGCTGCAAGTTCATCCAACGCTTCAAGGAGCTTTGAATATGCAACCCAATCTATACTGGGATCTTGAATAGGTGATTCTTGATCAAATTTCTCATAAACATGCTCTTTAATAGCCACCATATCCATACAAAGCTCTTCAATCTCTGGTAGCTGCCAATCATCTTTTTGTTCCTCACTTTGATCTATTTGAACTGAATCAGCTATAATGCTATTTGGATCCTTCTCAATAGGAGATACATGTAACTCATGTATGACTTCAATTTGTACCAGCTCCTCTTGAAGTTCCTCTATATCAAGATCAGTCTTCCCACTCTCGGCTATAACTGGATGCTCAATTACAACCTCAAGAGAAGTATCAATGGGAAACTCTTCTTCAGGCACTTTTGAAGCATCCTCTATACATTCTGCAAGAACTTGTCCTGTAGCTGCAACCTCTTTCTCAATACTCCGGAGAACAGGGTCTTCTTGAGGAAGGGTGATGGCGGGAGGGTGATGAAATTTATTTGTTTGAGAGGGAAAATGAAGCATGGGAGATTGATCATGATCAGATTTTGGAATCTTGAGGGAAAAAAAATTATCTAGGGAATTTTTGAGAGGAGGGAAAAAAATTCTTAAAGACATCTGTATTTTGCTCCTTCCACTTGGCCATTACCTCATAAAAGTTTGGAACCTGCTTGTCCTCTTGGACAACCTGAGCTTGAGAAATAATTGGTGAGGTAATGATGGGACTATAGGAAGGTCTAGTCTCATAAATAGCCACTTGAATAGGCTTTTGGATATGCTCCTGAATAGGCTCTTGAATAGGCTTTTGAATGGACTTTTGATTCCAACTAAGAAGCTCCCTTGGCACACACTGGGCATGGTTAAGAGCTTCATAAGAATAAGAAACACCATAGCCTTTTGTAGACAATTCGTTTAACTCGATTCTTTGCCTTTCCCAAGCCTCCATCTTTTCCAATGCGAGAATACATAGTCCATTTATCTCTTTTGGATCATTAGACACATTTCGAAATAGACCATTCACTTCCTCATACTAAGAGTTAGAACAAACCTTTCTTGCGTATGCTAGTATTCTGAGCTCTATTTCATTCATTTTTTCTTGAAGGCAATATTGCTCATATGCAACATCATAACCATATGGGGAAGATGAAATCCGGCCCTGAGATTGATATGGCTCACGAGGAAGGTAAGAGTCATGCTCTTGATAATAAGGATCATGATAAACTTGATAAGGCTCAACATAGCTTTGATAGTAGCCTTGATAAGGCTGATTAGGCTCATAGATATCATGACCAGGCTGGTATGATCCCTCATTGGGCTGTTAAAGAAATATACCATAGGAATTCTCTCCATACATAGCCATCAAAATTCATTCACAATAATTCAATAAAAATAGACTTACATGGAAGCTGTCCTGGACTTATAGAAGCAACTCCTTGAGCTTGGAGTCACCGAATAATTCTTGAAGAACACTGCTGTAACTGCGATTTCATTTAAACCAAAAAAAAATGATCCCACCGGGCATGCCAAAAATTGTTGTCAACCTATAGCTGCGCCTTGATTCGAGGACGTGCGCGAAACGGCCAGTCCTCTATCCCGCTGAAACAATGGGATCTTCTCACGAGGGTGGGTGCCTCAATAGTGAGAAGAACCTCCAGAGAACGCTGGTTCCTGTATGATGTATCAATGAAGATTCCTACTCTACGTTGCTGACTACCATGGAAAAGGGAGAAAGAAAACTTAAAGGGGAAATCCTACCTAAAAGGGGGTGATACACCAGAATTATGATCCTACTCAGTGTGGAACCTTGAACACTGAATGAACAAGAGAGAAGGAAGACCTTAGACTTCAAATTAATCACTTGTGCATAAGTATTTTATGTAGAGGTTCGATCTAATAACTAAAACCTGAGGGAAAACGATGGAGAGAGGTCCAATACAAGACACTTTGCAGCCACCTAACATCCACTTACAATTTCAGCAAAAGACAATAAAGAACACTTTAACATGACCTGCACAAGGATAATATAGCAACTAGGTATGAAATAGAATTTGGGAAGGGAGAGAACTCTACCACTTATGCAAATTGCTGAAGAAGTATACACTATGCCAACGCTTGAAATCTGAAAGTACAATCCTTATTATTGATCAAAGAGGTTACACAACTCACCAATGGCAGAGTCTGGTTTAACCAAGAGAGATTGGATTCTTTTTAAACAAGGCTAAAAGCCATTATATAGAAAATTACAATAGGCCAAAGATAGGCGTATAAACTTGAAGAGAAAGATTTACTTTTGTTAACTCCAAGCTTTACTTGGCCTTAATAAAATATATTTTTTTCTTTGTCTTTGCATGAATTTTCTTCGTTTGATGAAACGAAGTTATCTTTGTTATGAACCGCCCACCTCCTTTTGCATGGAAATCTTCTAGTGGATGCGGCGTTTGATCAATTAGTCAACTCCAAATCTGGAATAGTCAACTCCTCGTTCGAACTCGGAACCCCTGCTGAAGTTGATTTAGACTTTCGGATGCATGCACTGCATGGAGACGAACAGGGCTTTAATAATCAGTCAACTAAAACTTTGACCGTTGATTCAAAAATAGCTCCGATGTTCGAAAATAGCTCCAATGTTTGCATGTATTTCGTTCTAATTTTGATCGTGTCTATTTCTGACAGGATTCTGTATTCAATTCTTCGTCAGATTATCTATTTTCTATTTTTTTGCATAGTCGGTCTCCATTTATTTCGGATTTCCTGCTATCTCCTTAGTCTCAACAGTTACTTCCTGCATCAAAAATTTGACGGCCTGCGAGACGTCACCGGAAGCTGTCGTATTCCCTTTGGCTATATTTCTATCATTTTTCCTTTAGTCGTTTAGCTCGGGCTTTTTGCCGTTGTCTTTTGTCTATGTCGGCTCTTTTGTATTGACGCTAAGTCATATTCCAGCGGGTTTATTCTCTTCGGGCTATTTGTCCGAATTTCTTCGCTTTATTTCTTGCGGCCTTTTTTGTTTTGTCTAAGCCTCCATGGACACTTCCGAATTTCTTCGGACTTTTTGTCCGAAGGAATTCAGAAATGGCTTAAGACAAAAAATTAAGAAGAAACCAAGGACGTTTAAAAAAGGCAAAAGACAAACAATTGGAATTCCTTAGGACAAAAAGTCTGAAAGAGTTCATTTTCTTTGACTTAGCTTTATCTTGTCTTTTTTCTCATTGGCTTTGTCTTCGGACTTGTCTCCTGC
The DNA here is from genome assembly GCA_037957365.1 of Torreya grandis. Taxonomy (NCBI): domain Eukaryota; kingdom Viridiplantae; phylum Streptophyta; class Pinopsida; order Cupressales; family Taxaceae; genus Torreya; species Torreya grandis. The sequence goes on from JARHVA010000036.1 coordinate 7,620,049, forward strand.
CCCTTCCGAATTCCTTCGGACTTTTTGTCCGAAGGATATGTCTTTGCCTTTGCTCTTATTTCTGTGCCCTTCGGGATTTAAAAAACATGCCCTTCCGCTGACCAAGTGTCCTCCGCACCGACCTTCAAAAAAATTTGAGGGCACCCGGATTTTCTGCAAAGGTCCCTGAATTTGATCTTCCTCCTGCCCGAAGGGTAGGTGCCCTTCAGGTATATTGTAAGTGTCCCTTCCGAAGGGTATTCTGCCCTTCGGAACTCTTGAAACTGTCTTTTCCGAAAAAATTCTTGGCTTTGTGTCTTGTCCTCCGAATTTCCTTGGACTATTTGTCCGAAGGATATCCCTTCTTCCTCCTAAGTGCTTGACTGAGTCCGTAGAAAATTTTACTGAGGGAGTCCGTAGAAAATTTCCTGAGTGCGTAGAAAATTCCCTGTCTGAGTCCGTAGATATTCTAATTGAGTTCGTAGATAATTTCCTTTGAGTGAGTCCATAGATAATTTCCTCTGAGTGAGTCCGTAGAATCAGCAAAGGAAAACAATGCATTCTTCCTTCCTTGGCTAGAGACGAGAACTTTCCAAGTGGCAAGAAAAAATCTGACTCGTGAAAGATTTGTCAACAGTTACATACTCAAAAAAATTGGCAAAAGGTGAGCCAATACAACTGGACAAACACACCAAAAGGTCTAAAAATGATGGGAACACGAATGCTGGAAATGATGAAGGGGCAAATATAGACAAACCCAACTCATCATATGCACATAAAATTCTGGCAAAAAAGACAAATTCATGAGGGAACCTAGGCAAGGTCGCTCACATCCACACGGTATCTACACACAAGGTATGTCCCCAAGTTTGTTCAAGTTTTTTTGTTCGGTGTAGATTGTGAACCCATACCCTTTGTTTGGTGGTGGAGTTCCAAGGCACAAGGAAAGCCTTAGAGGGATTTGGGATGCACCCCATGGGAGCACACACTGTGTGACATATTTACAAAGAAAATTGACCATAAGGGGCAGCCTTAGTGCAATTCCTAGTAATGTTTATGTTGGTAATTCCAGCTTCTCCAACATGGTTTATAAATTCATAAAGGCTTCCCTTGAGGGTGAAGACATGAATGGTTCGTCCAAGGTCAAATTGGTATTGAATGGTTTGAATTTGTTGAGTTTTTGCAAGGCTATAAATGGCAAACACAACCCTCATAACAGTATGTACAATTCTCCTTTTGAGATGATTATCTCCAGGGAGAGGGAACAATTGAGCATGAGATTCACAGATGGGGACATATTTGTAATATGGAAGCTTCCAACCCTTGGGAAACAAGAGATTGTGAGCTTAAGGATCAAATTTGATGTTACTAATAGTTGTTCCATGTTCAAGTAATGGGCAATATAGTCAGGGCAACCATTTTTATTATAAGAGATTGAAGCTAGCAACGATCCACGAGAATGCTAGGAGCTATTCCATACCTAGCAAAGGAGGATTTCCAACAACTCCACATAAGGAAGGCATGGTCAAGGATGCTAATGTGTTTGTATCATGTGCAGGTGTTGATTTAGAGGCAACCAATGTCCAAAATTTTGAAGACTACCTTGTTGGAACAAACTTTTCTAGCCACTATGATGCTACCATTTCTGAGAAATCTCCTTTCCTCACCATTTTTGTAATGTCCCCAAATGGGACGATTAGGACAAATTGGGGTTTTCCAACAAACACTTATGCACAATTGAAAATAATATGAATGTTGCCCTCAAAACCAACAAAACCTATCATCAATAGATGTCCCAATTTCTAAGCAATAACACTCCACAATAACTCTAATAATTAATGAATATGCAAATACAATAAATACCTCTTTTTGTGGCAATATGGAACGGTGATGTGGCTGGAAATTCCTTGCAATAATTCTTATTTTTAAGATCTTGTTACAGCTGTGTTTTCCCTTCCAATCAGTCTGGAATCCCTTGCATAAACTCACAAAAAATATACCAAAAATCCCTACAATTTATTAGGGCTTCCAAAGAACAAATTAGGGCTGCCAATAGCCAATTTAGCTCCTCCAAACAAGTCGCCACACTAAAAAAAAAAAGGAGAAACAAATCTAAAATTCAAACTTTTGTTTTAACCCTTCAACAAGGTCTCCAAGTTTTTCAAATCAAGTCACGCCACTTGGAAAAATATTAAAATATTTTTCAAAATATAACTTACTTTATTTTCAACCCTCAATAATTTATTATTTGTTTTAATCAGCTGAAACTTCAAAAATTCATATCTTCTAGAATATTTAGAATTTCAATGCAAATGTTAGCTTAAAATAATCACAAAAATAGTAACTTTCAAACAAAATTAGACTCAAAAATTTTTCTCCATGGGAAGTCCCTCAAAAGTAGTTCTAAAGTTACAAAAACCTTAGTTACAATGCTAGATTCTTCCATAATTAACAAAACCCTTCAAATCAAGTTTCGCCCACCTCATTGACCTGCAAATCATGAATTTCTAGCTCTCCGAAGGGTTTGCAATAATTTCTTGATGAAGGTGGTGTCCAAAAACACTTTTGTAGATTCATTTGCATACAACTATGCAAAATTGAAGCACAATTACAACCCTTGAATAGCGTTGCCCTAAATGTAGGAATGAAAGTTTTCGTCTCCAAACTCTTGTCACACTCAAAGGTTTTCATCCTTAAGTTATGATGAACAAGCTTGACATACTTGATCAATAATTCAATATTTCAAATTAGCATAACCTTCCAAAATGAATTCTCAATTGCTTTTTATAATCACCCCCAAAGGTGGCATCCAAGTTGGGAGGATGTGTCTTTTGATTCATAAGCAACTTTACCTTTTTAAATTTACTTTTTGAGAGGTTAGGCTCTCATAGCCCTTAAATCTCCTCTACTTAAGTAAAAATTAGATAAAAAATTACTTTTTGCATAGCTCAATTAAAAATTAAAATACTTAGATACTTTTCACTTTTTTGCTCTTTGAATAGCCCCCTCATAATTCCCTTCCCTTCTCTTTCTTTCCCTTAGCCTTGTGGAAACAAAACCAAGTTAAGGGTCCATAAGCAAGTTATGCCAAAAATGGGGACATTACAGTCCTCCCCACTCAAAATTGTTTGTCCTCAAGCAATTGCAAAAGCCATGGCACTGTCCCCACACTCTTCAAGATGCACTTACCAACTGAAATGGCTTCCCATTGAAAAAAAACTCCAATCTGAATTTCCAACTTGCTAAACCTATATCTTATAGGCTGCCCCCATGAACTCAAGGTGTCATGACCACCTTTCAAGGACTCTTCATATCCCCAAAGAAATAAGACATGTCATACTGGTTTGCCTTTGATGTAACCCCTCATATTGATCAATGTGCCCTCAAAAGATGTTTCCAAAACTTGGAAATAAGTAACAATAATCTCATCTTAAATATACCTTGAGTGAATATAGCACATAGATGCAACCTCCCTTGTGTGTGCCTCAAAACATGTGGTATGTGTTTCATCTTAGACTTTCTTTTATCACATCCTTCATGTACAAGAAGAATATTAAAATGATCAAACAAAAGTCTCAACCAACCTACAAGATAGGCTTGTGCCTTCCATTTTTTATCAAGTCAAAATCTTGCCTCATTATGAACATTTCTAGAATACACCCTAGGCTGAAATTTATAAAAAAAAATTAGATCTTTCACCTTTCACATGCTGCTGTACCTGCCCCTTAAAATCAAAATTTTCTGAGTGGTTAATTTCAGAATGTACCTTGGCATGTCTTCCCAAACATGGGTTGTAGCATTTCCTTAAAGTCTAATTTTTTTATTCTTTTAGGTGGATGGAAATGTTTTGTTTACTCAGAAAATTTTGAGCCAAAAAAATCAGACTTTAAACATCTTCTTCCAGCTCTTTCCTTTGGTTGCCATATATGAAATAAATTGTTCTTGATGCCTCCAAAAGTCCATAGGTAGGCCCAACTGAACTTAGCATTTTTCGGCAAGCAAGAGGACTATTTTTTCTTGCAATCTAAACCTTGTGAACAACTGCTTGTGATTTTAGCCCTTTCAAAAATGAATAGGGGTCTCACTTTCCTTAAAACACCTCCATTTTCATTCTTGTAAGAAGAATTAGGGTGCAAAGAGGTAGGGAACTGAATTTGCCTTGGAGCATTGGCTGCCCATAATAAAAAATTGTAGTCTCTTACCATGGCCTAAAAATCACACTTGCATCCCTCAACCGCTTTGCCATCTCAATTGGTTGCCTTTGTTTGGAAATCACCACATTCTTAGTATTGTTCTTGGCTATAGCAATTGATCTCCCTAATGTTTCTACACATGGAACAAACAACTTAGTAAAAATAAAAGTGTTTAGTAACACCTTTTTTATTGCCTTATCAAACTCAAGGATCATGAAGTGCATCCCTTCTTGATGCCTTGATTCTTTCTTGCAACTCCCTACCACTCAAATTTCAAAAGGTGTGTTCATGTCCTTGACATGATTGTGGCAAATCTTTTCCCTCTTCAACCTTCCCCTTATATTGGCTGGAAATCCACTCATATATGTACTTCCATGATGTTGAGGTGTGATAGGCACACCTTCCTAGAGTCAATACTCATCATGGGAACAAGAAACTTTGGGCAAAACAAACTGAAAATATGAAAAATAGTATTCAATGAATTAGAAACAACGTTTGCAATGACCCATGGGTCATAGCACTTGTCACCTATCACCACCTTTATGATTAGCCAAGTTGTTCCTTTGGTAAGTCCACATAAAATACAATATAGGTGGGCTATATAAGGACTGTAAAAACCATGAATTGCTTGTTCTTCCCTTCAAAACATTGATACATACCTTGCACAATTTTCACCTTGTGACTTGTCATTTGAAATGTGCACTCGTGGATGCTCCGTGGTGCAAGGAAACTTGGCGGTGGGGTGCTGAGCGTGAAGGCCTTACGCAGGGTGCAAGAGTTTATGGCATTGGGCGCAGAAGTATTATCGCGCAGCTCTACGCACGAGCATCAATTGTCTCATTGCAACAATGGGAACTGTTGACCATTTTTGGTCCAACAGGCCAAAATCGGTCCCCTTCTTCCCTTGCTGTCCTGAGCCATTTCAATTTTTGATTTTGCACAAGTTTTTCAGCAAAAGGAGGAACCAGTTCAGTGGTTTGACGTCGGTGTCCAATGGCATGATCTTTCCAAGAATTTTTGAACTTGAACTTTGAACCATTATCAGTTCAATGTGTTGGTTCAGTTCAATTGTTTCAATGAGTTGGTTCAATTCAATTGGTTCAATGAGTTGGTTCACTTCAGTCAGTTCAAGTATTTGGTTCAAAGGCTTGGTTCAACAACTTAGTTCAGTCGGCTTGGTTCAACAACTTGGTTCAGTCGGCTTGGTTCAGAAATGGTTCAAAGTGTTGGTTCAACGTTTGGTTCAAAGGGATGGTTCAAGAAGTGGTTCAATCGAAAATTTCAAAGGAGTTTTCCAAAAGCCCGAAGGACAAGTTCCCTTGCAGAGGGCACTTAGGCGACAAAAGGACCTTTGCGACTTTTCCGAAAGACAATCTTAGAGGCCAAACAGCCCTTGCGGAGGACAGGAAAGCACTTGGAAAGAAGGCCGAAAGGGTAAGTTTTCCTTCGGAAAAGTGAATAAGGCAAGTTGAAATTCTTTCGGATTTGTTCAAGGCAAAGAGGCGGAGAATTTCTTTGGAAGAAAATCTGGTAGAAATAAAAGACAAGGCCCCTTCAATAAAATGACTTTCTTCGGACTTTTGTCCAAAGGAATTCCTTTGGACAAAAAGTCTGAAGAAATTCGGAGAAAGAGCCGCGGGATAAAAACTTGAAGAATTCCGAAGGTCAAAGGAAGTGATCGAGATAATTCTCGCGGACATATTGTCCGTGGGAAAAAATGGCCAAAAAGAAAAGCCGACGAAAAAGGGGTAAGCGAAAAGCATAAAGGAAACATTTCCTTTGGACAAAATGTCCGAAAGATGTGACTATCAAAAGGAGCTCGAAGGACCCCGAAGGGCAGGTACCCTTGCGGGGGACTCTCGGCCAAAAATAAAGGGACATTTCTCCAAAGCTGAAGAGACACTTCCCCTTTGGGAAGGATCAAACAAGAAAGCCAAAGGAATTGCCAAGGAGGGTGACGGACCTGAAGACGTCAAAATCGAGCACGGCGAACTTCCTTGTTGGAAGTTCAAACGCCCAGTGACGGGTGCACAGACGTCAAATTTAAGGCGGTGAAATAGCCGTTGATTTTGAAAAGCTTAAGGAAAAGCTGCGAGTGAACTCAGCGACCTGCCGAGAAGATAGCCCTCGAGGGCCGAAGGAGACAGAAAAGACAAAGCCAGGAAGAGACAAAAGAGCCAAGCGTAGAAATGGACAAAATAGCCCAAGTGGCAAAGGGGAGGTGAGTTATTCCAGCGGTTGACACAGTGTTTGCCAAGTGGTCATCAAGGAGCGCAAATAGTGAACGACACGACCTGTTTTCTCCACTTTGCATTTATGAGCAGACAAACTGCGTGAATATCTTGAAGGAGTAGTCTTGTTTGCAGAAAAAGAGGTGCGGCCCATGTTTTCACATTAATGTTTGAATGCCAAAGTAAAGACCGGCGATTACACAACATGGTTCTAACAGGCCTCTTCTAGAAGGATGATATCAGCAACAACGACTTCCTCTTTCCGATGCTCTCAACGCACATGGGCCAACTTGTAAAAAGGCGCCAAAGTCTTTTCCAAATGGGCGCCTTTACTTCTCTCTCTATATATTGTAAACTTCTCATGTGAGAAAAAAGATCTCTTAGCCTGTAAGGCAAAGCTCTACCTAAAATATCTCTTGGCTTGTAAAGCGGAGCTCTGCCGAATTTTACCTTGAATCAAGACATAGCATTATTACCTCCATTTGAGCTTACACTTTCATATATGTCTATGTTTTCCTTTTGTGTTAAGTCATTTTCATTTATGCTTTCACAGAACAATTCCAGCATGTCTAGTGTATTGTGAAGTTTCTTCTTTTGCAAGTTAGCCAGAAGTGTCCACAACAGGAATATAGGCGCATGTGAATAGGCTGCCAAAGTGTGTCTTAGAGCGCCTCTGGTAGTTCTTCCTCCCTGTATCTCCATCGGACCCCTAGCTCATTGATGCAGAAGAATTTCCCGTATCAAATGAAGTGTATACCAGCATGTTCTTGGTGGAAAGTGTAGGTTCAAGCTAAGTAGATCAAACTTTTTTGGTGTATCACCGTTTAGTTTAGGTTCTGTTTTCAGCATCCTTCTCTCTTTCCACCCCGCCCCATTGTTAGCAATAGAAAATTCAGGACCACAGAGATACATCAAAGGGAGCTAGTCCTTATCTAGAGACTCTCCCCTCAGTTTTGCCAGACCCACAAGCAAGAGAGGAGTTTACATTGTGATGCGTGGAAGACAGGAGCTCAGTCTCCTATCAAAGGTGCAATCCACTGCGTCAAAATTTTTTGGCACGCCCGGTGGGACCACGTTTTAACACTCAGAAAAGTTTCAGGATTGGTGCTGGTCCTGTTATAGCAGAACGAACCATTAATACAGCATCTAACCTTTAATTAGGTGATTCTGGGACAAGTGTTGTCCAAGGAGTTGAAGAATTTTGGTGTCCTTCAACCAACCAGCCTTTGAAGGCTTTTTTATCAACACCAATGGCGACTCCGAGTTGAATCAACTGGTTAAGCAGTTCTGGTGCCATCAAAAAATCTTATTTTTGTATGTATAATCCCTTTACTCAGCATAATGGGCCCTTTTTTCCTTCATATAACTTTGATCAAGCTCAGGTTTTTTATGGAATCACCTCAAGCAGCTCTCCTAGTTGCCCTTCAACAATAAGGGAAAATTCCAATTTCGAGGTCATGAGTTGGAAGCAAACAATGGAATCGTGGGGCAGGAAGGAGGAGAAGAAAGGTTTTGCTCAAAACCTTGAAGAAGACGAAGCTGCTCCTACTCATCATGATGATGCTTGTAACCTCCAAGAAAGGATTTTTCAAGAAGATCTAGCCAAGCGAATTGCAGAGTTGGAGTCCAGAGCGAGATTCCTCAGCCAATGTGTGATGGACGGTTCAGACCAAACAACAGATTTCATGTCTGAACACATCCCATCTACACACCTCCAAGAAAGCTATCAGGCCACATCTGATATAGATGAAGTGTTGGCCAAATGGAAGGAGAAAAATCATTCGATTCTAGCTCAGGGACTGCCTCCTCTTCCACATGGGTTTAATCTTCAGCCTTCCACTTCATCCCTTCTCAGAGAGGACCTGTTTTGCAGGAGGCAAGTGAAGAAGAGAGGATCCAATTTGCAGCTGCCCAAGAGGCTATCATGAGCGACAATGAAGAGGAAATCCTCATGGATGCTCATTTTGAAGACATCATCGACAATGGAGAAGACATAGGTCACGCATACATGCAGATGTTCCAGCAATACGAAGAGGAACGTAAGCATGGTGACCTCTCTCCTCCCTTGTTTGATGAACTTCCTTGTTGCTTTGATGAGGAGGATGACTATGCCAAGGAGCCTGAGTTGGAGGAGGATCATATGGATGTCTTTGAACAACTAGAGACTCTGATCTTTGAACAAGAAAAGGAGAGGCCTGTCCATCTTGAGGACAGCTTTGAAGAAGAGAGATTTGGACAAAAGGGTGATGTTCTGGGCGATGAGCAATTAGTTTGTGATTCCATTTTAGACATCACAACAGTCACCCTTCTTCAAGAAAGCCATGAAGGAGTAGAGGATGAGTTTGACAGGGTCTTCAATGGAGCTGAAGGGAACAGGTCAAACCATGGTGCACTACAAAGGGACTGTGCATATCAAAGGGCTTATGGTAATGAGCCAGCAACCATTGATTTCTTGATGAAATGCACCAGCATGGACCAGCATTCGACAAGCTTCCAAGAACAAGAAGAGTACATATATGTTGGGAGCATGTTTGATTCTGATCCACTCGGATCCAAGCCAATCGAGGTGGCAGGCAAGAGGAACATGTCACCAAGTCTTCTTTCCATTTAGCCACTTGTCTGGCACCATAAGTTTTTTTTCCAGGAAGGAGACTTAAGAAATTTTCCCTTTGATCCAGGAGGGAGGGAAATACACCTGGTTAGCTGTACATAGTAGTTTGTTTTCAGTTTTCTTTCCTGTTTTCCCTACGTGTTGTTTGCACCGGTAGTGTTTTTAGCCTTGTGTGTGTTTTCCTTTGTGTTTGGGGTAAAAGGCTTCATGATTGATTCTTGAATCTATCGGGGCTATTGCTAACTCTTTCAAAGCTGCATCTCGACTCCGTGTCCAATGGACTTTAAGACAACTGGTTTCTAAGCATAGCAAGTATGCTTCCCCTAGGAATCGCCAATTTGTTGACCATTTTTGGTCCAACATGCCAAAATCGGTCCCCTTCTTCCCTTGCTATCATGAGCCATTTCAATTTTTTATTTTGCACAAGTCTTTCAAAAAAATGAGGAACCAGTTCAGTGGTTCGACGTCGGTGTCCAATGGCATGATCTTTCCAAGAATTTTTGAACTTGAACTTTGAACCATTATCGGTTCAATGAGTTGGTTCAGTTCAATTGTTTCAATGAGTTGATTCAATTCAATTGGTTCAATGAGTTGGTTCAGTTCAGTCAGTTCAAGTACTTGGTTCAACAACTTGGTTCAAAGGCTTGGTTGAACAACTTGGTTCAGTCGGCTTGGTTCAACAACTTGGTTCAGTCGGCTTGGTTCAAAAATGGTTCAAAGGGTTGGTTCAATGTTTGGTTCAAAGGGATGGTTCAAGAAGTGGTTCAATCGCAAAGTTCAAAGGAGTTTTCCAAAAGCCCGAAGGACAAGTGCCCTTGCGGAGGGCACTTAGGCAACAAAAGGACCTTTGCAACTTTTCTGAAAGACAATCTTAGAGACCAAACAGCCCTTGCGGAGGGCAGGAAAGCACTTGGAAAAAAGGCCAAAAGGGTAAGTTTTCCTTCGAAAAAGTGAATAAGGCAAGTTAGAATTCTTTCAGATTTGTTCAAGGCAAAGAGGCGGAGAATTTCTTCGGACAAAATGTCCGAAGGAATTCCTTCGGAAATTTTGTCCGAAGAAATCCTTCAGAAGAAAATCCGGCAGAAATAAAAGACAAGGCCCCTTCAATAAAATGACTTTCTTCGGACTTTTGTCTGAAGGAATTCCTTCGGACAAAAACTCCGAAGAAATTTGGAGAAAGAGCCGCGGGATAAAAACTTGAAGAATTCCGAAAGTCAAAGGAAGAGATCGAGATAATTCTCGCGGACATTTTGTCTGCGGGAAAAAATGGCCAAAAGAAAAGTTGACGGAAAAGGGGTAAGCGAAAAACATAAAGGAAATATTTCCTTCAGACATTTTGTCCGAAAGATGTGACTATCAAAAGGAGCCTGAAGGACCCTGAAGGGCAGGTACCCTTGTGGGGAACTCTCGGCCAAAAATGAAGGGACATTTCTCCAAAGCCCAAGGGACACTTCCCCTTTGGGAAGGATCAAACAAGAAAGCCAAAGGAATTGCCAAGGAGGGTGACGGGCCCGAAGACGTCAAAATCAAGCACGGCGAACTAGTCGTTGGAAGTTCAAACGCCCAATGACAGGTGCATAGACGTCAAATTTAAGGCGGTGAAATAGCCGTTGATTTTGAAAAGCTTAAGGATAGGCCGGGAGTGAACTCAGCGAACCGCCGAGAAGATAGCCCTCGAGGGCTGAAGGAGACAGAAAAGACAAAGCCAGAGAGAGACAAAAGAGCCAAGCGCAAAAATGGACAAAACAACCCAAGTGGAAAAGGGGAGGTGAGTTATTCCAGCGGTTGACACAGTGTTTGCCAAGTGGTCATCAAGGAGCGCAAACAGTGAACGGTGTGACCTGTTTTCTCCACTTTGCATTTATGAGCAGACAACCGCATGAATATCTTGAAGGAGCCGTCTTGTTTGCAGAAAAAGAGGTGCGGCCCATGTTTTCACATTAATGTTTGAATGCCAAAGTCAAGACCGGTGATTACACAACATGGTTCTAGCAGGCCTCTTCTAGAAGGATGATATCAGCAACGACTTTTTCTTCCTGATGCTCTCAACGCACATGGGCCAACTTGTAAAAAGGTGCCAAAGTCTTTTCCAAAGGGGCGCCTTTACTTCTCTCTCTATATATTGTAAACTTCTCATTTGAGAAAAAAGATCTCTTAGCCTGTAAGGCAAAGCTCTGCCCAAAATATCTCTTGGCTTGTAAGGCGGAGCTTTGCCAGATTTTACCTTGAATCAAGACAGCATTTTTACCTCCATTTGAGCTTACACTTTCGTATATGTCTATGTTTTTCTTTTGTGTTAAGTCATTTTCCTTTATGCTTTCATAGAACGATTCTAGCATGTCTAGTGTATTGTGAAGTTTCTTCTTTTGTAGGTTAGCCAGAAGTGTCCACAGCAGGAATATAGGCGCATGTGAATAGACTGCCAAAGTGTCTTAGAACGCCTCTGGTAGTTCTTCCTCCCTGTATCTCCATCGGACCCTTAGCTAACTGATGCAGAAGAATTTCCCGTATCAAATGAAGTATATACCAGCTTGTTCTTGGTGGAAAGTGTAGGTTCAAGCTAAGTAGATCAAACTTTTTTGGTGTATCACCATTTAGTTTAGGTTCTGTTTTCAGCATCCTTCTCTCTTCCCCCCCCCCCATTGTTAGCTGTAGAAAATCCAAGACCACAGAGATACATCAAAGGGAGCTAACCCTTATCTAGAGATTCTCCCCTTAGTTTTGCCAGACCCACAGGCAAGAGAGGAGTTTCCATTGTGATACGTGGAAGACAGGAGCTCAGTGTCCTATCAAGGGTGCAATCCACTGCGTCAATAGGAACATCCTCAAGGCATGGGACCCTTGCGCTCCTTAGGACGAGCCTTCGGAGTAGGCCGAATTCCTTCTATTCTAAGCGCACCTAGTTTAAGACCAGTGTGCAGGCCTAAATAATAGAAAGGTAAACTACTACTAATCTAAACCTAGGATCTTTGAGAGGAAAATAGAGGGAGAAGGTAAGAGATGTTGAAAGTAAAAGGCGATATGCCCAGAATGCAAAATTAAACACAATGCAAAATTTTGAAAATAAGACAATATCACACAATTTCTGCCAAGTCCCTCTAAATGCATAAGTGTTTCGCATAGAGGCGCGGGAACATAACGTAGTGTTAAGAGGGATGAAGGTTATCCACAGACAAAACTTACGCAAACCCTGGTACGCATAGGATATTACCTACAAGTGAGCTCCAAGTTCAGTGAGGAGGTGTTGGGAATGAACGACGATGAGAGGGGCAAACAATACCCACAGACAAAGATCAACAGACACAAATCATCTAAATAATGAAAAGCGCTGAACTTAATTCTCATTAGCATGTAAGGTTTAGCCAATACAAGTGCTCATAGAGGGCAATTTCAGCAGCGTGAGGCTACTAAAAATGTGTTAACCCTTTTACAGTGAAAGAACTAGGATTTTATAGTAGATTAAGCCGGTTTTACAATTAACGTGCCACTTGGGGGCGACAAATGTAGCATTTAATTCTTTGCAGTGTTGTGGCCATGCTTCTTGAAGTTTACTTGGTGATTGGATCTGGGGGTGATGGTAGGGTCGTCTCTAGATATGCGTGTGCATAGGGAATGGAAGATTTCCCTAATAGAGTTAGAGGATGGCATGTACTCAAGTCCCAATGTCAAGTATCCACTTCTGCATTTAATTGCTCTGACAGTGCCTCAAGCTATTCTCAACCACCTCCAACGACCTTCTCCATATCGTGCCACCACCTGGGATGTGGCACTTCATGATTGGTCTCGGGTAGAGCTCTGTGGGAGGACACGCATTGTCTCGACGGGCTCTCGAAGGAGTCTTTTGGCTTGTTGGGTAGGAGTAGTGTGGACATGACACATGGGTGCCATTTCTTTGTTGCGGTTGTGTGGTGGGTCCCCCTTTCCCTTCTTCATCGACCAATGGCGTTGGTTGAAATTTTGGCGAAGGAGACCCGCTTCAGATGAGCACCAGATCACCACATGGAGAGCTAGCACTTTTCTTGGGAGAACTGCGGGCTTCCTTGTGTTGAATGAGCATCGAACTTCCACGTGGTAATGGCAGAAGGAGAGCTATATATTGTGTAGTTCATGGGCGCATATGTATGATCCTGCGTGTGGTCGTGGAATTACATAGATTAAGGGCAAGGAATATTTTTAATAAGGGCGTGCATGAGGATTGAAGATTCTGAGCGCATTCTTCATAATTCATATTGCTCCCTGCATTTGACCTTCACTTAACCATTCTGAAACCCGGAGCCTTGCATCCTTGAATTCATGAGCTCTTAGACTAACATGCCAGAAAATCCTGCGTGTAGGTGCGTATTGAAATCTTTATGCAGGGGCGAATCATCACTGCTTTACTGTGCAGACCTGCACCCATCACTTCTGATAATCGGGAAGCGAATCATCACTTCTGATAATCGGGAAGCTCGTGAACTCGATAGGTTACCCTTGCAGGTACATTATGCCTTTTGCGAACTCCCCTGTAAGGTGCTCGAGATAATAGATCTGAAGTCCACTTGCTGTCGTAACCTTCCCCTCATCTTTATGCTGCATACTCAAACGCTAGGGCCAAAACAAGTCTGTGATATCTTCGACGGGCACACAAGCATATGAAAGGTCATCGAAGAGTTGATAACCATCATTAAATATGTTGAACAGATTAGCGCTCAACCCCTGAGAAGCTTGATCTGATGGGTTACCTCCCTCTTGTCCCTTTACCTTTCTAATAAAGGTGCAACTCTCGACTTTGGCTAGATCGCAATCTGCTTGCAGAGGAGCATATCCTGCACATAGTATTTTGAACAAATCTTGCATTTCCTCATTACTTCTTGGCGCATGCGCATTGCTTTCAAACCGATAGGGGGTTCCTCTTGAAGCGCGCATTTCCCTTGATGGCTTTGTTTGCCCTTAAGGTCTTCCTTTGACTGCTCTTTGATCTTCTGTATGGGAGGCCTCACTATAGCTTCGTGATCGACTTCATCTTCTTCTATATTAAACAGAAGCTCATCTATCCAGAAGAGGCCTCATCATCTCGCTATTGCACACTGCCCTGCTGTGCAGGGTTATATTTTTCATCCCCCTGTAGTAGCTCTGAGGTTTCTGACTTCGTGGTGCAAAGAGCGTTGCCAATGATGAATTCCTCATCATACTCACTTGAAGTATCATCTTCTTCATCCGAATGGTCTTCACTTGCCTTCCATACGACTAGTCCTTTGAAAAGGGAGATGGTGGGAGGAGAAGGGGTTTCAATTGGTGCGAAAGAAGGGGATTCCACAAGGTTGGGCATTGTGAAGTCGAGATGTATGGTCCAAGAAGGTTTCCATGACTATGCGTGAGGCTCATGAGGAAGGATGGATTCTTGAATTGGCATGGACACAGGCTCTTGTACAGGAGGGGGGCCTCTAAAGCTTGGTACTTTGAAATCGAGGGGCCTGCTTGAAGGTGTAGGGGGCTTACCTTGCCTGAAGCTAGGGATTTTGGGCACAAAAGTTTTCTGCCCCACAAGTTGGCTTGTAAGCGCAGGGGGAGTTTGCTTGAAGATAGGAAAGGAAGAAGCGGAGGCAGTCAACTGTGATTCAATTCTCTGCATCTGCTCAAGCAACTGACGCATCTACTCTTCCTTGGCTGTGATCTGCCTAGCCAAGCATTCCTCTTCTACTCTGCACTTGTAAGAACCCCAATTAGGATGTAAAGCAAAATAAATGATTTTTCCTTATGAACTCAAGCCAATCTGAAAATAACTGAATGCTACCCAAAAACTCATCAAACCCTAGCCCCAAAGATCTCTTCAAACCCTTACACAAATGCGTCAATAAATGATAAATGAAAGCTATACTTGTGCACCTTTTTTGTAGCATAAATTAATGATGTAGCTGCTGGAAAATGAGTGTAAAATCTGATATTTAAGTGTTGGTACAATAGTCATATATTCTAAAAATAGCCTTGAAACCCTTGGATTATCTTCCAAAAAAATAGGTTAAAAACCCTACAATTTATCAAAGCTTCCAAAGAACAGAATTCAGCTAAGAGCACTTCAAAACCTCCACATAAATCGCCCAACTCTCACAAAAATATATAAATAATTTTCTGCCCTTTTCTTTTTCCAAATCTGCCCTTAATAATTTTTTATTTTACTCAAATAGGTTGAAACTTTAAAAAATTGTAACTTCTGAAATACTTGGACTTTTGATGCAAATGATAGCTCAAAATAACCACAAAAATAGCAACTATCAAATAAAATTAGTTTTAGAATTTTCTACCCATTGGAGGTCCCCCAAAAGTGGTCCCAAATTTTTGAAAACCCTAGTTTGTTGGAAATTTGAGTGAGAGACAATTGACAGCTTTGATATCAAGATACAAAAAGCAGTCTGAGGACTGAACAATTATCATTTCTATCTAGGGCAGCATGGAATTGTCATTTATGTCAAAGGTTAATGTCCTTGATGTCATTGAGATTGAAACTGATCATGCATTAATGCCAAAGGTTG
Source organism: Torreya grandis (assembly GCA_037957365.1). Taxonomy (NCBI): domain Eukaryota; kingdom Viridiplantae; phylum Streptophyta; class Pinopsida; order Cupressales; family Taxaceae; genus Torreya; species Torreya grandis. The sequence goes on from JARHVA010000036.1 coordinate 7,635,572, forward strand.
AGTTGAGCAGCCCTGTGGAGTAAATCGCATTTGTGAAGTGCTCTTACTCAGAAGAGGCAATCAGGGTAAGTCAAGAAGGCTTGAGTTGCGTAGATTTGATTGAGGGAATTCTTTCAAAATTATTGGTAAAGACAATTTTCTCAGACAAACTGCCCGCAGCTAATAAGGGAATTCTTTCGGGAAAATGTTAAAGGCAATTCTTTCGAGAAAATGGGACTAAGTCATTGTCGGAAAAATTGTCCGCAACAAAGTTTCCAAAGGAAATGAGCGCCACTTGGAATTCTTTCAGAGAAAGTGTCTTGGAGAATTCGTTCGAAAAAATTATCTTGAAGAAAAGTTTCAAAGGGATCTTTTCATAAAGTCTGAAGGGTATGTGGACCGTTGCAAAAGTTCCGAAGGGTAAGTGGACCGTTCAAAGCTTCCGAAGGGATCTTTTCAAAAATGCCGAAGGGTATGTGGACTGTTGCAAAAGTTCCGAAGGGCAAGTGGACCTTTTCAAAAAAATTGAAGGGCAAGTGGACCATTGCAAAAATTCCAAAGGGTATCTTTTAAACGTTGCAAAGGGCATGTGGACACTTGCAGAAAAACCGAAGGGTAGATTGCAAAAAATTTGAAGGGTATCTTTTGAACATTGCAAAGAGCATGTGGACACTTGCAAAAAAGCCGAAGGGTAGATTGCAAAAACTCTGAAGTAATGGCTTGTGAACAAAAAGCCCGAAGAAAAGTCTTACAGATAAAAAGTCCGAAGAAATGCTTCGTGGATAAAAAGTTCGAAGAAATGACAGACAAAAAATTTGAAGTAATGGTTTGCGGACAAAAAGTCCGAAGAAATGCCTTGCAAATAAAAAGTCCGAAAAAATGCCTCCCAGACAAAAAGTTCATAGAAATTATCTTAAAATGCCCTTGACAAAAATACCGCAACAAATTGTTTGAAGAGAAAGGTCACTTGCAACTTTGCCGAAAATAAAGTGTGGAAGTCTTATAGGGCATTCTCAAAGGGACAAAGCATGTTAAAGATTGAGCAAGTCTACAAGGATCAACGGTGCAAAAGCATTACAAGAATGTCGAAGAAAATGAGATCATGCCAACATGCTGAAGTTTAATGCTAAATATAAAGGATAAAGATCGAGCATATCGAGGATAATCTAAAGGAGCGGAAGCGAATCCATGGTATAAAAAGCAGCGACATGTAAAAAGGGAAAAAAAGAAGCTTGATGGTTAATGGCAAAACAAACTTAGATGATCATCCGAGAGCACGTGCATTTGACAAGTGTCAAAAGGTCATAAGGAAAGATTCGACAAAGAAAAGAACGTGAATTTGATGTGACAAAAGAATTTGAAAAAGCTTGCAATCAATATCTTCTAATTGTTTGTATAGGAAGCACTGGAGCTGGTGATGAACTCAATATATCTTCACGGAGCTCAAGATATTTCAATCGAAGTGATCAAGAAAGCAGCACAATTAAGTATAAGTGCAGATGCCTACGATAGTAAAGGCATTTGAACATTGCCGTTTGAAGCATGATTCGAGACATGAAGTCAGAGTCACATTGAATGCAAACCAGAAATGATCGAGGAAGCGACGCAATTAAGTGCAATAAAAGTGTAGATGCCAAAGACAGTAAAGAAATTTGAATGTTGTTTGAAGCATGAATCGAGACACGAAGTTAGAGTCACATTGAATGCAGACCAAAAGTGATTGAAGAAGCGGTGCATTTAAGTGTAGTAGAAGTGCAGATGCCAAAGACAATAAAGAAAATTTTGAACGTTGTCGAGTGAAGCATGAATCGAGACACAAAATCAAAGTCACATTGAATATAGATCAAAAGCTTTGAACTGATTAAGTTCAGTTGAAGTGTGAACACTTTATAGAGAGACAACCCTAAGATGCATCTGTCTATATATGCTATGAGCAGATCATTTGAACAGTGTTGTCTTTCTACTGCTACTGCAATAATAATTAGAGTGTTAACTCAAAATTATTGAGAGATGACATATGTAGACAGTGTTGTTCCCCAAAAATGTCACTCATTTTTGGAACAACACGAGCTATTTTGGTCCTACAGGGCCAAAATTATCTCTTCCCTTCTTGAAAATTCTTCTGAGCATTCCATTTCTTCATTTTTCAAAGCTTTTCCAGATATGTTTCTACGGACTCAACATGCTTGAGATTAGTAGGTTCAAAGGTTCAAAGGCTTCTGCACTTTGGTTCAATCGAAGGATTTCAATCAGTTCAAAGAGATCAAAAGACTCGGACAAAAAGATGGCTTCAAATGCAAGATTGAACCATTGAACCGTTGAACCAAAGTTGGTTCAATCGGTTGGTTCAATCGAAAGGTTCAAGGGGCTGCCCCAAAGCGAAAAAGGCAAGTGCCCTTGCGGAGGGCGGGCAACATTGGTTCAAAAGTTCAAAGGCGGCCTCAGTCAAAGAAAAAGCAACACACAAGTGGTTCAACGGATGGTTCAACCAAGGAGCGAAGAAGCGATTGAACCAAGGAGCGAAGAAGCGATTGAACCAAGGAGCGAAGAAGCGATTGAACCAAGGAGTGATAAAACAAAACGACAAAATGAACCAATGAACTGATGAACTTTCAGTAGTTCAACGGGTTCAAGGTTCAACATGGTTCAAGCAACAGTCAACCAATGACGTCCCCGCAGACGTCAAATTTAAGGTAAGGGAATATCCGTTGAAATTCAAATAAAGCGCGGAACTTGAAGGAAGAACCAAGCAACTGGCTAGAAAGATACCCTGATAGCTCAAATCGCAGCAAGAAGAGACAAAGCTGGAAAAGACAAAAGCAGAAAGAGGATAAAAGCCCGCCAAGAGAAAGAAGCTCGAAAGCAGAGCGGAATATGTCACGTGTCCTATTATGACTCAGCGGAATGTGACAAGTGTTTGCATCCGTGTTCCCCTTTTGGAGTTGCTCAGGCAAAACGTGTCATGGATCCCATTTTCCGTAAGTTTCTAATGAGTTTCATAATAGCGGAACTTGCCACTTGTCAAAGACAGAAAGGACCCCCCCCAAAGACTTAGGCAAGAAGGACTATAAAGAGCAAAGAATCGCTTAAGTAGTGAAGAGAGGAGCGAGACCAAAAGATCAGAAATATCTTCGAAAGAATTATTTCTAGTAGGTGAAATAGTGGATCGAGTAGATTTCTGAGCGCACCAAACCAAGGACACGGCCTGTTTTCTTCTATGAAGTAAAGACGAATGGATAGCTGCGCGGACGTCAGAGGGGACAGACCATATTATCCAGAGTCGGGAGAAAACATATGGAATGAAATGGCACGTCATAGTTAAAACAGCTGCCCTGGTTTCAATGCAATCCTTTGACAAACCTGAAAAGGCATTCAAGGCATTGAATGCACAGCATGGGCCGTTCTATGGAAAACAAGCGCCCAAGTCTTTCTTGGAGCGCTATATATTGTAATCTCTCATTTGTTACACGGGAGATCTTCCTCTTACCAAGAAGCGAAACTCTGCCCATTTTGAAAGGCATTACTGAGACTTTGAGCTCAGGTTGTAATTTCATTTTCTTTGTTATTTGAATGAGAAAGCAGGTTTTTCCAGACTTTGTGTTGTTCTGACTTGTGTCATCTAGAGGTGTCCTTATTCATTTAATTTGGTAAGCAGAACTAGTGAAGGTGAGCAGGAAGGTGTCCTAAAGGCCCACTGTGGAGAGACTTTGTGCCCCCATAAGTACCTTCAGTGTGTTTGCATTTTCCTTTCTTGTGTAAAGAGCCTTGGGACGACTTTGTGCCCCCATTGTTCTTCGTGTCTTTCTCTCTTGGGTTGCTGGTCACTCAGCACCCCTGTTACCGGTTACTTGCTACCAGAAAGAGTCCTGCTGTTTGCAAGAACAAGCACTTCTGAAAGAAGAGAAGTGCCTTCTGTTGCCTCACCAGGATTTTTACTATTTAGGAAGGAATGTGGCTCTTGGCTGAAAGTTGCCTCTGAAAGAAGAGAAGCACCTTCCCCATCACCCAGTATTTCTTCTCTGTTTGTCAACATCATCTCTGAAAGAAGAGAGATGGATGGTTTGCCCTACCCCCTGTGTCTTATTTTCGGCATATATATATATATATATATATATATAGCTTCTTGCATCTCCTGCATATCTATAGGGAACCTCCCCTTGATGAGAGGAGAGATTTGTCTCCTATTGATGTAGTAAACCTGCACACCAAGACGACCCATCTCCCTATGCTGTGGTGATAGGAACTATTTTGAACGCCAGTTAGCTGGTTAACAAAATATTCACCCAACAGCCAGCGTGAAAGGGGCAAAGAAAAAAAAGTGTCTAAGTAGAAGATATCTAGACATAGATGAAGGCAGAGAAGCCGAGTACACACACAGTTAAAGCGCAGTTACAAACTAAACTTGTAACAGAAAAGTGTACAAGATTCATTTTAAATCTCTTCTATATTTTTGAAGTTGCAGCTTCATTTCTCTGATAAGTTGGTGCCATCATAAAAATTGAGTTGGTGCTTAGTTAGGAAGTTGACGCTTCCTTAGAGTGGGTGCTCTTGAATGTAACCAGTGAGGTTTGTTTGTGAGACTTTTTTTCTATGACGCTGGATTAGAACAATAGCTTCTAGAAGCTTTTCTCACCGTAGTTTTTTTCTTTAGATTTTCACGTTAAAATCTACCATTGAGCCTTCTTGTGTGTGTGTGATCTCTATTCTGTTAATTACTTTGCATATACTTTGAGTATCTTGTTTAAAAGTTCTAAGAACCAGGTTTTAGCTCATCTACTAACTCACCCCCCCTCTCAATAGATAATGTGTTTAACAATTGGTATCAGAACCCAAGTTCTTTAGGAGAAGCTTAATCGGCTCAGGTAGATCGTGGTTGGTGAACACAATGGCCTGCCAAGAAGGATCATCAAACAAGGCTCCTCTATTCAATGGGTCTAACTATGCTTTTTGGAGCATAACAATGAAAACATATTTGTCTTCCCTAGTGTTTGATGTATGGATGTCAGTGGTAAATGGTTACACAGCGCTTGTTGTAACTCCTGTTGATCAGGCGGCCAAAAAGGCTTATGAAAACAATGCCAAAACCATGAATGTTATTCTTTGTGGGTTGTCAAACTCTGAGTTTGTCAAAGTTATGCACTATCAGAGTGCAAAAGACATCTGGGATAAGTTGAAAGGTATCTATGAAGGAGATGTTAAAGTGAAACAGGCCAAGCTGCAAATGCACAAAAGATAGTTTGAAAGCCTAAAAATAAATGAAGAGAAGATAGCGGACTACCTCATCAGGGTAGATGAGATAGTCAATGCCATAAGAAGACTTAGAGAAACAATAGAAGAATCGACTTTGTCAAGAAGGTTCTAAGATCCCTTCAATCAAGATATGACTCCAAAATTTTGGCCATTGAAGAAGCGAGAGATTTGGACAAGCTTACCATGGATGAACAACATGGAACGTTCATAGTCTACGAAATAAGGATGGGAGAGACAGACACAGTCAAGAGAGAAGCAACCTTCAAAGTAGTAAAATCTGCAAAAGAAGAAACCTTTGTGCTCGATTCTAAGGAGACTAATGGTGAAGAAGCAAATTTTGTCAGAAGATTGAAGATAGGATCAGGGAAGTATAAAAAAAAACTTCCATTCAAATGTTTTAACTGTGGTAAGGTAGGACACTTCGTTGAAAAATATCCATTCAATAAGAACAACACTGAGCAAGTTGAAAATGTCAAAAAGGTAAAACCGCATTATGCTAAAAAGAAAAACTTCTTCAAGAACAAAAAGGGGTTATATATAAAATAAGAAAGTGACTCAGTAGGAGAAAGTAACAGTGACAGCTTTGACGATGAGAATGACTGTGCCTTTCTAGTTGAGGGAAATGAGTTCTTATTTATGGCAGAAGAAATCACTTCCTTGAATCAATAACAAAATAAATATGAAGATTGTGATGAAGGAGAAGGTGAGATTGATATAGAAGGTGAACTGGTGTGTGCTCTTCAAGAAATTGAAAATTTGAGAAAAGAAAACTCAATGCATAAGAAGCATGAGAAGGAGCTTGAAAAGGCTAACCAAATGATTGTAATGCTAAAAACTCAAGTTGAGGAAGCCAACAGAATAGTAGTAGTCAAAATGGATCTCCAGTCAAAATCCAATGAATGCATGAGACTTGAAGCAGAAGTAGTATCCTTAAGGAAAGAATTTGAGAAGGCAAGAGACCATATAAGCAAAAGCTTAAAGCTGACGAAAGGATCAGAAGCTCTTAGTGAACTGATCAGTACGCAAAAACCTTCAAATGAAAAGTCAAGTCTTGGATACGATAAAGAAAAAGGATCCTCAGCGTGTACATCAATGAACTTGTATGATAACTTCAAGAAATGAGAAACAAAAGCTATGAACAACAAAGAAATGACGAAGGCCAAGACCAGAAAGGACATAAAGACTAATCCAAGGAAAGATGCTGAAGGATTCTTCAAAGTGGCAGATCTAAAAAAGCAGAAAGGTAAAATTTTTTGCTATACTACACTAGAGATCATTATGATCATGTACTCTCCTTTTTATGGTTATTGTTTTTGCTATAATCAATTTGGTCATAGGGCTGTTAATTGTAGTCTTTCCTACTAAAAAATTTAATTTTGCTAGTAAAAATTCATTTGCTCCTTTGATAGATTCAAATTTAATATGTTACAATTGCAATAGTTTTGGACATATAGCTAAGTATTGTAGAGCTAACATTGCAATGACAAGAAAGTACAGCTTAGGCAAAAGCAAGTTTTTAAATGAGAATAGAGTTCCAAAGACCACTTTTAAAGAGAAGAGAAAGGCATATGAGAGACCCAAAAGGATGTGGAAGGTGAAAGATCAATCTTTGATTGCTCAAATGACACTCCATGCCAAAGAGCAAAACTTGTGGGTCATATACAATGGTTGCTCAAAGCATGACTGGGGACGAGCAAATTCACTAGTTTAAGTCGATGTAAGGAAGGCACTGTCAGTCTAAGTGATAACATTGCAGTCAGAATAAGAGGCAAAGAAACCTTGCACATACATGGCAAGCTTCCTACACAAGACGTCATATACATTAAAGGACTTAAACATAATATGTTAAGTGTAAGTCAAATGTGTGATAATGGTTATAAAGTCACATTTAATGTTGAAGATTGTACACTGAAAAGAGCTGGAAAAACCGTTGCACAAGGAAGAACTGAAAGCAACATATACAACATGATTGAAGAAAATGATGCAAGTTGTCTCATGGAAAAAGTTGATGAGAGCTGGTTATGGCATAAAAAAATGGGTCACATCAACTTCAATAATCTAGTCAAAGTAAGCTCTAACAAGTGTGTTAGACATATGCCCAAAATTGTCAAAGCTGCAAACGTCACATGCAGAGCGTGCCAACTAAGAAAGCAGACAATGCTTAAATTTGAAATAAAAGAATACATGACCTCAAAACCCCTACAAGTAGTTCATATAAATTTATGTGGTCCTTATAGGACAAAAGGATCCAAGGGTGTATACTAATTTATGCTATTTGTAGATGACTTCTCAAGGATGACATGGGTAACTTTCTTGAAAGATAAATCACAAGCTTTTGAAAGATTCAAGATCTTCAGGGCCATGGTTAAGAATGAAATGGGAAGAAAAATCAAGTGTCTAAGATCAGACAAAAATAGAGAATTCACCTCCAATGAGTTTGTAGAATATTGTGAGAAGCATAGAATTAAGAGACAGTACTTTGTTGCACGTACTCCATAGCAAAATGAAGTAGAAAAAAATAATAGAACTGTGAAAGAGATGGCCAAAACAATGTTGAAAGAGGCAAAACTTTCTGATGGATATTGGAAAGAGGCAGTTCAAACAATAATATATATATATATATATATATATATATATATATATATATTAAATAGAGTTTAAGTTAGGGTAAAGAGTGATAAAACCCCATATGAACTATGGTTTGGAAAACCTGCATCTGTGAAATATTTCAGTGTTTGGAAGCAAGTGCTACATCAGAAGAAAAGATCCTCTCCCATGCTCTTCTTCTCTTCTCTCTCACTTTATCTATATAAACAACCACTTTTGGCTTTGTAAGGATCCTCCACTTGAGTATGGTGAATCCCTACTCGTTTTTTGCCTTTGAGCAATAAAGAACAATCTGGTTTATCTTCTCCATGGATTGTTTCAATGTGTATGTTAGACTAGTTGATCTTGCTAAGTGACAGTTTCACTTCCTTGGCATGTTGTCCTTGTTTGCATTCATACTCAGTTTTGAAAGTCTTTTGTAGGTCTCTTGAAGTGTTCATGAGTTATCTCTCCACTAATTTCATGTTAGGACCTTGTGTTTAATCCTCCTAACTCAAACTTGCTTCACAAACCTCCTTGAGAAATACTCATGCAATAGACAGATTTGGATTAGTCTCATGTGTAGGTTAGGCTTTTGTTTGAAGTGTCATTGCAGTTGGTTGGTAGTGGTCAGGGTACAATTGGTACATCACTTCACTGGGATGGGTTTTCTTTATGTTTTTTCTCCCTTTTCATCCAAATGTGTTAGTAGTATAGGTGATGAGCAATCAAGACAAATCTAGGGAGTTAGCCCTTCAATCTAGAGGTTTACCCCTACCATAGGTAATCCACAGGCCTAGGGTAATCCCATGTTCCACTCAATTTAGAGTAGGCTTGAACTACCTGTTGGCCATTTTTGGCCCACATATAAAGCTCTTGCATGGTTTGATGAAGCAGTGGATCAAAGGCTTAGAAGTGGATCCAACATTTGCAAATAGAGAGGATCCAACAAGGTTTTCTAAAGATCCAGCGGTAGTGTTCAAGGGTAAACCTGCAACCCAGAAGCTAAGTGCAAATTATTTTATTCAGCGAAGTCTTTACTTGTTCATTCTTTCGAGACCCTTTTTGGGGCTAAATGTTTCATTCTTTCGGGACCTTTTTGGCTAAGTGTTGAATTCCTTTGGACAAGTTGTCCAAGATAAAGTTTCTGAAGGGATATTTCTTTCAGACAAAATGTCTGAAGCAAAAGACAAAGACCTTTTCTTTCGGAAAAATTGTTCGAGACAATTTTCTTGAAGGGTAACTCTTAAATAAAGTGATCATTTTTAGAAATCCCAAAGGAATGCTTCTACAGCAAAGTGTCTTATACACTTTTCCCGAAGAGTACTTCTCTCAAGGAAACAATCCACTTTAAGGTTTCCAAAGGGCACTTTTCTCGGCGAAAAGGGGACCTTTTTCAATTTCTGAAGGGCACTTTCAAAGCAAGGGGCCAAAACACTTTTTACAAAGAGTCATTTCCATGCCAAAGTGTCTTATGCAGCATTTCCAAAGGGTATCTCTTGAGAAAGTGGACCTTTCCAAAAGTCCCGAAGACCTTTTCTTTCGAAGAAGTGGCTGAAACAAATAACTCTGAAGGGTCATTCTCAAAAAGCCTGAAATAAAAAGGCCCACAGGAAAGTATTCGAAGAAAACATGACGTTCGCACCAGTGTCAAAGATCAAACTCATAAAATAGCCATTGGCATTAAAATTCCATCAAAGGGGTCTTTAGCCAAACGCAGAGATGACGTGTGGCAGCATTTCGGGAGCTAGATCTGACAGCACATAATCAATCTTACATTGAAGATTAATGGCAAGTGGAGGTCAAAGGGGTCATCAAATCTCAAAGGCAAAAGTGTGCATGATAAGTGTCAAAGACACATTCGACTGACAGGAAATCGATGACTCGTGGACATCCATGCATAAGCAGATCAACAGACATGCAAAAAGCCAAGTGGGTATCGATTTTAATAGAAAATATATAAGTCCAAAACAACAATAAGGAACACATCAAGTTTTAAATGCAAGAGATCAAATCATGTACACTTGGTGGGAACATGCAGCTACCCACGACATGGCTCTCTCAACGCCAAAAAAGGAGACTTGAATGCGTGAAGGGCTCGAGGAGATTTACGATAATCTTGGACAGTTCATTTCATGGTCAAGCAGTTGCATTCTCTAAAGGTAAAAAGAGTTCAAGGACATAGTGGTGGTTGCAACAATTTACGACCTCTCTCTCTATTTTCTCATGCAAGCCCCCTCTTCTCTCATCCCTTTCCGCTATATATAGAGGCTTTTGAGCCTAAAAAAAGATCCCTCGACTGGTGATAGAGTTACTCTGTCAAAATTGTCTTGTAACACTCTCTTGAAGCAATAAGATGAATTTTATGATTCTGGTTTGAAGTCAAGTATACATTATTGGAGTTTAACTTGCAGATGTATGTCCATTTTCATCATTTGTAGATTCTTTACGTATCTTGCTTTAATTCTTTTGGTTCCTTGCGGGTTGTGTGAAGTGCTAGACATTGGTTTCTTTCTTGAAGTGTCACAAGTTATAGTGTCTCATACAAACCTATCTCTTTATGTTTTTCAAATTGCAGGGTTTCCTTCAACCTCCACATAAAATATTTATGCGTGTGGCCTTGAGATAGGATCAGATTAGTCTGTGTCTTGGTTAAATTCACTAGTAGTCATTAAGGCTTACAAGCTGAAAGTGGATCATTTCATATTTGGTGCAACACCATCCTTAGATTAAGTTTCCCTTTCATGTTATCTTTCTCTCCCATTTCCTTGGTCAACAATAGGTTTTAGTGTGTGGTAACAAGCTGAAGTGAAGAATTTGAGGAGCTAGCCTCATTAAAAATCTTAGAGGTTCAACTTCACTTTAGGATACCTACAACCTAAGGTTATTCCAATATTATATTAGGAGCGGGAGATCCTGAAGAAACTCTCATAAGGGTGCAATTCTATGCTACAATAGTTTCTGGCACACTCGATGGGACCAATTTTGAGTAAAATTGGTCAAGTTTGATGCTGGTTTGATCAATTTGTAGTGGCTATAGCTTTTATCTTTCAGTACCTAGTGACTCCAAAGAACACTCAGCAATCTAGTGGCAGAACAATAACTATTTTTCATGTCAAAGGTGACTACAAGATCATATTTTAGAAGTATTCATTTTGAATTTATTGAATTACCTTTAAACTCAGCAAGAAGGTTAAGGTTCGTCCATATTCACCCATATGTAGGAAACTATTTTCCTAAACCAGTCGTAAAATATACTTATGCAAGAAGACCCTTGTTAGCCCCTTTTGTTATCATGATTTCTCAAAGATCTTTTGTAGGCTTCAGTGGCCAAAGTCCTTTGAATCTACCACAATATGATCCTATGTCAATAGCAGCTCTCAAAAACGTCCCATATTTTACAGGAGACCAAGCCACAACTCTTGCTGAACACATCAATGACAGCCAATTTTTGCAATATCCATAATGTCGTTGTAGAAAATATAGCTATTAAACTGTTAGTTGTATCCCTTAAGGGAAAAGCTTTAGATTGGTATAGAGGCTTAGCTCGTAATTCTATTCAATCATGGAATCAGCTAGGAGAGGCCTTATGTAAAAGATTTGCAGATAGGAGTGACCATTTGTCACTCGCTGAATGGCTTACCACAATCAAGAGAGCCCATCATGAAGTCATACAAGACTTCAACACAAGATTCCAAAAAGCTTAGGACAGAATTCTAGCTTATGTTAGATCGTCCCCTAACTTTACATTCCTATACTACTTGAAGGCTCTAAATAGCGATATAGTTGTAATGATGTAATCCATGGGAGGGGACATATTGCCAGATGCTTATGAGGTGGCTATGAAAACAAAAAATTGTCAAGCTTTCTCCTAGACCCCCAATGCCTCTTTTTTCCTGAAATCAGACCACCCCCTACTGTTATTCCCCCACTCGATGTTATTCTTCCAACTCCAACAATTGTTGCTATCCCTGCACCTAAACGGGAAAAGGCATCCACTAGCAGATCAAGTGATTCCCAAGAGTAGAAAAACTACCTAGAACTTAGAGCATGCTCCAATCTTTGGTAAATGTTAAAAGGCAACAATCTCAGTTCAATAAATCTTATCAAGCTCCATATCAGCCTCAACAATAATCTTATCAAGGGAATAAATCACCCTTAAAGGGAAATTTTCAAAACCAAAACCGTGATCAAGGGCAAGGACAACCTAGCTACAATAAGCAGAGCAACTATAACCCAAATACTGAAGGCTCTTCCAGCTCCTTGGTCCCTGTTCAAAATAATATGGCTCAAGAGGCTGAAGGGACCATACCTTAGAATCCATCTTTTGGGCAATCCATTGTCCCAACTAATGGTTTTAACCAAGCATTCAATGACCAATGGTAGCAAGCTATTGCTTATGGATACAAACAAGGTCTTATGACTCAAAACATAGAGATCCCCATGATGACAAAACCAGGACAGCCTCTACAGGACCAAGGATCTGATCAGGTACCAAACTAGTTGGATGCTACAATGGTCATCAGTGAACAAGAAGAGTGTTGTGCACTCAATTAACAGGCTAGTTCTAGCTAGGCATACATTCCAGTAGCAACTAATACAAGGTTCAAAAGAAGGAATATGGATGATAATCAAGAGGTGTTCAAAGAACCCCCTGTCATTACTCCATTGTCTAAGCCTATCGAACCTACTATCACTCCAAAAGCCTTGACACCTAAAAATCAAAATCAAGGGACCCTTTTTTATCCACAAAACTCATGAATTCAACAAACAACTGTAGTGGCCCCCAAAACACAGGCAGAGTTTGGTGGTCCACCAATTAATATTGTTGAGCAAATGAAGAAATCTAGTGTGAGTGCACCGATGTGGGACATGCATTTCATGCCCAGTCAAGTGGATATCCTTCAAGAAGGTTTGTCCAAGATAGGTGTTACCACAACTGCAGGCAGACAACTGAACAAAGAAATTGAGATCCTCACTAATGCAACCCAAGGTCTTATGGGAGAAGGATCAAGTAAGATAATCAAGCCTCCTCCGTTCTACATTTCATTAATCATTGGTGATTCCTTGGTGCATAATTGCTTGGTAGATAGTCGAGCTAACACTTCAGTAATGCCAAAGTCTATAGCTGATCAGTTGAACCTCAAATATGAGCCACATACTCAAGGAGTTTTGTAGCTTGACGGTTCTTCCACAAAGCCATTTGGTATCATCAAGGAATTGAGCTTGACCCTGCATGTTTGTCTTAATGTTTCGGTGGTTCAAGATGTGTTGATCCTTGATGTAACTCCTCACTTTGTGTTATGCCTCTAGAGAATTCACAACCAAAATTGGGGGTTATCTAGCAACAGATTAGTCTTACATGGCATTCAAAATAAGGTATGGGACTAAGGTGTCAATCAAGGCTGAGCCCATGGCACAATTCCACATTGAACCCCATCAACCAGATAACATAAACCTCAATTTTACTATCCTTGATGAGGATGAATTTACAATTGGTCGGGAACTGAATACTTATCATGAAGAGATTCCAGACTTATTCTTGGATGAGTTATGGGGGGATAATCAATTTCTCAACTCTTTGGAAAGTGTTGAAGAAAGAGACATAGCTGCTTATCTGCTACATGAAGAAAATGAACTCATGTCTTCCCTCATTAGACCTAAAGAGGACCTCAATGGTATGTGGAAGTTGTTCTTTGATGGTTCAAGGAGCAAAATGGAGTAGGTGCAGGGGAAATGTTGGTTTTCCCTTCATATGATAAGTATTTATCTTCTTATAGGTTCCATTTCAGTTGCTCCTCCAATGCAGCAGAATATAAAGGCCTAATCCATGGCCTCCAATGGGCCAGTAAGAGGGAAATCAAGCGGTTGCAAGCATATGGAGACAATGAGCTTATATTGAACCAAGTCAAGGGTCTGAACATTACAAAGAATCCTTTGATGAGGTCCTACAAAAATAAAGTGTGGGACCTAATTAAATATTTTGAAGCCTTTAACATTCAAGCTATGCCACAGAATCAGAATCAACAACTGATAGGTTGGCAGTTGTGGGAGCCCAGTTTGATATTCCAAATAAGCTAAAAAAAGCCAAGGTTCAGCCACATGTCAAGGTGGTGGTGAGGCCATCAATACTAGATAATGAAGCCCACTGGCAGGGCTTCAAAAATGACAAATAAATTGCTTGTTTCTTACAGCAGGAAGCAGAGTTCTCCGCCAACCAAGGTAAATTTCAACACCAGTATGAGGATCAAATTGTTCAACTAAAATCTAACAAGCTTTCTAAAGGGTTGGTCACCCTTGAAAGTCTTTTCCATGAAAGAAACCATATGTGGAAAGACAAGGCAGTGATGTCAACTGATGAGGAGAACTATGAAAAAGTCCTTATTTTCAAGGACAAGATCCTCAAGCTTGGGAAGGTAAGCAATGAGGCAAAAAGGCATGCTTTCACTAAACTTTGTAAAGAATATTCATATGTCTTTGCTTGAGAATATAGTGACCTGAAAGGTTTTGATCCAAAGTTAGCCCATCATACTATAGAACTAGAGGCTAATGCTAAGCTTGTGAGGCAAAAACAAAGGCCCGTTAACCCCAAAATAGAAGAGCTTATGAGGAGAGAGTTGACCAAGTTAATTGAATCCAAGATCATCTTTCCCATCAAACACTCATCGTGGGTAGCCAATCCGGTATCTGTGAGGAAAAAGAGTGGAGAGATTAGGTTGTGTGTTGAATTTAAAGATCTGAACAGGGTCTCCTTGAAGGACCATTACCCTCTATCATCCATGGAGCAACTTCTTCAAATAGTTGCAAGTTTAAAATGTTTTTTCTTTTTTTGATGGATATTTAAGTTACAACCAAGTATTAGTAAAGGAATAAGATCACTGCAAGACTGCCTTCACCACCAAATAGGGCACACATGCTTACTAAAAGATACTTTTTAGCTTATCAAATGTTGGGGCTACTTTCCAAAGAGCCATGGACATGGCTTTTCAAGGAATACTAAATCAAATGGTGCTGATCTACTTGGATGACATCACAATTTTCTCCAAGGATGCCAACGAAAACATGGACCACTTGATTAGCGATTATCTCAAAATAGGGATTATCGATTGATCTTGATAGAATAAGTGTCATCTTAGCATTATCCTTGCCCAAGCATAAGAAGGGGCTTCAAAGTTTCCTTGAGAAGATAAACTTTGTGAGAAAGTTTATACCTGATTTTGCAAACTTGGTCAAACCCATCACTGCCATGCTGAAGAAGAACCAAGTGTTCACTTGGTCAAATGAAGGTAAATCAACATTTGAGACTATCAAGCAAGCCATTGCCCAAGCACCCACACTCATGAATCCTGATTTCTCAAGGGTTTCATATTGTAGGCCTTCGCCAATATTGGCAATATATCAGCTATGTTGATGCAAAAGAATAGTGAAGGACTTGAGCAGCTAATAACATTTTTCAGTCAGGGGCTTGAGGGGTATGAGGTGAGGTATACTTTTGTAGAAAAACAAGTCCTTGTAGTAGTAAGAAGCTTTAAAAAGTTCAGGTCAATGCTCTCCAATAGCAAAATCTATCTTATGGTGTCTCATCCTGAAGTGAGAGATTTCCTTCTTAACAAAGACTTAAACGAAAAGAGGGTTGGTTGGATTACCAAGGTCATAGAGTATGACGTGGAGATCAAGGTCACTAAGCTAGTGAGAGGCAAAGGCTTGTGCAAGCATATGGTTGATGACCTTCATGAAGACAAAGAGGTTATCTTGGTAACATAAAATAACTCAGACAGATGCACCTCCACCTCACACTAGTTGGCTCCAGGGTATGGCACATTTTCTACTAATAGGAAAATGCCCACAAGGTATATGGACAAGGCCAAGACGAGGTATTTTAGACTTTAGTCTTACCTTATGCATTGGTTGATGGGGTTTTATTCAGAAAAGAGCTCAATGGAGTGCTCCTTAGGTGCATAGATAATGACCAGGTGACCAAGCTTTTGGAGTAATTCCATGATGGACCTGCATAAGGTCATTTTGCACCTAGAACCACAACAACAAAGATAATGAAGGCTGGTTACTACTGACCCAACCTCTTCAAAGATGCGTATTCATGGGTAATAAAGTGTCAAAAGTGTGCTTTCTTTATGGGTAAGCAAAGATTGGTAGCCCTTCCTCTTAACCCAATTCAAGTAGAGCAACCCTTCATGCAATGGAAGCTAGATTTCATAATAATGATCAACCCTTCATCAAGTGCAGGACATAGATGGGTGCTTATTGCAACTAACTACTTCACTAGGTGGGTGGAAGCCATTGCGTTGAAAGAAGCTAATGAGGGTGTAGTCCTAGACTTCTATAACAACATTGTGACCAGGGTTGGTGTTCCATCCACTATCATTTCTGATAATGCATTAGCATTCCTCGATCTGAAAATGAGTGAATGGGCTCTCAAGATGGGCATCTACCTCAGCACCTCTTCCAACTATTATCCTAAAAAAAATGGATTGGCTGAGTTCACAAATAAAAATTTGCTAAGAATCATCAAAACTATGGAATAAAATTAGAGGACATGGCACACTAGACTAAAGACAGTCGTATGGGCTGACATGGTGACTCCTAAAGTTGTCATTGGAAATTCTCCATATGTCTTAGTATATGGAAGGGAAGCCAAGTTGCCCATTTATCTTGAGCTGCCTGCATTAGAACTAACCCATCAGCTGGAGTTAATGGAAGATGAACCCATGCATGTGAGACTGACAAAACTCATGGAGCTTGAAGAAATAAGAGACCTTGCAATGAAAACACTAGAGTCACATCAAGCTCAAGTCAAGAAAGCCTTTGACAAGAGATCAATGGAAAGGGACTTCAAAGAAGGGGATCTAATCTTCAAATGGGATTCAAATAAGGCCAAGCCAGGCAACCATACCAAATTTGACAGCTTATGGAGTGGTCCTTATTTGATCCACGGATGTAAACAATATAATATTTTATAGCTAGCCCAATTAGATGGAGATATACTACCCATCCCAGTCAATGGGATTAATTTAAAGCCTTGCTATTAGAATATTTTTCAGCCATTGTAGATATTGTATATTTTGTATAGCTTTTCATGTTTTCCTCTAGGTGCCTTGTGCACATTCTTTTCAGTTGTGTGTTTCCCTTCCCTAAGTGCCTTGAGCACCATATTTGTTTTATTTTGGTTGTCTTTATTGCTTAAAAAGGAGGTTCCAGTTTAGTAAAAAAGTGACTTGAATCCATGCCCAATGGATGGATTTTATGAGACAATATGGTGATTCGGGCAACAATTCAGGTGACAATTTAGGTGATGAGTCCACCCCAATTGATGACGGAACTTTTGAAAGCCATAACATTTGCACCGTAGCTCCAATTGACTCACCGTTTGAATCCTTGAAAAGCTAAGAATGAGGAGAACGTGATAATATGGCATGTATCTTTGCTTGATGAAGTTTTACCCCCGAAAACCCAGTAGAAGTTTCCCAATTTTTAATTTTAGTAGTACAGTCTAAAAATAGTAATTCCTTGAATTATGTATTGTTATAAATCGTGGAAGTCGAACCACTTAATATCCCTCGAGATTGGTGACCTTCCACATCCTCCTCATACCTTCAAAACATATATAAATAAAGATGTAACTCAAAATAGAAATCAAACATCTTTTTACAGAGATAGGCATATGTTTGGGTCTACAAATTTGATCAATAAAACATCTCTTCTCAGAGATAGCATTATTTGAATTATGTTGTTCTTATTTCTTGATTTATCTTTCAACTAAAGCTTTTGAGTTTTGGCTCACATGGTCTAGGTTCTCTTGCATCGACAGGGATGCAACTTCTATGAGCCGCCAAAGATGTTGGCCATTTTTGGCCCACATATAAAGCTCTTGCATGGTTTGATGAAGTAGTGGATCAAAGGCTTAGAAGTGGATTCGACATTTGCAAATAGACAGGATCCAAACAAGGTTTTTTTAAAATTTAGCAACAATGTTTAAGGGTAAACCTGCAAGCCAGAAGCTAAGTGCAAAATCTTTTATTTAGCTAAGTCTTTACTTATTCATTCTTTTGGGACCTTTTTTAGAGCTAAGTGTTTCATTCTTTCGGGACCTTTTTGGCTAAGTTTTGAATTCTTTCAGACAAGTTATCTGAGACAAAGTTTCTAAAGGGATATTTATTTCGAATGAAATGTCCGAAGTAAAAGACAAAGACCTTTTCTTTCGGAAAAATTGTCCGGGACAATTTTATCAAAGGGTGACTCTTCAATAAAGTGGTCCTTTTCAGAAATCCCAAAGAAATTCTTCTACAACAAAGTGTCTTATACACTTTTTCTGAACGAAAGGTACTTCTCTCTAGGAAACGGTCCACTTTAAGGTTTCCAAAGGGCACTTTTCTTGGCGAAAAGGGGACCTTTTTCAAGTTTCGAAGGGCACTTTCAAAGCAAGGGGCCAAAACACTTTTTTTGAAGAGTCATTTCCATGCTAAAGTGTCTTATGCAACATTTCCGAAGGGTATCTCTTGAGGAAGTGGGCCTTTCCAAAAGTCTCGAATACCTTTTCTTTCGAAGAAGTGGCTGAAACAAAGAAATCCGAAGGGTCATTCTCAAAAAGCCCGAAAGAAAAAGGCCCGCAAGAAAGTGTCTAAAGGAAACATGACGTTTGCATCAATGTCAAAGATCAAGCTCATAAAATAGCCATTGGCATTCAAAAGCCGTCAAAGAGGTCTCTGGACAAATGCAGAGATGATGCATGGTAGAATTTCAGGAGCTAGATCCAATGGTGCATAATCAATCTTAAATTGAAGATTAACGGTGAATGGAGGTCAAAGGGGTCAGTGAATCTCAAGGGCAAAAGTGTGCATGACAAGTGTCAAAGACACATTCAATTGGCAGGAGATGGACAACTCGTGGGCATCCATGCATAACCAGATTGACAGACATGCAAAAAGCCAAGGGGGTATCAATTTTAATAGAAATTATAAGTCTAAAAATACAAAAGGAGCACGCCAAGTTTTAAATGCAAGAGATCAAATCATGTACACTTAGCGGGAACATCCATCTACCCACGACATAGCTCTCTCAGCTCCACAAAGGGAGACTTGAATGCATGAAGGGATCAAAGAGATTTACGGTGATCTCTGACGGTTCATTTCATGGTTAAGCAGTTGCACACTCTAAAGGCAAAAAGAGTTCAAGGACATAGTAGTGGTTGTAGACATTTACGACCTCTCTCTCCATTTTTTCATGCAAGCCCCCTCTTCTCTCATCCCTTTTTGCTATATATAAAGGCTTTTGAGCCCAAAAATAGATCCCTCAATTGGTGATAGAGTTACTCTGTTAAAATTGCCTTGTAACACTTTCTTGAAGCAATGAGATGAATTTTTTTATTGTGATTTGAATTCAAGTATACATTATTAGAGTTTAACTTGCAGATGTATGTTCCTTTTCATCATCTATAGATTCTCTATGTATCTTGCTTTAATTCTTTTGATTCCTTGCAGGTTGTGTGAAGTGATAAACATTGGTTCATTTCTTGAAGTGTCACAAGTTATAGTGTCTCATATAGACATATCTCTTTCTGTCTTTCAAATTGCAGGGTTTCCTTCAACCTCCACACAAAATATTTATGCTTGTCGCCTTGAGATATGATCAGATTAGTTTGTGTCTTGGTTAAATTTATTAGTAGTCATTAAAACTTCCAGGGTAAAAGTGGATCATTTCATCTTTGGTGCATCACCATCCGTAGCTTAGGTTTCCCTTTCATGTTATCTTTCTCTCGTTTATTTGGTCAACAGTAAGTTTTAGTGTGTGGAAAAAAGCTAAAGTGAAACATCTGAGGAGCTAGTCTCATTAAAAAGCCTAGAGTTTCAACCTCACTACAAGATACCCACAACATGAGGTTGTTCCAATATTGTAGTTAGGAGTGGGAGAGCCTGAAAAAGCTCTCCCACAACAGTGCAATTCTACGCTACAACACTACCTTTCCAATGGTGCAAAATTGAGTGACAATAGTTCTGGCACGCCCGATGGGACCAAGGTCCAAAAGAGTGGAAGAATTCTTGGTGTGTTCTATTTTCAACCTGAAGTTGCACCCTGAATCGAAGACGTGCTGAAATGGCTAATCCTCTGGTTAAAACATTGGGATATTCTCACGAGGGTGGGTGCCTCAATGGTGAGAAGAACCTGCAAAGAAGGATGGTTCTTGTAAGATGTATCAATGTGGATCTCTACTCTGTGTTGTGAATCTACCATGAAAAAGGGAGAAAGAAACTTGAAAGGAAAATCCTATCTAATGACGGTGATACACCAAAATGTTGATCCACTCTACTTGGAACCTTGAACACTGAATCAAACAAGGGAAAAGGAATACCTTTGATTTCAATTGATCACTATGCATAAGTATTTCATGAGAAAGTTTGATCTAATGGCAAAAAATGTGAGGGAAAACGATGGAGAGAGGTTTGATATAAGACACTTTGCATCCACCTAACATCCACTTACAGCTTCAGCAAAAGATATATAGAACACTGAACATGACTTGCATAACATGATGAGCTAGCAACTAGGTACAAATCAAAATTTGGGAAGGGAAAAAAATATACCACGTATGCAAATTGTTGAATGAATGTACACTATGCCAGCACTTGAAACTTGAAAGTACAGTGCTTCTATTGATTGAAGAGGTTACACAACTCACCAATGGCAAAGTCTGGTATTACTAAGAGAGATCGATTTTACAACACTGAAAAGCCATTAATATAGAAATTTACAACAATCCAAGAAATTAGTGTTGAAAATAGAGAGGGAGTAAACTCAAACCAACTCAACATTTATAAAAGTCTATTTTGTCTTGCATGAAAATTTCTTGCGTTGAAAAAAGAAGAGGAAAAAGACAAGCCTTGGATGCATGACACCTACGAATAGATGTCTTGACTTGAAAACTAGTCAAACTTCAAAACAAAAGTAGTCAAATTCACTCGAAATATTGAAACATTTGAAAGTCTCACCTTTGCATGAAATCAATGCAAATGCCACATTAAGAATTATGTTTGAACCGTCAAAACGTTTCGAGCAAACGAGATAAACGAGAGTGCGTGCAATGAATTTTTGTTTGTTTGAAACGTTCAATGCTTTCCCTAATCATCATGCAAGACAACTCTATTTTCATAACTGAAGCATGCTTGCTTTCTTAAACGCGTTCACTTCATTCGAGTCACTTCACGTTAGTCTGTGCATGATCTTTGTTTACCCTGCCTTTGTCTTTATTTTGCATTGGTTTTATTTACTGTTCATGCTTATGTCTATGTTTAGTTCTGCTTTAATCTTTGCTCATGCCTCTATTTTTGTGTTTGTCTTACTTCTTGTTCAATTCTGGCTCAGTCATGTTTTTGCTTATGTCTTTGTTTATGCTATTGATCATCCTCAGTTCACGTCATGTTTTCTTTGGCTTTTCTCATATTCTACTTTAATTCGAGAATCGGGATTTATTTTAGTTTTCGTCCTTCGAACAAATTGTCTGAAGGACTCTTTGTCTCCTCTTTCTTGGGCTTGGCATTTCCTTTTCTCTTTTTTGGCCTTTGCTTATGCCCTTGTCTTTTCTATCGGGTTTTTTGAAACTATTCTTATTCCTTCAGACTTTTGTCTGAAGGAATTCGTTTCCTTGCCAATTTTCTTGAATTTATTTTTTTAGGCTTTTATGTCTTGCCCTTTGATTTTATTCAGACTTTTGCTGACTTCAAATTCCTGTGGATTCCCTGTTTGACAATTATTCCGAAAGATCTCCTTCTTTGCCTTTGTTTTTTAATTTTCCCTGGGTTTTTTCTCCTCTCGAATTTCTTCAGACTTTTTGTCCGAAGGAATTCGTCTCCTTTGGCTATCTTTTCCCCAAAGGGCAAGTGCCCTTTGGAAACTTTGCTTTTGTCCTTCACTTTATGGAGGTGCCCTCCACAAGGGCGGGTGTCCTTCAAAAAAATGAATTTTGTCTTTCAGAATTTTTGCCAAGGTCTACTTCGTGCTTGAAGTGTCCCCCGCAAGGGCACATACCCTTTGGGGAAATTTTAAATGCCCCTACACGACACCCAGATGTCCTCCATAAGGGCTATGTCTTCTAGGAGTGCCCTTTGTAAGAATTGAAAAGGTCCACTTCACCGTTCAAGTTCCCTCTGCAAGGGCATGTCTGCCGTTAAAAATATCCTTCGAAAAAATTGTAGGGCACTGTTGATGCAGTGGATTGCACCCTTGGCAGGAGGCCGAATTCCTACCTTCCACACGCAACAATGGAAACTCCCCTCTTGCCTATGGGACTAGTGAAGTTGGAGGGGAGAGTCTCTAGATAAGGGTTAGCTCCCTCTGATGTATCTTTTAGGCCCTGGATTTCCTACTGCTAAAAAATAAATGAAAAAAGGGGGGATGAAAAGGGAGAAAGATGCTGAAACAGAACCTAAACCTAAGCTTAAAAAGGTGATACACCAAAAAAGTTGATCCACTCAGCCCGAACATACACTTTTCACCAAGAAGCGCCCATACACTTCATTTGATGTGGAAAACTCTTCTGTATCAGTGAGTCAAGGGTCCGTAGAGATACAGGGAGGAAGACTTGTCAAAGGTGTTCTGAGACACTTTGACAGCCTGTTCACATGCGCCTATATTCCTGTTGTAGACACTTTTGGCAGATATGCAGAAGAACTTCACAATGCACTAGACATGCTGGAATCGATCTGTGTAAAGCATAAAAGAAAATGACTTAACACAAAAAGAAAACATAGACATATGCGTGAGTGCAAGTCCAAATGGAGGTAAAACATTGCTAAGTCTTGATTCAAGGTAAAAATCTGGGAGAGTTCTGCCTTACAAGCCCGAAAGATTTTTGGGCAGAGCTTTGCCTTACGGGCTAAGAGAATGGATCCCTCTCAAAATGAGAAGTTTACAATATATAGAAAGAGAAGAGAACTTGGTGCTCCTTTTGAAAAGACTTTGGCGCTCTTTGACAAGTTGGCCCATGTGCGCTGAGAGCATCGGGAAGAGGAAGTCACTGTTGCTGATGTCATTCTTCTAAAAGAGGCCTGCTGGAACCATGTTGTGTAATCGCCGGTCTTGACTTTGGCGTTCAAACATTAATGAGAAAGTATGGGCCGTGTCTCTTTTCTTGCAAACAAACTGCTCTTTCCAGATATTCACATGGTTTGTCCTTTATAAATGCAAAATAGAGAAAACAAGTCGCACTGCTTACTGTTTGCGCCGTTTGATGACCACCTGGCAATAACTTGCCTCCCCTTTGCCACTTGCACTATTTGTCCGTCTCCGCACTTTGTCTTCTTCCTGGGTTTTTCTCTTTCTGGCTCCTTCGGCCCTCGGGCTATCTTCTTGGCGGGTCACTGAGTTCCTTGGGCTCTTAGGCTTTTCAAAATCAACGGCTATTTCACGAGCCTTGAAATTGACGTTCGCGCACCCATTGTTGCGTTTGAACTTCCAACGGCTAGTTTGCCATGCTTGATTTTGACGTCCTCGGGCCCGTCACCCCTTGGACTTTCTTCGGCCTTTTCTGTCGCTCCCTTTTCTTCAGACTTCTTGTTTCGAACCTTCCTGAAGGGAAAGTGACCCTTCGGCCTATGGAGAAGTGCCCCTTCGTTTTGGCCGAGAGTCCCTCGCAAAGGCACCTGCCCTTCGGGGTCCTGCGGTGGCCAATTTTCTTCAGAATCTTTTCCCACGGACAAATATTCTGCAAGAATTACCTTGTCCGCTTCTTCGGATTTTCTCCCCGGGCTTTTGGATCGCGGCTTCCTTTCTGAATTTCTTCGGAGTTTTTATCCAAAAGAATTCCTTCGGACAAAAAGTCCAAAGAAATTATTCTATTGCTTTTGCCTTGGTCTTTTCCACACCTTTCGAATTCCTTCAGACTTTTTGTCCGAAGGATTTCTTCCTTTGCTTCTTCAACTTCCTTTTGAAAAGTGCCCTTTTAAAAAATTGGAAACGACCCTTTCGAAGGGTACTTCCTTTGCTTTAGACAAATTTTCGAAGGAAACTTACCTTTGCGGCTTTTCTCTGTGGCCTCCTTGAAAGTGTTCCCTACCTTTTGCAAGGGCTCTTGAGTCTGAAACTGCCCTCCACAAGGGCACTTGAAATAGTCCATCTTGTGCCTAAGTGTCGAACTTGCCTCTTCCTGCGGAGTCCGTAGTTTTTCGCCTGCCGAGTCCGTAGAAACGGACCTGCAGAGTCCATAGAAATTTCCAGACTAGTGCAAAATCAAGAAATGAACTGGCTTAGAACAACAGGGAAAGAAGGGGACCAATTTTTTGGCCTGTTGAGCCAAAAATGGTCAACAAATTGGCGACTCCCAGGGGAAGCATGCCTACTATGCTTAGAGACCAGTTGCCTTAAAGTCCATTGGGCACGGAGTCAGAATGCAGCTTTGAAGAAAGGCTAACAACAGCCTTGAGAGATCTCAAAATCAATCATGAGCCTTTTACCCCACACACAAAGGAAAACACACACAAGGCTAAAAACACTACTTGTGCAAACAACACTTAAGGAAAGCAGGAAAAAAAACTGAAAGCAAACTACTATGTACAGCTAACCAGGTATATTTGCTTCCCCCCTGGATCAAAGGGAAAACTTCTTAAGTCCCCTCCCTGGTTAGGAAACTTACGGTGCCAGACAAGTGGCTGAATGAAGTGGAGAGTTGGTGACCTGCTCCTCTTGCCTGTCACCTGGATTGGCTTGCATCCGAGTGGATCAGATTCAAACATGCTTCCAACATATACGTACTCTTCTTGTTCTTGGAAGCTTGTTGAATGTTGGTCCTTCATGCTGGTGTGTTTCACCAAGAAATCAATGGCTATTGGCTCATCACCATAAGCCCTTTGATACGCATAGTCCCTTTGCAATGCACCATGGTTCGACTTGTTCCCTTCTGCTTCATTGAAAACCCTGTCAAACTCATCCTCTGCTCCCTCAAGGCCTTCTTGAAGAAGGGTGACTGTTGTGATGTCTGAAATAAAATCACAAACTGATTGCTCATCCCACAAAACATCACTTTTTTGTTCAAAGCTTTCTTCTTCAAGGCTTTCCTCAAGGTAGACAAACCTCTCCATTTCCTGCTCAAGGATCAGAGTTTCTAGATGTTCAAAGGCATCCATCTGGTCCTCCAATTCAGGGTCCTCGGCGTAGTCGTCCTTCTCATCGAAGCAACAAGGAAGTTCATCAAACAAGGGGGGAGAGAGCTCACCATGCTTACATTCCTCTTCGTATTGCTGGAACATCCGCATGTATGCGTGCCCTGAGTCTTCTCCATTGTCGATGATGTCTTCACAAGGAGCATCGATGATGATTTCTTCTTCATTATTGCTCATGATAGCCTCTTGGGAAACTACAGATTGGATCTTCTACTCCTCACTCGCCACCTGAAAAACAGGTTCCTCCTTGAGAAAGGATGAAGTGAAAAAACCATGTGGAATAGGAGGCAGTCCTTGAGCTAGAATCGAATGATTCTCCTCCTTCCATCTGGGTAGCACTTCATCAATATCAAGTGTGGCCTGATAGCTCTCTTGGGGGTGTGTAGATGGGGTGTGTTCAGACATGGAATGTGCCGTTGGGTCTGAACCGTCCATCACACATTGGCTGAGGAATCTCTCTCTGGATTCCAACTCTGCAATTCTTCTGGCTAAATCCTCTTGGAAGAGCCTTTCCTAGAGGTCACAATCATTGTCATGGGTAGGAGCAGCTTTATCTTCTTCAAGGTTTTGAGCAAAACCTTTCTTCTCCTCTTTCTTGCCCCATGATTCCACTGTTTCCTTCCAAGTCAGGATCTTGCCATCAGGATTAGTGACCTGAGGGAGTTGAGGAAGACTAAGAAAGGTCTGTTGATGCATAGGAAGAGTTGTTTCAAATGAAGGCGCATTTTGGTGTGTATAATCCATTGCTTAGGACCATGTACCTTATATTTCTTCATATGTTTTGATCAAACTCAAGATTTTCATGAAATCACCTCAAGCAACTCTCCTGGTTACCCTTCAACAATGAGGGAAGTAACGTTGGAGTTTGAGATGATTTCATAACTTGAGCTTGACCAAAGCTGTACAAAAAGTGATTTCTTGATGGCACCTAGACTGCTTAACCAGTTGATTCAACTCGGAGTCGCCATTGGTGTTGGTAGAAAAAGCCTCCAAAGGCTGGTTGGTTGAAGAACACACCAAAAATTCTTCAACTCTTTGGACACAACTTGTCCTAGTTGGTCCCACCGGGCGTGCCAAAAACTGTTGACGCAGTGGATTGCACCCTTGGCAGGAGGCCGAGCTCCAACATTCCACACGCAACAATGGAAACTCCCCTCTTGCTTTTGGGACCGGCGAAGCTGGAGGGGAGAGTCTCTAAATAAGGGCTACCTCCCTCTAATGTATCTTTTAGGCCCTGGATTTCTTACTGCTAAAAAATAAATGAAAAAATGGGGGGATGAAAAGGGAGAAAGATGCTGAAACAGAGCCTAAACCTAAGCTTAAAAAGGTGATACACCAAAAAAGTTGACCCACTCAGCCTGAACATACACTTTTCACCAAGAAGAAGCGCCCATACACTTCATCTGATGTGGAAAACTCTTCTGTATCAGTGAGTCAGGGGTCCGTAGAGATACAGGGAGGAAGAACTGTCAAAGGTGTTCTGAGACACACTTTGGCAGCCTGTTCGCATGCACCTATATTCCTGCTGTAGACACTTCTGGCAGACCTGCAGAAGAATAACTTCACAATGCACTAGACATGCTGGAATCGATCTGTGTAAAGCATAAAAAAAAATGACTTAACACAAAAAGAAAACATAGACATATGCGTGAGTGCAAGTCCAGATGGAGGTAAAAAATTCCAAAGTCTTGATTCAAGGTAAAAATCTGGCAGAGTTCTGCCTTACAAACTCGAGAGATTTTTGGGCAGAGCTTTGCCTTACGGGCTAAGAGAATGGATCCCTCTCAAAATGAGAAGTTTACAATATATAGAAAGAGACGAGAACTTGGCGCTCCTTTTGAAAAGACTTTGGCGCTCTTTGACAAGTTGGCCCATGTGCGCTGAGAGCATCGGGAAGAGGAAGTCACTGTTGTTGATGTCATTTTTCTAGAAGAGGCCTGCTAGAACCATGTTGTCTAATTGCCGGTCTTGACTTTGGCGTTCAAACATTAATGAGAAAGCATGGGCCGCGTCTCTTTTCTTGCAAATAGACTGCTCTTTCCAAATATTCACGCGGTTTGTCCCCTTATAGATGCAAAATAGAGAAAACAAGTCGCGCCACTTACTGTTTGCGTCGTTTGATGACCACCTGGCAATAACTCGCCTCCCCTTTGCCACCTAGACTGTTTGTCCGTCTCCGCACTTTGTCTTCTTCCTGGTTTTGTCTCTTTTTGGCTCCTTCGGCCCTCGAGCTATCTTCTTGGCGGGTCGCTAAGTTCCTTGGGCTCTTAGGCTTTTCAAAATCAACGGCTATTTCACGAGCCTTGAAATTGACGTTTGCGCCCCCGTCGCTGCGTTTGAACTTCCAATGGCTAGTTTGCCGTGCTTGATTTTGACGTCCTCGGGCCCGTCACCCCTTGGACTTTCTTCAGCCTATTCTGTCGCTCCCTTTTTTTCGGACTTCTTGTTTCAAACCTTCTCGAAGGGAAAGTGACCCTTCGGCTTATGGAGAAGTGCCCCTTCATTTTGGCCGAGAGTCCCCCGCAAAGGCACCTGCCCTTTGGGGTCCTTTAGCAGCAAATTTTCTTCGGAATCTTTTCCCGCAGACATTTTCCTGCGGACAAAAAGTCCGCAAGAATTACCTTGTCCGCTTCTTTGGATTTTCTCCTCGGGGTTTTGGCTTGCGGCTTCTTTTCCGAATTTCTTCGGACTTTTTGTCTGAAGGAATTCCTTCGAACAAAAAGTCTGAAGAAATTATTCTATTGCTTTTGCCTTGGTCTTTTTCGCTCCTTTCGAATTCCTTCGGACTTTTTGTCTGAAGGATTTCTTCCTTTGCTTCTTCAACTGCGCTTTGAAAAGTGCCCTTCAGAAAAATTGGAAACGACCCTTCTGAAGGGTACTTCCTTTGCTTTAGACAAATTTTCGAAGGAAACTTACCTTTGTGGCTTTTCTCTGTGGCCTCCTTGAAAGTGTTCCCTGCCTTCCACAAGGGCTCTTGAGTCCGGAACTGCCATCCTCAAGGGCACTTGAAATAGTCCATTTTGCACCTAAGTGTCTAACTTGCCTCTTCCTGCGGAGTCCGTAGTTTTCTGCCTGTCGAGTCCGTAGAAATGGACCTGCAGAGTCCGTAGAAAACCTACAGAGTCCATAGAAATCTCTGTAGAGTCCATAGAAATTTCCAGACTAGTGCAAAATCAAGAAATGAATTGGCTCAGAACAGCAGGGAAAGAAGGGGACCGATTTTTTGGCCTGTTGGGCCAAAAATGGTCAACAGGCACCCAGGGTTTTTTTAGGTCACCCTAGCTTTTTGAAGAGCACCCGGGCTTTTTTTAGGGCACCGGGGGTTTTTGAAACTATCCTTATTTCTTCAAACTTGTCTTGACTTGAAAACTGGTCTTCTCAATTGTGCTTTTCTCCTTTCTTTCGGACAAAAAGTTTGAAGAAAATAAGCCTTGAACGACTGCCACTTAGTCATTTTTTTAGAGTTTTACATAGTCATTTGACAGTTGTTTCTCTCAGACAAAATGTCCAAAGAAATAGTCCACCTCTTATATCCCAAAATTTTTTTTGGGAAGACAAAACAAATAAACTTATAGCTTGTATATATTGGCTGTATTTGCACATTTAAACTGTAATCAAGAAAGCTCCTTGGAAACCTCTGCATGACTAAAATTACCCTGGTTGTAGATGGCCACTTGGGTCGCTGTAAATGCTCATTTAAGGACCCCAAAATTGATTCACAAGACAAAATTGGCACCATAGCAAAGTTATGAATAGTAGGGATGACAATTTGCCCTATGGGGGGGCAAAATTGTCAACATTTTTGGCGACTTTGCTGGGAAGCATGCCAGCTATACTAGAGAACTTAGACCATATAAATGTTATTCGACCTCCCAAATGGTGAACCTGATTTTTGATTGAAAATATCCTCCTGACCTTCGCTGAAGTAACACTCTCCCTCAAAAAAGAAGGGGAAAACATGAAAGCAAGAAAACTAACTATTGTCAACCTGGAGTTGCACCTTGAATCGAAGACGTGCTGAAATGGCTAATTCTCTCTCTAGTTGAAACAATGGGATCTTCTCACGAGGGTGGGTGCCTCAATGGTGAGAAGAGCCTCCAGAGTAAGATGTATTAATAAGGATCTCTACTCTATGTTGTAAACTACCATGAAAAAGGGAGAAAGAAACTTGAAGGAAAAATCCTACCTAATGACGGTGATACACCAGAATGTTGATCCACTCTACTTGGAACCTTGAACATTAAATCAAACAAGGAAAAAGGAAGACCTTTGATTTCAATTGATCACTATGCATAAGTATTTTATGAGAAGGTTCGATCCAATGACAAAAAATGTGAGGAAAAACTATGGAGAGAGGTATGATACAAGACACTTTGCAGCCACCTAACATCCACTTATAGCTTTAGTAAAAGACATAAAACACTGAACATGACTTGCATAACATGATAAGCTAGCAACTAAGTACGAATCAAAATTTGAGAAGGAAGAGAAATTTATCAAATATGCAAATTGTTGAATGAATATACGTTATGCCAACACTTGAAATCTGAAAATACAATTATTCTATTGATTAAAGAGGTTACACAACTCATCAATGGTAGAGTCTGGTCTTACTAAGAGGGATGGATTTTACAAGGCTAAAAAGCCATTAATATAGAAAAATTATAAAAAGCCAAGAGATTGGTGTTGGAAAATAGAGAGGGAGTAAACTCAAACCAACTCGGCCTTTCCAAAAATCTATTTTGTCTTGGATGAAAAATTCCTTGCATTGAAAAAGAAGACAAGATTTAGATGCATGAAATCTACGAATAGATGTCTTGACTTGAAAACCAGTCAACTCCAAAACAAGAGTAGTCAAATTCACTTGAACTGCTGGAACGTTTGAAAGTCTCCCATTTGAATGAAATCAATGCAAATGCCAAATTAAGAATTACGTTTGAACTGCCAGAATGTTTTAAGCTTTGAGACAAATGAAAGTGCGTGCATGAAATTTCTAGCTGTTTGAAACGTTTAACACTTTACCCGTTCATCATGCAAATTAACTCTATTTTCAAAACTGAAGCATGCTTGATTTCTTAAATGCATTCACTTCGTTGGAGTCACTCACGTTACTCTGTGCATGATCTTTGTTTATCATGCATTTATCTTAATTTTGTGTTTGTTTTATTCATTGTTCATGCTTATATCCATGTTCATGCTCAGTTCACTTCGTATTTTCTCTGACTTTTTCCGTGTTCTGCTTTAATTCAAGATTCAAGCTTTATTTTAGATTTCATCCTTCAAACAAATTGCCCGAAGGACTCTCTGTCTCTTCTCTTTCCCAAGCTTGGCATTTCACTTTCTCTTTTTTGGCCTTTGCTTATGCCCTTGTTTTTTCTATCGATCTTTTTGTCCCTCCCGAATTCCTTCAGACTTTGTCTTAAGGAATTCATTTCCTTGTGTGTTTGTTTTATCTTTATCGGGCTTTTCCCTGGGTATATCCTCCATCGAGTCTTTTTATGAATTCCTTCGAACTTTTTGTTCGAAGGAATCTTTGGCTATCTTTCCCCAAAGGGCATGTGCCCTTCAAGAACTTTGTTTTTGTCCTTCACTTCATGAAGGTGCCCTCCGGAAGGGCTTTTGATTCCCAAAAATACCCTTTGGGCTTCT
Source organism: Torreya grandis (assembly GCA_037957365.1). Taxonomy (NCBI): domain Eukaryota; kingdom Viridiplantae; phylum Streptophyta; class Pinopsida; order Cupressales; family Taxaceae; genus Torreya; species Torreya grandis. The sequence continues at coordinate 7,666,201 of JARHVA010000036.1, forward strand.
TGATTTGGTCCTCTAGCCGCCAAGTGCCCTTTGCAAGGGCTATTCGTCCTCAAAAGTGCCTTTCAAAACTTTTGAAAGGGTCCTGCCACCGACCAAGTGCCCTCTACAAGGGCACTTCTCCTTCGGAAAAATTGATTTTGTCCTTCAAAACTTTTAGTCTTGACTTGAAAACCATAAAGTGGACCAACCTGAAGGGTACATACCCTTTGGGACTTTTGAATTGGACCTTCCCGAAGGGCAGGTGCCCTTCGGGTCTTTTCAACTATGTTTTTCCCGTTTCCTTCGAACAAAAAGTTTGAAGAAAATAAAATTTGAACGACTGCCATTTAGTCATTTTGTTGGACCTTTACACAGTCCTTTGAGAGCTCTTTCTCTCAGACAAAACATCCGAAGAAATAGTCCACCTCTTATAGCCCAAAAAAATCCTTGGGAAGACAAAATAAATAAATTTTCAGCTTGTATGTCTTGTCTTTTGGTTGTACGTGATGCTTAAAAGAGGAGGAAAACCCTTTCAAACTGATGTAGATGGCCACTTGGGTGGCTGCAAATGCACATTTAAGAACCCCAAAACTGATTCACAAGACAAACTTGGCACCATAGCAAAGTTCTGAATAGTAGGGGTGACAATTTGCCCTGTGGGGGCAAAATTATCAACATTTTTGATGACTCAACTGGAAAACATGCCTGCTATGCTAGAGAACTCAGCCCATATAGATGCTATTCGAACTCCCAAATGGTGAACCTGATTTCTGACTGAAAATCTCTCAAAATAGGAAAGGAAAAACACGATAGGAAAACTAAGAAGCAAATGTGCAAGCAAGCACTTATTGGAACAAAACTAAACGAAACTAATGCGTTGAAACAACACTTGGAGGAAAACAATCTAACAAAGAACCTAGCTAATCATGATAAAGCATGATCCCCCTGGATCAAATAGAAAATTCTTGAACTCACTCCTTCCAAGAGATGGTACAAGTTGCAAATTAGGATGTTTATTAATCATAACCTTTGATGAGGCATTTTCCTTGTCCACCAACTGTATTAGCATCTTCTCAAATGAGTCATCAACAACAAACCAATCACCAACAAAGACAAACTCATCAAATACCTCCTGATCTTTTTCATGTTGCTTGTTATCTACCACCTTGTCAATTGATACCTCATCTATGCATGGTTCTTGGTCATCCTTCTTATCGACTATTGCAAATTCATTCAGCTCTTCAAGGAGTTTTGAGCAGGGAACCCAATCTATACTGTGACCTTGAATAGGTGATTCTTGATCAAATTTTTCGTAAACGTGTCCTTCAATAAACAACATATCAATACAAAGTTCTTCAATCTCCTGAAAAGATTCAAGGTATAGCTGCCAATCATCTTTTTGTTCCTCATTTTGATCTATAGAATTAACTTGAAAGCTATCTGGATCCTTCTTAACAGGAGATAACTGTAACTCACGTATGACTTCAATTTGTCCCAGCTCCTCTTGAAGTTCCTCTACATCAAAATCAGTCTTCTCACTTTCAACTATAATTGGATGCACAACTATAACCTTAAGTGAATTATCAATAGGAAATTCTTCCTCAAACACACCTAAAGCATCCTCTACACACTCTGCAAGAACTTGACCTGTAGCTACAACCTCTTTCTCAATCCTCCAAAGAACAGGTTCCCCCTAAGGATGGGAGATAGTGGGAGGGTGATGAAATTCATTTATTTGAGAGGAAAAATGAAGCATGGGAGGTTGATCATGATCAGATTTTGGAATCTTGAGGACAATGGAATTATCTAGAGAGTTTTGGAGAGGAGGAAAAGAGAAACTCTTCAAGACCTTTGTATTCTATTCCTTCCACTTGGCCATTACCTCATCAAAGTTTGAAACCTGCTTGTCTACCTGGACAACTTGAGCTTGAGGGATGGTTGGTGAGGAAAGGGGACTTTAGGAAGGTTTAGTCTCACGAATAGGCTCTTGAATATAATTAGGAAGTTCCCTTATCACGCACTGGGCATGATTAAGAACTTCATGAGAATAAGAAGCACAAGAACCCTTTGTAGACAATTGGTTTAACTCAATTTTTTGCCTCTCCCAAACCTCCATCTTTTTCAATACAAGAATACACATCCCATTCATCTCTTCTGGATCATTGGACACATTTTGAAATAGACCATTCACTTCCTCATACTGAGAGTTAGAACAAACCTTTCTTGCATATGCTAGTATTATGAGCTCTATTTCGTTCATTCTTTATTGAAGGCAATGCTGCTCATATGCAACATCGTAGCCATATGGGGAAGATGAAATCTTGTCCTGAGACTGATATGGCTTATAAGGAAGGTAAGACTCATGCTCTTGATAATAAGGATCATGAAAAACTTGATAAGGCTCAACATAGCTTTGATAATACTCTTGATAAGACTGACTAGACTTTTAAAAAGGCTCATAGGTATCATGACAAGGGTGGTATGATCCATCATTGAGCTGATAAGGAAACATAGCATAGGAATTCTCTTCTTACACACCCATCAAAATTTATTCATGATAATGAAATAAAAATAGACTTACATGGAAACTATGTCTGAACTATTAAAAGCAACTATTTGAGATTGGAATCATCAAATACTTCTTGAAGAACATGGCTACAACTGCAATTTTATCAAAACCAGCTCTAATAGATCCCACTGGACATGTCAAAAATTGTTGTCAACCTAGAGTTGCATCCTGAATCGAAAACGTGTTGAAATGGCTAATCCTCTCTTGTTGAAAAAATGGGATCTTCTCACGAGGGTGGGTGCCTCAATGGTGAGAAGAACCTTCAGAGAAGGTTGGTTCTTAGAAGATGTATCAATGAGGATCTCTACTCTGTGTTACGGATTACCATGGAAAAGGGAGAAAGAAACTTGAAGGAAAAATCCTATCTAATGATGGTGATACACCAGAATGTTTATCCACTCTACTTGAAACCTTGAACATTGAATCAAATAAAGAAAATGAAGACCTTTGATTTTAATTGATCACTATGCATAAGTATTTTATGAGAAGGTCCGATCCAATGACAAAAAATGTGAGGAAAAACATGATAAGCTAGCAACTAAGTATGAATCAAAATTTGAGAAGGGAGAAAAATCTACCACATGCAAATTGTTGAATGAATGTACACGATGCCAGCACTTGAAATCTGAAAGTACAATCCTATTGATTAAAGAGGTTACACAACTCACCAATGACAGACTCTGGTCTTACCAAGAGAGGGATGAATTTTACAAGGCTAAAAAGCCATTAATATAGAAAAATTATAAAAAACCAAGAGATTGGTGTTGGAAAATAGAGAGGAAGTAAACTCAAACTAACTCATCGTTTACAAAAGTCTATTTTGTCTTGCATGAAAATTCCTTGCGTTGAAAAAGAAGACAAGCTTTGGATGTATAAAATCTACGAATAAATATCTTGACTTGAAACCCAGTCCACTCCAAAACAAGAGTAGTCAAATCCACTCGAACTGCTGGAACGTTTTAAAGTCTCCTTTGCATGAAATCAATGCAAATGTCAAATTAAAAATTACGTTGAATTGTCAGAACATTTCAAGCTTTGAGACAAACGAGAGTGCGTGCATGGAATTTCTGGCTGTTTGAAACATTCAACGCTTTGCCCGTTCATCATGCAAGATAACTCTATTTTCAGAACTGAAGCATGGTTGCTTTCTTAAACGTGTTCACTTCATTGGAGTCACTCACGTTAGTCTGTGCATGGTCTTTGTTTATCCTGTCTTTGTCTTTATTTCGCATTTGTTTTATTCACTGTTCATGCTATTGATCATGCTCAGTTCACTTCGTGTTTTCTCTGACTTTTCCTGTGTTCTGCTTTAATTCGAGATTCCAGTTTTATTTTAGATTTCATCTTTGGAACAAATTGTTCAAAAGACTCTCTGTCTCTTTTCTTTCTCGGGCTTAGCATTTCCTTTTCTCTTTTTTGGCCTTTGCTTACGCCCTTGTCTTTTCTATGGGGCCTTTTGTCCCTCCTGAATTCCTTCAAACTTTTTGTCCGAAGGAATTCCTTCGCACAAAAAGTCCAAAGGAATTCGTTTTTTTGTGCCTTTGTTTTATCTGTATCGGGATTTTCCCCGGGTATATCCTCCATCGGGTCTTTTTATGAATTCCATCAGACTTTTTATCTGAAGGAATTCATCTCCTTTGGCTATCTGTCCCCGAAGGGCATGTGCCCTTCAGGAACTTTGTTTTTGTCCTCGCTTCATGAAGGTGCCCTCCGCAAGGGCACTTCTTCGAAAAAATTGATTTTGTCCTTCGAAACTTTTTGTCTTGACTTGAAAACCATAAAGTGAACCAACTCAAAAGGTACATACCCTTTGGGACTTTTGAATTGGACCTTTCTGAAGGGCAGGTGCCCTTCGGGTCTTTTCAACTGTGTTTTTCTCTTTTCCTTCGGACAAAAACTCTGAAGAAAATAAACTTTGAACGACTGCCACTTATTTTTTCGGACCTTTACACAGTCCTTTGAGAGCTCTTTCTCTCGGAAAAAATGTCTGAAGAAATATTCCACCTCTTATAGCCCGAAAAAATCCTTGGGAAGACAATAAATAAACCTACAGCTTGTATGTCTTGGCTTTTGGTTGTACGTGATGCTTAAAAGAGAACCCTTTCAAATATAGTAGATGGCCACTTGAGTGGCTGCAAATGCACATTTAAGAACCTCAAAACTGATTCACAAGACAAACTTGGCACCATATCAAAGTTTTGAATAGTAGGGGTGACAATTTGCCCTGTGGGGACAAAATTGTCAACACTAACTATGAAGCAAATGTGCAAACAAGCACTTATTGAACAAAAATGAAGCAAACTATTGTGCTTTAACAACACTTAGAGGAAAGCAAAAATAACTATGTACATAGAGCTTTGCTCTTCAATAGCAATGTTTCAAATGTATTTCATTGACTGGGATTGGAAGCTCTTGGTCGTTCATCTTGGCAAGTTGGAAAGCGTTGTGGGATTTGTAGTTGGAGATCATGTATGGGTCACTACAAAGGGAATCAAACTTCATGTGCCTTCTTGGTTTGGCTCGATCCTCATCCTACTTGAAGACCAAATCTTTTTCATTGAAGTTTCGTGAGGAAGCTCTTTTGTCAAATGTTATTTTCATCTGTGTCTAATGACTTTCCCTGGCTAGCATGGATTGATTTCTTGTCTCTTCCAACTCCCTAAGCTCTGCATACCTGATTTCCATAGGCTCATTCCCCAACAATTCAAGTTGATGCATTAATTCGAAAGCTGAAAATTCAAGGGAAATAGGTAACCTTGCTTCTTTACCATATACTAGCTTGTATGGAGAGTTGACTATTGACCTCTTGTAGGTGATCCTACCAACACATAGCGCTGACTTCAACTTGAGATGTCATGACCTCTAATTGTCTTCAATAGTCTTTCATATGATCCTTAAGAGGTTCTTGTTTGTAGATTCAGCAAGGCCATTTCCTTGTGGATAGTAGTTCGATGAAGTGCTGAGATAAAATCCGTGTTGGACAACCCATTGACTGATCGTAGATCCCACAAAAGCCATTGCACTGTCAGAAATAATGGTTAAAGGAACTCCAAACTTAGTAAGCAAACTTTCATAGAAATCAAGAACGTTAGTTTCGTTTGTTTCTTTTAATGCTATTGATTTCGTCCAACATGTGAAGTTATATGTAGCTATTAGAATCCACTTATGCCCTGAACTCAAAGGAGGATTAATGAGACCAATAAAGTCTAAACCCCATTGGAAAAAATGTTGATCCACTACAATTGGCTAAAAGGGCAGGGTTGCAAGTTTAACTTTTTATACAAACATAGCACATTGTTTGCACTTCCTAACCCATGCATGGCAATCGCCAAATATAGTAGGCCAATAGTACCCACCTCTCATGATTTTAAATGTTGTAGTTCTTACAGAAAAGTGTCCACCATGTCCATCATGGAATTCTTCAAGTAATCTTTGAGTTTGGCTTGGTTCCACACACTTTAATAACATTCCATTAATATCCTTTTTTAACAAAACACCATCAATAAGTACAAATGGAATTGATTGCAATCTAAAATACCTTCTTTTTGAAGGACTTAGGTGAGAAGGGTAAAAACCATCTTACAGATAGCTTACCAAATCACGAAGCTAGCTAGAAGGTGACGTGTGAACAACAATTTCTTTATCATTTGACACAAACAACTTCATTAGTTTCTTGCAAGTCCTGAGCTAGATGCTCACAAAGTCTTTTGCCTCTAACCAGCTTTGTAACCTTAATTTTCATGTCATATTCCATTACCTTGGTAATCCAATCAGCTCTCTTCTCATTTATGTCTTTGTTCAGAAAAAATTCTTTGATGCTTGGATGAGCAACCATTAGATGTATTTTATTATTAGATAAAAAGTGCCTAAATTTTTTCAGAGATCTTATAACTGAAAGAACATGCTTTTCAACAAAAGAATACCTTGTTTCATACTCCTCCAAGCCTTGGCTGTAGAAAACTATTGATTGCTCTAAATCTTCATGATTTTGCTGCATAAGAATGCCTGAAATGGTGTCCATATTAGCATACGTATACAGAATGAAATCTTTTGTAAAATCTATATTTAAAAGCGTATGAGCACTCGCTATGGTTTTCTTAATATCTTCAAACCCTTTTACTCTTTCCTTGGATCAGCTAAAGTTTTGATTCTTCTTTAGCATGGTTGTAAGTGGTTTAACTACAATAGCGAAATCTGAATGTATCTCCTTATAAAGTTAATTTTTCCAAAGAAATTTGTAAAGACTTTTTGCTCTTGGACAATGAGAGTGCAAGAATGGATTGAATCCGTTCAGAATCTATATTTAAACCATGCTTTGAAACATGTCCAAGAAGCTTACCTTCATGAATCGAAAATACACACTTTTTGGGATTTAGAGATCTCCCAAATTGCCTACACATTTTGAAAACTTGCTTGAGATGAACCATGTGATCTTCTACATCTTTTGAAAACATTCTTATATTATCTAAATAAACAAGCACAAACATGTTAAAAAGGCCTTGAAAGGCCATATCCATGGCTCTCTGAAAGGTTACTCTACCATTAGACAAACTAAATGGCATCTTTTTCTATGCAAATGTCCCCCACTTAGTCATGAAGATTGTCTTGAATTAGTCCTCTTCTTTGATCAAAATTTGATTGTAACTACTATATCCATCCAACAAGAAAAACCTTTCTAAACCTGCAACAAGCTATAAAATTTATTTCATTGATGGCAATGGATAGTGGTCTTTAAGCGAAGCCCTCTTTAAATCACAAAAATCAACACACAAATGAATTTCACCATTCTTTTTTCGCACTGAAACGAGGTTCACCACCCATGTTGAGTGCTTGATTGAAAGAAATAGTTGATTCTATGAGCTTGTGAAGCTCAGCGCTCATCAAAGGCTCCAGTTTTGGATTGATTGGCCTTTGTCTTTGTCTCACTGGTTTAGTTTTCTCCTCTAACTCAATGGTGTGTTGAGCCAAACTTGGATCAAAACCTTTGAGATCACTATAATGCCATGCGAATATATTAACAAAACTCGTGCATAAATCAATGAAAGCTTTCTTTTGTGGAGGAGTGCATGCCTTGCCCAATTTCAAAATTTTACCAGCTGCAATCTCTACATTGACATAGTGCTCTTCTTTTGTTGACAAGGATGGTTTCTCTTTCCTTAGCTCATCATCTTCATTGAAAATATTTTCAATAGTGACCAATCCCTTGGGTAACCTGTTCGTTTTTAGTTGTAAAATCTAATCACCATACTGTTTTAAGTGTTTCAATTGATTTTTTGAAGAAAACTCAGCTTCTTCCAAAAATCTTAAAATTTGATTATCACTTTCAAACACCTACCAATTCTCTTGGTTATCCAGAATAGAAGGCCTTACAAGTACCTTTATATGTAACTGAAAATTGTCACTTTTTACATCAACTGGAATGTTAAATTGTGCCCTAATAGCAGCCAACCTATCATCATGTTTATTCTTATATCTTGGTATTCCCTGAATATTAAAACCTTGAAAATCTTCAAGTAAATCTCAAACTCTGTCTGTAAAATTTAAGCAACAGATTCTTGCATATATTCAAACCTCTTACATGGTGGACTACAAGTTCACTATCTCCAAACACTTGCAAATAATTTATTTTCATCTTTCTAGTCCACTACAAACTATGAACTAGTGCATATTCAGCAACAATGTTTAAACAACCAAACTGAAATTTAATAGAGGAGAAATACCTTTGTTCTATAGGAGAAATTAACATCATTCTAGCTCCGATTCCATGCTTCTTTCTTGATCCATCAAAGTACAATTGACACAAGCCTTCATTAGATTTGTCTTCTTTGACCATGGTTGGAATTGGTGCATCGTTCTCATGAAGATAATACACACCAAGACCTTCCTCTTCAATCAACTTGTAGGAATCATGCCCATGCAAGGTAGAAGCCCACTCATCAAGAAACAAATCTAGAACTCCATCCAAAGGTGAGTCTTTTTCTACATCACTAGTTTGTAATATTTCATCTGAGATGATACAATTTGCATTGACCACATTTGGTGTATAAGGCTCCATATGAAAACGTGCAATAGGCTCTAAATAAATTGTTACCTTTGTACCATACATGGTTTTGAATAGCAAATAGGTCCAATCAAATGATAAATATCCCCCAATCTTTGAGGTGAAGTCCCTTGAAAAGCACATAGCAAAATAAAGAGGCAAGTCCACCACTACAACATCCTGCTGAATAGTAACATTAGGACAAGCATGTAATGCCAATTTCAAATCTTTGATAATGCCTACCGTCTTTGCTGATGAACCATCCAATTGCAATACCCTTTTAGTATTTGGCTCATAAATAAGGTTGAGCTTGTCTGCAATCTGTTTGGACATACTATACTGCTAGCTCCACTATCCACCATACAATTATGATCCAAATATCACCCACTATCAAAGAAAGATAAAAAAAAGAGTTTTCTTTATTTTTACCTCAGTTTTGTCCATCTTTGACATCTTATCTCCTTATTGTACCTGTTGCTTAGTTGGCTGATCTAAATTTGTCAAGGCCACCTTCTTTCTCAATCGATTTTGGAGACAATTCAAGAACTGAAAGTTTTTGAATAAGTTTATCATTTTGCCCTAGAATTGAAAGAGAATCCCACATGTAAACATTGATGTTAGACTTTTTCATTTGATCCACAATACTGGATTGAGATGCACTAGCCTTTGATTGCACTTTCTGTGGTACCTGCTACTCACAAATTAGAGGTATTTGCTACTTTTTACTAACCTCTATATTCTGATTTTTTTGAGTTGTGGGGACAAGCTACTTTTTTGTTTTTTTGGCAACAATACTAGGAGCACTTGAAGTATTTGCTACTACTTGGGCTTCATCAACAGCTCTTCTTTTAGTTCTCTGATAGGTTATAGCTACAACTTGACCACTTGAATCGTTAGTTTTAACAACCTGAGTAAAAGCAACATAATCATCGACCTATTAATTTATATTAATAGCATCAGGATGCCCTTGAACTTGATGAGTCACTCATGATGTCAAACTGATATTTTGATATTGAACTCCTTAAAAAGATAACTCTTCTTGTGTCATATGGGGCATGGTGATGTTCTGTGATACCAAGGCCTGGTTTTGAGCATCATTGAGATTTGAGGGCTGCCAACCTAAATCATGCACCAAATTATTTTGAGTTGGGGTTGGAACAATGGCTTTTGAAATGAAAAAAACATTTGGATCAAGAGCAGCATATGGCTTAGTTGGAGTTATGGCTCCTTGTGCTTGATAGGGTGGTCTATTTTTTTTGAAACCCTGATAAAGAGACCTTGAATCTTTGAAAGACTGATAATTGTTTTGATTTTGCTGTTGATAGAGCTTATTTGACTGAAATTGCTACCTTTTGAACTGTATTATTTCATTTTCAAAAGATTGTATCAAACTTTTCAACTCTCCTATCTCACTAGCTTGACTAGTAGGGGATGCAATAGGAACTTGAGGTGATGGAATTGGAGCCAAAGATGGAATTTAAGGAACTTGAGGGGCTGGTATAAAACTTATTTATGAAAATATGGGCATTGGAGGTCTTAGAGAAAACTTGCTTGTATCAAACTATTTTTTGCCTTTATTAAAACTTCATAAGCATATGGGAAACTAGTACCACCCATTGACTGTATCATCACACTAATGTCAAAATTAAGAGCTTTCAAAAAATTAAAAAATGCATATTTAAAGGATGGCCTAATCAAAATCGGTATCCTGGTCCATGTCTTTTAAAATATGAGATTAAAATCGGACATGAACTCATGAAGAGCTTTTTGCATGGCAATTAATTGCTCAACTAAAGACAAGTGATTAGATTTGTCTTCAAATTGCTTGACTAAGGTTGCACCCAATTCATCCCAGATGAAAATGGATCTAAGTGGGAGAATTCTATACCACTGTAATGCTTTTCCTTTGAAAGAAGCAACAAGCAATATAATAGCAACATTATCCTCAACAACATTCTGAACTGAACAAATATTAGCCACATCTTGGATATGTTCAATAAGGGTTGTTTAATTTTCTCCTCAGAAGAATGGAATACTTTTGAGAGCAGATACATGATTGTCATCTAATTGTACTAGATTCAGTGGACTTCCCCTATTGAATGGAGCAAATACTTGATTTCTAACATCATCTAGATGGTGGGGATTACAATGTTTAGAACAATAGGATGAGGGGGAGGTAAATATTCTTTTTGAGGATATGGATTTGCCTTCCTAGACCTTGCTCTTTTAAAAGTTACAAATTCAAAAGGAATACCTCTACTCACTGATCTTGTGGTAACCTTTGGCATGAATGGATTTCTTGAATGATGCTCTGAACTCTGGAACTGGATGTAGATGAATATCCTCTACTGCTGTGAAAATTTTTCAGATATGCAAAAAACTTTTTCGTTGTCCCCCCTGACATGCCAAAAACTATTGTCAATCAAACCCTGCACCCTTGTGAAGGTAGTTTTAAGCCTTCATGGTCTGCTAGAACATGGAAACAATCTAAGGTTGTGGGTGACCTGCTAAGTGGATTGAGTCTCTAGATTATGAAGGCTAACTCCCTTAGGTGTATCAATGAGGATCTCTACTCTGTGTTGCAAAATACTATGGAAAAGGGAGAAAGAAACTTGAAGGGGAAATCTTACCTAATGACAGTGATACCCCAGAATGTTGATCCACACTACTTGAAACCTTGAACACTGAACAAACAAGGGCAAAAGAAGACCTTTGATTTCAATTGATCAATGTGCATAAGTATTTCATGATAAGGTTCGATCCAATGACGAAAACGTAAGGGAAAATGGAGAGGTCTGATACAAGACACTTTACAGCCACCTAACATCCATTTACAGCTTCAGCAAAAGATATTTAAAACACTGAACACGACCTGCATAACATGATAAGCTAGCAACTAGATACGAATCATAATTTGGAAAGGAAGAGAAATCTACCACGTATGCAAATTGTTGAATGAATGTACACTATGTCAGCGCTTAAAATCTGAAAGTACAATCTTTCTATTGATTAAAGAGGTTACACAACTCACCAATGACAGACTCTGATCTTACCAAAAGAGGGATGGATTTTACAAAGCTGAAAAGCCATTAATATAGAAAATTACAAAAAGCCAAAATATTGGCTCTGAAAAATAGAAAGAGAGTAAACTCAAACTAACTCAGCGTTTACAAAAGTCTATTTTGTCTTGTATGAAATTTTTTTGCTTTGAAAAAGAAGAAAAAGACAAGCTTTGGGTGCATGAAATCTACAAATAGATGTCTTGACTTGAAAACCAGTCAACTCCAAAACAAGAGTAGTCAAATCCACTCGCACTACTGAAACATTTGAAAGTCTCATCTTTGCATGAAATCAATGCAAATACCAAATTAAGCATTACATTTGAACCGCCGAAACGTTTCAAGCTTTGAGACAAATGAAAGTGCGTGCATGGAATTTCTGGTTGTTTGAAACATTCAACACTTTGCCCGTTCATCATGCAAGACAACTCTATTTTCAAAATTGAAGCATGTTTGTTTTCTTAAACGTGTTCACTTCGTTGGAGTCATTCACGTTAGTCTGTGCATGATTTTTGTTCATCCTGCCTTTGTCTTTATTCTGTGTTTGTTTTATTCACTGTTCATGCTTATGTACATGTTCAGCTTTGCTTCAGTTTTTGCTCATGCTTCTATTTTTGCATGTCTTACTTTTTGTTCAGTTCTGGTTCAGTCATGTTTGTGCTTACGTCTCTATTCATGCTATTGATCATGCTCAGTTCACTTCGTATTTTCTCTAGCTTTTCCCGTGTTCTGCTTTAATTCGAGATTCGGGCTTTATTTTGATCGGGCCTCTGTGTTTTTATTTTCCTGTGTTTGGCATTTTCTTTTCTTTTTTTGGGCCTTTGCTTTTATTTCTATCGAGCTTTTGTCCTCCCAAATTCCTTCGGACCCTTCAGATAAAAAGTCCAAAGGAATTTGTCTCCTTTGGCATCTTTCCCCGAAGGGCAAGTTCCCTTCAAAAACTTTGTTTTTGTCCTTCGATTTATGAAGGTTTCCTCTGCAAGGGCTTCTGCGTCCCAAAAATGCCTTTCGGGCTTTTTGATTTGGTCCTGTCTTTGGCTTTGGTGCCCCCCACAAGGGTATGTTCTTCCAGAAGTGCCATTCGGAAGAATTGTAAAGGTCCACTTCACTGCAAAGTGCCCTCCGCAAAGGCTATTCGTCCTCAAAAGTGCCTTTCAGAGCTTTTTAAAGGGCCCTGCGACCGACCAAGTACCCTCCACAAGGGCAGGTGTCCTTTGGAAAAATTGATTTTGTCCTTCGAAACTTTTGCCAAGGTCTTCATCGTGCTTGAAGTGTCCCCCGCAAGGGCACATACCCTTCGGGGTTTCTGAAAATGACCCTTCGGGAAAAATGAAGGTCCACTTGCCCCCTGAATGCCCTCCGCAAGGGTAGTTGCCCTTCAGGGTTTTTGAAGGGCACCTAGGGTTTTTGAAATTGTCCTTCGGATGAATTGTCTTGACTTGAAAACCATAAAGTGAACCAACCCGAAGGGTACATACCCTTCAAGACTTTTGAATTGGACCTTCCCAAAGGGCAGGTGCCCTTCGGATCTTTTCAATTGTGCTCTTCCTTTTCCTTCCGACAAAAAGTCCAACGAAAATAAACTTTGAATGACTGCCACTTGGTCATTTTTTTGGAATTTTACATAGTCCTTTGAGAGCTCTTTCTCTTGGACAAAATGTCCGAAGAAATAGTCCACCTCTTATAGCCCCAAAAATCCTCGAGAAGACAAAATAAATAAACTTACAGCTTGTATGTCTTGGCTTTTGGCTATACGTGATGCTTAGAAGATGAGGAAAAACCCTTTCAAACTGCTGTGGATGGCCACTTGGGTGGCTGCAAATGCACATTTAAGAACCCCAAAACTGATTCACAAGACAAACTTGGCACCATAGCAAAGTTCCGAATAGTAGGGGTGACAGTTTGCCCTGTGGGGGCAATATTGTCAACAATGAGCTGGATCCATCTTTTTTATTACGCCTCAATGCTAGCCTCATTCCCTTCTCAAACCATAATCTTGCAACTAGAACACTTGTACAATTAGAGAAACACTCAAAGCAGGCACTGGGATATTATACAACTAATTCCTGCACAAGATAGGACACTACGTCACATCAATTATTTTATCCTCAAAAGACTTTGTTTAAGACTATGTCTTCTGAGTGCCTTCAGAAGGTGGAACTCTATAATGGTCAAAATGCTATTGTTGCCATGAATGTTCATTATGGATACAACCAGGAAGACTCTTTGGTTATAAACCATGCCTCGATAGATCGTGGGCTGTTTCGAACTATGCATTTTCATACATTTACATCTGAGATAGACCATGATGACAGTGACTTTAAAAGTTCATCCAAGGTGGAAGTAGATTTTGGAAAACCAAACACAGCAAACCTCAGAGTAGATAAGCTTGATGATGACGGACTGCCTTATATTTCCTCAGACCTTCAGAGTGGTGACGTTTTAATTGGAAAGGTGAGTACACAGTCGTCTGATGCAAATTGCAGCCTCATGTTGAAGCATACTGAGAAAGGGAGGGTTGATCAGGTTTTAATGACAGTCAATGATGGTGGCAAAAAAATTGCAAAAGTAAGGTTAAGAGAAGCAAGATCCCCGTCACTTGGAGATAAATTTTCCAGCATGCATGGTCAGAAAGGAGTTGTGGGGTTTATGGAAGAGCAAGAAAATATGCCTTTCACAATTGAAGGCATTATTCCAGATCTTATCATCAATCCACATGCATTTCCTTCAAGGGTAACTCCAGGGCAAATTTTTGGAAGTGCCTTGCAAAAGTGACTTCTGCAAATGGTATTGTTGGTGATGCTACACCTTTTAAACCTATCACCATTGAATATATCACTGAACAGCTTCAGAGGTTAGTTTTAGAGATAGTTATCCTTTGAAAACCAAGGAAGGTTGTTGGTTAAACTAAGTTACATTATATTGTACGTATCATCCAAAAAACTGTAATGTAGAGGATTTCTTTATAGTAACAGCTTAATATACCTTTTATATATTTGATTGTAGGTGTGGTTATGGACAGTGGGGAAAAGAGCAGATGTATAATGGGCTGACAGGATGTAAAATGCAATAAAAAATTTTCATTGGTCCCACGTACTACCAGAGGCTCAAACAAATGGCAGAAGACAGTTTAAAATATCGGAATAAAGGCCCTGTTCATCCTTTATCTCGACAGCCAGTTTCTGACAGAAAACGGCATGGAGGGGTCAAATTTGGTGAGATGGAGCGTGACTGTATGCTAGCACATGGGGCCACTGCTAATCTTTTGGAAAGGCTATTCTATTTAAGTGATCCTTCTAGTATGCATATCTGTAGTCAGTGTCGCATGGTTGTAGCAGTGATTCTTAGGGAGGGTACAAGAGGACCATACTGTCCTCTTTGTAAGACTGCAAAATATGTTGTAAAAGTTGATGTTCATTATGCATGCAAATTGCTCTATCAGGAACTTTTCAGCATGGGTATTTGTCTGAAATTTTCTACTGAGTTGTGTTGACATGGCACTGAGTTCAGTATTGAAGTACATGGAAGTCAGCTTAAGGTAATGACACACGAAATAACTCTTTAAAAAAAAAATTGTACGCATTCATATGTGCCTTTAGTTGACAACTAATGGAGCTAAAAAATCAATCTGGTTTACCTTCAATCTTGGCATGGCTTATATTTAACAAGATTTAGATTTAGATTTATAATTAGAATTGACCAATTTACAAAATTATTGATTGCTTGTAATGCTACAGATTAACTTTCA
The DNA here is from genome assembly GCA_037957365.1 of Torreya grandis. Lineage (NCBI taxonomy): Eukaryota > Viridiplantae > Streptophyta > Pinopsida > Cupressales > Taxaceae > Torreya > Torreya grandis. Next base: position 7,681,596 of record JARHVA010000036.1, read on the forward strand.
AGTTAGGAGCATAATTTTTTGTGTTAATACCTACTCTGGATATGTAAATTCCAAGTGGTGGCCATGTTATTAATGCAAAAGTTAGATAATGAGGTTCCTTTTCAAGGACAATGCTTTCACTTTCAAATATTTTTTGGGTAATTATTCTGGTTATGTGGTGTATGTTTAGAATTAAAAGAAAAAAAACACTTGAATTGCTTTCATAATATACTTGTTTCATGTTGGCAGATCATTAGTATAGAATTGCCTGCAAAGTATTTGTCTGCGAGGTACATCTGTCAGGTGATCTTCTTTTCAAACAACTTGACACCATGTGTCTTTAAAAATACTACGTAAAAACATCTCCAGATGAATACCCATTTTGATAGTTTACAATTAGTTGTATTGTAGCCCTAAGTCTGACTGGGGCATAGACTGTGATAGTTTAATGGCACTAGAAGGATAGACTCCTCCAAATCTTCCAAACTTCCAGACTCAGGTGGCTGTAAGTATTATGCATGTATTTTGATACTTTTGGCATTATGATATTTGCTGTTGTTTTCTTTGTATTTGCATTTGTAAATTGTAGATGTGATACGACATAGTCTAGCGGACACATCAAACTTAGGAACACAAGTCTCTTGTGATAACCTACCTGACGGACTTCTGGGGTACTGATAACTTCAAAACTCAATGTATTTTATGGAACAATTATCCGTTAAAAAAATACTCTAACTGATTTATTAGCAAATTGAGTATTTATGCCATTCCTAAATGATGGAACAATCAAAAGAAATTGACCTAAACTGAGAGACAGTCATGATAGGCGAATATCACTCTTCTCCCATTATATATCAGTTATCTTACTCAAGAATGTTCAAGGCACTCATACAACTCAAATTATACCTTTCAGTTCCACATGGGTTAAGCCACATAAGAAAACAATCTTATCAAATGCATCAATCCCTGACCAAGAAGAAATGACATACATGGTATCATCCATATTTCTAACACATTCATGTGGTGAAAATACATATAAAAGTGAGGAGAAAAGATTTTCTAAATGTCACCTCGCATAATCTTACACATGTAACTCCTTCACATCATTACCATTTACAGGATTTACCCTTGCAACTTCTAAAGGTCTTAGACTAAAAAAAATCATTATCAATTTAGGACAGTCACTTCCTTTTACACATACATGTAAGAAGCCAAGATTTTCTAAATGTCACCTCACATAATCTTATGCATGTAACTCCTGTTGTCAACCTGGAGTTGCGCCCTGATTCAAGGACGTGCGGGAAACAGCCAGTCCTCTATCCGGCTGAAACAATGGGATCTTTTCACGAGGGTGGGTGCTTCAATAGTGAGAAGAACCTCCAGAGAAGGCTGGTTCCTGTATGATGTATCAATGAAGATTCCTACTCTACGCTGCTGACTACCATGGAAAAGGGAGAAAGAAAACTAAAATGGGAAATCCTACCTAAAAGGGGGTGATACACCAAATTACGATCCTACTCAGCTTGGAACCTTGAACACTGAGCGAACAAGAGAAAAGGAAGACCTGGGACTTCAATTTAATCACTTGTGCATAAGTATTTCATGTAGAGGTTCGGTCCAATGACTAAAACCTAAGGGAAATGGGTGGAGAGAGGTCTGGTAAAAAACACTTTGCAGCCGCCTACATCCACTTACAGTCTCAGCAAAAGACAATAAAGAACACTTTAACATGACCTGCACAAGGACAATATAGCAACTACGTACGAACAGAATTTGGGAAGGGAGAAAAACTCTACCACTTATGCAAATTGCTGAAGAAATATACACTATGCCACGCTTGAAATCTGAAAGTACAGTCCTTATTGATCGAAGAGGTTACACAACTCTTAATGGCAGAGTCTGGTCTAATCAAGAGAGATTGGATGATTTTTAATCAAGGTTAAAAGCCATTATATAGCAAATTACAAGAGGCCAAAGATAGGCGTATAAACTTGAAGAGAAAGATTTACTTTTGTTAACTCCAAGCTCTACTTGGCCTTAAAATAAAATATATTTTCCTTTTGTCCTTGCATGAAGCCTATTCATTTGATGAAGCGCACCCATCCTTGTCATGAACCGTCCACCTCTTTTTGCATGGAAATCTTCTAGTGGATGCGGCGTTTGATTAATTAGTCAACTCCAAATATGGACTAGTCAACTCCAAATATGAACTCGGAACTCCTGTTGAAGCCGGATTTAGTCCTTCGGATGCATGCGCTGAATGAAGACAAACAGGTCTCAATGATTAGTCAACTGAAACTTAGACCGTTTATTCGAAAATAGCTCCGATGTTTGAAAATAGATCTCACGTTTGAAAATAGCTCCAGCGTTTGCATGTAAATCTTCTAATTTTGGTCGTGTCTATTTCTGGCAGGATTCCATGTTCAATTCTTCGTCGGACTATCTATTTTCTGTTCCTTTTGCACAGTCGGCTTCCATTTATTTCGGATTTTCTGCTACCTTTTCAATTTCAAAGGTTACTTCCTGTAGGAAAAATTTGACAGCCTGCAAGACGTCACCGGAAACTGTCATATTCTATTCGGAAATATTTCCGCGGGTTTATTCCTTTGTTATTTCCCTTTGTCGGCTCTTTTGTGTTGGTCTTGAGTCATAACTGCGGGCTTTTGCTCTGTCGGCTTTAGAATTCCTTCGGACAAAAAGTCCGAAAGAATTTATTTCCACTGTTTTGCCTTGCCTTGGTCTTGTTTTTTGTATAGACTTTATTCGAATTTTCTGATGGTGAACCGATTTTGGATCGACAAAATCCGCTCTGATCATTGCTGTAATAACCTCCTTCAAAATAAGAAGGGAAACACATGAAAGCGGAAAACTAACTAAAATAAAATGTGCAAACAAGCACTTATTGAACAAAACTGAAACAAACCAATGTGCTTTTACAGCACTTGGAGGAAAGCAAAGAATAATTAAATATGTACATGGAACTTTGCTCTTTAATAGCAATGTTTTAGATGTATCCCATTTACTGGGATTGGAAGCTCTTCGCCATCCATCTTAGCAAGTTGGAAGGCGTTGTGGGATTTGCAGCTGGAGATCGTATATGGGCCACTCCAAAGTGAATCAAACTTTGTGTGCCTTCCTGGTTTGGCCCGGTCCTCATCCCACTTAAGGACCAAATCTCCTTCATTGAAGCTTCGTGAGGAAGCTCCTTTGTCAAATGTCCTTTTCACCTGTGCCTGATGACTTTCCATGGCTAGCATGGCTTGATTTCTTGTCTCTTCCAGCTCCATAAGTTCTGCATACCTGATCTCCATAAGCTCGTTTTCTAACAGTTCAAGTTGATGCATTAATTCTAAGGCGGGAAACTCAAGAGAGATCGGTAACCTTGCTTCCCTACCATAGACCAGCTTGTAGGGAGAGTTGGCTATTGACCTTTTGTAGGTAATCCTATCAGCCCATAGTGCTGACTTCAGCTTGAGGTACCATGATCTCTGATTGTCTTCAATGGTCCTTCGTATGATCCTCAATAGGTTCTTGTTTGTAGACTCAGCAAGGCCATTTCCTTGTGGATAGTAATTTGATGAGGTGCTGAGATAGATTCCATGTTGGACTGCTCATTGGTTGATCCTAGATCCCACAAAAGCCATTGCATTGTTAGAAATAACTATTGAAGGGACTCCAAACCTAGTGACCAAACTTTCATAGAAATCAAGGACTCTAGTTTCGTTTGCCTCCTTTAATGCAACTGCTTCTGTCCAACGTGTGAAGTAGTCTGTAGCTGTTAGAATCCACTTATGCCCTGAACTGGAAGGAGGGCTGATGAGACCAATAAAGTCTAATCCCCACTGAACAAATCGCTGATCCACTGTAATTCGTTGTAGGGGCAGGGCTGCTAGTTTAATTTTCCCTACAAACATAGTGCATTGTTTGCACTTCCTTACCCATGCATGGCAATCACCAAATATAGTAGGCCAAAAGTACCCACCTCTCATGATCTTGAGTGTTGTAGTTCTGACAGAAAAGTGTCCACCAAATCCATCATGAAACTCTTCCAGCAACCTTTGAGTATGGCCTGACTCTACACACCTTAGTAACATCCCATTGATATCCTTCTTGAACAAGACACCGTCAACAAGCAAAAATGAAATTGATTGCAGTCTGAAATACCTTCTTCTTGAAGCGCTTAAGTGTGGAAGGGTAACGACCTTCCTGAAGATAGCTTACCAGATCATGGAACCAGCTAGAAGGTGAGGTCTGTACAGCAGCGACTTCTACATCATTTGACACTAGAACAGCTTCGTTGGTTTCTTGTAAGTCCTGAGCTAGATGCTCACAAAGTCCTTTGCCCCTAACCAATTTTGTGATCTTAATTTTTATATCGTATTCCATCACTTTGGTTATCCAACCAGCCCTTTTCTCATTTATGTCCTTGTTCAGAAGAAATTCCTTGATGCTTGGATGAGCAACCATTAGAAGTATTTTATTATTAGACAGTAAGTGCCTAAATTTTTTCAGAGATCTTATAACTGCAAGGACGTGTTTTTCAACAAAAGAGTACCTTGTCTCATACTCCTGCAGGCCTTGGCTGTCAAAGGCTATTCGCTACTCCAAGTCTTCATGGTTCTACTGCATAAGAATATCTGAAATGGTGTCCACGTTAGCATACGTATACAGAATGAAGTCTTTCTTGAAATCTAGATTCAAGAGCATAGGGGCACTTGCTATGGCTTTCTTAACATCTTCAAATCCTGTCATTCCCTCCTTGGACCAGCTGAAGCTCTGATTTTTCTTTAACATGGTTGTAAGTGGCTTAGCTATAGTAGCAAAATCTGAAATATATCTCCTTATGAAATTGATCTTTCCAAAGAAACTTTGCAAAGCCTTTTTGCTCTTAGGCAAGGAGAGTGCTAGAATAGATTGAATCCTCTCAGAATCTATGTTTAAACCATGCTTAGAAACAAAATGTCCAAGAAGCTTACCTTCATGAACTGAAAATACACACTTTTTGGGATTTAAAGATATCCCAAACTGTCTACACCTTTCAAAAACATGCTGGAGGTGCACCACGTGATCTTCTGCGTCCTTTGAGAATACTGTGATATCATCTAAATAGACAAGCACGAATTTGTTAAGAAGGCCTTGGAAGGCCATATCCATGGCTCTCTGAAAGGTTGCCCCATCATTGGACAAACCAAACGGCATCTTTTTGTACGCGAACGTTCCCCACTTGGTTGTGAAAGCCGTCTTGAACTGATCTTCTTTGACCAAAATCTGATTATAGCCGTTGTACCCATCTAATAAGGAAAACCTCTCTGAACCTGAAACAAGCTGTAAAATTTGTTCCATTGATGGCAATGGATAGTGGTCTTTAAGCGAGGCCCTGTTTAAGTCACGGAAATCAACACAACCGAATCTCACCGTTCTTTTTCCGTACTGGAACAAGGTTCGTCACCCAAGTTGAGTGCTTGATTGGAAATATAATAGTACTCTATAAGCTTGTGAAGCTCAGCGTTCATTAAAGGCTCAAGTTTCGGATTAATTGGCCTTTGTCTTTGTCGTACTGGTTTGGTTTCGTCTTCCAGCTCAATAGTGTGTTGAGCCAAGCTTGGATCAAACCCTTTGAGATCGTTATACTGCCATGCAAATATGTCAGCAAAATTTTGGCATAATTCGACAAAAGCTTTCTTTTGTAGTGGAGTGCATACCTTGCCCAATTTCAATATCTTACCAGCTGCAATCTCCACATTGGCGTAGTGCTCCTCTTTTGTAGACAAAGCTGATTTCTCTCTCCTTAGCTCATCGTCTTCACTGAAAATGTTCTCAAGGGTAACCAATCTTTTGGGTAGTTTATTGGTTTTCAGCTGTACAATCTGGTCACCATACTGCTACAAGCGTTTTCCCTGATTTTTTGGAGAAAACTCAGCTTCTTCCTGTAAAAACCTCACAATCTGATTGTCACTTTCAAATACCTGCCAATTTTTCTAGTTATCTGGGACAGAAGGCCTTACGACTATCCTTATATGTGACTGAGAAGCACCACTTTTAACATCAGCTGGAATGTATTGCGCCCCAACAGCAGCCAACCTATCAGCGTGTTTATTTCTATCTCTTGGTATGGCCTGAATATTAAAAGCCTGGAAGTCTTCAAGTAAATCCCATACCCTATGTCTATAAGATTTAAGTAACATGTTCTTGCATACATTTAAGCTCCTTACCTGGTGAACCACCAGTTCACTATCTCCAAACACCTGTAGACAACTTGCTTTCATCTTCCTAGCCCATTGCAAACCATGGACTAGTGCTTCATATTCAGCAACGTTATTCGAACAACCAAACTGAAATTTAATGAATGAGAAATACCTTTGTTTCATAGGAGAAACTAACATTATTCCAGCTCCTGTCCCATGCTTATTTCTTGATCCATCGAAGTATAGCTGCCACAAGCCTTCACTAGACTCATCTTCTTTGACCATGGCTGGGATTTGCGCATTGTTCTCATGAAGACAATATACACCAAGATCTTCTTCTTCAATCAGCGTGTATGGATCATACTCATGCAAAGTAGAGGCCCACTCATCAAGAAATAAATCTGGAACTCCATCCAAAGGTGAGTCCTTTTCTACCTCACTAGTTTGTACTACTTCATCTGAAATAATGCAATTTGTATTGACCACACTTGGCGTATAAGGCTCCATGTGAAAATGCGCAATAGGTTTTGAATGAATGGTTACCTTTGTGCCATATCTAGTTCTGAACAGCAGATATGTCCAATCAGCTGATAGGTATCCCCCAATCTTTGAGGTGAAATCTCTTGAAAGGCACATGGCGAAGTAAGGAGGTAGATCTACTCTTACAATGCCCTGTTGAATAGTCACATTAGGACAGGCATGTAACGTTAGTTTCAAATCTTTAATAATCCCTACCATCTTTGCGGGTGAACCATCCAATTGCAGTACTCCTTTAGTATTTGGCTCATAGACAAGGCCGAGCTTGTCTACAATCTGTTTAGGCATGACGGTACTGCTGGCTCCACTATCCACCATGCAATTATGAACTAAGGTGTCTCCTACTATCAAGGAAAGATAAAAAGGGGGAATCTTCTTTGCTTTTACCTCAATTTTGTCCGCCTTTGGTATATTATCTCCTTGCTACACCTGCTGCTTAGCTGGCGGATCTGAGTTTGTCAAAACAATACCTCCTTTGTCTACTAATTTTGGAGACAATTCAAAAGTTGAAAGTTCTTGAACGAGTTTGTCATTTTGGCCTGGAATCGACAGAGTATCCCACATGCTAATATTGATGTTAGATCTTTTCATCTGGTCTACAATGTTGAACTGAGAAGGACTTACCTTTGATTGAACCCTTTGTGTCACTTGCTGCTCACGAACAAGAGGTATTTGTTGTACTTTGTCAACCTCTACATTCTGATTTTTTGTGGCTGTGGGGGCAGCAAGTTGTTCTTTCGCACCTTGAGCAATAATACTAGAAGCATTAAATGTACTTGCCACTGCTTGAGCTTCTCCAATAGCTCTTCTTTTATTTCTTTGGTAGGTTAGAGCTACAACTTGATCATTTGAAGTGTTAGTCCTAACATCTTGAGAAAAAGCAATGTGATCCTCTACCTGCCAATTTACATTAACAGCATCAGGCTGCCCTTGGGTCATTCCTTGTGATGCCAGTCCCGTATCTTGGTATTGGCTCTCATGAAAAGAGAACTCCTCTTGTGTCATCTGCAGCATGGCGCTGTTTGTCTGAATTGAATCTTGATTTTGAAAATTATTTAGATTTGAAGGCTGCCACCCTGAATCCTGCACTAGATTGTTCTGAGATGGAGTTGGAACGATGGCTTTTGAAGTAGGAGCACTTGGATCAATAGCAGCATATGGCTTTGCTGGAGTTATAGCCCCTTGCGTTTGATAGGGTGGTCGGTTCTCTCTGAAACCCTGATAAGATCTTTGATCCTTGAAAGGCTGATAGTTGTTCTGATTCTGCTTTTGATAAGGCCTATTTGACTGAAATTGTTGCCTCTTAAGCTGTACTATTTCATTTCCGAAAGACTGTAACAGAGTTTTCAGCTCTCCTATCTCACTAGATTGACTAGTAGAGGCTGCAATTGGACGCTGAAGTGCTGGAATTGGAGCCAAGGATGGAACTTGAGGGACATGAAGGGCTGGTGTTGAACCTATCTCCATAAATATGGGCATTGGAGGTCTTGGAGCAAGCTTTCCTGCCTGAATCATACTATTCTCTGCTCTTATTGCCACGTCATAGGCACCTGGCAAAGTAGTGCCGCCCATTGATTGTATCATCACACTGATATCAGAATTCAGAGCTTTCAAAAAATATAAAAAAGCATACTCTGGTGATGGCCTAATTATGACCAGTATCCTGTGCCATGTCTTTTGGAATTTGAGATTAAAATCAGACATGAACTCATGAAGGGCTCTCTGTATGGCTATTAATTGCTCAACCAAAGATAGGTGGTCAGACTTGTCCTCAAATTGTTTGACCAAAGCAGAACCTAATTCATCCCAAGTAGAGATAGATCTAAGTGGGAGGGTTCTATACCATTGTAACACTTTTCCTTTGAAAGAAGCAGCTAATAATTTGATAGCGACATTATCTTCAATTACATTATGAACTGAACAAAGATTAGCAACATCATGTATATGCTCAACAGGGGTTGTTTGATCTTCTCCTGAGATAAATGGAATACTTTTGAGGGCAGATATAGGTATATCATTTAGCTATGCTAAATTTAGTGGACTCCCCCTATTGAATGGAGCAAATACTTGATTTCTTATGGCCATCTGAATGGTGGGGATTTCAGCGTCAAGAACAATAGGATGAGGGGGAGCTAAATATTCCCTTTGAGGATATGGACTTGCTCTTCTAGATCTTACTCTTTTATAAGTCAAAAATTCAAAAGGAATACCTTTGCTTGCTGATCTTGTAGTAACTTTTGGCATGAACTGATTATCTGAATGATGCTATGAACTCTTCTGCTTTTCCGCAAATAAAAATCTTTCTTTGTCGTGAAGATTTTCAGTAAGGAACTCTTTTTGTGGTCCCACCGGGCGTGCCAAAAACTGTTGTTAACCTGGAGTTGCGCCCTGATTCAAAGACGTGCGGGAAACGGCCAGTCCTCTATCCGGCTAAAACAATGGGATCTTCTCACGAAGGTGGGTGCCTTAATAGTGAGAAGAACCTCCAGAGAAAGCTGGTTCTTGTATGATGTATCAATGAAGATTCCTACTCTACGCTACTGACTACCATGGAAAAGAGAGAAAGAAAACTAAACGGGGAAATCCTACCTCAAAGGGGGTGATACACCAGAATTACGATCCTACTCAGCTTGGAACCTTGAACACTGAGTGAACAAGAGAGAAGGAAGACCTGGGACTTCAACTTAATCACTTGTGCATAAGTATTTCATGCAGAGGTTTGGTCCAATGACTAAAACCTGAGGGAAATGGTGGAGAGAGGTCTGGCAAAAAACACTTTGCAGCCGCCTACATCCACTTACAGTCTCAACAAAAGACAATAAAGAACACTTTAATATGACCTGCACAAGGACAATATAGCAACTAGGTACGAACAGAATTTGGGAAGGGAGAAAAACTCTACCACTTATGCAAATTGCTGAAAAAATATACATTATGCCACGCTTGAAATCTGAAAGTACAGTCCTTCTTATTGATCGAAGAGGTTACACAACTCTTAATGGCAGAGTCTGGTCTAACCAAGAGAGATTGGATGATTTTTAATCAAGGCTAAAAGCCATTATATAGCAAATTACAAGAGGCCAAAGATAGACGTATAAACTTGAAGAGAAAGATTTACTTTTGTTAACTCCAAGCTTTACTTGGCCTTAAAATAAAATATATTTTCCTTTTGTCCTTGCATGAAGCCTATTCGTTTGATGAAGCGCACCCATCCTTGTCATGAACCGTCCACCTCTTTTTGCATGGAAATCTTCTAGTGGATGCGGCGTTTGATTAATTAGTCAACTCCAAATATGAACTCGGAACTCCTGTTGAAGCCGGATTTAGTCCTTCGGATGCATGTGCTGAATGAAGACAAACAGGTCTCAATGATCAATCAACTGAAACTTAGACCGTTTATTCGAAAATAGCTCCGATGTTTGAAAATAGATCTCACGTTCGAAAATAGCTCCAGCGTTTGCATGTAAATCTTCTAATTCTGGTCGTGTCTATTTCTGGCAGGATTCCATGTTCAATTCTTCGTCGGACTATCTATTTTTTGTTCCTTTTGCACAGTCGGCTTCCATTTATTTCGGATTGTCTGCTACCTTTTCAATTTCAACGATTACTCCCTGTAGGAAAAATTTGACGGCCTGCAGGACGTCACCGGAAACTGTCATATTCTATTCGGAAATATTTCCGCGGGTTTATTCCTTTGTCGGCTCTTTTGTGTTGGTCTTGAGTCATAACTGCGGGCTTTTGCTCTGTCGGCTTCAGAATTCCCTTATGACTCAAGACCAACACAAAAGCGCCGACAAAGGAATAAACCCGCGGAAATATTTCCGAATAGAATATGACAGTTTCCGGTGACGTCCTGCAGGCCGTCAAATTTTTCCTGTAGGGAGTAATAATTCCTTCGGACAAAAAGTCCGAAAGAATTTATTTGCATTGTTTTTCCTTGCCTTGGTCTTGTTTTTCGTCAGGTTTATTTCTTGCACAAGTTTTTCCGAACTCCAACGGTTACTTTCCTGCTCCAACGGTTACTTCTTGCCCTTTCCGAATTCCTTCGGACAAAAGTCCGAAGAAATTCAATTGTCTTTGATTTTGCCTTTATTGAAACTGTCTTTGCCTTTTGAAAAAGTCCTCAGGGTCTTCTTTGTTTTGAACTATCTTGAACCACTTCCGACAAAAGTCCGCAGAAATTCATTCTCTTTGCCTAGCTTCTATGAAATGTGCCTTTCGGCAGCCAAAGTGTCCTCCGACTGCCAGCCAGTCCACGTCTTCTTCAGCAGCAATCCACGTGTCCTTTAGCAGTCCACGTGGCCTCCAACAGTGCCCTTCGGAAAAATTGGAGGCACCCGGACTTTTTGCAACGGTCACTGATCTCTTCAAACTTTTCCAAAAAAATTCCTGGCTTCTTTGTGCGGACTTTCTGTCTTTTTGCAATTTTTACGAACTTCTTCTAAGTGCTTTACAAACCTGAGTAAGTCCGTAGATACTGCCTGCCTAAGTGCGTAGAAAATTGACTGCCCGAGTCCGTAGAAATTCCGATTTAGTCCGCAGAAAATTTGAGTGAGTCCGTAGATACAGCAAAGGAAAACAATGAATTCTTCCATCCTTGGCTAGAGACGAGAACTTTCCAAATAGCAAGAAAAAATCTGACTCGTGGAAGATTTGTCAACAACTCCTTCACATCATGACCATTTACCAGATTCACCCTGACAACTTCGAAGTGGGTCATGGACCAAAAAACCATTCTCAATTTAGGAGAGTCACTTCCATATCCCTTGTTCGCGTGCCACTTTTGCACCATTCCAACATTGCAATTAATTCAATTTAACTTACACAATAGGCTTCTATGTGTTTTTTTTCATGCCTTGAAGTTCTGCCAATGGAGTTGATATAGCATGATGGACAAGCTCAACCCCACTAGAATTAGCTAGAGTGGTTTCCAACTTTCCAGTTCGTGTAATCTCCTTCTTGACCTTTCCATTCCATCCTTGTGATTCTGTGTGTTAGTGAAAAACAGTCGAATGCATTGGTCCCTCTAATTTCTGATGCTTTAATCGCAAAGGAAAACTTTAGACCTATAAATTAAAATTCATCTACAAAACTCAAAGACTTAAGCCATATAAACATTAATTCCAATAATCTTACTTCCTCATGATACAACAATGTGGAGCACGCTTTTTTATGTAACAAGCACGTCTCAATTTCATTGTACATGGGATGAGTAAAAACGATTTTAATGAGCATGTTACTCATATGTTTGGTAGACTAGGTTCCTATCGAATGCATTGTCAACATCATGTTCCCTTATGAACAACGTGTAAGAAATAAATAGCTTTTTAAAGACAATTTGCAATTACTTGCATTCAGAATATAAAATGATTATGGTATAACTTACAGCATTTTGACACCATTGGTAGCAATGGGAATTGAAACCATAAAGACTGCATAGTTATGCATACACACTTACACAGTCCACTCTACCAAGTGCCGCAAGTTTGAGAGTCATAGTCCTCTTTGTCTCCTCTATGTTTTCTGTCTATCTTACCCCCTTCTCTAAGAAAAATAAAATGGCTGCACATATATGACAACCTCTGCCAAATAATCCACTTTGAGAAAAGCTATCTTCTTGTGAATTGGGTTATTTTCTGCAATAAAGAAAGTTGGAAAATATTAGTCTAAAAGTAGTTATTAGTTTCTTTTGCTCGTGTCTCATATTAAAACAAGGGAAAATGAGGAAATAGAAATTGTAAGAGGCATAGATGTAATTTTACTTCGACCTAGTCACCTCTATGTTAAATGTTTATCAGATAAAAATATGTTCCAATTCGAATCAAGAATACGTAATGGTTGTCAACATCTAATCCATGTTTTTCTCTCACTACTAAAAATTGTTGATACGTTTCCACCATCCTTGTCACCATGTCTCAACCATGCCGCTAGAGAGAGTATTGTGTTGGATAGTATTATTGTCAAATGTTTGCAGAATTTAGATATCTACACACATATATGCCTCGATAGATAATTCTCAACGAGTAAAGATTTGACAAAGCTGCATGATTGTGGAGAGCGAAGTTATAAAAGAAAATTTCAAATGCAGATTAATTCTGAAAGTTGAACCGATAAACAGCCTAGTAAAAACAAAGCTAAAAGTCCTTAACGCCAAAGAAAAGGCAGAAGAAGATTTATTGTAAAATGGGAATGTTTTATTTTATTTTTGAAATTACTGTTGGTTGTTTAAAAAACAATCTCGAATTATTTTGGAGCCATGGTGGTAATCAAAGTTAAAATGCATACTTTCTTCAATTTTTTTAATATTTACAGAGATTCTCATACAACCATTTCACAAATTACTGACCTTTTTTCAATAAGCAAAAAAATTTTGAGTCAGCAGCTACAATTCGAAACCAATCAAACAGGGTATAAACAGTGCATAGAGAAATGTAGAAGCTAACCTTGTATATTGTTCAGATTTTGTGCCCTGGGTTTCAACCTCATAACCAAGCTCGAAAGTAAACCAAATATTGTCAATCCATCCATACCTAGTAGTAACAGCAAATGAGGCCAAACAATCTCATAGGATGTAGCCATGCCCTTGGTATCATGATGCAGTTAAGAGTTACGAGTAGCCTGTCTAATTGCATCATGATACCATGGCATTGATACATAGCATGCAGGTGGGGCTTCTTATTTGTAGTCGTTCACTCGCATTTCTCCTCCTCTATATAAAAACACAAGGAAAGACAATCCATGATGACAAAAATATTGCGTAAAGAATATGAAGACAGAAATATTGGGTAAAGAATATATAGGAAGAGTGAAGGCTGTGGATGTTCTGATGATGTTTGATGTGCAAATCTCTCCGTGTTTATATAGGCAACTTATCTTCCTTCACCTTCTTTTGTGGGCTTCTCAGCTTGGTTTAAAATAATATTCTGTTACAGGTGGAGGAATTTCTTTTCTTTTCCTCCTTGACAGTGGAAACAGAGCATCTAATATGCAAAGTTGTCTCCCATTACAATGTTACAGGGGTAGCTCAAAGAACCTTCCCCAATTGCTTTTTGACATTACACGGTGCAATGACCCAAAAAACAGAAAAAAGTTTATCCTCTAATTTTTAACTCTTTGCTTTGTAAGTCCATAATATTATATTTAAAAAATCGCTTGTGTTCTAACTATACTTTGGTTTATAGTTTGATGAGGACGAATGTAACATTTAGGAATATATAACCTTGAAAGGGCAGCGCAACTGGTCAAGAGAGGTGGCCATAGATTCGATTCGGGACCTTTGGCGATAACTTTCGAGAGAAACCAACATTTATTTATTTTTTAAAATAAGAATATAATTCACAATAATACATAGATTTGTAGGTTTTTATATGATTATTTAATATATATTCATGTCGGTTCCAAAATTTTGAGTTTTTTCAAGTATGAAGTGTGGTAATTGGGAAACCAAAGCATTTGTTGGAGTTTGCACTCGCAGAGAGGTGAGCATATTAGTAAGGAAGGAGTGAAGTGTTAAAATACAGGTTGGATACAAAGAAGTGAATCCTTATATGATAGAGTCCCAGAGTGCGATCACATGGAAAGGGTAAGTTAGAGGATTGATTGTTGACCACACATGACTGACGAGGAATGAATGAATGAAAGTTTTTAATAACATCCACGAGGCCAATCAACTTATGGGACCTAAGAGCAAAACTAGCCGACAAGATTCCAAATAAACTGCCCCATATTGCTACTTCTGCCTTTCCTCGATTCTTTGCTAAGCTTGGATCTTCTGTTATGAATTCTAGTCAAGCAGTATGTTGTTTTTGCTATCTTTTCCTCTTCAAACAAAGTTGTAAGTGCTTCACCTTGCAGGATATCAACGTAACTACTTCGAATGTCCTCATATGCTATACATTCCATCATGAAATGCCATTCCGTTTCCACCGATCTGAACTTGCAAAACTAACAAACCCTCTATGATCATTCCTCCTTGGATGCTTTCCATCTCCCTATTTCGCATCTAAGATAGTGTGAACTAGTTCTCAGTTGGGCAAGTAACAATTTAGCTTTCCACTTTATCTCTGCTCCTATATAGTGCTTTTGCTTATGATGTGAAGGACTGCTACTTGACAATTCTATGAGACATGGATCGAGTTGCATGAAGACACTTGACAGTATGCATCAAGTTGGTTAATGTATATTGTATGTTATAATAGTTTGTAAGGGGCATTTTGTTGCATTGCAACTTGAATGTATGCCAATGGGCATAATGGGGGGCAAGGGAGGGGAAGGGGGCATGGGGACGGGAAGGGAAGGGCGGGGAGCGAAGGGTGAAAGGCGGGTGTGGATATTGTAATACATGAGTTCTTATGGGTTAATACACAAAATTTGGATTGGACTTATTCACGAGAAATTACTTATAAGTGGTCATTTTACATGTTAATCTGTTCATTAAATGAGATAGGTTGGAATTATGACATTAGAGTAGTTATGTGTTTTTTGGCTCAGTTTCTTGAGGTGCAAAATCCTATGGTGGTTGGGAGAAGCTTGTGTTGCCTTGGGAATGTGGTTCGAGAATTTGTAAGGGGACCTTGCAATGGACAAGGGAAGCATATAAGCCACCCAATGCAAATATCAAAGTTGTGATGGCAAGCCAACTAGCAACCATGAAAGCCCAATACAAAGAAGTATGTAGTGAAACATATGTCACATAGTGGTTTATGTGAAAAGGAAAGCGCCATATTCCATATACTTGCCATGAACGCCACTGGCGGGATGTAATTTGCTCCAGACGCAACCCTAGTTAGGTTCTTTACCACATGCTAAGCTTCTCCCTGACATTCATGCTTACTCTTTGTCAACTTGCCATATGCCTTCCACTGGTGCTCTTCTTGTATCACCTCCGTGAGCTCTCTCTTAGAAATTTTGTTAAAATGGCTAGATTTAGCCACAGTACAACTCACATGATTTTTCTATTTCTTATGTGAGTGTGTCATTCCTAGAATATGATGGTGAAAAATTTAAGACTATTTCCCATTTTAATATTTCATTAAATATTTATATTAAATGTGTTTGTATGAACAATAAATATTTACCTTTACTTTATGAGGTGAAAAATACTACTAGCATACATATCTTAGATAAATCTATGTAAAATAAGCCAATAGATATCATTTTCGAGGCACCTATATCATATTGAATTTGTGACATTAGTGGAAGAAGTCCCTTGAGAATGATATCTATCGACATATTTTACATATATTTATCTAAAATATTAATGCTAGTGTATGTGTGTGTCGATATATATATGTGTGTGTATGTATGCATGCATATTCATTAGAGTGTAATTACCTTCTCATATATATATATATATATATATATAAAAGAGTGTAATTATCTTCTCATAATGAATTAATATAATTACCTTCTCATATATATATATATATATATATATATATATATATATATATATATATTACATTCTAATGAAAAAATATTAATATTATTTATATATATTAGAATGTAATTACCTTCTCATTCATATATATTAATTACATTCTAATGGAAAAATATTAATATTAATATTATATATATATATATATATATATAAGAGTGTAATTATCTTCTCA
This sequence comes from Torreya grandis, assembly GCA_037957365.1. Lineage (NCBI taxonomy): Eukaryota > Viridiplantae > Streptophyta > Pinopsida > Cupressales > Taxaceae > Torreya > Torreya grandis. The sequence continues at coordinate 7,697,908 of JARHVA010000036.1, forward strand.
TATTGAATTTATATATTTATATATAAATGTTGAGAGATAGCAACTTCGATGCACTTATATTAAATTTTGGATTTGTATATTGTATAGGTGCCTCAAATTTGATATATCTTGATGTTTACAATATATCTATTTAAAATATCTAAATTGGGAGCATTCATTACCATTAAAGGTAAAAGTAAATATTTATTATTCACATAATTATATTTCATATTTTTTGGTATATTAATTTATATAATGAAATCTATATTTTAAATTCAATTTAATTATTACTATTTTTATATTAATTTTCATATAATTTAAATGCAATAATAAAGTGGGAAATAAATAATAACATAATATAAATAAAATATAAATATACATATATAATATATTTGTAGTAAAAAAATAATTATGATATTCATATTCATATCTGCATTTTTCCAAAAAAAAAATTATGATATTCCTACTCATATATGCATTTTTCCTACCAATAATTGCAGTCTTTGTTCTTCTTATTTTTTGATCTCTACCCCTAAATCCATGTGATGACTTGATATGTGATATAACAACAAAAGTCTAATTACTTGATATGTGATATAACAACAAAGTTCAAATGTTGGATATTTCAAGTCCTATAGCAATTTTAGCTTTGTTAAGTATTAATCCAGATGCATTTCTTTCACCAAAAATCGAGGTCTTTGTGATTTATTTCTCTCTTTTTATCCCTAAGTCCATGTAATGAATGAACATGTGATATATAACAACAAAAATCAAACTTTGTCTGCAAGTTTTATATTAATTATAGCTTTGTTAAGTGTTAATCCATGTTATTTATGGATTGTCAATCCTCGTACCAATTTCAAAGTGTTCATTTCAAAATGAAGACAAATTTTTTGAGTTCTTTTGTTATAGTTATGCACATTATTATTTGTTGCAAATAGATGAATAATATCAAAAAAAAATTCTTAGCAATCATAAATAATTTTTTCTTCTTAATAAGACAAGGTGATAAAAATTTGCAATATCTTTAGCATATAGTTTATTTTTAGCCTATTTTATCTGTGGATTTTTTTTTTCGAATTCAATATAGTGGTGTAATTAGATTGAGGATATTTATCACCAATAAACATGATTATTACATATAAAGTGATAGAATCGTTAATCATTGATGGATGGTAGAGTGATGGCACTATGGAGATTGCACGACCTTCCCTTTTTAATTATATTGATCTTACATTGAAGCAACAACAAATCCAACTTGAATTTTTGTAATAACTTTCCAGTTATGAGAACTAGTATAAGCAAGTTGGGGATGACGTGAACAAATCCTCCTCCCCATTCCAAACTATAGGAAATGGAAGTCCACTTTGCCTTTTGTGGATTGTAATTTTTATCTACACAGGGCAAGGGAGCACCCAACGATAACTTTTGTGGATTTTAATTATTTACGTTTTAGAAAGTGATAGTTCTAAAGAGCTATGAGGTTATTTAGTTCTTCTCTCTCTGGGTTTAATTTTTCTAATGTTATATTTTTTATTCTTTCAATTTTTATGCTTTCTTTTTTCTTTGTTATTTTATTTATTTTTTATTAAAATGTATATATTTCTTTTTTTTACATTGGTCATTAAAATAAACACACTCATGGACATTACAACCTTCCACCACTTCCCATATGTCATTACAGGAATACCTCTAAACATAATTATATATATAGTTACCAGAGGTATCAATTTGACCCAATGCCCTAGAGCGATGCACCATTATCAATGACAATTGCTCATTTCATATAGGGTGAGCTCCCCTAGTCCTTTGGGTGATGCATAACAGCGCTACACTATGCACCACAATTCAATCATAATCTAACCCATGACCTAATGGTCACCATTGTAATGACATACCATTGAGGCATAACCTGGGGGACTATATATATACTATATTAAGAATAGATAATAATACTAATAATATTGTTATTGTTATTGTTGTTGTTATTATTATTATTATTATTATTATTATTATTATTATTATTATTATGTGTGTGTGTGTGTAAAAATAAATATTATAATATATATTAATATTAAATGTTTTGATATAATTAAAAATACTTTATATTATTATTATTATTATTAAATTATTATAAACATATAATATAATTCTATTAAATATCATTATATTAAATAGAATATAAAATAAATAATATTATATATATATATATATATATACTACCAAATTATACAATATTATATATACTATTATATAGGGTTCTTAACATATATACTATTGATTTATATTTGTATTTATAGTGAAACCTTTTGACAATTTCTTTCGGTCGACCTTACAAAAAGTGCAGGTAAACCAAAAATGATATCTTGAATTTAGAAACTAGTCATTATTTGGCGTAGACACAATACCGCTCTAGGTGGATAGGTATTTGGTAGCGGAATTGTTTACCTAAGGTAGACCTATCTCAGAGAATTAGGGACAACTGTATTGAGTTGGATGCAATCTGAGAGTGATGTAATAGAGGTTTGAGGATTAACTTGGAAGGTACCATCTAGTTGTTATAATGAATAGACAATCAAGCCCGCATATAGATAAATAGATTATAAAAATGGTGAATAAGACTTATGTATCAGGGTGTATGTCATTTAGTTCAACATGTGTCAATAATTAATATTGTCAAGTACATGTGACTAGATTTAGGTATTTACATTTGCCCTACCTTTATTCTAGTAATGAAATTTTTAGATTAAAGGAGAAAACAATATCTAAATGTGTACAACACACTTTGTCTTTGATAGGAAACTTTAATTGTATAAGACATTCAATAACAAACTTTACAACAATGCATTAAGTAGTCATTATTCATATTTTAAATTTGAAATATTTGAAACTCTGAATTTTGGAAATTGAAATGAGAACAAAGGAGTGCACTTGTATGGAGATGAAACCACATTGCTCTTAACTTGTAGAAGATGGTGAATCATTAGAGAAATATTTCTCTTTGTTGAAGAATTTGGAGAGATAGTTCCTCATTTTAAACCACTGGTGAATTGAGAGTGATCAAGTCCCAAGTTTGAATAAATAATCAAGCCTCTGATTTGGAAAGATGCATATTTTAAATCTCATGAATGGGGAGAAGAACCCAAACTACTAATCCAAAATAAGGTGTAACCACAATGGGTTAACTATAAATGATGCCTAGGCCATTGAGTGCTAGTAGACTTAAATGTACATAACTCATAACAAATGTTGGAACCTCACGAGGGGTTCACTAGAAGTAATGCTAAGGCCATTGAGTGTCACTAGACTCAAACATATATTATCTGTAATAAGATAAATCAAATTAATGAATACATATCTAAATTATATTTTCTTTATTGAAAGAAAATGAATAACATACATGCCCCCATCATGACCTTAATGCCAATAAATTTGAATTGAAGTAAACATTTTCCTTTGATTTTATAAATTGTATTGCATTTGATATGTGTGTAAATATTAAAATGATTATGTATAGCATCTCAGTCTTGTACACTTGAAAAATATCTATCAGGGCTCTACTCTTTAGTTCTAGACCCTCATGTTGCTAAAATACTCATATTCACCATTCCACTATGCCTAACTATTTATTTTATGGATAAACCCTTATCATTATGATGACCCAAATCACCTATACACTACAGAAATCTTAAACCATGTTTTATATCATTCACCATTAGTTACAAACTTTCAATAATTTTATACCTTGTTGGACACTTATGTTTTATAGAGAGACACTAACATTGTTGTAGAAAAGTCTCCTATTTAGCTTTTGTGCTTAGTCATGCACTTAGCAGTCAAGCCAAGTCAGTTCTATACTTGATACAGCTAGGCACAAGCATAGTAAAGTCCATGGTGCACAACATTTAAATGCACTATTGCACTAACATCAATTTCACACAAGGTGCAAGCCTTGAGCACTCACTCAAAGTGTAGTAGTGAAGGGATTGGGGTCCGCATTAAGCTAGTTGAAACATGGCGCAACCTTTGTCTCAATGGGACTTAGCTATTTTAGGAATGAGCTTAGGCAAGTTCATCGGTGTAAGGATATTCTAAGTAAGATCAATAAGTGCAAGCCTAGTCAAGGGGACTAGTCTTTTGGCACAAGCTTATATCTAGATGGGTATATCTCTTAATGGTAGAATCCATAGGGATATCAATTAAGTTTCTTTCAAGCACTTAGCCAAGTCAAGGGAATGACTCATATTTAAGTTTTCATTCTTTAGGTTAGCGCTCTGAGCATGGGTATTATGACTTTAGTGCATACTGGTTTCAACACTTAGTCGATTTCATAAGCATACCGAAGTCACCATATGGCATAGTGACACCATTAGCAACCTAGAATAAACCTTTACATCACAACACATTAAACAATGAAAATTATAGCATTCTTTAAATTAAACTTAGGTTACAAACATATACAATGCTAAACTATATGGAAAGAATCAACAATCAAGAAGATATGCAACGCCATTTCTATTAACCCAAATTTTGTCAACATAAAGTACAATTTATATAGACAGAGCATGTGTTCATATAAGTTCTACTACAAGCCCAATGGATCATAGATGAGCTTGGGCAATACATAGTGATTCTTTGAAGTATTCATTCTTATTTTTAAGCCAAAAAACATGTATAATCCTAGAACTAATCCTGCACATCTTTGCTACCATTAATCACCTCCTCTCTCTTTAGATTCAAGACCCCTTTTATAGGCAAAGGGACATCTTCATGTGAACATGCCAATTGCCAAGCTATCATTGGAGGTCACTATCCCATCAGTTCCACTATTTTGCCTAGGTTGGATGAGCTCACCCCAGATGTTGAGCTGTCACTTGGGGTTGCTATCTCGCTGGATCCACTACTCTGACACCCACACTCTCTAGTCATCACATGCAAGTACTTGTAGGGATGTCCCTCAAAACATGGCACCAAATAACTGCTGTTAGCTAGTGCAAGATCTCCAAAGATTCCTCCAATTGGTGCCAAAATTACCAAAAGAGCAACCAATCACATTGATTTCCATACACCAAGATGTGTCAAGTTGGTGTGGTCCACATAGCTGTCTTGAAAGGGGGCCTAACATTACCCCATACAAAAATTACTAGTCCATTCCAGACTAGTCTTTCAGTGCCTTTGGTGTGCAAAATTTGGGTGCACCCTACTCTAGTTTTGCCTTAAAGTTTTTGAAGCCTATATAGGGAGCTTGATCTCTTCAATAATACCTTCTACTTCAGTTGATGCAGACTCAAGGGAGAGCACATTCGTGCTTTCCATTTCTTTAATGAAGGCTTCAAGCCTTTCCTTTGTTCATCTTACCCTGATATCTAGAACATCCCCTTGCTCACTTTATTTTGTTTGGAAGGCACAAAAGAGTGCCTCCAAGTCTTGCTCCTAGGTCTTTAGTTGGGCACTTAAGGTGTTGACCTACACCATCACTTGTACACACTTGATTTTGCTCACTATGAAAGAGTGTTTGAACAAGGTGTCTTTCTCCTCCTTTGCCTTTTTAAGGCATTCATCGATGATCATTGCTTGAGTGGTAAAGTTGCAAAAGATTGCATCTGATTCTTCCATGCCCTCTTTCAATTTGGCGAAGAGGTCTTCTACCACATCAAGCTTTTTGTTTAGCTCTCTTTTTATGGCCTCACAAGGGTCTTCCTGCTCTTCTATCATTGGCTTCATTCGGGGCAACATTTGCTCAACCAACATGCATACCTTATCCAATTCATTCATCTTCGAAGTATCAACACCATCCAATAGGGATGACTCTGCTTCTTCAACATGATCGACTAATTGTTTGAGCTTGAGCTTTATTGCTTTTAGTTATTTTTTGCCTCTTGCGCTATCTTCTTCCTACTATTGGCATGAATATCATTGATGATGTTCTTGCATGATAATGATGAGGCCATTTTAATAAGGGTATTAACTGACCTTATGGGGTTCATATCTTGAGGATTTATAAGCTAGTAGTCAGGCCCCTCTTCTGGCTTCTTGGTAGTCTTCAGGGGCATGTACTCCATCATATAAAAGTCATCATCCTCTTTGAACCCCTATTGTGTTTTTTCTCGGTTGCTCAGCTCATACTCTTCTTCCTCATTCAACTCCTTTTCTTCTTCATTGGTGTTGGTGCCTTCACCAATGCCTTCTTCTTCTTCTCCTTCTTATTTTCCTTCTTTTTCTTCAATGCTAGACTCGCCATCATGTTCTCCTTATCATAAGGGTTCTTCTGTGGACATTCCCCCTTGTCTGTTTCCTCCTCTTGTCATAGCTTTTTAGCATGAGCTTCTTCAATGCTAGTCTTTCTCTCCTCTTTCCCTAAAAGGGTCTTTGCTTCCTTCTCTATTTGTTTTTATAAGGCAAGGCACCAACATCACCTTCTTTATCTCCAGGTACCCCTTCGAATCTGGGCACACCTACTTTGTAGCTTCTTCTATCATTTTGTTGGAGGTGCTAGGCACCTCTTCAGTTGCCTTCTCCTTCCTAGGTTTTGCATGAGTGGAAACCTTCTCCTCTATTTATTTCTTCATTATATCCCTTTCTGCTTGGGTTGCCTTCTCTTCTATTTCTTTCTTCTTGGCCTTCTCTTCTTCAGCCTTTTTCTTCTCAGCCTTCCATTTATTGATCTGCTCCTTGCATTTATTTTATCTTTTCTTTATTTCCTCTACCTCTATTCGATCAATTTCAACTTAGGACATGCCCTTGGCCCTCATGGCCTCTCGTTTGTAGTGAAACTTCAATAACACATCGATGTGCTCTTGGTCTAGGCCCATGTCCTCCCACTTGCACTTCAACTCTTCTTTAGTTGGTGTGCTTGAGGGTGCTTGAGGGTGTTGCTTTTCCATGCATTTCTACCTTATCAAGCTTCTCGACTATTTCCCTTTCCTTTCCTCTAATCTCTTACGCCTTGTGATCCTCCACTTCTTTCCTGTGCTCTTTGACCTCAACCATCTCAATGGCTAGTTTAGACATTTCATCCCTTGTCATTTCTTCTCTTCTTTCCTCCATTTCCTGCACCCTCTACATCTCAACTTCACTAAAATTGAGTTTATTCCATCTCTTCATCTTCTTCTCCAATTCAGTCTAAGGGGAAGGAGATGGGGTATGTTCACTTGACGAGGAATCATCCTCTTCAAGCACGATGTATACGCCCTCCCCATTACATCTTCCTTCAAATCCTCTTCCTCCTCTATGTCAGATAGGATTATCCTGGGCACTACAGGAGGAACCTTCCCCTTCTTTGCATTGGGATAAGTCTTTGACACAAATTTCATGCACTTCCTAGATGAGGTTCAAGAAGAGGCTCCTTTCCTTGATGTGATTTTTAGCTTTAAATGCTCTTCTATTTCTTCTAAAGTCTCCCCCTTCTTCTAGGGAGACTTCTTGTTTTCTGGTGGCATCAGTGTCCCATCGTCACCAATCTGGATAGGAGGATTGGTGCTTTATGTTGTGCTTTCTTCTTGGGCCACCTTCTTCGTTGACTTCATCTCATAGTAAAGCCTATGGGTGAATCTAGCTATGGTTGCCTTTAGGAGGGGATCGATGTCAATGTGATCTAACTCATCTTCTTCATCTTTGGCAGCCTTTCCATTGACATGAATAAACTGACACCTTAATCTGCACCTCTCCATATCCAATTCTTTGAATATAATTTCTAGTTACTACACATTAGGGATCCATTGTAGTGCCTATCTAAAGTACTTTGCCAAGAAGGCATAGGGGAGCTTCAACCACCCTGACTTGTTGCCATCCACAGTGTCAAACACACTACACAATAATGTTGCATCATGGCAAAAGTTTTTATTCTAAATATACTCTAGGGGAGCCCTTGAGGGATGCACCATTCTATCCCAAATGCCTCTATGTATTTCTCACACCATTGCATCACATGTGTTTTGTATTTGGCACTGAAAGAGGTGGGTCGAGTGAAGTCTGTGTATTTTTGCATTGAAGAATCATTGTGTTCTAAAAAAACCTAGAGATTATCCTCATTCCTGTCTAGGATCCTAATTTCCTCCATGACAATTAATATAAGGATGGACCCCTACCTGAAGGTCCCTTTCATGTTATGTCACTCCAACACATTTTTCACCAACTCTTTGATGATGAACTTTGTAATGTTGAATTGCACGTCTTACACCATGTGATATGTGATGCATAGATATGCCTTTGTCACATCAATCCATTGACTGCTTAGGCACAGTTTGGAACTTACGAGACATGCCACCACCCTCATGTTGGGGTCTTCACACTTGTTGATGAGGAACGTGAAACCCCCTTGAAATACTTAAGGATCTAAGCTATGTGTTCCACCTCTTCAAGATCATCCATCATCTCATGGATGTCTTTATCGGCATCTATGAGCCTAATTATTCTCTTGGTCAACTACACCGAGATCTTCATGCACCTGCCTGTAAATTACATGTGGTCCTTGTGGACATGTGAGAGTATGAACTGTACAAGTTACTCTGGCTTTTTAAACTAGGGAAACTCATAGAGTTGAGTTACGTCAAAAGATGTTAACTTGTCTCGAATTGAGACATTGAATCGGGCATCATCTTGCACCATCTTGTACCCTATGTCTACCATCCAATCTTGCACCAAGTATTGTAAGGGATTTGACATTCGGTGGTTATATTCCTTTAGCTGATAGTTATGTACAAATGAGTGCCAATCTTCCCCCACTACAACCTCTAGAGGAAATTGCATGAACTGATAGGACATCTTCATTAGCACCTTGGTGTCAACTTCTATGACGCTAACTGCTTTGATTTCCTGCACCTTGGTTTTGGTGGCCATCATCTTTTCTACAATGTTAACCTACTTGGGTTCCTGATGTGCTTGTGCAGAGCTCGTTGCCTTGTGTTTCTGTACCATCCTAAATCAACTTATGTTGAAGCACGGGAGGTAGGGTTTGTTGAAGCCTCAATTGTTATCAACGCTTCACAGTCATTAGATCTGGGACTACACCTTCATCCCCTGAGCTTTGTTGGGCATTAATGGTGGCTTGGGAAACAACTTCTTGCTTCCATTGTCTATTTTCTTCATAAATTTCTCTCCATTCTTCTTCAAATTGGCCTCACTATGAACACAATCCTTTTTAGTATGATATCATTCACTCTTGGTGCTTGAAGTGCTCAAATTCTCATTATGACAGGGTTTTTCCACTTCAGCTCTCAAGGTTTTGATTAGGTTCATTCTAAGTCTTGAATTAGCTTTAACTTTGTAACCTAAGCAAATATGTCACTTGCTATTTTATTCTCTTCTCTCTCAGATACCATCATTAATGCAAGATTTATGGCATAGGTACCTTTATTTATTGGAAAACATAAAAATATATGAAATTATTGAGAATCCCTTGCTCTTTGTGCCACCATCATTGCCTCATTAAATGCTCCTAATGGCTTTTTCAACAATTTGATGTGTGGTTCAAATAGTCACTCCCTGCTTATTTTTGGGTGGATGCCAATTGTCTTAGATGATTTCCTTCTGCGCTTATTCACTTGGTGCGACCTTCACCTTCCTTTTGGCAATTTGGGTGCAACACCTCACGTGTAAGATTCAGTCTCCTCTTTTCCACTTTCTTAATAGTTGTTAACAATTTTGACCCCATAGGTCAAATTGCCACCCTTATCATTTGAAGCTTTTCATGTCATTACAGTGGAGGGATCCAAGCAGGTTTTTACGGTGATGAACAATTGCAGGGAAAGGTCTAGAAGAGGCCAAAGTTTATACATCTTCAACCTTCGGGCCAAGTGTTGGCATTTAAGTTCTTTGGCAGAAGTTTTCCACAAAGAGCCCACAATAAAAGAACAACGCTTATTTCTTTCGAGAGGAATTCTTTCGGGCATGTTTGTTTCAATAGTTTTGTTTAAGTATAGGGAATTGTTTTGGACATTTTGTCTAGAATAATTTCTCCAAAAGGTCATTTTCAATTTTCTCAAAGAGGAAGGTCCTTTTCCAAAACCCTAAAGGGTATTTTCCTCAAGAAATGGTCACTTTCATTTCCCCAAAGGGTGCATTTCAAAAGTACTGAGGGTCATTTCAGGAGTCTCGAAGGGTATGTTCCCTTTAGGAAAGTTTTTTTCATAAGGTAAAAAGGGTCATTTTTATTTCAAAAAATTCTTTTCAACTTCTCCGAGGGATACTTTCAACTTTTCCGAAGGGCATTTCAAGATACCCGAAGGGTACTTCTCAAAAAATGCCATTTACAAAAATGCTAAAGGGTTCTTTCCGTTCGGGAGGGTGCATTTACAAAAGTATGAAGGGTTCTTTCCTTTTGGGAGGGTGCATTTACAAAAGTCTGAAGGGTTCTTTCGAGAAGCTAAAGGGTCTATTTCATTCTTCCAAAGTGCATTTGCAAAAGTCTAAAGGGTCTTTTCCTTTCGAGAGGTGGCATTTCAAGGGGCAAAGGCACTTAACAAAGTTCTGAAGGATTTCCTTCAAGAAGATAAAGGCTGTGAAAGAAAATCTGAAGGGAAAGAGATGAAGACAAAAATCCTAAAGATTTAATTCCTTCAGACTTTTTATCCGAATGAAATGGACCATTATCAAAGACGAAGGGACTGATCAAGAAAGATGAAGGGTACATGCCCTTCGAAAAAGGGCATTTTATGAAGACAAAGGACCATTGTCAAAAATCCCAAAGGGAAATTTTGAAAATCCGAAGGGACATTTTAAAATCTTGAAGGACAATTTGCAAGGAAAGAATTCCTTCAGACTTTTTGTTTGAAAGAAGTTTACGAAGGAAAGGGCTTGTCAAAAAGCTCAAAAGACTTAATTCTTACAGAATTTTTGTCCGAAGGAATGGTTCAAGGAAAATCTCAAAATAATTCCTTCGAACAATTTGTCTGAAGGAAATGGACAAGAGGAGATTGCCGAAAGAAGGAAAAATACAAAGAGGAAAGTTGAAGACAAAAAGTTTGAAGGAATTCCTTTAGGCAAATTGTCCAAAGGACTTCCTTCGGAAGACTTACTAGCAAAGAGTTTATTACAAAAGCCTGAAGAGAAAACTCCAAAGTGAATAGACAAAGACAAAAGTGAGAAAATCCTGAGGACAAATTGTTTGAAGAATAAATGCCTGAAGGAAATACATGTCGAAGGAAATTTTGAAGACTTGAATTCCCACAGACAAATTACCCGCAGGAAAGTGATGAACAAAAACGAGAACTAGAAACAAAAAGCAAAATATTTCAACAGCTAATAAACATATTAACACATTCTACAATCTATATGTAGAGCATGCAAAGTGGCCCAAAGTAAGATTAGACACATCCGGGACAAGCACGAAACATACAAAAAATCCAATAAAGATATTATTTAAGATTCATAGTCTAAGACATGCAACCATTTCAAACATGACTCTTTTAGTTCTAAAACAGAGACTCGAATACATAAATAACTTGAGGTGTTTAACATTGGATGGCTGTTCAAATGCCAACATGGAGTTTCATGTATGCTACAATTTTGGAGTTGACTAGCCTTGTATTATGCTTAACTAGTTGATAAGTCTTGCATGCACTTTTGTTTAGCTTTTTGAAAGCTTTCAACATTCCATCAATTCAAGTGAAATTCTAAATTCAGCTTTGGCATTGATTTCATGTAAAGGGAATTGTTCTCTTATTTCAGGCAGTTTAGGTGGAACTTATATTTGGAGATGGACGTAACATCATGCATGATGAAGGTTTTGACTCAAACTTGAGCTCATCATTCTTGTCAAATGCCAAAGATCTTTCCATGAAAAGCATAAGACAAAGGGATTTATTTTTAGATCTTTAGATAACACAAGTTGAACTTGAGTTTATCTCTTTGATTTTCAGTGCCAAACTCTTAGTTGTTGTATGTTTCTCTATATAAGTTGGCTTTTCAACCTTGAATTGTATCCCTCTTTTGGCAAGACCAAAAATTCTACCAAAGATTGAGCTGTAACCTTTTTCATATTAATTGGACTGTTTTCAATTTCCAACTACTAATATAGTGTATTTATGTCAGTGATTTACACATGTGATAGATTTTTTCTTCTTGCCAAGTCTTGATTCTTACCTAGTTACTAGCTGATTAGATTATGTAGGTCATGTTCTATGTTTGATGTCTTTTGGCTGAAGTTACAGTGGATGCAAGTGGGTTGTTATCACCTTAAATCAAGCCCATTCCATCACTTCCCTCAAGCTTTAATCACCAAATAAAACCTTTTCATGAAATACTTATGCATATTGGTCAATTGAATTTGAAAGTTTAGCCTTTTTCTTGTCTAGATCAATGTTTTTAGGAGCTTAGATTGAGTGGATCAGCTCAATATTTAGGTGTATCACCGTCATTAAATAGGATTTCCCTTCAAGTTTATTTCTTCCCTTTTTCCTAGTAGTTTGTAGTGTAGAGTAGATATCCTAATTGATACATCAAAGAGAGCTAGCCCTTATAATCTAAAGATTCAATCCACTGATTAGGTTACCCACAGCCTAGGATTATTTTCATGTTTCAGTAGACTGTGAAAACCTAAAACTACCTTCACAAGGTTGTGAGTCTGATTGATAACAATTTTTGGCACACCCTATGGGATAGTTTGGAGCTGATCTTGATGAAATTGCAGTCACAACAGTGTTCTTCATGAAGTATTTGGTGATTCCAAGCTCAAGTAATTGCTTTTAATAGTCCAGGCATAGTTTCAAACTAAGACTAATTTGATTGCATTATCATGAATGAGTTTTGATGGTTGTTATGAAGAGAATTCATATACTATGTTTCCTTATCATCCCTATGATGGATCGTAGCAACCCTATCTTGATCCATATGAGCCTCCTTATGAGCCTAATCAGCCTTATCAAGAGTTTTATCAAAGCTATGATAAACCTTATCAAGTTTCCCATAATCCTTAGTACCAAGAACATGACTCTTACCTTCCTTGTGAACCATATCAGTCTAATGACCAGATTTCACCTTTCCCATATGGATATGATGTTGCATATGAGCAACCTTTCGAACTCTTAGTATGAAGAAATGCATGGTCTATTTCAAAATGTGTCCAATGATCCATAAGAGATAAATGGGTTGTGTATTCTTGTAATTGAAAATATGGAGGCTTGGGAGAGGTAGAAAATCAAGTTAAACCACTTATCTACAAAGGGTACTTGTGTTTCTTATTCTCATGAAGTTCTTAATCATGCTTAGTGTGTGACAAGGGAGCTTCCTAATTGTATTCAAGAGCCTATTCATGAAACTAAACCTTCTTATAGTCCCCTTTATTCACAACTCATATCTCAAACATGAGTTGTCCATGAGGACAAAGAGGTTTTAGACTTTGATGAGGTAATGGCCAAGTGGAAGGAACATAATCCATAGGCCTTTAAGAGTTTCTCTTTCCCTCCTCTCCAAAAATTCCTAAATAATTCCATTGTCCTTAAGATTCCAAAATCTAATTATGATCAACCTCCCATGCTTTATGTTGTCCCCCAAAAATATTGCTCATTTTTGGGACAACCTATGAACTATTTTGGTTCAACAGACCAAAATCCTCTCCCCTTTTCAAAAATTGTTTTGAGCATTCAGGTTCTTCATTTTTCAAAGCCTTCTCAAAAATCTACGGACTCTGTAGGAATAAATCTATGGACTCTGCAGGCTTAAAACTACAGACTCTATAGGCTTAAAACTACGGACTCTGCAGGCTCATTTCTACGGACTCTTTCAAGGATTGAGAGAAGACTTGGAGAAAACTACGGACTCAGTTCTATGGACTTCACAGGTTGATTTCTATGGACTCTGTAGGAAAGAACAAGTTTCCAGCACCTAGTCACTTTCAGGATTGGTTCAACGCCAAGGTTCAACTAAAGTGTCCATCGACAAGCTTCTAAGCAAGAATCGAACCATTGAACCATTGAATTTTGAACCATTTTGGTTCAACAAGTTCAATGGGTTCAAAGGTTCAACGTCATTAGCAGGAGATAAGCACATTTTCCAAAGGTTCAAAGTTCAACTGCCTCAAAGTTCTATGGCTTCAAAATACTTAGCAAAAAATGACATGTTGAACCATTGAACTGTTGAACCTTGAACCACATTGGTTCAATGGTTCAACGGGTTCAACAACCTATTGGTTCAATGTGCTTGGTTCAAAGAGATCAAAAAGATAACCAAATAACGAAGAATGAATAGGTTGAACCGTTGAACCAAAGATGGTTCAATCGGTCAGTTCAATTGGTAGGTTCAAGGGGCTGTGCCACGGCGGAAGGAACAAATTCCCTTGCAGAGGGTCTTGAGCCAAAATGAACAAAGTGAACTCTTTCGAAAAAATGAACAAGGAAAAAGGCAAAGTAGAGTCCTTCGGACAAATTGTTTGAAGGAATTCACTCGAGAAGAAAGCTCGACCGAAAGGAAGGAAAGGAGCAGCTAAGGACGAGTGAAAGTTGCCAAGTGGTGGCTGTGGAAGGTTTCAATGCCTTTTTCTTGACATAGCAGAACGTGCCATGTGTCATCTGCAAAGATCGGCAGAGGCCAACAAGTGTTTGCATCCACATTCCCCTTTTGAATTTGCTCGAGCAAGACGTGTTGTGGATCCCATTTCCCGTAAGTTTCTAATGAGTTTCATAACAACAAAACTTGCCACTTGTCAAAGACGCGGAAAGGACCCCCCAAAGACTTAGACAAGAAGGGCTAGAAAGGACAAAGAAGCAACATGGATGATTCCAAAGGCAAGTTCAATTAAAGCAATGGTTCAACCAGAGAGCAAAGAAGTGCTTAAGCAGGGAAGCGATGGACCAAAAGAGATAGAATGAACTGACGAACTGATGAACCAATGAACTTTCAAATGGTAAGCAGCTAGCGACTGGCTGAAAAGAGAGCCTGAAGACTCAAATTACTATAGGGGAGAGAGGAGCGAGACCAAAGGACCAGAAATATCTTCAAAAGAGTTATTTATAGTAGGTGAAACAGTGGATCAAGTAGACTTCTGAGCACACCAAATTAAGGACACAACCCTATTTTTCTTCCATGAAGTAATGGCGAATTGGACAGCTATGTAGACATCAGGAAAAGGACCAGATAGTCCATACTAAGAAGAGATATATTAGAGGAATATACATGCCATAGTTATGGCAATGCACTATTCCCAGCATCGTCCCTCCAGACAGAACTGAAAGCGCATTGAAGGCATTGACTGCAACATGGGCCATCCCATGGGAAAGAATGCCAAGCCTTGCGTGGTTGCTATAAGATTGTAATTTCTCTCATTAGAAAAGGAGATCTTCCTGTTAATAGAAGCAAAACTCTACCCAAATTGAAAGACATTATTGAGACTTTGAGCTTAGATTGTATTTCATTTCATTTTATCTGAAGGAGAAAGCAAGTTGTTTGCAGACTTTGTGCTATTTTGGCTTGTATCATTTTAAAAAATTATTCTTATGTTTGTCTTCTGAATGTGTTCTTGTTTATTTAATTTGGTAAGCAGAATTAGTGAAAGTAATAAGGAAGGTGTCCTGAAACCAGTTACTTTCAAACTTTGTGTTGACATAATTGTTTTCAGTGTGTGTTCTTATTTTCTGTTTCTATGTAAAGGACCTTGGGATGACTTTGTGCCCCCATTGTTCTTTGTATCTCACTCTTGGGCAGTCAAGGTGGAGACTTTGTGCTACATCTTAGATTGTTGGTTGTTACGCCCTTGGCACCCTAATACTTATCCTACCAGAAAGATTCATATTGTTTGCAAGAACAAGCACTTCTAAAAGAAGAGAAGTGTCTTTTGTCACTTCACCAAGATTTCTACTATCCAGGAAGGGATCTGGCTCTTGGTTGAATGTTACTTCTGAAAGAAGAGAAGTACCTCAACCAATCACCCAAGATTTCTCCTCTGTCTGTGAGCATCATCTCTGAAAAAAGAGAGATGGATGGTTTATTCTATCCCTGAGTGTTACTTTCTGCTTATATATATAGTATATAGCCTCCATATATTTAATAGGAAACTTCCCCTTGAAGAGAGGAGAGATTTGTCCCCTGTTGATGTAGTAAAACTACACACCTGAACGACCAATCTCCCTATGCTGTGGTGATAGGAACTATTTTGCTCACCAATTAGTTGGTCGATCAAATATTCACCCAACACTTTATTTCCTTCTCAAACAAATGAATTTCTTCACCCTCCCACCATCTTCCTTCTTCAGGAGGACCCTATTCTCTAGAAGATTGAAAAAAAGGTTGCAATTACGGGTCAAGTTCTTGTAGAGTGTGAAGAGGATGCTTCAGGTGTGTTTGTGGACTATTTTCACATTGATGCTTCACTTAAGGTTGTAACTAAGAATCCAATTATATTTGAGAGTGAGAAGGCTAATCTTGATGAGAAGGAACTCCAAGAGGAGTTGGTACAAATTGAAGTCATAGTTGAGTTAGAGATATCTCCTATTGAGAAGGATCTAGATAGCTTTCAAGCTGATCATATTCAAATTGATCAAAATGAGGAACAAAAGGATGATTGTCAATTATACCTTGAATCTCTGTAAGAAATTGAAGAGCTTTGTATAGATATGTTGTCTATGGAAGAGCATGTTTATGAGAAATTTGATCAAGAGTCATCTATTCAAGATCATAATGCAAATTGGTTTGCCTATTCAAAGCTCTTTGAAGAGCTGGATGAACTTGCAATAGTTGATAAGAAGGATGTGGTCACTCAAGAACAATGCATAGATGAGATATCACTTGACAAGGTGGTAGATGACAAGTAGTATGAAAAAGATTAGGAAGTACTTGATGAGTTTGCCTTTGTTGGTGACTGGTTTGTTATTGATGAATCATTTGAGAAGATGTTAATATAGTTGGTGGACAATAAAAATGCTTCATCAAAGGTTATGATTAATTAACATCCTGCCTTACAACTTGTAATATCTCTTGGAGTGAATGAGGTTATGAATTTCCCTTTTGATCCAGGCAGATCATGCTTTGTCATGGTTAGCTAGGTTCTTTGTTAGTTTGGTTTTCCTCCAAGTGATGTTCAAGCATAGTAGTTTCATTTTGTTTTATTCCAAATAATTGCTTGTTTGCACATTTGCTTTGCTTAGTTAGGTTTCCCTATTTTGTGTGTTTCCTTTTTATTTTGGAGGATGAAGGTTATCTCATGCCAAAAGAGAGTTTGTAGTCATGGATCAGATCTATCATTTCTTTGTGAATTCAAAACTTATGTATATGGCCAAATTCTCAATCGTAGCAGGAATGTTTCCCAGCTGAGTCACCAAAATGCTTACAATTTTGACCCCATGGGTCAAATTACCACCCTTATCATTCAAAGCTTTTCATGTCATTGTAGTGGAGGGATCCAAGCAGGTTTTTGTGGTGATGAACAATTGTAGGGACAGGTTTAGAAGAGGACAACATTTATACATCCTCAACCTTTGGGCCAAGTGTTGGCATTCAAGTTCTCTTTCAATAGAAGTTTTTCATAAACAGCCCACGGTAAAAGACCAATGCCTATTTCTTTTGGGAGGAACTCTTTTGGGCGTGTTTGTTTTGGCAGTTTTGTTCAAGTACAAGGAATTAATTCAAACATTTTGTCTAGACCAATTTCCCTGAAAGGTCATTTTTAATTTTCCAAAAGAGGAGGGTCCTTTTTCAAAAGCCCGAAGGGTATCTTCCTCAAGAAATGGTCACTTTCATTTTCCCAAAGGGTGCATTTCAAAAGTTATGAGGGTCATTTCAGGAATCTCAAAGGGTATGTTCCCTTCAGGAAGTTTTTTTCATAAGGAAAAAGGGTCATTTTTATTTCGAAAGATTCTTTTCAACTTCTCCAAGGGATACTTTCAACTTTTCTGAAGGGCATTTCAAGAAACCCGAAGGGCATTTTAAGAAACCCAAAGGGCACTTCTCGAAAAAAGCCATTTACAAAAATGTTGAAGGGTTCTTTCCTTTCGGGAAGGTGCATTTACAAAAGTCTAAAGGGTTCTTTTGAGAAGTCGAAGGGTCTATTTCATTATTTCGAAGGGCATTTGCAAAAGTCTGAAGGGTCTTTTCCTTTTGAGAGGAGGCATTTCAAGGGGCAAAGGCACTTAACAAAGTTTTGAAGGATTTTCTTCAGGAAGATAAAGGTCAAAAAAAAAAATTTGAAGGGAAAGAGATAAAGACAAAAATCTCTAAGATTTAATTCTTTTAGACTTTTTGTCCGATGGAAATGAACCATCTTCAAAGTCGTAGGGACCAATCTAGAAAGCCGAAGGGTACATGCCCTTTAAAAAAGGGTTTTTTATGAAGACAAGGGACCATTGTCAAAAATCTTGAAGGGCAGTTTTAAAAACCCGAAGGGACATTTTAAAACCTTGAAAGGTAGTTTGCAAGGAAATAATTTCTTCAGACTTTTTATCTGAATGAAGTTTACGAAGGAAAGGGCTTGTCAAAAATCTCGGAAGACTTAATTCCTATGGACTTTTTGTCTAAATAATAGTTCAAGGAAAAGCCCAAAATAATTCTTTCAAATAATTTTTCTGAAGGAAATGGACTAGAGGAGAATGCCGAAAGAAGGAAAAATACAAAGAGGAAAGTTGTGGATAAAAAGTCTGAAGGAATTCTTTTGGACAAATTGTTTGAAATAATTCCTTCAGAAGACTTATTAGCAGAGAGTTCATTACAAAAGCCCGAAGAGAAAACTCCAAAGTGAATAGACAAAGACAAAAATGAGAAAGTCCCGAGGATAAATTATTCGAAGAACAAATTCTCAAAGGAAATACATGTCGAAGGAAAGTCCGAAGACTTTAATTCCCATAGATAAATTACCTGCAGGAAAGTGATGAATAAAAACGAGAACCAGAAACAAAAGGCAAAGGATTTTAATAGCCAATAAATAGATTAACACATTCTACAGTCTATATGTATAGCATGCAAAGTGGCCCAAAGCAAGATTAGACACATCAAAGATAAGCACGAAACATGCAAAAAATCCAATAAAGATATTGTTTAAGATCCATAGTCCAAGACATGCAGCCATTTAAAACATGACTCTTATAATTCTAAAATAGAGACTTGAATACATAAATAACTTGAGGTGTTTAACATTGGATGGTTGTTTGAATGCCAACATAGAGTTTCATGTATGCTTCAATTATGGAGTTGACTAGCCTTGTACTATGCTTGACTAGTTGACAAGTCTTGCATGTTGAAAGCTTTCAATGTTCCAGTAGTTCAAGCGGAATTATAAATTTAGCTTTCGCATTGATTTCATGCAAAAGGAATTTTTCTCTTATTTTAGGCAGTTTAGGTGGAGTCTATGTTTGGAGATGGGCGTAACATCATGCATGATGAAAGTTTTGACTCAAACTTGAGCTCATCATTCTTGTCAAATACCAAAGATATTTCCATGCAAAGCATAAGACAAAGGGATTTATTTTTAGATCTTTGGATAGCACAAGTTGAACTTGAGTTGATCTATTCTATTTTCAGTGCCAATCTCTTGGTTGTTGTATGTTTTTTTATATAAGTTGCCTTTTTAGCTTTGAATTGTATCCCTCTTTTGACAAGACCAAAAATTTTGCTAAAGATTGAGTTGTAACCTTTTTCAGATTAATATAAAGACTATTTTTAATTTTTAGCTGCTGATATAGTGTATTTATGTCAGTGATTTGCACATGTGATAGAATTTTTCTTCCTTGCCATGTCTTGATTCCTACCTAGTTACTTGTTGATTAGATTATGTAGGTCATGTTCTGTGTTTGATATCTTTTAGTTGAAGTTACAGTGGATGTAAGTGGGTTTTTAATGCCTTAAATCAGGCTTATTACGTCACTTCTCTCAAGCTTTAATCACCAGATGAAAAAAATTCATGAAATTCTTATGCATATTGGTCAATTGGATTTGAAAGTTCAGCCTTTTTCTTGTCTAGATCAATGTTTTTAGGATCTCAGATTGAGTGGATCAACTCAAAATTGAGGTGTATCATCATCATTAGATAGGGTTTCCCTTCATGTTTATTTCTTTCGTTTTCCCTAGTAGTTTGTAGCATACAGTAGAGATCATAATTGATACACTAAAGGGAGTTAGCTCTTATAATCTAGAGATTCAATCCACTGATTCAGTTACCCACAACCTAAGATTGTTTCCATGTTTCAGCAGACTGTGAAGGCTTGAAACTACCTTCACAAGGGTGCGAGTCTGATTGAAAATAATTGTTCTTATATTTCTAGTGTACTTCTTTATCTTGGTGAATTTATTGCACATCATATTGCCTTGGGCTGTCCTACCCCATACAAATTCCTTGCACTGGCCCTCCAATGCTTTATCATTTGTTCCTTGTTGTCTTGCATAGGATTATATTCTGCATCTTCACTTTCTCCCCTACACATAACCATGTTTGTGCATCTTCACTATTCTCCTTTGGATCTCTAGTGCAGGATCAAATGATGTATTGCTTTCAAACTATGGTGAGCTTGAGTTGACAAAGGGATTTATTTTTAGATCTTTGGATAACACAAGTTGAACTTGAGTTGATCTATTCTATTTTCAGTGCCAATCTCTTGGTTGTTGTATGTTTTTCTATATAAGTTGGCTTTTTAGCCTTGAATTGTATTCCTCTTTTGGCAAGACCAAAAATTTTGTCAAAGATTGAGTTGTAACCTTTTTCAGAATAATAGGACTATTTTCAATTTTTAGCTACTGATATAGTGTATTTATGTTAGTGATTTGCACATGCGATAGAATTTTTCTTCCTTGCCAAGTCTTAATTCTTACCTAGTTACTCTCTAATTAGATTATGTAGGTCATGTTTTGTGTTTGATGTCTTTTAGTTGAAGTTACAATGGATGCAAGTGGGTTGTTAATGCCTTAAATCAGGGTTATTCCATCACTTCCCTCAAGTTTTAATCACCAAATAATTTTTTTTCATGAAATACTTATGCATATTGGTCAATTGGATTTGAAAGTTCAGCATTTTTCTTGTCTAGATCAGTGTTTTTAAGATCTCAGATTGAGTGGATCAACTCAAAATTTGGGTGTATCATCGTCATTAGATAGGATTTCCCTTCATGTTTATTTCTTCCTTTTTCCCTAGTAGTTTGTAGCATAGAGTAGAGATCATAATTGATACACTAAAGGGAGCTAGCCCTTATAATCTAAAGATTCAATCCACTAATTTGGTTACCCACAACCTAAGATTGTTTCCATGTTTCAGCAGACTGTGAAGGCTTGAAACTACCTTCACAAGGGTGCAAGTCTGATTGAAAATAATTGTTCTTATATTTCTAGTGTGCTTCTTTATCTTGGTAATTTATTGCACATCATATTGCCTTGGGCTGTCCTACCCCATACAAATTCCTTGCACTGGCCCTCCAATGCTTTATCATTTGTTCCTTGTTGTCTTGCATAGGATTATATTCTGCATCTTCACTTTCTCCCCTACACATAACCATGTTTGTGCATCTTCACTATTCTCCTTTGGATCTCTAGTGCAGGATCAAATGATGTATTGCTTTCAAACTATGGTGAGCTTGAGTTGACAAAGGGATTTATTTTTAGATCTTTGGATAGCACAAGTTGAACTTGAGTTGATCTATTCTATTTTCAGTGCCAATCTCTTGGTTGTTGTATGTTTTTCTATATAAGTTGGCTTTTTAGCCTTGAATTGTATTCCTCTTTTGGCAAGACCAAAAATTTTGTCAAAGATTGAGTTGTAACCTTTTTCAGAATAATAGGACTATTTTCAATTTTTAGCTACTGATATAGTGTATTTATGTTAGTGATTTGCACATGCGATAGAATTTTTCTTCCTTGCCAAGTCTTGATTCTTACCTAGTTACTCTCTAATTAGATTATGTAGGTCATGTTTTGTGTTTGATGTCTTTTAGTTGAAGTTACAATGGATGCAAGTGGGTTGTTAATGCCTTAAATCAGGCTTATTCCATCACTTCCCTCAAGCTTTAATCACCAAATAATTTTTTTTCATGAAATACTTATGCATATTGGTCAATTGGATTTGAAAGTTCAGCATTTTTCTTGTCTAGATCAGTGTTTTTAAGATCTCAGATTGAGTGGATCAACTCAAAATTTGGGTGTATCATCGTCATTAGATAGGATTTCCCTTCATGTTTATTTCTTCCCTTTTCCCTAGTAGTTTGTAGCATAGAGTAGAGATCATAATTGATACACTAAAGGGAGCTAGCCCTTATAATCTAAAGATTCAATCCACTAATTTGGTTACCCACAACCTAAGATTGTTTCCATGTTTCAGCAGACTGTGAAGGCTTGAAACTACCTTCACAAGGGTGCAAGTCTGATTGAAAATAATTGTTCTTATATTTCTAGTGTGCTTCTTTATCTTGGTCAATTTATTGCACATCATATTGCCTTGGGCTGTCCTACCCCATACAAATTCCTTGCACTGGCCCTCCAATGCTTTATCATTTGTTCCTTGTTGTCTTGCATAGGATTATATTCTGCATCTTCACTTTCTCCCCTACACATAACCATGTTTGTGCATCTTCACTATTCTCCTTTGGATCTCTAGTGCAGGATCAAATGATGTATTGCTTTCAAACTATGGTGAGCTTGAGTTGACAAAGGGATTTATTTTTAGATCTTTGGATAGCACAAGTTGAACTTGAGTTGATCTATTCTATTTTCAGTGCCAATCTCTTGGTTGTTGTATGTTTTTCTATATAAGTTGGCTTTTTAGCCTTGAATTGTATTCCTCTTTTGGCAAGACCAAAAATTTTGTCAAAGATTGAGTTGTAACCTTTTTCAGAATAATAGGACTATTTTCAATTTTTAGCTACTGATATAGTGTATTTATGTTAGTGATTTGCACATGCGATAGAATTTTTCTTCCTTGCCAAGTCTTGATTCTTACCTAGTTACTCTCTAATTAGATTATGTAGGTCATGTTTTGTGTTTGAGGTCTTTTAGTTGAAGTTACAATGGATGCAAGTGGGTTGTTAATGCCTTAAATCAGGCTTATTCCATCACTTCCCTCAAGCTTTAATCACCAAATAATTTTTTTTCATGAAATACTTATGCATATTGGTCAATTGGATTTGAAAGTTCAGCATTTTTCTTGTCTAGATCAGTGTTTTTAAGATCTCAGATTGAGTGGATCAACTCAAAATTTGGGTGTATCATCGTCATTAGATAGGATTTCCCTTCATGTTTATTTCTTCCCTTTTCCCTAGTAGTTTGTAGCATAGAGTAGAGATCATAATTGATACACTAAAGGGAGCTAGCCCTTATAATCTAAAGATTCAATCCACTAATTTGGTTACCCACAACCTAAGATTGTTTCCATGTTTCAGCAGACTGTGAAGGCTTGAAACTACCTTCACAAGGGTGCAAGTCTGATTGAAAATAATTGTTCTTATATTTCTAGTGTGCTTCTTTATCTTGGTCAATTTATTGCACATCATATTGCCTTGGGCTGTCCTACCCCATACAAATTCCTTGCACTGGCCCTCCAATGCTTTATCATTTGTTCCTTGTTGTCTTGCATAGGATTATATTCTGCATCTTCACTTTCTCCCCTACACATAACCATGTTTGTGCATCTTCACTATTCTCCTTTGGATCTCTAGTGCAGGATCAAATGATGTATTGCTTTCAAACTATGGTGAGCTTGAGTTGACAAAGGGATTTATTTTTAGATCTTTGGATAGCACAAGTTGAACTTGAGTTGATCTATTCTATTTTCAGTGCCAATCTCTTGGTTGTTGTATGTTTTTCTATATAAGTTGGCTTTTTAGCCTTGAATTGTATTCCTCTTTTGGCAAGACCAAAAATTTTGTCAAAGATTGAGTTGTAACCTTTTTCAGAATAATAGGACTATTTTCAATTTTTAGCTACTGATATAGTGTATTTATGTTAGTGATTTGCACATGCGATAGAATTTTTCTTCCTTGCCAAGTCTTGATTCTTACCTAGTTACTCTCTAATTAGATTATGTAGGTCATGTTTTGTGTTTGATGTCTTTTAGTTGAAGTTACAATGGATGCAAGTGGGTTGTTAATGCCTTAAATCAGGCTTATTCCATCACTTCCCTCAAGCTTTAATCACCAAATAATTTTTTTTCATGAAATACTTATGCATATTGGTCAATTGGATTTGAAAGTTCAGCATTTTTCTTGTCTAGATCAGTGTTTTTAAGATCTCAGATTGAGTGGATCAACTCAAAATTTGGGTGTATCATCGTCATTAGATAGGATTTCCCTTCATGTTTATTTCTTCCCTTTTCCCTAGTAGTTTGTAGCATAGAGTAGAGATCATAATTGATACACTAAAGGGAGCTAGCCCTTATAATCTAAAGATTCAATCCACTAATTTGGTTACCCACAACCTAAGATTGTTTCCATGTTTCAGCAGACTGTGAAGGCTTGAAACTACCTTCACAAGGGTGCAAGTCTGATTGAAAATAATTGTTCTTATATTTCTAGTGTGCTTCTTTATCTTGGTCAATTTATTGCACATCATATTGCCTTGGGCTGTCCTACCCCATACAAATTCCTTGCACTGGCCCTCCAATGCTTTATCATTTGTTCCTTGTTGTCTTGCATAGGATTATATTCTGCATCTTCACTTTCTCCCCTACAAATAACCATGTTTGTGCATCTTCACTATTCTCCTTTGGATCTCTAGTGCAGGATCAAATGATGTATTGCTTTCAAACTATGGTGAGCTTGAGTTGACAAAGGGATTTATTTTTAGATCTTTGGATAGCACAAGTTGAACTTGAGTTGATCTATTCTATTTTCAGTGCCAATCTCTTGGTTGTTGTATGTTTTTCTATATAAGTTGGCTTTTTAGCCTTGAATTGTATTCCTCTTTTGGCAAGACCAAAAATTTTGTCAAAGATTGAGTTGTAACCTTTTTCAGAATAATAGGACTATTTTCAATTTTTAGCTACTGATATAGTGTATTTATGTTAGTGATTTGCACATGCGATAGAATTTTTCTTCCTTGCCAAGTCTTGATTCTTACCTAGTTACTCTCTAATTAGATTATGTAGGTCATGTTTTGTGTTTGAGGTCTTTTAGTTGAAGTTACAATGGATGCAAGTGGGTTGTTAATGCCTTAAATCAGGCTTATTCCATCACTTCCCTCAAGCTTTAATCACCAAATAATTTTTTTTCATGAAATACTTATGCATATTGGTCAATTGGATTTGAAAGTTCAGCATTTTTCTTGTCTAGATCAGTGTTTTTAAGATCTCAGATTGAGTGGATCAACTCAAAATTTGGGTGTATCATCGTCATTAGATAGGATTTCCCTTCATGTTTATTTCTTCCCTTTTCCCTAGTAGTTTGTAGCATAGAGTAGAGATCATAATTGATACACTAAAGGGAGCTAGCCCTTATAATCTAAAGATTCAATCCACTAATTTGGTTACCCACAACCTAAGATTGTTTCCATGTTTCAGCAGACTGTGAAGGCTTGAAACTACCTTCACAAGGGTGCAAGTCTGATTGAAAATAATTGTTCTTATATTTCTAGTGTGCTTCTTTATCTTGGTCAATTTATTGCACATCATATTGCCTTGGGCTGTCCTACCCCATACAAATTCCTTGCACTGGCCCTCCAATGCTTTATCATTTGTTCCTTGTTGTCTTGCATAGGATTATATTCTGCATCTTCACTTTCTCCCCTACACATAACCATGTTTGTGCATCTTCACTATTCTCCTTTGGATCTCTAGTGCAGGATCAAATGATGTATTGCTTTCAAACTATGGTGAGCTTGAGTTGACAAAGGGATTTATTTTTAGATCTTTGGATAGCACAAGTTGAACTTGAGTTGATCTATTCTATTTTCAGTGCCAATCTCTTGGTTGTTGTATGTTTTTCTATATAAGTTGGCTTTTTAGCCTTGAATTGTATTCCTCTTTTGGCAAGACCAAAAATTTTGTCAAAGATTGAGTTGTAACCTTTTTCAGAATAATAGGACTATTTTCAATTTTTAGCTACTGATATAGTGTATTTATGTTAGTGATTTGCACATGCGATAGAATTTTTCTTCCTTGCCAAGTCTTGATTCTTATCTAGTTACTCTCTAATTAGATTATGTAGGTCATGTTTTGTGTTTGAGGTCTTTTAGTTGAAGTTACAATGGATGCAAGTGGGTTGTTAATGCCTTAAATCAGGCTTATTCCATCACTTCCCTCAAGCTTTAATCACCAAATAATTTTTTTTCATGAAATACTTATGCATATTGGTCAATTGGATTTGAAAGTTCAGCATTTTTCTTGTCTAGATCAGTGTTTTTAAGATCTCAGATTGAGTGGATCAACTCAAAATTTGGGTGTATCATCGTCATTAGATAGGATTTCCCTTCATGTTTATTTCTTCCCTTTTCCCTAGTAGTTTGTAGCATAGAGTAGAGATCATAATTGATACACTAAAGGGAGCTAGCCCTTATAATCTAAAGATTCAATCCACTAATTTGGTTACCCATAACCTAAGATTGTTTCCATGTTTCAGCAGACTGTGAAGGCTTGAAACTACCTTCACAAGGGTGCAAGTCTGATTGAAAATAATTGTTCTTATATTTCTAGTGTGCTTCTTTATCTTGGTCAATTTATTGCACATCATATTGCCTTGGGCTGTCCTACCCCATACAAATTCCTTGCACTGGCCCTCCAATGCTTTATCATTTGTTCCTTGTTGTCTTGCATAGGATTATATTCTGCATCTTCACTTTCTCCCCTACACATAACCATGTTTGTGCATCTTCACTATTCTCCTTTGGATCTCTAGTGCAGGATCAAATGATGTATTGCTTTCAAACTATGGTGAGCTTGAGTTGACAAAGGGATTTATTTTTAGATCTTTGGATAGCACAAGTTGAACTTGAGTTGATCTATTCTATTTTCAGTGCCAATCTCTTGGTTGTTGTATGTTTTTCTATATAAGTTGGCTTTTTAGCCTTGAATTGTATTCCTCTTTTGGCAAGACCAAAAATTTTGTCAAAGATTGAGTTGTAACCTTTTTCAGAATAATAGGACTATTTTCAATTTTTAGCTACTGATATAGTGTATTTATGTTAGTGATTTGCACATGCGATAGAATTTTTCTTCCTTGCCAAGTCTTGATTCTTACCTAGTTACTCTCTAATTAGATTATGTAGGTCATGTTTTGTGTTTGATGTCTTTTAGTTGAAGTTACAATGGATGCAAGTGGGTTGTTAATGCCTTAAATCAGGCTTATTCCATCACTTCCCTCAAGCTTTAATCACCAAATAATTTTTTTTCATGAAATACTTATGCATATTGGTCAATTGGATTTGAAAGTTCAGCATTTTTCTTGTCTAGATCAGTGTTTTTAAGATCTCAGATTGAGTGGATCAACTCAAAATTTGGGTGTATCATCGTCATTAGATAGGATTTCCCTTCATGTTTATTTCTTCCCTTTTCCCTAGTAGTTTGTAGCATAGAGTAGAGATCATAATTGATACACTAAAGGGAGCTAGCCCTTATAATCTAAAGATTCAATCCACTAATTTGGTTACCCACAACCTAAGATTGTTTCCATGTTTCAGCAGACTGTGAAGGCTTGAAACTACCTTCACAAGGGTGCAAGTCTGATTGAAAATAATTGTTCTTATATTTCTAGTGTGCTTCTTTATCTTGGTCAATTTATTGCACATCATATTGCCTTGGGCTGTCCTACCCCATACAAATTCCTTGCACTGGCCCTCCAATGCTTTATCATTTGTTCCTTGTTGTCTTGCATAGGATTATATTCTGCATCTTCACTTTCTCCCCTACACATAACCATGTTTGTGCATCTTCACTATTCTCCTTTGGATCTCTAGTGCAGGATCAAATGATGTATTGCTTTCAAACTATGGTGAGCTTGAGTTGACAAAGGGATTTATTTTTAGATCTTTGGATAGCACAAGTTGAACTTGAGTTGATCTATTCTATTTTCAGTGCCAATCTCTTGGTTGTTGTATGTTTTTCTATATAAGTTGGCTTTTTAGCCTTGAATTGTATTCCTCTTTTGGCAAGACCAAAAATTTTGTCAAAGATTGAGTTGTAACCTTTTTCAGAATAATAGGACTATTTTCAATTTTTAGCTACTGATATAGTGTATTTATGTTAGTGATTTGCACATGCGATAGAATTTTTCTTCCTTGCCAAGTCTTGATTCTTACCTAGTTACTCTCTAATTAGATTATGTAGGTCATGTTTTGTGTTTGATGTCTTTTAGTTGAAGTTACAATGGATGCAAGTGGGTTGTTAATGCCTTAAATCAGGCTTATTCCATCACTTCCCTCAAGCTTTAATCACCAAATAATTTTTTTTCATGAAATACTTATGCATATTGGTCAATTGGATTTGAAAGTTCAGCATTTTTCTTGTCTAGATCAGTGTTTTTAAGATCTCAGATTGAGTGGATCAACTCAAAATTTGGGTGTATCATCGTCATTAGATAGGATTTCCCTTCATGTTTATTTCTTCCCTTTTCCCTAGTAGTTTGTAGCATAGAGTAGAGATCATAATTGATACACTAAAGGGAGCTAGCCCTTATAATCTAAAGATTCAATCCACTAATTTGGTTACCCACAACCTAAGATTGTTTCCATGTTTCAGCAGACTGTGAAGGCTTGAAACTACCTTCACAAGGGTGCAAGTCTGATTGAAAATAATTGTTCTTATATTTCTAGTGTGCTTCTTTATCTTGGTCAATTTATTGCACATCATATTGCCTTGGGCTGTCCTACCCCATACAAATTCCTTGCACTGGCCCTCCAATGCTTTATCATTTGTTCCTTGTTGTCTTGCATAGGATTATATTCTGCATCTTCACTTTCTCCCCTACACATAACCATGTTTGTGCATCTTCACTATTCTCCTTTGGATCTCTAGTGCAGGATCAAATGATGTATTGCTTTCAAACTATGGTGAGCTTGAGTTGACAAAGGGATTTATTTTTAGATCTTTGGATAGCACAAGTTGAACTTGAGTTGATCTATTCTATTTTCAGTGCCAATCTCTTGGTTGTTGTATGTTTTTCTATATAAGTTGGCTTTTTAGCCTTGAATTGTATTCCTCTTTTGGCAAGACCAAAAATTTTGTCAAAGATTGAGTTGTAACCTTTTTCAGAATAATAGGACTATTTTCAATTTTTAGCTACTGATATAGTGTATTTATGTTAGTGATTTGCACATGCGATAGAATTTTTCTTCCTTGCCAAGTTTTGATTCTTACCTAGTTACTCTCTAATTAGATTATGTAGGTCATGTTTTGTGTTTGATGTCTTTTAGTTGAAGTTACAATGGATGCAAGTGGGTTGTTAATGCCTTAAATCAGGCTTATTCCATCACTTCCCTCAAGCTTTAATCACCAAATAATTTTTTTTCATGAAATACTTATGCATATTGGTCAATTGGATTTGAAAGTTCAGCATTTTTCTTGTCTAGATCAGTGTTTTTAAGATCTCAGATTGAGTGGATCAACTCAAAATTTGGGTGTATCATCGTCATTAGATAGGATTTCCCTTCATGTTTATTTCTTCCCTTTTCCCTAGTAGTTTGTAGCATAGAGTAGAGATCATAATTGATACACTAAAGGGAGCTAGCCCTTATAATCTAAAGATTCAATCCACTAATTTGGTTACCCACAACCTAAGATTGTTTCCATGTTTCAACAGACTGTGAAGGCTTGAAACTACCTTCACAAGGGTGCAAGTCTGATTGAAAATAATTGTTCTTATATTTCTAGTGTGCTTCTTTATCTTGGTCAATTTATTGCACATCATATTGCCTTGGGCTGTCCTACCCCATACAAATCCCTTGCACTGGCCCTCCAATGCTTTATCATTTGTTCCTTATTGTCTTGCATAGGATTATATTCTGCATCTTCACTTTCTCCCCTTCACATAACCATGTTTGTGCATCTTCACTATTCTCTTTTGGATCTCTAGTGCAGGATAAAATGATGTACTACTTTCAAACTATGGTGAAAAGGCTACCTTTGTGTTGATATACCATAGTTTGTTCGCAATTCTTCTAAGTTTAGAAACTCCCTCACACCCAAAAACTTAGGCACCTGGCCTTAGGTGCTTAGAAATCAAATAGGCTTGACTCACCCAACTAGTATTATGCATGGGAACACCAGAGTAGTTCATTTTGGGGCTTTCAAGGGCCCTACAATGCCCACCTTACACATATAGATCCGATGCATCTTCTTCTTATGTATGGCAATTTTTACATTCCCACCACTTAGATGTCTGGCCTCATGCACTTAGAAAGTACAAGTGCCCAACTCACCCCATTAGAATTATGCATGAAATTCCAGAGTAGTTTAACTTAAAGTCTTGTAAATGCCCTTCATTTAGGACCTTGTTCTTGGGGTATTGTGTGCCTCTTCTCTGAGTCTGACGAGCCTCACACACCCTCTACTTAGGTGTTTGGCCTCATGCACTTAGAAAGCACAAGGGCTTGACTCACCCGGTTGGAATTATACATGAGAGGCTAAATGAATTTCCTTATAGGACTCCATGTTCCACCGATTACCTCTTTACACTATATAAGGAACAAAAAACCAAAAGAAATAGGATGGTTTGGCTTGTGCCAAACTATATTCTGGTCAGCTCAACTCACACTGACTAGTGACCAAGAAGTCGGTGTTCTTATGGCACAAGCACCATCCTACTACTTATAAAACTTCAATCAGTTGCCATTGAAATGCCTTGGGATCATTTCATCAAAAAAATGCACAACTTGCATGCACCTGTCTCCAATATGTGGTGGATGATGTAGGGTCCCATCCACCTTATTTGTAATTTTTTTAGGTGCTTAAGGTACTTTGAGTCATAGAGCAACACCAATGCTCCTTTAGTCAGCTCCTTGCACTTGATGTGTTTGTCATGCCAGAACTTCTAACACACCTTTTCAATTTGCTAACTCTATCTTGCTTGGGCACAATTTTCATCTAAGTGTTTCAAGTCTTCCAACCTTGTGCTCAAATATTATTGGTTGTCTAAGTGACCAATCCATACAATGTGTAAGGATGACACCATAAATTCCATGGGGAGAACTACTTTAACACCAAACACCAATTAAAAGGGTATAAATTTATTCAAATGCTTATATGTCATGTGGTACGTCCATAGTACTGCTAAAATGTAATCATCCTAATCCTTGTGACCAACATCGCATATCTTTGTCAGGCACATTCTTAGTATCTTGTTAAATGATTCAGATGTGTTATTTACTTAAGGATGATACAGGGTGGTCTTGTGGTGCACCGCCATGTATTTAGTTAAAAAGATGCATACCATCTCATTTATGAAATGAGTGCCCCTATCGCTAGTCAAACTTAATGGGCACCCATATCAACTTATTATGTTTTACTATATGAAGTGCATGGTTATTGTTGTTGTGCAGTCTTTTATCAGTGTGGCCTTAGCCTACTTAGTGAAATAGTCAGTGGCCATCAAGATATACCTTGCATCTTTGCATTGTGTTGTGGGGATTATCATTCCAACAAAATTAATAACCCATATCTCAAATGGCACCTAGGCAAGAATGGGGA
Source organism: Torreya grandis (assembly GCA_037957365.1). NCBI lineage: Eukaryota > Viridiplantae > Streptophyta > Pinopsida > Cupressales > Taxaceae > Torreya > Torreya grandis. The sequence continues at coordinate 7,729,394 of JARHVA010000036.1, forward strand.
TGAGAGGCATCTCATCTTGATGGTTGGGTTTCTTGATGTGATGGCATATGTCACATACCTTGGTGCACTCCTTTGCATCTTAGAACAGGGTTGGCCACCACAAGCCTAACTGCAATATCTTATGCACTGTTGCATCTCTAATACAATAGCCTCCTGTGATTCCCTTATGTGCTTCTTGTAAGATGGAGTCCCTTTCATTTTTTAGAACACACTGGTATAGGACTTCATCTCTACCTAGTGTTTACAACTCCCCCTCAATGATCTGGAAGGAGGTGGCATGAATCGTTAATTACTTCTACTTTTTGACATGGTCTGGGGTGCAAACACAGATGTTAGTAAAGTGACAATCTCTACCAAGTCTTCAAGGACATGTTGAACTCTATACAACTGCATATCCAACATGTCATCTTCAATCAGTGTCACCATATTTCCAGAATTTATGTAGGATAAATGGTCTGGCCCCAAGTTCTACTTTTTAGGTTTAACAAAAACAAAGAATTGGAATTCTTGGAATAGAACTATCCATCTGCATATGCACCCATGTAGGATAGTCTTGTTCATGAGGTATTGTTTTAGGTTAGAATTGTACCCTTATTGGATATTCTTTTAGGCTCTCTTAGTCCCAGCTGCAATATTGGAGTAACCTCAGGCTATGGGTATCTTGTAGTGAGGTTGAACCTCTAGAGAACGCTAGTTTCCTCTTGGTAGATCACCTAAACTATTGTTTTTTCTTAGAAAAGAGGTAGAGAGGGGGTATAGGGTAAATAAGAGAGCTAAATGGGTGATACACCAAATTTATTGACATTCACATAAGCATAAAATAAACACTAATTTATCATAAGATAATTCTTACTCACACAACCTCACAAACTAGTTAATTTGTAAAAGTGTTTCATAAACTAGGCTCACCAAACAATACATGAAGCAAAGAGGAATTCAAAAATCCACACCAAACATCCATTAATGGTGGAAAGAGCTCAAGTTCAGACCTATAACTAATTTGAAAACACTTAAAAATAAGCAAGAAAGGAGGACAATGGACATGGAAGAACACTTCTTCACAAGGCCATCATGCACAAGCTTGCTAAACACAATTTTCAAGCAAGAGATAGGCAAATATTGATCTTTATTGCTTCAAAAGGTATTTATTACAATTTTTTGATAGGTTTTATCCTTATCAAAATGATGATATGCTTTTAGGCTCAAAAACCTCTATATATAGCAAAAAGGAATGAGAGAAGAGGGGGCTTATGTGAGAAAATGGAGAGAGGGATCATAAATGGCTACAACCACCACTATGTCCTTGCAACTACCTTGATTATGAGATGATCCATCCAAGATCACCATAAATATATTTTATCCCCTCGTGCATTCAATTCTACCTTGATTGGAGCTGAGAGAGCCATATTGCAAGTAGATGCATGTTCCCACCAAGTGTAAATGATTTGATCTTTTGCATTTAAAACTTGGCATGCTTCTTCACTTTGCATCTTTGTTGCTCCATCTGGATTCATCTATTCTTAGTTTGACCACTTTACATGTTCTAATTACGAGCTATATACCACCTCATCAGAGTTGAAAGGAGAAATTCTCATCCTTTCCTGTTGATTGCCTATCGAAATCCCACTAGGATCCTTTTGAAAACTTGGCCCTTTCTCGTTCATTGATCTCCTTGTTAGATCTTGACAAGTGTCAAGCTCATGAAAATCTTGATGATTTTTTTTAAAAAAAACTTGACCAAAGGCAACAACTACTTACAGGGGTTCAAACTTGATGTTTACGGTCCTATCATTAATTCTTTTAGATTTTTGCTTTTGGCCATTTCTTTGGACTATTTGCTCACAAACAAATCTCCCAAAAGAATTAACCCTTTTATTTGGCCTTGAAAATTTTTATTTAAAAATGGACCTTTGAAAGAATTTATAAAGTGCCCTATTTTTCACTTAAAATTCCCCTTTTTGAAAGGAAATTACCCTTCGACCTTCTTGAAAATGACCCCTTTTCCTGAGAAGTGCCCTTCAGAGTTTTTGTAGTGAACCTTTCGAAATTTTGCAAAGAACCTTTCAACAACCTTGAAAATATCTTTTCCAAAAGGAAAATACCTTTTGGAATCTTGGAAAGAACCCTTTGAACTTTGAAAAGGACCATTAAAGAGTTATCCTTTGGGAAAAAATTTCAAGACAATTTTATCGAAAGAAAAGGTCTTTATCTTTTGCTTTAGACATTTTTTCAAAATAAATATTCCTTCAGAAACCTTATCTTAGAAAACTTGTCTGAAAGAATTCAAAACTTAGCCAAAAAGGTCCCAAAAGAAAGGAGAACCTTAGTCCATAGAAATACCAAAAGAATGAACATGTAAAGACTTAGCTGAATATAAGATTTTGCACTTAGCTTTTGGCTTGCAGGGTTATCCTTGAACACTATTGTTGGGTCATTAGAAAAACTTGCTTGGATCCTCTCTCAAGCCTTTGATCCACTTCTTCATCAAACCATGCAAGAGCTTTAGTATGTTGGCCAAAATGGCCAACATTTTTGGTGACTCGTAGGGAAACATGCCTGCTATGCTTGAGAAACTAGCTCATTTGCCTCATCTGATCCATTGGGCTTGGAGTTAATGCATTCTTTGACAAGGCTAACTCTATTTGAAAACTTTCCTTGAATTAATAAGGACAACAAGAACAAAACAAACATTGTGCCCAAGGCACTTAGGGAAGGGAAACACACAACTAAAAAGATGTGCACAAGGCACTTAGGAGAAAACATGAAAAACTATACAAAAAGTAAAATATATACAATGGATGAAAAATCTTCTAGTAACAAGGCTTTAGATGAATCCCATTGATTGGGATGGGTAGTAATTCTCCATCTAATTGGGCTAGTTGAAAAACATTATGTTGTTTGCATTCATGGATCAAATAAGGACCACTTCACAAGCTATCAAATTTGATATGGTTGCCTAGCTTGGCCTTGTTTGAATCCCACTTGAGGACTAGATCATTTCCTTAAAGTCTCTTACTATGGCTCTCTTTTCAAAGGCTTTCTTGACTTGAGCTTGATGTGATTCTAGTGTTTTCATTGGAAGGTCTCTCCTTTTTTTTAAGATCCATGAGTTCTGCAAGTCTCACATGCACAGGCTCATCATCTATCAACTCCAGTTGATGGGCTAGTTATAATGTAGGTAGCTCAAGAGAGATGGGCCACTTAGCCTCCCTTTCATATACTAAGACATATGGAGAATTGCCAATGGTAGCTTTAAGAGTCACAAAGTTAGCCCACAAGGTTGTCTTTAGTTTAGTGTGCCATGTCCTCTGATTCTCTTCCATAGTTATCCTGATGATTCTTAAAAAAAATTATTTATGGACTTAGCCAGTCCATTTTCTTGAGGATAATAGTTGGAAGAGGTGTTGAGGTAGATGCCCATCTTGAGAGCCCATTCACTCATTTTCAGACTGAGGAATGCTAATGTATTATCAGAGATGATAGTAGATAAAACACAAAACTTGGTCACAATGTTGTCATAGAAGTCCAGGACTGCACCTTCATTATCTTCTTTCAATGCAATGGCTTCCACCCACCTGGTGAAGTAGTCAGTTGCAATAAGCACCCATTTATGTCCTGAACTTGATTCAGGGTTGACCATTCCTATGAAATCTAGTCCCCATTGCATGAAAGGTTGCTCTACTTGAATTGGATTGAGAGGAAGGGATGCTAATCTTTGATACCCATTATAAAAACACACTTTTGACACTTTCTTACCCATGCATATGCATATTTGAAGAGGTTGGGCCAATAATAACCAGCCCTCATTATCTTTGTTGTTGCCATTCTAGGTGCAGAATGACCTCCTACAAGTCCATCATGAAATTGCTCTAAAAGCTTGGTCACTTGGTCATTATCTATGCACCTTAGTAGCAATCCATTGAGGTCCTTTCTAAATAAAACCCCATCAATTAATGCATAAGATATGGATTAAGTCTAAAATACCTTTTTTTTCCCTATGCATACCTTAAGGGCATTCACCTGTTATCAAGAAATGTGTCATATCTTGGAGCCAACTAGTGTGAGGTGGAGTTACATCTATTTGTGGGTTATCTTATGTTACCAAGATAACCTCTTTGTCTTCATGAAGGTCATCGACCATATGCTCACACAAGCCTTTACTTTTTACTAGCTCAATGACCTTGATCTCCACATCATACTCCATGACCTTGGTAATCCAACTAGCTCTCTTTTTGTTTAAGTCTTTGTTAAGAAAGAATTCTCTCACTCCAGGATGAGACATCATAAGATAGATTTTACTATTGGAGAGCATTGGCCTAAAATTTTTAAGGCTTCTTACTACTGCAAGGACTTAATTTTCTACAAAAGTATACCTCACCTCACACCCCTCAATCATGTGACTAAAAAATGCTATTGGTTGCTCAAGTTCTTCACCATTCTTTTGCATCAACATAGTTGATATATTATCAATATTAGTAAAAGCATACAATATGAAATACCTTGAGAAATCAGGATTCATGAGTGTGGGTGCTTGGGCAATGGCTTGCTTGATAGCCTCAAATGTTGATTTACCTTAATTAAGCCAAGTGAACACTTGGTTCTTCTTCAGCATAACAATGATGGGCTTGACCAAGTTTGCAAAACTAGGTATAAACCTTCTCACAAAGTTTATTTTCCCAAGGAAACTTTAGAGTCCCCTCTTATGCTTGGGTAAGGATAAGGCCAAGATGGCAATTATTCTATTAGGATGAATAGTTATTCCTTATTTTGAGACAATATGACCCAAGAGTTTTCCCTCATATATAACAAACACATATTTCTTGATATTCAAAGATATCTCATACTCTCTACATCTCTCAAAGATTAAACTCAGATGGTCTATGTGTTCATTGATATCTTTAGACAAAATTGTGATGTCATCCAAGAAGACTAGCACCATTTGGTTTAGCAATCCTTGGAAGGCCATATCCATTGCTCTTTGAAAAGTGGCCCCAACATTTGATAGGCTAAAGGGCATCTTTTGATAAGTATATGTGCCCTATTTGGTGGTAAAGGCAGTCTTGTATTGATTTTCTTTCTTTATTAATACTTGGTTATAACCTAAATATCCATCCAAAAAAGAAAAATGTTTTGAACCTACAACTATTTGAAGAAACTGCTCCATGGATGGAACAAGGTAATGGTCCTTCAAAGAGACCACGTTCAGATCTCTAAATTCAATACACAACCTAATCTCTCCACTTTTTTTCCTTACAAGCACCAAATTGGATACCCATGATGAATGTTTGATGGGAAAGATGATCTTGAATTTAATTAACTTGGTCAACTCTCTCCTCATAAACTCTTCTATTTTAGGGTTAACGGGCTTTTGTTTTTGCCTCACAGGCTTAGCATTGGCCTCCAGTTCTATAGTATGTTGGGCTAACTTTGGATCAAAACCTTTCAAGTCACTATATTCCCAAGTAAATACATATGAATATTCCTTATAGAGTTCAATGAAAGCATGCATTTTTGCCTCATTTCTTACCTTCCAAAGATTGAGGAGCTTATCCTTAAAAAAGGACTCTTTCATAGTTCTTCTCATCACTTGACATCACTGCCTTGTCTTTCCTCATATGGTCTCCCTCACGGAAAATACTTTCAAGGCTGACCAGCCCTTTAGGAAGCTTGTTAGATTTTAGTTGAACAATTTGATTCTCATAACGATGTTGAAATTTACCTTGGTTCATTAAGGAAAACTCTGCTTCCTACTGCAATAAACAAGCAAATTATTTGTCATTTTCAAAGATCTACCAGTGGGCTTCATTATCTGGTACTGATGGCCTCAACACCACCTTGACATGTGGCTGAACCTTATCCTCTTTTAGCTTACTTGGAATATCAAACTAGGTTCTCATAGCTATCAACCTATCAGCATGTTGGTTTTGGATTCTTGGCACAGTTTGAATGTTAAAGGATTAAAAATATTCAATTAGGTCCCACACTCTATTTTTGTAGGACCTCATAAAAAGATTATTCGTAATGTTCAAGCCCCTAACTTGATTTACTATAAGCTCGTTGTCTCCATATGCTTTCAACCACTTGATTCCCCTCATGCTTGCTCATTGGAGGCCATGGATTAGGCCCTCATATTCTATTGTGTTGGAGGAACAACTGAAATGGAATGTATAAGAAGAGAAATACTTATCATCTAAAGGGGAAACTAGCATTGCCCCTGCACCTACTCCATTTTTGCTCCTTGAATCATCAAAGAATAACTTCCACATACCATTGAGGTCATCTTTAGGTCCAATGAGAGAAGGCATGAGTTGATTTTCTTCATGTAACAAATAGACACCCATGTATCTTTCTTCAACACCTTTCAAAGAGTTGAGAAATTGATTATCCCCCCATAGCTCATCCAAGAACAAGTCTAAAATCTCCTTAGGATAAGTATTCAGTTCTTGGCCAATTGTAAATTCATCCTCGCCAAAGATAGTATAATTGAGGTTTATGTTATCTAGCTAATAGGGTTCAATGTGAAATTGTGTCATGGGCTCAGCCTTGATTGATACGTTAGTCCTATACCTTATTATAAATGCCATGTAGGACCAATCTACTGCTAGATAACCTCCAAATTTGGTTATGAATTCTCTAGATAGGCATAATGCAAAGCAAGGAGTTACATCAAGGATCAAGACATCTTGAACCATCGAAACATTAGGACAATAATACAGGGTCAAGCATAATTCTTTGATGATACCATATGGCTTTATGAAAGAACCATCAATCTACAAAACTCCCTTAGTATGTGGCTCATATTTGAGGTTCAACTAATCAGCGATTGACTTTGGCATTATTGAAGTGCGAGCTCCACTATTTACCAAGCAATTATGCACCAAGGAATCACCAATGATTAATGAAATTTAGAACGGAGTAGGTTTGACTATCTTACTTGATCCTTCTCCCATAGGACCTTGGGTTGCATTGGTGAGGACCTTGGTTTCTTTGCTTGGTTGTCTACCTATAGTTGTTATACCATCTATCTGAGACAAACCTTTTTGAAGGATATCCACCTAACCGGGCATGAAAAGCATGTCCCACATTGGCACACTCATATTGGACCTTTTCATTTATTTAACAATGTTGATTGGTAGACCACCAACCTTCACCTGAGCTTTGGAAGCCACTACTATTATTTGTTGAATTTATGAGTCTTGTGGATCAAAACCTTTTTCTCAAGTTTGATTCTTAGGAGGTGTTGGGTCCTTTGGAGTGATAACAGGCTCATTAGGCTTAGACAATAAAGGAGTAATGATAGGAGGTTCTTTGATCACCTCTTGATTACCATCTATATTCCTTCTTGTGAACCTTGTATTAGCTATCACTAGAATGGATGCTTGGCTAGAACTAGCCTATTGATTGAGTGCATAACTCTCTTCTTACTCACTGATGACCATTGTAACATCCAACTGGTTTGGTACCTAATCATATCCTTTGTCTTATGGAGATTATCCTAGTTTTTTCATCATGGGGATATCTGTGTTTTGAGTCATAAGAGCTTGATTGTATCCATAAGTAATAGCTTGTTGCCATTGGTCATTGAGTGCCTGGTTAAAACTATTAGTTGGGATAATGGTTTGCCTAAAAGATTGATTATAAGGTATGGTCCCTTCAGCCTCTTGAGCCATATTATTTTAAATAAGAATCAAGGAGTTGGAAGAGCCTATGACATTTGGATTATAGCTACTTTGTCTAGCATAGTTAGGTTATCCTTGCCCTTCATCATGGTTCTAGTTTTAGAAATTTCTCTTGAAGGGTGGTCTATTCCCTTGATAGGGTTGTTGCTGAGGCTGATATGGACCCTGATAGGGTTTATTGAACTGAACTTGTTGCCTTTTGACATTTACTACATCATTTCCTAAGGATTGGAGCATGCTCTTAAGTTCTAGATAGTTTTTATATTCTTGGGAATCACTTGATCCACTAGTGGATGCCTTTTCCTATTTTGGTGAAGGTATAGAAATAATTATTGGAGTTGGAAGAAAAATATCAAGTGGGGGAATAACCACGGGGGGTGGTATGATCTTAGGAAAAAGAGGCATCGGGGGTCTAGGAGCAAGCTTGCCAGCCTAAACTAGTTATTTTTTTGCTATAATAGCCACCTTATAAGCATCTGGAAATATGTCCCCTCCCATGGATTAAACCATTACAACTATATCAATATTTAGAGCCTTTAAGTAGCATAGGAACACAAAGTTTGGGGGCAATCTCACAGAGGTTGGAATTCTATCCCAAGATTTTTGAAATCTTGTGTTGAAGTCTTACATGACTTCATGGGGAGCTCTCTTGATTTAGTGAAAAATGGTCACTCTTGTCTAAAAATATTTTACACAAGGCCTCTCGTAGTTGATTCCATGATTGAATAGAATTAGGAGCTAAGCCTATATAACAATCTAAAGCTTTTCCCTTAAGGGATACAATTAATAGTCTGATAGCTATATTTTCTATAATGACATTATGGATATTATAAAAATTAGCTATGTCATTGATGTCTTCAGCAGGGGTTGTAGCTTGGTCTCCTGTAAAATATAGGATGCTTTTTAGAGCTATTACTGGCATAGGATCGTATTATGGCAGATTCAAAGGACTTTGGCCACTGAAGCCTACAAAAGCTCTTTGGGGAATCATGGTAATAAAAGGAGATAACAAAGGTCTTCTTATGTAGGTATACCTTACGACTAGTTTAGGAAAATGGTTTCCTACGTATAGGTGAGTATAGGTGAGCCTTAACCTTTTGGTTGAATTTAAGGGGAGTTCAACAAGCTTAAAATGAATACCTCTAAAAGTTGATTTTGTAGTCACCTTTAGCATGAAAGATAATTATTATTCTACCATAAAATTGTTAAGTGTTCTTCAGAGTCGCCATATACTGAAAGATAAAAGCTATAGCCATTGCAAATTGATCAAACCAACATCAAACTTGACCAATCTTCCTCAAAATTTATCCCATCAGGCATGCCAAAAACTTTTGTAGGCTAGAATTTCACCCTTGTGGGAGAGGTTTTTAGGATCTCTCACTCCCAGCTATAATATTGGAGTAACCTCAAGTTGTGGGTATCTTCTAGTGAGATTGAACCTCCGGAGAAGGCCGGTTTTCTCTTGGTAGATCACCTAAACTAATGTTTATGCTTAGAAAAGAGGTAGCGAGGGGGTATAGGGTAACTAAGAGAGATAAATAGGTGATACACCAAATTTATTGACACTCACATAAGCATGAAATAAACACTAATTTAGCATAATATAATCCTTGCTCACACAACCTCACAAACTAGTTAATTTGCATAAGTGTTTCATAAACTAGGCTCACCAAACAATACATGAAGCAAAGAGGAATTTCAAAATCCACACCAAGCATCCATTAAAGGTGGAAAGAGCTCAAGTTTAGACCTACAAATAATTTGAAAACACCTAGCAATAGGCAAGAAAGGAGGACAATGGACATGGAAGAACACTTCTTCACAAGGCCATCATGCACAAGCTTGCTAAACACAATTTTCAGGCAAGAGATAGGTAAAAAATGATCTTTATTTCTTTAAAAGGTCTTTCTTATGAATTTTTGACACGCTTTTTTCTTGTCAAAATAAGGATCTCTTTTTAATCTTAAAAGCCTTTATATATAGCAGATTTTAAAGAGAGAAGAGGGGGCTCGCATGAGAAAATAGAGAGAGGGGTCATAAATGGCTGCAACCACCACTATGTCCTTGTAATTGCCTTGACCATGAGATGAGTTGTCTAATATCACTGTAAATCTCCTTGATCCCCTTGTGCATTCAAGTCTCCCTTTATTGAAGCTGAGAGAGCCATGTCATGGGTAGCTGCATGTTCCCACCAAGTGTAAATGATTTGATCTTTTGCATTTAAAACTTGGCATATTTCTTCACTTTGCATGTTCATGGCTCCATTTGGATGCATTTATTCTTAGTTTGACCACTTTACATGTTTTTACTATGAGCTATAGACCACATCATCAAATTTGAAATGGTAAATCGTCATCCTTTTATGCTGATTAGCTATCAAAATCCCACTAGGATCCTTTTGAAAACTTGCCCTTTTCTCGTCTGTTGATCTCCTTGCTAGATCTTGACAAGTGTCAAGCTCATGTAAATCTTGATGAACTTTTTTTTTAACTTTACCAAAGGCAATGGCTACTTCCAGGGGCTCAAACTTGATGTTTGTGGGCCCATCATTAATTCCTTCAGACTTTTGTTTTCAACAATTTCTTTGGACTATTTGCTTGTGGACAAATCTCCTGAAAGAATTAACCTTTACTTTGGCCTTGAACAATTTTATTCAAAAATGGACCTTCAAAGGAATTTATAAAGTGCCTTGTTTTTCACTTTAAATGCCCCTTTCTGAAAGGAAAGTACCCTTCGGCCTTCTTGAAAATGACCCCTTTTTTGAGAAGTGCCCTTCGGAGTTTTTACAATGAACCTTTCAGAATTTTGCAATGAACCTTTTATCAACCTTAAAAATATCTTTTTTGAAAGGAAATTACCTTTCAAAATCTTGGAAAGAACCCTTCAAACTTTGAAGAGGACCATTAAAGAGTTACCCTTTGAAAAAAATGTTTGAGACAATTTTCCTAAAAGAAAAGGTCTTTATTTTTTGCTTCAAACTTTTGTCCGAAATAAATATCCCTTCAGAAACCTTGTCTCGAAAAACTTGTCTGAAATAATTCAACACTTAGCCAAAAAGGCCCTGAAAGAAAGGAGACACTTAGTCCCTACAAAGTTTGAAAGAATGAACAAGTAAAGACTTAGCTGGATAAAATATTTTGCACTTAGCTTCTACCTTGAAAGCTTATCCTTAAACACTACTGTTGGGTCCTTAGAAAACCTTGCTTGGATCCTCTCTCAAGACTTTGATCCATTTCTTCATCAAACCATGCAAGATATTTAGTATGTGTGCCAAAAATGGCCAACAAGTACTTAAGTGCCTCATGATCAGTTAAAAAGATGAATGGGGTCACCAACAAATATTGCCTAAATTTTTGTAAGGTATAGACCATTACCAACACCTCATGCTCAATGGTGGTGTAATTATATTTTGCTTGCAAAGGAGACGGGGTGGTCCATCTTGCCCTCACCTGGTTGTGCTAATATGGCACCAATTGCAGAGCCTAAATCATCGACATGGATGTGGAAAGGAGTAGTCTAGTCTGAGAATTATAGAATTGGTATGCTAGGCAACTTTAGCTTCAATGTTTCAAAAGCCTCCTCTTATGCCTCACCTCAATAGAATGGGCCATCTTTGCACAAAGACCTCCTCCAAAGGCATGTTAATCTTTTCATAGCTTTGTATAAACTTCCTATATTAGCCACAATGGCCAAGAAAGGCACAAACATATTTGTACCTTGAAGGAGTTTAGAGATAAATTATGATGACTATGTTTGTAGGGTCAACAAGCAAACCATATTTATATATGATGTGCCCGAGCAATGTCTCGAAGAGGGATGTGAAGACACACTTATTTAAGTTTAACAATATCTAGAGCTACCTGCACCTCTCAAACATGAGGCAAAAATTGTCATAGTCATCTTTGACAAGGCCATATACAGTCCAGTCATTGAGATAGATTTGGAGGAACTTATGGATGAAGTCCTTGAAAGTGATGATCACCACTCTAAAAAATATGATTGGTGCATTCTTGAGTCCAAAGGGCATCACATTATAAGCAAAATAACCCCATTCAGTTGTAAAGGTTGTATTTGGCTTATCCTCCTCCTCGATCTACACCTGATGGTAGCTCAAGAAACCATTAATGAAAGTATAAAATTTTCAATCTGCAATGCCATCTAAGACCTCATCAGTGAATGAGGTCAGGAATGGTTCAGTGACATAGGCAGTGTTCAAAAGTCTATAGTCAATACCAATCCATATTGTCCCATCCTTCTTGATGCTTATGACCATTGAGCTCACCCATTTGGATTCTTATATAGGGTATATGATGCCCATGGCCAACATTCCATCAAACTCTATTTTCTCCTTGGCATGTAGGTTGGGGTTCATTCTATACGAGTGCTTCTTGACAAGCCTCACACCATCCAACAATTTGGTGCTCAATTTTCTAAGGGAAGGGTGGGTGCCCTTTGTGTTCCAATAGTTACATGGGAACAAGTCTTAAAACTCCTTCAGTAGGTCTATTATTCACACCATCTCTACCTTAGACCAATAAGCACCTATATTGGAAATCTTTGACTCACTTTCTGCATTGATTTCTACCTTAGTGGTCTTGAGTGATGAGCAGTAGGGTTCATTCCTCTCCTAATGAGAGTCTTAAACTTGCCTTGTCCCCTTTGTTGTTTTAGTTTGAAGATGAGTCAGATCCTCTTTGTCTAGGGCACTGTCATCCACAAGGTGCACAAGTTTTTATCTTCCTATTAGGACCTTCTAATTGCACTCCTTCCAGGTCTCATCATCCTCCTCGCTAGAGTTACTATTGAGCACATTTTCTTCAAAAAACATTAGGAACACTAGTCCTTTCTCCTTGAACATGTCTCTAAGGCACTCTTCTAGGATGGCAATGTCCTAAAACATTGCCTTGTGAATGACTTGTAGTGGCTCCAGAAGCTTTAAGTTCTATAAAGAGAAGGAGAAGGTGTGTACAAATCTCTCCTTGAGCACCTATTAGTATCTTATCTCTTGATGCATTTCATTCATAACGTACCATGCTCACACCCATGTTTTTAAAGTTTTATATAAGGAATGCACCCATAGTTTTCTAGGTGCATTTTTGTTACAAATAGTCTAGGTTTCTTCACACAAATGCACATGCATGATTGGGTTAAAATTGCCTCAGTAAGCAAGTATGTCTGAGTCCTCATTACTCTTCCCAAACCTAGTTCATATTTTTGCCTTCACATCTTTCCATGTTGGCAAGCTAGGCCTCTACACTACCCACCAACAAGCAACAATGCTCTACAGGACAGGCACCAGTATGCCCATCCTATCTATTTCCTTATGGATGCACGCTTCAATGTCATAGACATAATTATCTATAGGCTAGCTCCCTCCATATTTTGGGAGCATTTCAAGCTTCCCTTTACTCAGTTGAAACACCCTTTTCCCTACCTTTTTGGCATGGGGAACCAATTTTTCTAAGTGTGCTCAATCCTAATTAGTCCCATTCCAGCTGATCTTGGCTTAGTTATCTGTACTAGGTAGCACCTTTGGCTAGTCACTTTATAAGCCTCTTCAACCCATCAATCCTAAGCTACATTAGTTGTATTGGATGCTAATTATCCATCTTCCCATTTGAGCACTCCTTGGTCGCTTGGGTTAAGATACTCGATGCCCCGCATCATGATGTTATAAATGTGGTTGATCTTGTCTTTGAGATCAACAATTTATACATATGAAGGCCCCTGATCACCTTATAAGGGGATCACCACCCTCTCTCTATCATTCTTGAAAGTTATGTAGTGCTTATTGAAGTTCATGTCCACATTGTTGACGTAACACCATGGCCTCCCTAAGAGTGTTAGGTAGTTATCATGCTTTTCCAATTTGATTACCTCAAAATCAGCTCAAAACTCGATGCCCATAATATCTCCAATGGTGCCCTTTAAGATCTTGATAGGTTACGCTCAGTTTTTTTGTCCATAAGCAACATACGAGGGGAGAGATTTAAGGGTGGTCATCCCATCTTCTCCCAGATGGTTTTGGTTAGAATGTTAACCTTGGTGCTCATGTCCACAAAGACCTCATAAATTGACCATCCATTGATGGTGGCGTTTATTAATAGTTCTTAGTCATACTCTATGATCTGAGTATGCCTCACTTCATGCACCCATTTAATATGTAATGCAACAACTTAAATCATCTAAGGCATAGATTCATCCTTTGGTCTCTTCCTTTCATGCTCTAAAAGCAAGTTTTTTAGAAGGGGTAGTATCACTTCAAATTATAAGAGGTGCAGGATCTCAGTCAAGTCCTATACTTCAGCCTCCTAACTATCATGCTTCCTATGTATGGTACTTGTATTTACTTCTAAATATTTGGCCAGTTAGAACTCTCCCTAAAAATTTTGTGTTACACTCATTACTTGTTACAGGACATCCTTCTATTACATTGGATCAAGGTAGGGTACAACTCTTGGCTCAAGTTATGCTATTCACTCTTTATGTCTTGGGCATAGTTCTTTTGTCAGTGTAATAGGTGGTTGGGTGGTGAACCCACTCCAAATTATGGCTTACACCTTAGGTGGCTCCTTACGAGTCTATTTTGGTTTGGGAACCCATTTATCTTCTTTTTTTTCTCACCTAACCATGGTGGCACCCTTATCTACACCAAGTCAACCTTGAGTCAGCTTTTTGTATAAGTCTGGGAAGTCCTCGACTACATGTAGTCCTTGAAAATACCTGCATGTTGGGTATGTGGGATAGTCACACTGATAATGCTCAGTTGATCTACACTTGTAACATGATTGTAGTGGGAATCTTCCTTTGTTGCATCCTCTACCTCTCCCATGCATGCCTCGCTAATTCCATAACTAGTATTTTGCTGACCATAACCTTCATTTCCTTGACCTACCTACCCATCATTTGTGGTCATTACCTATCATGCGTCTCTCTTCATATTTTAGCACATCTCATCAATGATTCGATAATCCATTATTGAGTGAGTATAAATGTCACACATCTTATAATAGATAGTATTGTTCACTTGACTAGAACGTTACAATAGGGGACAATTTTGAGAGTCATGCAACCCATGAAAAAATTCATAGTTGAGAAGTAAGGTGTGAACATTTCTTCATGGGTAATTATTTTTGTCATGCCCCTCCATCTTAGAGTTAGTACACAACAATCTGCTATGAGTGTCATGCATTAAATAAGTAATCAGTTTTTATAGTTGGGAGGCTATTGACGTGATCTATACATCTATAAATGGGTTGATACTAGTATTAGTGTTGCCTATTACCTTGACCTAGAGTGTGACTTCAACTTCTTCATGGGGGTCCGTGAAGGTCTTAATAGATAGCACTCTCTTGAAAGTTACTAGCAGGCCCCCGACAAACCATTGTGCATGTTGGGAGGGGTGGGTATCATATGGAAGCTTAAAAAAGAGTGTGTTAAACCATACATCATATACGCACACATTCTCAAATAGCCCTTGGCTAATTTCCTTGAGTGACATGATGCTCTATTACTCAAACTTAGTAATACCAAAAGAAGGCCTCCTTCAATTTATCATAATTAGCCATAGCTTAGTTCGAGTCAAATTTTTAATACCAGGTATGGATGCGATCCAACAAGGTGGTTTTGAACTGAGTCACCTTGCACTCTAATTAGGTGATACCTTGAGTATGCCATTAAATTTCACACTTGAGCACATGCTCCATGACATTCTCTACACTTTAATACTCAGGCAAGTACATCTCCATCTCATAATAAATATGTTTAGGGGGTGGTGATAGAGTCTGAGGCATTTTCCCCTTGACATCTATATTTGAGGTGATTCTCCAATGCCTCTAGGTGTAGGGTTGAGCATTGACCCTGTTGGTGTAGGTTGTACCATTGAGCTTGATGGTGTGGTGATGCTCACTTTTGGCATTGGGACACTTCCTATGGGTTGTTTCCCAATCGACATAGTTGACATCCTTTGAATGGGAATGCTTGTGCTTGTGTTCTAGATTATTGGGTTAGAACTCACTAGTTTCATGGAATTCTAGTTTAATTCCTTATAAGGTATCACTTGTTTAATGAAAAAGTCTTAGTTTAAATTTTGAAGTCTATCAAAGTCAATGTTGATAACAGGGTCAATTATCATTCTTCTATCTTCTGGTAGAGAATCCAGTGTATGAGCTTGCACTTCAGGTTCAAAAGGGATAGGTGTTTTTGACACATCCTCATTCACCACATCTTTTAGGAACTCAAGGAATTCAATGCCCAATTACTGAGCTTGGTCTCTTGCTTCCTCCTCTCTCTCATCATGCTATTATAGTTCAAGGGATCCTTCTCCATGCCCTTCCCACTCATTATGGGTTCTCTTGACACTTCTAGGTTCTAGATCCTCTATCAGCTCATGCCTTTGATTGTTATATATCTGCCTTCAAAGCTCTTGGGTGTCAGGTTACTCATCCCTTTCCATCATGCCTCACCTACACTTCCCCCTCTCACCTCTGTGCTTGCTCATATGTGCAAGGATTTTAGCCTTCCATTCTTATGATTTCAATACCGTAAACCACCAATAATTTCTTCAATTTGGTACCAAGCCCTCTTATGAATGAATCCTTTAGTTTTTGAAAGAACTTATACTCTACTTATTTAGGGTAAGACAAGGTCGACATTGCGAATTCCAACATGTAATTATTTAATGCACCACTTCACCACTTATCTACTACTTGCATCCAAACAACATCTAGTCTTTCAAGCCTCTCTAGGCACTCCTTTGTCTACTCGATGTGTTGGTCATAACTTCATCTTCTAGAGGTGGTATAGGTGACCAACCACTGGTACACATGCTCAAGTAGTTCATAAATGAACACCTCATATAGAGCATCATATAGGTTAGTTTGCACCCATTCTCTTGGCTTCTATCCTTGGCAGGTTGGATGCTTCTGCATGAAACTATCTTTCACTTGCTCTAGCCAGCACTTAATGTTTTCAAGAGAAATTTGGAGCATCATCCTATTTCACCATTACAACAATAAAACTCAACATGGGTCCCAACAATGGAACCAAAATATTATAGAAAATCCTCATGTTTAGCTTTTATGCTTAGTCATGTGCTTAGCGGTCAAGCCAAGTTAGTTATATACTTGATACATCTAGGCAAAAGCATAGTAAAGTCTATGGTGCACAAAATTTAAACACACTAATGTGCTAGCATCAATTTCACACAAGGTGCAAGCCTTGTGCACTCACCCAAAGTGCAGTATTGAAGGGACCGTGGTCCACATTGGGCTAGTTGAAACATGGCACAACCTTTGTCTCAATGGGACTTAGTTATTTTAGGAATTAACTTAGGCAAGTTCATTAGTGCAAGGCTATTATGGGTAAGATCAATAGGCACAAGCATATTCAATGGGATTAGTCTTTTGGCACAAGTTCATATTTGGATAGGTATAGCTCTTAATGGTGCAAGCCATAGGGATAACAGTTAAGTGTCCTTTAGGTGCTTAGCCAAGTCAAGGGAATGGCTCATACTTAAGTGATTATTCTTTAGGTTAGCACTCTAAGCATGGGTATTATGAGCTTAGTGCATGCCAGTTTCAATAGTTAACCGATTTCATAAGCATACCAAAGTCACCATATGGCATAGAGACACTATTAGTGACTTGGAATAAACATTAATGTTGCAACACATTAAACATTGAAAACTATAGCATTCTTCACATAAAACTTAGGTTGTAAACATATACAGTGCTAAACTATATGGAAAGAATCAACAATCAAGAAGATATGCAATGCCATTTGTATTAACCTAAAGTTTATCAACACAAAGTACAATTTATATAAATAGATAACGCACTCATCTACATTCTACTACAAATCTAGTGGCTCACATGTGAGCTTGGGTGATACATGGTGATTCTTCAAAGTATTCATTTTGGTTTTTAAGGCAAAAAACATGTATAATCCTAGAACTAATCTTGCAGAGCTTTGCTACCATTAATTGCCTCCTCTCTCTTCATGTTCAATCTTCCTTTTATAGGCAAAGAGACATCTTCATGCCAGGTCAGATGGGTGTGTTCCAATTACTGAGCTATCATTAGAGGTCGTTATCCCATTGGCTCCACTACTCTACACAGGTTGGATGAGCACACGTTGGATGTTGAGTTGTCACTAGGGGTTGCTATCCCACTAACTTCATTGCTCTAACACCTGCACTCTCTATTCACCACATGTAAGTAATTTTAGGGATGTCCCTCAAGACTTGATGCCAAGCAATTGCCTACCAGTTGGCATGAGATCTCAAAAGATTCCTCTCGCTAGCGCCAAAAGTACCAAAAGAGTAACCAATCGCACTGATTGCCTTGTGCTAAGATGTGTTGAGTTGGCATGGTCCACATAGTTGGCTTGAAAGGGGGCCCAACAAACGTTAATGCTAGTGTCTAATTTTCTTATTCAGTTTTCATACCTTAAAATTCATCCAAATTATAAATATTTCAAAACCTATGGGTTGACATATTTGTATTATCTAACCATTTCATGAGATATTTTGAAAAGGTGTGGTATAAATATAAATCAAATCCTACTCATTCTCTATCTAACAAATACCAAGTAAACACATATTCAAGTTAATTCAATCTATTTCATAACTAAGATCTATGAAACTATTATTACATATTTATATATCAGTCATATGAACAATCATATTATAGGTCTGAAGCATTCAAAGAACAAATCATGAGAAGTATTTATCAATTTACAAGCTAGATAATTGTATTCCATTGTATATAGCATATTGCACCCTTGTCCACACATAAACCCGCACTTAGGGGAGAACTACATATATCTAAGCCCCTCTTCAGAGTATTAGCTATGTAGGTAGCGATAATTGACAAATGGATCTTTGAGGTCATCTCAATTTTATGAACCCACTAACCCATTTTTGGTAAGGTTAACTAAAGTAAAGTGAAGAACTAGACTTTTAGCTAGACAAAATCATAAATATCATATGCATGTGATCTAGATATATCAATATCAAGTTTTAAAAAATCCCTAATAGGAAGATGTGATCATTTTTCAATACATAAAATATTCTATATAGGATAGAAGTGTCAACACAAGTGTCCACAGATTGATGCAAGTGTCTAAGCCTCTACAATAATATTTCTAGGATATGACACTAGATCTTAAGCAGCAGTATGCCCACTTCCACCTTTATACATATCATATCTACCTACGCATCTATAAATAAGCTAAGTATTATCTCTTCTTTGTGTTGGAATTATCAAAATATCAATTGGCATTGTACTTTCTATATTTGGTAATTTTCTAGATTCAATATATTGTGTTGTCTAAAATAATGTAATTAGCATACTTTAGAATAGGTTTATTTATCCATTTATTAGGTTATTATACTTTTTGTAGTCTATAATTACACCTTTGTGGGAGAATTTTTTAAGCTCTCTCATTCCCAACTATAATATTGGAGCAACCTCAAGCTGTGGGTATCTTGTAGTGAGGTTGAACCTCTAGAAAAGGCCAACTTCCTCTTGGTAGATCACCTATACTAATGTAGGGGGTATAGTGTAACTAAGAGAGCTAAATGGGTGATACACCAAATTGATTAACACTCACATAAGCATGAAATAAACACTAATTCATCACAAGATAATTCTTTATCACACAACCTCACAAACTAGTTAATTTGCATAAGTGTTTCATAAACTAGGCTCACCAAAAAATACATGAAGCAAAGAGGAATTTCAAAATCCACACTAAGCATCTATTAATGGTAGAAATATCTCAATTTAAGACCTACAATTAACTTAAAAACACCTATAAATAGGCAATAAAGAAGGACAATAGATATGGAAGAACACTTCTTCACAAGGCCATCATGTACAAGCTTGCTAAGCACAATTTAGAAGCAAGAGATAAGTAAAAATTGATTTGTATTGCTTCAAAAGGTTTTTCTTACAAAATTTGATAGGATTTCTCCTTATCAAATGAGGATATGTTTTTTTTATGGATGAGAAAAGGGAGATATAGAAAAAAATGGTAATTGAAAAGAGAAAAGGCAAGCAAATAGAATTCAATAAATGAGATCCAACCACCCTCCATGAATTATTACCTACATTTGGGTTAATTAGAACTAATCTTTCTTCAACAAATTAACCACCATTAGTTCCAATAGTCTTCAAGCCCTCTCATTGGTTGAGAAACACTCTAGAAGATAAGAACTTGTTGAGGATGATGATGTCATGATCCACTAAAAAAGGAAAAGTCCAGGAATGTCTTTAATGCTTGAGCTACCTTTTCTAATCACCTAATCTTCATCTTTCACTTTCATGCCATACTTCACTTATCTTGCACATATAAGGACAAAATACCTATAACTTTGAATTTGGACTGAGCCATGTTGCCTCTAAGTTGAGCAGTTGTTTGTTAGAGATGATGGCCATGTCGAAGGATGAGAGCCTCTCCATTAATTACATACACCAGCGTTTGATTTAAAACCTAGGCCAAATCTTTTTTATAGATGGAAAATCAATCTAAAGACAATAGTTTTCTTGTATCCATTTATGTCGATACAAGTTTATAGTTAGCTTACCTTTTTTTGATCTTTTTAAATGCCAATGACTACTTGCAGGGGTTCATATTTTGACGTTTGTGGGTTTATCATCAATTCTTTAGGACAACTGTTTTGGCCATTTTTTTTAGACATTTTCACTTTCGAAGGAATTCCTTCAACATTTTAAAAATGGGATTTATTCCTTCCATCACTATTCCTTCAGGCCCCCTTTTTATGATCTTATTCTTTCAAAAAAAAAAATTCAGGTTTTGTTAAGTGTCCTTTTTGAAAGGAAAGTACCCCTTGAAACTCTAAAAAATGCCCCTTCAGATGATTTTGCTTTTATCACTTTCTTGAAAGAAAAGGTCTTTGAGACTTTTGCAAAGGTCCATTTACTTTTTAAATACCCTTCAAAATGTTGCATAATGTAACACTTCACCATGGAAATGACCCTTTAGAATGCTTGAAAATGCCCTTTGGAAGAATTGAAAATGCCCTTCAGCTTTGATAAAGTGACTTCCGAAAAGGAAAGTGGACCGTTCAGTAATCTTGAAAATCCCTTTTCTGAAAGGAAAAGTACCCTTCAACTTTTTTGTTTGATTCACTTTGCCTTGAATAACCCTTCAAAAATTTTGTAAGTGCCCTTCAAAAGAATTGTTTTGAATAAAATGTGTGAATAAATTCCAACACTTAGCCCGAATAAAACTCTAAAAGAAAACACTTAGTGAAAAAGAGTAATGAAAGAAATGAAACTTTTTACTTCTACTTCTTTTAGTCCTCCACTTCTTCTTGATCATGTCCATCTCTTTAAACTAGTTAGAATTTTGGTATGTGGGCCAAAAATTGGTGAACATTTCTGGCGACTCATAGGGAAACATGTCTATTATGCTTGAGAAACCAACTCATTTACCTCATCCAATCTATTGGGCATAGAGTCACTACTTTCTTTAACAAGGTTGACCCTATCTGGAAACATCCTCTTGAAATAACAAGGACAACAAGAACAAAACAACCACTATGCCCAAGGCACTTAGGGAAATGAAACACAACTTAAAATATGTGCACAAGGCACTTAGGAGAAAATATGAAAAACTATATAAAATGTACAATATATACAACGGCTGAAAAATCTTCTAATAGCAAGGATTTAGATGAATCCCATTGATTGGGATGGGTAGTACCTCTCCATCTAGTTGGGCTAGCTAAAAAGCATTATGTTATTTGCATCCATGGATCAAATAAGGACCATTCCACAAGCTTTCAAATTTGGTATGATTGCCCAGGTTGGCCTTGTTTGAATCCCACTTGAGGACTAAGTCTCTTTCCTTGAAATCCCTTGCTATGGCTCTCTTGTCAAAGGCTTTCTTGACCTGAGCCTAATGCGACTCTAGTGTTTTCATTGCAAGGTCCCTCATTTATTCAAGTTCCATGAGTTCTCGTAGTCTCATATGCATAGGCTTATCTTCCATCAACTCTAATTGATGCTCTAGTTCTAATGCATGCAACTCAAGATAAATGGGAAGGTTGGCCTCCCTTCCATATACTAAGACATGGAAAATTGCCAATGACAGTTTTAGGAGTCACCCTGTCAACCCACAAGGTTGTCTTTAGTTTGGTGTGTCATGTCCTCTAATTCCTTCCATAATTCTCTTGATGATTCTTAGCAAATTTTTATTTATGGACTTAGCCAGTCCATTTCCTTGAGGATAATAGTTGAAAAAGGTGTTGAGGTAGATGCCCATCTTGAGAGCCCATTCACTCATTTTCAGACCAAGGAATGCTAATGCATTATCAGAAATGATAGTGGATGGAATGCCAAACCTAGTCACAATACTATCATAGAAGTTTAGGACTACACATTTATTAACTTTTTTCAATGTAATTGCTTCCACCCACCTAGTAAAATATTTAGTTGCAATAAGCACCCATCTATGCCCTGTACTTGATGAAGGGTTGATCATTCCTATGAAATCTAGCCCCCATTGCATGAAGGGTTTCTCTACTTGAATTGGGTTGAGAGGAAGGAATGCCAATCTTTGTTTACCCACAAAGAGGGCACACTTTTGACATTCCTAACCCATGCATGAGCATATTTGAAGAGGTTGATCCAATAATAACCAACCCTCATTATCTTTACTACTATGGTTCTAGGTACAAAATGACCTCCTATAGGTCCATCATGGAATTACTCCAAAAGCTTGGCCACTTGGTCATTATCTATGCACCTAAAGAATATACCATTTAGGTCATTTCTAAATAAAACCCCATCAACCAATGCATAAGGTATGGACTAGAGTCTAAAATACTTTCTCTTTACCTTATCTAGGCCCTGAGGGCATTCTCCTATTAGCAAAAAATGTGTCATATCAGGGAGCTAGCTCTTATGAAGTGGAGGTGCTCCCACCTGTGAGTCATCTTGTATAACCATGGCAACTTATTTTTCCTCATGAATTTCATCAACCATATGCTCACACAAGCCTTTACCTCTTACTAGCTTAGTGACCTTGATCTCCATGTCATACTCCATGACCTTGGTAATGCAACCAACTCTATTTTCATTCAAGTCTTTGTTAAGAAAGAAGTTTCTCACTCCATGGTGATACACCATAAGATAGATTTTAATATTTATAGGGCATTGGCATGAAATTTTTAAGGCTTCTTACCACTGTAAGGACTTGTTTTTTTAAAAGTATACCTCACATCATACCCCTTAAATCCTTGACTAAAAATGCTATTGGTTGCTCAAGTCCTTCACTATTATTTTGAATTAGCATATCTCATATATTTTCAATATTGGCAAAGGCATAAAATATGAAATATCTTGAGAAATCAGGATTCATATGTGTAGGTGCTTGGGCAATGGCCTACTTGATAGCCTCAAATGTTGATTTACTTTCATTTTATCAAGTGAACACTTGGTTCTTCTTTAGCATAGAATTGATGGGTTTGACCAAGTTTGTAAAACTAAGTATAAAATTTCTCACAAAGTTTATTTTCCCAAGGAATCTTTGAAGTCCCTTCTTATGCTTAGGTAATGATAAGGTCAAGATGGCACTTATTCTATCAAGATCAATAGCTAATCCTTATATTGAGACAATGTGTCCTAAGAGTTTGCCCTCATGAACAACAAACACACATTTCTTGGGATTCAAAGAGATACCATACTCTCTACATCTTTCAAAGATCAACCTCAGGTGCTCCATGTGTTCATTGACATCCTTAGAGAAAATTGTGATGTCATCTAAGTAGACCTACACCATTTGATTCAAAAACCTTTAGAAAGCCACATCCATGGCTCTTTGGAAAGTTACCATAGCATTTGATGAGCCAAAAGGCATTTTTTGGTACACATACGTGCCCTATTTGGTGGTGAAGCCAATCTTGTATTGATCTTTTTTCTTTACTAATACTTGGTTATAACCTGAATATCCATCTAAAAGAGAAAAATGTTTTGAATATGCAACAATTTGAAGAAGCTACTTCATGGATGGTAGAGGGTAATGGTCCTTCAAGGAGACCCTATTTAGATATCTAAAGTCAACACACAGCCTAATCCCCCCACTCTTTTTCCTTACAGGCATCAAATTGGCAACCCATGATGAGTGCTTGAGGGGAAAGATAATCTTGGATTCAATTAACTTGGTCAGCTCTCTCCTTATAAGCTCTTCTATTTTGGGGTTAAAGGGCCTTTGTTTTTGCCTCACAGGCTTAGCATTGGCCTCTAGTTATATAGTATATTGCGATAACTTTGGATCAAAATCTTTTAGATCTCTATATTCCCAAGCAAAGATGTCTGAATATTCCTTACAAACTTTAATGAAAGTGTGCCTTTCTACCTCAATCTTTACCTTCCCAAGCTTGAGGAGCTTATCCTTGAAAATAAGGACTCTTTCATAGTTCTCATTAGTTGACATCATTGACTTGTCTTTCCTCATATGGTTTCCCTCATGGAAAACACTTTCAAAGGTGATTGGCCCTTTGAGAAGTTTGTTAGACTTTAGTTAAAAAATTTGATCCTCATACTGTCATTAAAACTTCTCCTAGTTGGTGGAGGATAATTTTGCTTCTTGCTGTAAGAAACAAGAAATTTATTTGTCATTTTTGAAGACCTACCAATGTGTTTCATTATCTGGTACTGATGGCCTCACCACCACCTTGACATGTGCTTGAACCTTGGCCTCTTTTAGCTTACTTGGAATATCAAACTGGACTCCCACAACTACCAACTTGTCAACATGTTGATTCTAGTTCCTTGGCATAGCTTGAATGTTGAAGGCTTGAAAATATTCAATTAGTTCCCATACTCTATTTTTTTAGGACCTCATCAAAGGATTCTTTGTAATGTTCAAGTCCCTGACTTGGTTCACTATGAGCTCACTATCTCCATATGTTTGCAATCTTCTAATTCCTCTCTTATTGGCCCATTGGAGGCCACGGCTTAGGCCTTCATATTCTATTGCATTGGAGGAGAAACTAAAATGGAACTTATAAGAAGAGAAATACTTCTCATATGAGGGGGAAACTAGCATTGCCCCTGCACCTACTCTATTTTTCTCCTTGAACCATCAAAGAACAACATCCACATACTATTGAGGTCTTCTTTGGGTCTAATGAGGGAAGGCATGAGTTGATTTTCTTCATGTAGCAAATAGACACCCATGTCTCTTTCTTTAACACCTTTCAAAGGGTTGAGAAATTGATTATCCATCCATATCTCTTCCAAGAATAAGTCTGGAATCTGCTCATGTTAAGTATTCAGTTCCTGACCAATTATAAATTCATCCTCACCAAGGATATTATAATTGAGGTTTATGCTATCTCGTTGATGTGGTTTAATGTGAAATTATGTCATGGGCTCAGCGTTGATTGATACCTTAGTCCTATACTTTGTTTTGAAAGCCATATAGGACCAATCTACTACTAGATAACCCCAAATTTTGGCTATGAATTCTTTAGAGAGGCATAACACAAAGTGAGGAGTTACATCAAGGATCAACACATCTTGAGCCACTAAAACACTAGGATAAGCATGTAGGGTCAATTTGAGACCTTTGATAATACTAAATGGCTTTGTGGAAGAACCGTCAAGTTATAGAACTCATTTATTTATGTCTCATACTTGAGATTCAACTGATTAGCTATAGACTTTGACATTACTAAAGTGCTATCTCTACTATCTACCAAACAATTATGCACCTAGGAATCACCAATGATTAATTAAATGTAGAATGGAGGAAGTTTGACCACCTTACTTGATCCTTCTCACATAGGACCTTGGGTTGCATTGGTGTGGACCTCAGTTTTTTTGCTTGGTTATCTACCTGCAGTTGTTGTAACACTTATCTTAGACAAACCTTCTTGAAGGATGTCCACTTGACTGAGCATGGAAAGCATGGCCCACATTGGCACACTTACATTGAACTTTTTCATTTGTTCAACAATGTTGATTGGTAGACCACCAACCTTCACCTGAGTTTTGGGAGCCACTACTATTGTTTGTTGAATTTGTGAGTTTATTGGATCAAAATGGGCCCCTTGATTGTAATTTTTAAGAGAAGCTAAGACCTTTAGAGTGGCAGTAGGCTCATCAAGCTTAGAAAATAAAGGAGTAATGATAGGAGGTTCCTTGACTGCCTCTTGATTACCATCCATATTCCTTCTTTTGAATTTTGTATTAGCTACCACCAAAATGTATGCTTGGCTAGAGCTAGCTTGTTGATTGAGTGTATAGCACTCCTCTTGCTCACTGATGACCATTGTAGCATCCAGTTGGTTTGGTACCTAAATAGATCCTTGGTATTGTGGAGACTATCCTGGTTTTGTCATTGTAGGGATCTCTATGTTTTGAGCCAATAAGGCTTGATTATATCCATAAGCAACAACCTACTACCATTGCTCATTGAATGTCTAGTTAAAATCATTAGTTGGGATAATGGATTACCCAAAATATTGATCCCAAGGTATGGTCCCTTCAGCCTCTTGAGCCATATTATTTTGAATAGGAACTAAGGATTTAGAAGAGCCTATGGCATTTGGATTATAGTTGCTTTGTCTAGCATAGTTAGGTTGTCTTTGCCCTTGCTCATGGTTCTAGTTTTGAAATTTTCCCTTGAAGGGTGGTATATTTCCTTGATAAGATTGTTGCTTAGGCTGATATGGAGCTTGATAAGGTTTATTTAATTGAGCTTGTTACCTTTTAACATTTACCACATCAGTTTCCAAGGATTGGAGCATGTTCGTAAGTTTTAGGTAGTTTTTCTGCTCTTGGGAATCACTTGATCCGCTAGTGGATGCCTTTTCTTGTTTAGGTGAAGGTATAGCAACAATTATTGGAGTTATAAGAATAACATCAAGTGGGGGAATAACCATAGGGGGTGGTCTAATTTCAAGGAAAAGAGGCATTAGGGGTCTAGGAGTAAGCTTGTCAGCCTAAATTAGATAATTTTTTTCTTTAATAGCCACCTCATAAGCATCTGGTAATACGTCCCCTCCCATGGATTGTATCATTACAAATATATCACCATTTAGAGCCTTCAAGTAGTATAAAAACACAAATTTAGGGGCTAGTCTAATAGAGGCTAGAATTTTATTCCAAACTTTTTGAAATATTGTGTTGAAGTCTTGCATGACTTCATGGGGGGCTCTCTTGATTGTGGTAAGATGTTCTGCTAGTGACAAATGGTCACTCTTGTCTACAAATCTTTACACATGGCCTCTTCTAGTTGATTCCATGATTGAATAGAATTAGGAGCTAAGCCTCTATACCAATCTAAAGATTTTCCCTTAAAGGATACAACTAACAGTCTAATAGCTATATTTTCTACAATGACATTATGGATATTGCAAAAATTGGTTGTCATTGATGTGTTCAACAGGAGTTATGGCTTGGTCTCTTATAAAATATGGGATGCTTTTGAGAGCTGTTACTAACATGAGATCATATTATTGCAAATTCAAAGGACTTTGGCCACTAAAGCCTACAAAATCTCTTTGGAGAATCATGGTAACAAAAGGGGCTAACAAAGGTCATCTTACATAGGTACACCTCATGACTGGTTTAGGAAAATGGTTTCCTACATATGGGTGACTTTGGGCAAATGTTAACCTTTTGATTGAATTTAAGGGGAGTTAAATAAACTCAAAAGGGATACCTCTAGAAGTTAATCTTGTAGTCACCTTTGGCATGAAAGATAGTTATTGTTCTATCATCAGATTGTTGATTGTTCTTCGAAGTTTCCAGATACTGAAAGATGAAAGTTATGACTACTAAAAATTGATCAAATTAGCATCAAAATTGACTAATCTTCCTTGAAAGTGATCCCACCAGGCATACCAAAAACTATTGTAGTCTATAATTACACCCTTGTGAGAGAGTTTTTAGGGCTCTCTCACTCCCAACTACAATATTATAGCAACCTTAGGCTATGGGTATCTTGTATTGAGGTTGAACATCCGGAGAAGGCCCACTTCCTCTTGGTAGATCACCTAAATTAATGTTTCTACTTGGAAAATAGGTAGAGAGGGGGTATAGGGTAACTAAGAGAGCTAAATGGGTGATAGAGAAAATTGATTGAAACTCACACAAGCATGAAATAAACACTAATTCAACATAAGATAATTCTTGCTCACATAACCTCACAAACTAGTTAGTTTACATAAGTGTTTCATAAACTAGGCTCACCAAACAATACATGAAGCAAAGAGGAATTTAAAAATCCACACCAAACATCCATTAATGATGGAAAAAGCTCAAGTGTAGACCTATAACTAACTTAAAAACACATAAAAATAGGCAATAAATAAGGACAATGGACATGGAAGAACACTTCTTCACAAGGCCATCATGCACAAGCTTGTTAAGCATAATTTAGAGGCAAGAGATAGGTAAAATTTGATATTTATTGATTCAAAAGGTATTTCTTACAAATTTTGATAGGGTTTCTCCTTATCAAATGAGGATATATTTTTTTTATGGGGGAGAAAATAGAGAATAGGAAAAAAGGGGAAGAGAAAGGAGAAGAGGCAAGCAAACAATATTCAATAAATGAGATCCAACCACCCTCCATAAATTCTCACCTACATTTTGGTTAATTATAACTAATCCTTCAACAAATTAACCACCATTAGCTCCAATAGTCTTCAAGCCCTCTCATTAGTTGAGAAATACACTAGAAGACAAGAACTTGTTGAGGATGATGATGTCATGATCCACTAAAAAAGAAAAAGTCTAAGAACGTCTTTAATGCTCGAGCTAACTTTTCTAATCGCTTGATATTCATCTTTCACTTTCATGCCATCTTTCACTTGTCTTGCATATATAAGGATAAAATTCCCATAACTTTGAATCTAGACTGAGCCATGTTACCTCTGAGTTGAGCGACTATTTGTCAGAGATGATGGGCATGTTAAAGGATGAGAGCCTCTCCATTAATTGCATACACCAGATCCTGCTTTGAAACCTAGGCCAAATCTTTTCTATAGATTGAAAACCAATCTAAGGAAATTGGTTTTCCTATATCCATTTATGTCGATACAAGTCTATATATTTCATAGCTTCTTTTGATCTTTTAAATACCAACGACTACTTGCAGGGGTTAAAATTTTGATATTTATGGGCCCATCATCAATTCCTTTGAACAACTTATTTCAGCGATTTTATTCAAACATTTTGGCTTCTGAAGGAATTCTTTTGGTATTTTGAAAATGGACTTTATTCCTTCAAACACTATTTCTTCGGACCCCCTTTTTGATCTTATTCCTTTGGACAAATTTCTTTGGGTTTTGTTAAGTGTCCTTTCTGAAGGGAAAGTACCCTTTGAAACTCTCAAAAATTCCCCTTCGAACGATTTTACTTTGATCACTTTCCTGAAAGAAATGGTCTTCGAGACTTTTTCAAAGGTCTATTTCCTTTATAGATACCCTTCAGAATGGTATATAATGTAGCACTTCGGCATGGAAATGACCCTTCAAAATGCTTGAAAATGACCTTTAGCTTTGATAAAGTGACCTCCCAAAAGGAAAGTGGACCATTCAACAATCTTGAAAATCCATTTTCCAAAAGGAAAAGTACCCTTCAGATTTTCTATTTGGTTCACTTTGCCTTGAATAACCCTTCAAAAATTTTGTAAGTACCCTTCAAAAGATTTGTTTCAAACAAAATGTCCAAAACAATTCCCAAAACTTATTCAAATAAAGTAACTTTCCCTTCAAAACTTTTATTTTAGGTAAAATGTTTGAAGAAATTCCAAGACTTAGCCCAAACAAAACTCCAAAAGAAAATACTTACTGAAAAAGAGTCCCAAAAGAAGTGAACCTTTGCACTTTTTGTTCTTCTAGTCCTCCACTTCTTCTTGATCATGTCCATCTCTTTAAACTAGTCAAAATTTTGGTATGTGGGCCAAAAATTGGCAAAAAATAGCCATTTAATCCCCACTAATCTTAAAAGGGCGAAACATTTGGTGAACTGGACCTTTGTGTCTTCATGTGCAAACCCTAGTTTTCTCTACACATTTTTTATTTCTGATCTCTAAGTTGTAAATATCTTTAAAAATAGATGTATATCTATTTTAAGGAAATCTATCATGTTAAATATGGATGAATATAATAATTATTTTATTATATACTACACAATGGTAGTCATTTATTTTTATATTTCATACATGGCTATATCAATCAAAACTATAACCTAATAGGGTCAAAAACCCAATAACCTTCAAATGAATGTATTCATGTGTATCCCTTCTTGTTATAATGTTTATAATGAGCTTCTCCCTATCACTAATAGGTGTCAAAGGGAGTACATGAAACAATATTTTTCTCCATACAATAATATAAATCACTCCAATGATGTTACTAATAAGAGTTCACTCTTAGATTTATTTCATAAGTCTTCTCATTACAAATATATTATTTTGAATGCATTATGTAAGACCATCTTCCCAAGAAATGTGGAGCCACCATATGTGACCTTTGTGATAAACTCAATTAAATAGACTAAACATAATATCTCCTTTTAAAAATAGGACCTACCACCTCAACATATTATAAATTTTTGTTTACCATTATACATCCAAGTTTGTCTTTAAAATAAAATGGTTAAAAGAGTACTTGTAGATAATGGTTCAGGATTCAACATTTTCAACATATCATTCCTTTCCTTACTTGGTATTGAGGCCAAAGACTTATAATCATCAAATATGAGCATCAATGGATTTTATAATAATTCACGCAAGGTATTGGGAAAAACAAAATTTCATATTACTATAAGATCTCATACATTATCTCCTTTATGCCAAGTTATGCCAAATGATTTAAATTACAACTACTATTTGGATGCCCTTGGATACATGAAATATATGTGGTTCTATCTACTTTGTATGCATGCTTAAAATTTAGCCACCAAGGATTTATTTATACATGCCCAATGGATACATATCCATTCAAACATTGTGTGATGATCTAACAAATAGATACGTCGACACTACAATCCCATAATTTTGATTTTGGCTCTAAATATTTGTTAAAACATGTATGTAAAAAGAAAAGGATCAGTAAAGAAATGAGTGAGGTATAACCCAACCTATTTTACCTTCAAATAATACAAGTAAGATGCCTATTTATATTATTGATCTAAAATTGGTAAACCCTCATTTGATTGATGAAAATGATTCACCAAAAATTTGGACATTGGATGAGTTATCAAATGATGAATCATTTCTAGAGTACTTAGGGGCATATGAGGATCTTCCTTCTACCATAATAATAGGTTTCCTCATGCCACATCTGCTCATATTTTATTTGATGAGAGCTATGATACCAATATCCAACATGATGCACCTAACACAATTCCTACTACACCATATATCACAGAGCGATCGACTTCATTAAATGAAGAAACAATCCAATATAATTATGGAATAGATAGAAATTTTCAACTAGTATTACTGGCTGTAATGATGCGAAAAGATGAAACTAAAAGTTAATGATAGGATCTACATGATTATCCATGATTATTTTTTGGGGCTTATTCAGACATGCTTGAAATTGACCCATTTGTGACAATGCATAATATATTACTATATCTAGATGCAAAACCAATTAAATAAAAGATTCAAAAAATGTATCCCAAGGTATCCTTGTAAAAGATGAACTTTAAATACTGTTAGACACAAACTTCATAAGATCCATTGCACATTCTGATTGGTTTTCTAAAAATGTACCTATCACTAATCCTAATGGTGTCATTTGATGTTACATAGATTATCGGGACTTCAATAAAGCTTGTCAAAAATACAAATTTTCATTACCTAACATCGACATGATCATCAATTCTATAGTTAGGTATGAGACATTTTCATTCATGAATAGATTTTTTTGATATAATGAAATCAAAATTAACCAAATAGATCAATAAAAGACAACATTTACCACCCCATAGTGAACATTTTGTTATATTGTCATGTCTTTTGGACTAAAAAATATAAGAGCAACCTATCAAAGGGAAATGACACACATTTTCCATGATTTCAACCATAAAACTATATAAGATCATGTCAATGATTTACTAGTAAAATCAAAACACCAATAAGATTATGCTACAAATTTATGAAAAATATTTGACAGCTTTTAAAAATTTAATGTGCAATTAAATTCAAAAAAATATTTTTTTAGTGTATCTTCTGGAAATATTTTGGGGTACGCTATCTCTCAAAGGTTGACAAAAAAGGCAAAATCTATTTTTGAGATGCCATCATTGACAAACTTAAAATAGTTACTATGCTTGAAAGGTGGAATTCAGGTAATTCAATGTTTCATTGCTCAACTTGATAATAAAAAAATACCTTTCATGTGTTTGCTAAAAAATTACACAAAATTTATATGAGATAATGATTATCAACTAAGTTTTGATAAAATCAATGAATATTTAACAAATCCACCAATGCTTATACCTCTAATACCAGATAGACCATTGCTCCTTTATATTTCAGCCAACTAGGAGGCTTTGGGGGGGTGGGGGGGTGGGCGGGGCGGAGATATTAGCACAATAGGATGATAATCATCGAGAGTGCAAAATTTACTATATAGTACATCAATTAGTTAATTATGAATTCAAATATACTCCCATGTAAAAACTATGTTTAAAATTAATGTTTGCCATGCAAAAATTACAAAATTATTTGCTTAATAATGAGATCCATGTTCTGATTAAGGAAGATCCCTTAAAGTTTCTCATGAAAAAAATCCACTTGACGGGTTGACTAGCGTGATGTAACTTATAGAATTTAATCTCAACCTTATATCTCAAAAATTAGTAAAAGGCCAAGTTGTAGCTGATCAACTACTTGCAATTGCATTACCATATTCTTTCCCAATTTCTAAGACTTTCTTGAGATGAGTTAGCAATGTATAATATATCCCATAATCCATGAATAATGTTCTTTAATGGATCCAAATACATGATAGGTGCGGGTGAAGGTATCTTATTATGTGCCCCTAATAGGGAGTACATGTCATTTTCCTACAAATTAACTTTTTCTTCCACCAACAATATAACAGAATACGAGGCCTTGATCATCAAATAATCCATAACACAAAAACTCCATATCAAGGATGTTTAGGTTTATGGTGACTCTCAATTGATTGTTAATTAAGTTACCAATCATTACCAAACCCAAGAAGATACTTTACTTCCATATAAATAAATGGTGGATAGATTAAAAGAAACATTTGACACATTTTTTATTGGCAATATCCCACATAAAGATAATTGTCATGCAGATGCAATGGCTAATGAGACATCCTTAATGCATTTTGATATCACATATGATTGCATAAACTTTACAACACAAAAATTATAGCAACCTTCCATTACACCAAACAAAATTGATGCTTTATCAATTCTCTCTATCACACACATCTCTATAAATATAGAATAGTACATTACCATTTATAATTTTATATTCATACTAGATCATTTTACTCAAAATGACAACCATAAATTACAGAGAGAGGTGATTTGTTATTTTATTATTGGGAACACCTAATTCAAATTAGTTTTTGATGGATAATTACTTCATTTCCTAAACAAAGATGAAACATGAATTGCACTTCTCGAAATGCATGATAACAAGTGTGGGGGGCACTTCAGTGGGAAGGCCACGTCTCAAAAATTATTATTATAGAGCTATTATTGGCCTAACATAGAGCAATAATGTATTGAACATGCTAAACTATGTTTATAATCCCAGAAATATACCAATTTAAACCATGTTTTTTCTCATGAGTTACAACTGATTATCTCTCCATGGCCATTTTATTTTTGGGGATTTGATTTGAATAAAAAAATTTTGGTATCCATAGGTGGCCACATTTTCATAATCATAATTACATAATATTTTACCAAATAGGTGGAGGAAACTCTACTTGAGTTTACCACAGGGGATGACATATGCATTTTTAAAATATTATTTTCCATTTTGGCATACCTTCAGTTATAATTACAGATAATGGATCATCATTTAAAAATAAAATATTGAAACACTTTTACAGCAAATACAAAATCAAACACACTTTCTCTACACCTTACTACCCTAGAGTAATGGTCTAGAAAAAGAGAAAACAAAACTATTGTCAAAATACTTGGCAAGACGGTTGGGTATTCTAGCATATATTGGCATCAGCAAATGGTGTTTACCTTATGGGCATACCACACCAACATTCGTATGCCTACATGGGCCACACCTTATTCATTAATTTATGGCATAGATACATATATCCCAATTGAAGTTGAGATCTCATCCGTGCATGTTTCTCTTAAGCATATTATAAAAGATAATGAATATCGTGAGAAGATATTATATCATTTGAAATAATTGGGTGCAAAGCACATGAAGGCTACTCAAAATTTACAGGTCTATCAATATTGCATAAAATGATCATATAACAAAAAAGTTTGACCACACAAATTCATAATGGGTGACTTGATACTAAAATAAAATCAAAAGAATACTAATACATAAAAAGATAAGAAATAAAATTTCAAACCAAATTGGTTGGGTCCATTCACAGTTACATTAAAATTAGGAAAAAGTGTGTACTACCTAGCAACAATTAAAATAAAACCTCTTAAGAACTTAATGAATATTATGCATTTGCATAAATATTATGCCTAAATATTCCAAAAATCCAAAAATCATAAATTAAATGTTTCAATAAAATAATAAATATTCAAATTATATGTGTGTGTGTGTGTGTATAATTTAACATACACATGTTTACTAGCTCCTTGACATCTATGTTATTTACTTTATTTTAATTAATAACATATATATATATATATATATATATATATATATATATATATATATATATATATATATATATGCTTCACAAATACTTTAGTATGATATAGGTATATATCATATCCTTGATACATGCACATCCAGATGTTGGACCTCTCCTCTTCCCATGTGATATACTACATTGGGGGCATCTGCTTCCTGGATCACGATCGATCCAGGTTATAGTGTTTTATGATCACTTTTACATTATCATGTTGAGATTATATAATAATGTTTACACATGCATATACACATGTTTACATCTTATATTGTTTACTTGATATGTTATATTACATGACATTTTTACTAACACATATATGCAAAGACTAGTATGATATGTGTATGTTGGTATGTTATACTACATTTATTCATATTGTCACTTCCTTGAATGTAATTATTATTTCATAATATTTCTTCTAAAACATTTGGATATGTTCCTTTCTTGTGGTTCCCTATTCCATTGCATGTTATTTCTTTGTGGGTGGACATTTTAACATGACCTTCATTTGAGTGTGTGACATTTAAACATATCTCTTGTTTGCGGTTTTCTTAGACCTCTTTTGTGTGACATTCAGTGCTCTTATGTGTGTGCTTAATTATTGATAAGCTTGTATCATTACTTTATATATGTTTTTATGATCTATACCATGCATTTTAGGGCTTATTGTGATAAGATGTTATGAGCTTCATTGATATAACTACTTAGACATTCTACTCCTATATGCTACATAATTCATACACAAATAATATAGTGATATTATCTTTTAAGGTAAGGTGAATAATATATTCCACTCCCCTCACTTCAAAAGGGGGGATATTAGTGGGAGAATGCCATAGAATCATGACTCCATACATACATAGTTAGAAGAATTTGATATAATTTACATGATTCGGATATACATTTTGTTAGAATCTTATACATTTGACATCAATTTTTACAGATTTAGGATAAAATTTCTCATATTTGTGACATATATTATACATAATTAAAGAGTAGAGGTTAAATTTTAATAGATATTTTAGTTTGAGACACATTATAGGTGCATATGTCATGCAAGAGCATCAAATATTACAAATATATATTCAAAACATTTTACTAAGAAGCATTATTTTTACCAAGAAACATTGTTTTGAGCCTTACCAATTTATAGCAATTAGATACTTTGAGTAGTGTGGTTGATATTTAGTGCCTTTGACGACCTTATCATTACTTTCAATTTTTATGTTGAGTTGGTTATACCACTTAACTTGGCTTTATTTTACTTTCACTTGAGTTGTGCGATTGAGATTTAGTGACCTCAATGATTGTGTCACAACTCACCTTTGCACCAGATTGGGGGCATAGTTACCCTCCAAATTTTGATCTTCAAATATTTAAGATTCAAGTCTAAACCTCTCTCAGCTCTAATTCTTCATAATTAAGCATCTTTACTAAAGCAAAGTTCAAAGGGGCAACATGGTTGCATCAACACACATACGTACTCTTTTTTTATCTTTAATTTTCAAAGCATTTAAATATTCAACTAAAGATTAAATGCATTGAATTATATTGTAACATGATATTGGTTACATGTTACACACCAATATAAAATTTACCAGGGCTTAAGTAAATTCAATGTGTGTTTTACACACTCAAGTACATATTTATTTCATTTAACCTAGTAATTTCATTTTTATGTATTACTAGATTAAAAGAGGGGAAGTGTATATACTAAAATCTGATTACATATAACATCTCAATATTGTACACTTTAATAATATCAATAAATATCTACCCTTTAGTTTTCTAGCCTCTTATTGTTGAAAGGCTCGCATTCACCATCTCATTGTGCTTAACTATTTATCTTATGGACCGACCCTATCATTTTGATAAATCATCACCTATACATTACAAAAGGCTTAAAATATGATTTATATCCTTAATTTTAATTTATATACCTTCAACAACTTTTTAATGTGTCAGAAACATGCATTTTGTAGAGGGACACTAACATCGATGCTAGTGTCTAGTTTCCTTATCAAGTTTTCATACTTTGAAAGTCATCAAAATTGTAAATATTTTCAAATGTATGGGTAGGTCTATTTGTATTATCTAACCCTTTGGTGAGATATTTTTAAAAGGTGTGTTATAATCACAAATTAAAGCCTATTCATTATCTATCTATCAAATACCAAGCAAGTACCTATTCAAGCTCATTAAATCAACTACACAATTGAGTTCTACTTCCCTATTCTTTCCAATTTATATATCAGTCATAGAAGCAGTCGTATTGCAGGTCTGAACACTCAAAAAATAACCTATGATTATTATTTTTCAAGTTACAAGCTAGATAAATATACCCTTGCATATATCATATTTCACTTTTGTGTACAAACAAGCCAACACTTAAGGGAAAACTACATATGTCTAAAGCCCTCTTCAGATTATTGACTATGTAGGTAGCATAAATTGACAAAGGGGTCCTTAAGGTCAGCTTGACTTTGTGAGCCCACTAACCCATTTTCAGCAAGGTGAACTAACCTACGGTGAAAAACCAGGGTCTAAAATATACACAATCATACATAGTTTGTGCATGTGATCTAGATACATTAATAAAAAACCCTAATAGGTACAAATGATCATGTTTAAATACAATGAATATTTCATATATGATAGAAATATTTATCCATCTATAAAAGTAATGACACAAATGTTCATAGGTCAACACAAGTGTCTAGACCTCTAGAAATAATATTTTTAGAATCTAACGACTAGAATCTGAGCATCAATCTGCCTATTTCCATAGGTCTGTACATCTCATATTTTCCTAAAAATCTACAAATAATCTAAGTATTGTCTCTTCTTTATGTTTTAATTATCATAATATCAATTAGAATTTTACTTTATATATTTGGTAATGTTTTAGATTCAATGTATTATGTTATTTAACTAATTTAATGAGCTTGATTTAAAATAGTTTTATTCATCCATTTGATTAGGTTATTCTACCCTTTTAACCCCCACCAATCCTAGAAATGGGTAAATGATGTGCATGATCTAATATCATGTCTTTTAAATTTGAAAAATGGACATGAATAAGGATCATGCCCCCCTAAGTTTGTGTCAAATGATAGGAAATGCCATGCATTTACATGCTCAATTGTAACTATAATTTAAACCTATATTTTTTTTATCTTGTAACTATTTTGCATATGCCCATGTATATGTATTCAAGTGTGTATGAATATATACTAAATATTTTTGTAAAGAGAGTGCATATGCATGTCATATGCCCACATAATTTGTATCACTATGCAAATATATGTCATGTGTTTAATTTCTAAAATTACTATGGATCTTTGAAAATTTCTTTGTACCATGTACTCTATCATATAATATGTTTAATGGTTTTCTTTTTATTTAAATACAATAGTTGATATAAACATTAAACAATTTAAATATCATTCATATTTACACAATATAAAGAATCTGAATGTAAAATAAAGTAAATGATTTATAAATAATAAATTTTAATGAAATAAACTTAGCTCAAATTTGACTTATGTTGACTATGCATGTGGATCACCAATGTGTAATTTACTAGAACAATATCCAAAGTGTGTCACACTTTAAAACAAAAACTTTCAATTCACTAGGATAAGGCCACACTAGGGTAGACATGGTCACATTGTGGCCTTGTCTATTTTATTATGGTTGTGTTTGCATTGATTCTGAAGATGATTTCATGTTTGGTACATGCACTTATTTGAGGCAATCTGTTGATTTTCTATGGGTGCTAAGTTATTACACAAAAGTACCTAAAATTTTAAAACCTAGTTCCTACACATAACTTGAATAGACATCAATTACAAAATAGGGGAATTAGGTAAGGAAAATAGGTGATTTATCATAGAAAACCCTACATAATCTAAGTATTTACTACATCTCCCAAAGGGCCTCAAGTCAATGTAGTTCTCCCTCCTAGAGTGAGTGTGTAAATTTTTATACTTTCACTATATGCATGTAACTAATGCATTAACTTAAATGATTGACAATGAATATCCTTGACTTGAAATAAAAGAGCTTCAAACATGGCCTATGATTGTTGGAATAAATTATAACTTGAGTTGGGAAGAATATGGCTCTTTTTCTCAATGTGAAATAACTTGTATAGATAGTTATTTTGTAAAATTATCAAGTTGATAAATAATTCCTTGTGTGGCCTTGATGTGTTTATATAGTCATAAATTTGAGATATTTTCATTAACTAACTTTGTTAAAAGTGTGGAAGGGCTGACGTGAATTATCTTGAATTAAAAAAATAACCCTTAGAGTGTGGAAAATGAGGCCACACTAGTGGACAAGGCCAGGGTGTGACCCTATCTAACCTAGTGCAATCATGTCCCAAATGAACAAAGACTATTGAAACTTAGCTGACAAGAATCTATGAATTTAATATGAATATTTGAATGATATTTTTATTAATTTCAAGGCAATGAGTAGAATAGTGAAATGTTTCAAAAAGATTTCAAGTTAATAGAATGGAAAATAGGTCAAGTAAAGTAAGGATGTTAAAAGTAAACATTTTCAAGCACTTAATGGTTAAATTTGAATGTCTTCATTTGACCTCATTTATTCTAGTGATGTAATGTAATTAAATTATTATAGTAAAGGATATGCATACTTAAGTGTGTATACACATTTTATATTTTGATGTGAAGCTTGATTGTGTAAGGTGCATGAATCCAAACCTTGAAACAATGGCACTTAAAGTAGTTATTGTACATATTTGAAAATTAAAACTTTAAACATTGAATTTTGAAAATGAAAAGAGAGTAAGGAAAGAATACACTTGAAAGAGTATGCAATCTAATTTTCATATAATTTTATAGTGGAGAAAAATGTTCCTCATTGTTGAGAAACAAATGTTGAACTTGTGACGAATTGAGAGTGATCAAGTCTCAATTTTTGAAAACTTATGAAAGCCCATTAGTTAGAATGATTGTATTCTCCAACCCTCATCTAAATATATAGTAATTGTAGTATAAGGGGTAGAACCACCAAATGTGGCTCACTAAAGTGTAACCATAGATGTTGCATGTCACTATAATATAATGTGTATCACTTAAAAAATGATATAAATCACATTACTGTAGATAAATCTAGATTCTATTTGAAACTTTTATACGTTTGAAACTTTTGAATTTTGAAAAAAAGTGAAATTTGAAGTTTAAACTTAGTATCATGAATATGAATGAATATCATGTCCCTTGTATTTGTACTAAATTGATATAGAATGTCAATTGAACTTGTAATTATTTTTTAAACTTGTAACCTGTATCTATTTTGCACATGCCCATGCATATGCATCAAGTATATGTGAATTTTTATTCAAGTAATTGTAATAATGGGTGCATGTGCATGTCATACTCCCTCATAATCTAAAATTTTGGAAGACTGTATACTATCATAATTTTTAAATCTGTTACTCACAAGGGATTGAATCCTCAAGTCAATAACATTGTGATACCCCCTTTTGAGACAAGAGACATAGCCTGCAAGTCACTAATATAAAAAAAAAACTTGTATAATATATAAAAGATATAATCATTTAGTAGTATGTGAACATTTGAAATGTATTGCATCATAATATTGAATCTAACACTAAGTCACATTAGAATCATGTGCATGATATGTATCATGACACAATAGTGAAGATATAAAATATAAGTAATGTATGATATGAATCATAAGTGCATAGTAATAAACAATGAACATACAAGTAATATCACACAATTTTCTTAGAATGTCACACATAAGGCCCTGTAGTCATCTAAAATCTCACTTGAGTGTTAAAAGTATTACTTGAGACCACCTATCCATAGCTTAGTCCCAAACCTATTTTACGACCTATTTAGATACCCCTTTGTGAGACAAGAGACATAGCCTACAAGTCACTAATATCAAAATAAAACTTATATAATATATAAAAGATATAATCATGTATTAGTATGTGAACATTTGAAATGTACTGCATCATAATATTGAATCTAGCACTAAGTCACATTAGAATCATGTGCATGATATGTATCATGACACAATAGTGAAGATAGAAAATATAAGTAATGTATGATATGAATCATGAATGCATAGTAAAAAATAATGAACATACAAATAATATCACACAATTTTCATAGAATGTCACACATAAGGCCCTGTAGTCATCTAAAATCTCACTTGAGTGTTAAAATTATTACTTGAGACCACCTATCCATATCTTAGTTCCAAACCTATTTTGGGGCCTATTTAGACACCTATAAAGCTTTTGTGTGGTCTACATATATCCCTAAACATCTTTCAAGTAATCTCATATCCTTACTTTAGCATCATAGCCCTTAGTGCCTTAGGTTTTGCCACCTAGACACTAGTGTAATAACTTGGATAGTAGCACCAATGGTGCTAGTGTCCCAGTTTGGGTGCTATTATCATTTTACCATATTTTATCACCAATGAATATATTTTTGAATTAAAAAAAACCTAGGGTCATCCTATACCTCTTTCAAAACCCACACAAGCACTAGAATAATGTGTGTGTGTGTGTGTGTGTGTGTGTGAATTTTAGCTCTTTATTCACAAGATATAAGGGTAAGTGCATGGAGTTGGAGGATAATTCTGTGGACATTATCGATAATGTGATTATGTTAATTAACAATGCAATCATGTTATTTAATTAACATTATCGCGTTATTTGAATCTAGGATCAGGATTGCTGAGTTATAACATGATCACGTTATATAATAATGTGATCATGTTCTATTGAAAAATAATTTGATCATGTTATTATCATTTTCAATAACACAATCATGTTAATAACACAATCATGTTAATAACATGATCATGTTACTTGTGTGTAAAAAAAATAAAAAGGGAAACCCAAATGCAAAATCCTCATTTTGCATTTGAGTTCCATAGCTTTCACGATCACGTTTTATGTAGAATACTCTAGAGAGTGCCAAGAAGCTACCAAATTCATTCCACAGACATGTTGATCAATGATGCCACTATATAGGAGAGGTAAGTGATTGAATATTCTCTATTTAACCCTAATTTTTCATAATTTTTATTGTTTAACCCAAGTTTTTAATTATAATTTGTTTTTTTAATAGCCCATATTGATAACCCTCCATAGAACCCTCTGGTTGCTCCTCCTAATCCTCCACAAAAGCATCTTATTCCTCATATCCCTCTTCCAGTTCTTCAAAACTACCTAAAATTCAAGAGGTTTTGATTGACAACATTATGGGAAACAAACTTAAAATTGAAGAGTTAATTGATAGAATGAGGGATCCCACTTTGACTAACCCCCACTGCACCAACTAGTTGATTCTCTAAAGATCTTAT
Source organism: Torreya grandis (assembly GCA_037957365.1). Taxonomy (NCBI): domain Eukaryota; kingdom Viridiplantae; phylum Streptophyta; class Pinopsida; order Cupressales; family Taxaceae; genus Torreya; species Torreya grandis. The sequence goes on from JARHVA010000036.1 coordinate 7,771,343, forward strand.
TAGGTCAAACTAACTCTAAAATGAGTCAAATTAATCAATGGACCTCATATAGGGATGTTTGTAGGGAATATTATGCTGATAAGTTATCAGCCCTTCAAGTCAAGAACAAAGCAATTTCAAAATCTTCCATTTACATCTTATTCATTGACCTAGCCACCAATGTGTCATTTCCCATAACTTTTAAATGTTTTCCCGATGGTGGATGGTATTTGACTATCCACCATGTAACAACCATGAGGTCCCATTATATTTTTTGATGAAACTCTACTGTGAGTTTGTCCTCAATGATATTCCCAATCATTTTGATTTTAGTGTGTTTTAGGGCCAAGAAAAAGCTCTACACGGGATTGATTAGGTGCACATCATGTGCCTAATTGGCCTACATAAATCTATATCTAAAAGCCTCTTGAGCCCAATATCCCCTTTATAGTTCAATAGGTTGTGTAGATAAACACTCTCCATGATCTTATTTCACTCACCGATACACTCGTTCAACATATGAGTAGGATTTCACAGAGTGATGCTATAGATAAGCCACCTACCCTAACCTTAACCTTATAATTTTTGTTGAACTATGTGTATAGGACCTTTTGATGATGATATCATCGGTGGTTCAGATGGCTTAGATCATATTCTTATGAGTGATGAGTTTTTGACATGCACATTTTGTGTGCAAACATCAGTCACCACATAGATGCAGGTATATTTTATATAAATATCATAAAATTTAAGTTATATTTACAAATTTAATTTAGATAACAATTAATTTGTGTATAAATTTAATATAATATGCATGTAATTTTTTGTCATAGGAGGTGACATTCCTTCATCATCACAATAAACAATTATAGCATTTGATTTGTCACGACCATTGTATAGATATTCAAATCCAACTATTGGGCCATCCACTACTGCATCTACCTCTGTTAGGATGACACCATTTACCTATATAGAGGTAAAATTTTGAGTTAATATTATGTTCTATGTATATTTAGTCTATGTATATATTTTTCTTATAAGTTTAAGTCAAATTTATCTTTCTCTATTTTCATACTCTAGTTTCATGTTCTCTCTCTCTTTATCCTTGCTCTGTTCCTTACAATAGTTGCAAGCTATGAGAATGGGCTCAACGGTATTTATATAACTGCTTTTGGCAAATCTCACAAAGATTCCATGAATTATCTTATTCAATATTAGATAAGGGTAGTTCACATGCCACGAGGATACTTATATAAAATGAATCTAACAATTATCTAGGGGTCCTTCTAGGTAACACTATCTTGAAAATGTAGTTGCTAAGTCCAATATAGTTATATTATTATTTTGACTTATTTCATTTTTACCATTATACAAAAATTCATATGTTACCCTTGAAAATGAGTGATAATAGCAAAGGAATTTAAGGTAAAAGAGAATAAATGTGCATCATTAACAATAGACATAACACAACAAACATATATGTTTTATTCTTTGCATCTAATTTACTTCTCTTCTCAAGAATTAATACAAAAATAACACAACCAAAAATATAAAAGTCATGAATGGTCTTATGTTAGACCATGTTTCCTTGGGAGTAACATTCTACAATGCTCTTACAGGGTTATTGATTAAGGATGTAGACATTGTATTCATATCTTCTACCCATTACCCATATGGTACATTTTCTCTTTTTGTTACCCGAGGTCAATACACTATTTTACAAGAAATATATTACATGATTCCAGGGATAGGATATTATTTATGAAGAAAACATGAAGCAATTTTGCCACAAAATATTTGAAGCTTCTTTATGAATATACACCCATTTTCCTAGTGAAAGTTAGCTTGGAAGTGATAATATCCTATTAAATGGGAGTCTCATTCATATACCTCTTTCCCAAAAAAATTCCTAATAATGCAAACTAAAATTTCTATGACTATATTGCATCTAAATCCATAAAGACACAAACTTGACATGACTTCACATGTAGCATTTACTTTCTCATCTTTAATATGGGTAAACACAAATAATCTCTTTTCTCTCTTTCTCATCTATATTTGTGCACCCAACATTTGTATAAGATCTGTGTGTGTGTGTGTGTGTGTGTGTGTGTGTGTGTGTGTGTGTGTGTGTGTGTATTATGGTAGGCATGTGCAATAAATATCCCACATCAATCCACTTAAATAACCATCTCCAACAAATAATGATGAACTACTATAATCATCAATGTCATGCCAAACACATACACCCTTGTGATTAGGCTAAGATTTAGCATGAGTGTCAACCCACCCACTAGTTGACCAAATCATTTGTCAAAAAGGGGAGATGATTGTCAAGCATACCTACTCTTTATTATCCTTCCTTGAAAAGTGATAATAAGATCAAATGACCATGTAATACCATACAAAAAGAAAGTAGTTACAAGGGTCCTACCTAAGTCAAACTCCTATTTTTATACAAGTAATAAATCAATAACCAATATAGTCCAACATGTAATATAGTATAAATTAAAGATCTTGACCCAAGTATATTTATATTTATCAATGAAAAAAAAGAAACTAGTATATTATATATTCCCTTTCACTAATCCTCTAATTTTGGTTTTAGTATAAGTTATTGCTCTAAGACTTCAATAGATGGCTTACCAATTCAAATCTAAGTGTATTTTCATGTGCATGTTTGTCCTCTTCTTTCCTATAATGTGTCATTACATTAATGTACTTATATAGACAAATCTTTTATAAATAAGTTCTTTTATTGATTGTTTTGTTTTCCATATATAAGATTTGATATTTTATATAGAACTAAGTGAGATATTGTTTACATAAACAGTTGATGGCTAGAGTAGACACTCCTCCCTCTCTATGAGCTGAGACAGACATAGGCATTGTTGCTACAATGTCATATGTGTAGGCACTGACAGAGGTATATATTGTTTTTTGTAATTTTGAATTGTAAAAATAGACTTGTTTCAATAATTTTAGTACATGTACTTGGGGCAAATATAAATTATGTAAATGTATTGTGTATACAGGGTTGTCTTATGACAGCTGATAGTCCCAGTTAGATGATGAGTAGGGTAAATTCTCATGTTCCTCCCATATTTGAGATGCCTCTTTGGACCGTTGCACCTGTTATTGACCTATTTGATAATGAAAAATAGATTGAACAAGATTATGAGCTTGCAGTAAGTGCATGTTTAAATGATTTTTTATTGTTGTTTAAAATTAATTTCTTAATAATTGTTTGAATGTGTTTTATGTTAATTTTGTAATAATTCTCGTATTTGAATAGGCTCAGCTACAAATTAGCTATGAGTGTAGGACATATAGTCAGACCATGGAGCAATCCAAGTAATTAAAGGGGTCTCCATCTACTAGCAGGGCATCTCAGGGAGAGTCTTCTTTGAGAAAGGAAAAGAGAGGGGGGTTATTTGATGAATAGGATGTCTTACACATGAGATGTACTTTTTTGTATGCCTATATGGCAATTGATAATTTTTTAGCATTATATATGCATATATGACATTCAACCAACATTAGATACTATGCTGGTAGATGTAATTTTTTGTATGCCTATCATGACAGTCTATTTATTATTGACATTCGACACATGTGCCTATATTGTATGCCTATGATGGAAATCTATCTAATTTATATTCATATTTTATTTCATTATGTTATGTACAGTGTTCATTTGATCTTACAAATTATTATCTATCGGATCTTATATTTAATGTTATATACATAAATGAGGACTAAAAATTTATTCTTTTCAATGCTATAAATCTCGGATCTCCCATATTTTTTTAAATTAAAATTTTTATTTTATTGTGTAGTGGAAATGACTAATGACACTCTTATCACTTAAGCTTAATGGACTTCTTCTATTTTTACCTGCTTCTTGTACACTTTGGAGACACTTCTTTGTATCATTAGATCTCTTACAAACCTCTCACATTCATTCTCTAACTCATTTCATACATTCCATTCACAAACATCTTCTCACTCTTTCACTATCTTTTCACTAGGCAATCCTCTTAGGTTTAAAGTACCAAAACTTGATATAGGTCTTAATGAGTCAGTATTTTATCATATATGTTATTAGATGGTCAAATCATAGCTATCTTAACCTATTAAAAGTGATCATACACACTTTAACATTCAATTCCACATATAGGGCACAACAAGGCACCCTATAGACCTATGATAACAATATGGAGTATTAGTTAAATTTCAAATCTCTCGTGCATCTTCTAATAGATGAAAAACCTCCTTTTCGTATGGTACCATCTTCTAATTCCATAAATTCAATGGCATACTTAACAAGATTCAGAAATAAGTCTTACTTCCCTTTGCAATGTGACTATTAACCCAAAATAGGGTATAGAGAGGGTTTATTTGTTTTAGAGGACTATATGTTGATTCTTTACCATTATCTTTTGTATAAACAACAATTAAGCTTCCACCTCAATGATCATTCTCAATATATATGTCATTATCTACACCAAAGTCATACTCCATGAGAAACAACCATTTACTTTCATGTTAGACTATCATAAGAAAAATAGGGTAAATGGGTATATGTCTTACTCATTTATTTGTAGGTCTGTATAGGTTCAGCATATTCAAAACTAATAACATGATGACTCACAACTTACCAACCTGTTGGAATCACTCCAAGCTCCCTTCGTTGATTGTGACATATAGTCACTTCTTGGTTACCACCTACAATCATTCATCCACATGAAACCTTACACAAATGACAACATATTCATGGCCTCAAAGACCTTCAAGGATAACATTAAACTAATTCAATCACACACACCAAATGGAGAATACATAACAAGTCACTTTCTAGGTCAATAGGTTAATAGATCAATAGGTCAATTACTCAATACCACCTAATAGGTCAATTACCAACTAATAGGTCAATAAGTCAATGGGTCAAAGTTGTGAAAATCATCAAAGTTGTCAAAGTTTTCAATAGGTCAATTACTCATTAAGTTTCTAGGTCTCTAGTTTAAGTTGTCAAAGTTGTAAAAGTTCAATTTGTGGTTACATAACTTTAGTTATAATGCTTCCTAAGTGAAAAATTACACCTCAAACACATCCAATGGGGTGGATAACATCTAATACCCAGTTATTAGCCTCTCATCAGGCCTGATTGACAAACCCACCACCCATTCTGGGCACAAGAACACCCTTCCCAATACAAGAAAAATACAATTTTTTAGCATGAATTAAAAAAAATTGTAATTCATTACCATGAAATTTTATATCCCTCACATACCTATGTAATCCCTCTAATCTCACCTTGAATCACTTAGGTGGAAGCTTCGAGATCAATATGTTATTTAGGTTGCAGTGATGGGTCCAAAAATGCAAGTTTTTATCAATGAACAAGTAACTTCTTGAGCTCCAACTAGAATTTATACCTCTGAGACCTCCACCTATGAATTTATCACTTTTATCACATCTCTATAATGAAATTACATGTTATCACACCGTCACAACATTCGAATCCACCTAAAAGTGCATTTTCACTACTATTCTGAAGAGTGAAAACACTGACAATAAATGTTGTCAAAGTTCAAGCTATGGTTGCAGAACTTTGATTCTGATGTTTTTTAAGTGAAAAATAACACCACCAGAAATTACAAGGGTGGATAACATCTAAGAATAAGTTTTTTTCCTCCCTTTAGTCCTGATCAACAAACCCACCACCAATTTTGGTCTAAAGAACACCTTTTCCAATACAAGAAAAATGTATTTTTTTAGCCTAAGTTCAAACATGCATAAATTGAAAATTGTAAGTCATTTATGTAAACCATTAGATCCATACCATACCTATTTAATCCCTCTAATTTCAATCTAGAAAATTCAGGTGGAATCTTTGAGATCATCCATTAGACAAGTTGCAGTGATGGATCCAAAAATGCAAGTTTTTGTTAGTGAACAAGCAACTTCTTAAAATCCAACTGGCATTTCTACCTCTGGGACCTCCACTTGTAAATATATCACTTTGATCATGTCTAGATAGTAAAATTACATTTTATCACACTACCATGATGTTCAAATTCACTTGAAAGTGTATTTTCATTACTATTCTAGAGAGCAGAAACACTGACAACAAATGTTGTCAAAGTTCAAGTTATGATTGCAAAACTCTAATTATGATACTTCATGAGTGAAAACTGACATTGATAACACATCCAAGGGGTGGATAACATCTAAGACTAGGTTCTTGGCCTCCCATCAAGCTTGATCTAAAATCCACCACCTATTCCAGCCTCAAGAACACCCTTCCCAATATAAAAAAATGCAATTTTTAGCTTAAGTTCAAACATGCATAAAAAAACTATAAGTCATTTCCATGAACTATCAGATCCTTCCTATACCTCTTTAATCCCTCTAATCATATCTCAGAGAACTCAGGTGGAAGGTTTGATATCAAACTGTTAGAAAAGTTGTAGTGATGGGTCCAAAAATACAAGTTTTTGTCAGTAAACAAACAACTTCTTAAGCACCAACTGATATTTCTACCTTAGATACCTCCACCTATGAATCTATTGATTTTATCATATCTAAATAGGCAAATTACATGTTATCACACTACCACAATGTTCAAATGCATCTAGAAATGCATTTTCACTACCATTCTAGAGAGCAAAAACACTGACAATAAATGTTATCAAAGTTCAAGGTGTGGTTGTAAAACTCTAGTTTTGATGCTTCCTAAGTGAAAACTAACACCACCAACACATCCAAGGGAGTCGATAACATCTCTAATTAGGTTTTTTGCCTCCCGTTAGGCCTGATTGGCAAACCCAACACCCATTTCAACCTAAGAACAATCTTCTCAATACAAAAAAATGCATTGTTTTAGCTTAAGTTCAAATAGCCATAAAACTTAAGCTTATCTTCACTTCAATAATATAGAATTATTTATTGATAGTGCCAACCACGTAAAGGTGGAAGCTTATCTGACATCACTAACCTAAAAAAATTATCAGTAAGCAATTAAAAATAAAATTTATATACGTACTACCTAGAAAATAAAAATATCTGGTAAAATTGATTATATCTACATTTGAAAAATCAATATACCTCAGTATTTCTATCCAAAGAACCATTAGCATCTTTATAAACTTGATAGTATCAAGAATAGCTTCATGGTTTGACTCCTGAACTTTCCATAATTTCTTATTTAATGGCCTCCTGTGATATTTTTATAATTGAATATTCATTGCAAGAATCAAATTCGAATAATGCAGTATTTTATTGTGCATTTCAAACTCTTTAAAAACCATTGATCTGAATTTGTTATAGGATATCATCGAAACCAAGTTCTAGTGACTACCACTGACCTAGTGGGATAGTCAATGTTTTCTCCATCTATAACTGGGGAAGTTAATTTTTTCTTTCTCTCTACAAATCAACACAACTAGTAATCAGTGCCTTCTTTGTTATCCTCATCTGTAATAACTAAAAAAACATGCCTTGTATCACAAAAAATTATTTTTAGCAATAATATGAAGATATATTTAATGATAATAAATTATACATAATGAAAAATTTTCTACTTGGCTACACTAAATCAAATACATGGTTAAAGTCATCTGATGATCTCATATTTTTAAGTTGTAATGTTGTTGGAACCTAATATGTGTTGATTAGAATTAAAGGTTTGGAACTCTAATCATCAACCCACTCTTGTGACTCAGACTCATTCCAAATAGAGTCCATGCATGTAAAATAGAAACATGCCATGTGTCTCATATGAATAGTCCAAGAACTTGCATTTGAGATATGAAATGAGTGGAGGTTACTTGAACCTATTACAGTCATGCAATTCTCATACTTTGCCAAGTGTTCTTTCTCTATTAACTATAAATGTCTACAAATAAAAAAATTTGATTGAACACCATGACACATGCTCTCATTACACCATTCAACCATAGTTTTTGCATCTGTCAAATGAACACCCTTTTCAAAATTTAACTCCTCCCTTGCAATAACTCTTTTTACACATGATCCAACACTGTCATACTCCCCTTTTCCATGGCTAACCTCGATTAAAATCAAAATGTGTTTTAAACTAGTGGTAATGTGCATCCTGCTCAACCAATAAAATATCCATATATTTTTTAATTATGATGTGTAATTGTCTGACCAAATGTAATGTTGATTGAAAGTAATGTTCCTTTGACTCAACTATTCATAGAACTTTTAAAAATAACCTTGCACATACTTTGAACAATGTGATATATCATCATTGATATAGAAATGACACTATCTTAATATTTTTTGTTGTTTTTCTATACAATCAGGTGCATGCATGAATGTTATATGCATGAATATGGCAACTTGTGATGAGTTATAATACTATGATTGAATTTTCATTTGGGGTTTGAATGTATACTTTTTATCAAAATCAACTATTTAAATAATGGAATCAAGTGGGAATGTATCCTTTCTTATATTGAAATATTCATCCAACCATCTATCCTTGTGTGTGTGCCTTGCATACTCATAAATAATCTTCTCGCTAAATTTGACCAAAAATTTAAAAACACGTATCTTTTTTTAACAAGCTCACATATTTTAGATTCTTTGCCATCTTTTACTTGATAAGTCATTGATTTATATTTGTTTAAACCAACTAATTCCTATCCAATTACATTTGTAATCTCTTCATGAATACATTTTTTTAAATTTGGCAACCCACCACAAATATTGCAATTTACCTTTAAACACGATTTGTTATAAAAGAATTATTTATCCGATCTTTTGTAGAAGATAGTTGGAATAAATTCCTTCATTGATTTTGGTGGTAATTCAATGCCACAGTCTTACAAAAAGTTAGTATGTAAAGTACAATGAATATAGAGAAAAACATCTTAGTGCATTGAAAATTCAATATGTTGCCTACAACAAGAAGTGGTGAATGTGTGATTTATTTTAACATAAAAAGGTTTTACCATCTCAAAATATCTTTGACAAATATAAATTTGTGGATATTTTTATAAAAATTTAGAGTACAATTGTGTTTGAGGCATATCCAATAAATGTTTTGGATGCGGTTCACGATTACGAGAACCAACTCTTCTTTTCATAACATCTCTTACATTGGGCAAAACTCTTATATTGTCTATCCAAAATTGAGTAACTCTTTGAGATTATCAGCTATAGCCTTTTCCTTTCATGGAAGTCTACCAAAGAATGCCCAGAGCTTGTTGGTATTAGGTTTATTAAGTCTTTCAAATCTTTCAATTTCTTTCATTATTATTTTTCTGTTTATATTAAGTGTTTGGCTTGTTTTTGAAACCATTCATTTTTTTTCTATTTTGTCACTTACTGCACAAGTTGTAACTATATGTTGAGCAACATTACAATCTTTGGTGCATGATTTTTGGCCTACAATATGATATGCATCATATAGATTTTCAATAATTTTATCATTTTCATCATCCATGTTAGATGTTCTTAGTCCTAATGTGTACATTATAGATCTCATCTTAATCAATTTTGTCAATGAAATAAATAATTGACATCTTTGACTATCATACTCCAAATTATGAAAGAAAGTATCTCAAATTTGTTGAGCTAGTCTTATTGAATGGTGATCAGACATTTTTTTATGCATTGATTCTAAAATATTTTCATCAATTTCAATTAAGTACTTATCTTTTATATGCATAATTCTTGGAGGTGTTGGTAAGGGTAGAATTTGTTAAGAGGGTGTTTCAAAACCATTATTACTTTCATTGTTTAGAGGTTGAATGACATTTTATTCACTATTAATTTTTTCATTATATGTTTTCATTAAATTTTATTGATAGTTAATTTCATCATTATTTTTTTCCATCAAATTTTTTTCATTCATGGGGGGTGAAACATTATACATAGACTCATCATCAACAAAATAAAAATTAGAACTTTGAATGTGAACTACCAACATTAACTAATTCATTATTTTCAATTTCATTATTATTCATTGTATTATGGTCAATTTAAACATTATTCAATTAATTATAGTCAATTTCATCATTGTTTATTTCATTATCATCAATTGGCTCATTATATATGGCATTTGGTTCATCAAGATTAGGGTTGTACCTTGTCTACCATAAGTTTTCACATTCGTAGCTTATGTTTCTCTCTCAAATATTCTAATTCCTCTAGTGTTTTATTCTTCAACATCTTCCTCTTCCTCTTTGAACATGATCCAATACCCATCATAAGGGCTAACTAACAACTTTTCAAAGGTGGGGTCAAGTACACATGTACACAGATCTCATAGAAGTACATAGAGAATGTTTATGGGTAAAAAATTATTGATTTGGGTTAAAAATAGTCATTAATAAGTGTGTTTAATCTAAAATAAGAATAACATGATCATGTTATATAACATGATAGTGTTAGTACATAATGTGATTGCATTATGTCTTGTATAAGGTTCTACCTCATCCAACCCATTGAGAAGCTTAAATCAACAATAACACAATCACATTATACTTAATATAGATAAGGGATTGTGGATTAGGGATTAATGCATTAGTGCATAGGGTTCATGGATTAAGGATTAGGGATTACAATTTATGTTTTAGGGTTTAGGGATTAGGGCATGTAGTGTTTGGGTTTAAGGGTGTATATAAGGTATAATCACTCTATTCCATGTTCAAACCTAATTTTTACTACAAAGGATGTTAATTGGGACTAAATCGATTGGTAAATAGGGAAAGTTTTTGGTTTATAGTTTAGGGTATAGTGTTTAGGGCTTAGGTTTAGGGTACACAAGGTCAATCTCAAAGATAATTCTTAGTATAAATGATGTTAATTTGGGCTAAAATGATTGGTTTAAGGTTTAAAGAGTTTATGTTTATGGTTTAGATTTTAGGGATTAGGAACTTTAAGCATTAAGGCTTGGGGTATAGGTTTTAGGGTATATAAGGTACAATCATGATAGTGATTGGGGAAAATTGGAGTTAATCAACCCTCAAATCACATTTTATAATCATGTAATTAGGTTGAAGGGTCTCGAAATAACCCCAATTTACTTCAAATGCATAACTAGATTGGTACTCCAAAGGTTTTAGCCATAGGTTTAAAAAGTGCATTTTATGACTTCTCATGATAAAATTAGTTATATCATAAGGCATGTATGTTTGCGACATGTAGTAGGCATTAGGGTATAGGGATTACAATTTATGTTTTAAGGATTAGGGATTAGGGATTAGGGCATGGGTTTTAGGTTTAAGGACTTATATATTAATGTCTAATCACTCTATACCATGTGAACCTAATTCTTACTACAAAAGATGTTAATTGGGACTAAATTGATTGGTAAATAGGTAAAGCTTATGGTTTATAATTTAGGGTATAGTGTTTAGGGTTTATGGTTTACTGCTTATAGGTTTCAATATATATACATGGTTTAAGGTACACAAGGTCAATCATAAAGATAATTGAGGACAATTTGAATTAGTTGGACCCATTTATGACTATAAAATGCGATTTTGGGTTGTCATTATATATTGGATATCATCATGCATATTGAGTGACTTTATCAAATGGGACAATTAGTTGTGTGATTTAGGCCAAACTAAGCTCTATGAACTTAATTCTTAATCTATAAATGATGTTAATATGGGATAAAATGATTGGTTCAAGGTTTAAAGAGTTTATACTTATGGTTTAGAGTTTAGGGATTAGGAAATCTATGGACTAGGGCTTCAGGTATAGGTTTTAGGTTATATTTATCCAATCATGTAGGCAATTAGGGCAAATTTGGGAGCCTTGAACCCATATCTGTGAGTAAATAATGTGAATTTGGGATCAATTATCCCCCACATCATCACAAATTGAGCCTACGAAGTCAATTATATTATGAGTGATGCAACTTTAACCAAGTTCATCCATGTGAGCCTAATTCTTACTATATATATAAAGGATGTTAATTGGGGCTAGATTTATTGGTTTAGGGTTTAAGGTCTATAATTTAAAGGGTTTGGGGTTTGGGCTTATGGCCTAGGGTCTAATGTAAATGGTACAGGGTTTAGGGTTAAAGTTAAATGGTACAGGGTAAGTTATGATTTAAGTTATTGGATATAGGGTCCAATCACTAAGGTAATTAAAGAACATTTGAGCTACTTATGACACCAAATTATGACTTGATTACCTTCATATTTTCATTTTTGATAAAATAAGGGTCAATCATGCCATGTTCATGTTGCATACATGTTATACAATTGATTGAGCCATAAATTTGGTTTAGGGGCTCAATTTTTCCCAAATCACATAGGGAATTACACAAATTGACTAATTGGATCAATTCATGATAGAAGATAGATCTTTTGATTTTGTCCCAAATCATATCTTGTTTTCCCCTCAAATGCCTCCTCAATTAAAAGAATCAACTAGCTCTTCCTCTTTGGTTAATTAGTTTGAAGGGGATCGAAATAGCCCTAATTAACTTCATATCCACAACTAGATTTTTACTCCAAAGGCTTTAGACATAGGTTTAAAAAGTGCATTTTATGACATCTCATGATAAAATCATTTATGTCATAAGGCATGTACAATTTATGTTTTAGGGATTAAGGATTAGGGCATAAGGTTTAGGTTTAAGGAACTGTATATTAATGTCTAATCACTTTATGCCATGTGTTCAAATCTAATTCTTACTATAAAGGATGTTAATTGGGACTAAATTGAAGTTGGTAAATAGGGAAAGTTTATGGTTTACAATTTAGGGTATAGTGTTTAGAGTTTATGGTTTACGAATTCTAGGTTTTAATGTATATACAAGGTTTAGGATACACATTGTCAATCACAAAGATAATTGAGGACAATTTGAATCACTTGGACCCATTTGTGACAATAGAATGTGTTTTTGGATTGTCATTATACTATGGATGTCATCATGCAAATTGAGTGAATTAGTCAAGTGGGGTAATCAGTCATGTGATTTAGGCCAAATTGAGCCCTTTAAACTTAATTCTTAGTCTAAATGATTGGTTCAAGGTTTAAAGAGTCTATATTTATGGTTTAGAGTTTAGGGATTAGGAATTTTAGGGATTATGGCTTAGGGTATAGGTTTTAGGGTATATAAGGTACAATCATGATGGTGATTGGGGAAAATTTGAGCTCTTTGAACCTAGATCTGTGAGTAAAGAATGTGAATTTGGGATCAATTATGCCCCACATCATCATAGATTGAGCCTACAAAGTCAATTATGGCAATGACTAATGCAATTTAAACCAAGTTCATCCATGTAAACCTAATTCTTACTATATTTAAAGGATGTTAATTGGGGAAAAATTGATCTTAGGGACCTACTGAGCTTCAATGTAAGGAATTTCATCCATATGATATCAATTAAGGATCCAAGTGCTCACCATATTAAAAAAATAAGTATTTTTTCAATTTGATGTGCAATTCAGTCAAAAGGAGTTATGTGCAAAGATTACATTCATATATAATGGAAATCGGGGCTTACTTGGCCTGATTGCATACCATATTGAACCAATCAAGTATTCAGTTCTAGATGATACATATGTCCATCTAATGTCAATTTGGGATCTATTGGCTTGATTGCACACCATATTGGGATCAAAGGAACAATAAATTGATTCTTAGGTAAATACATCTCCACTTATCATTCAATGCTATCAATTCTTGACAAGAACAAGGGTCTCAAACATGAATCTTAATCAACCAATATTTGATCTTAAGACTAATAGGCTTAATGGCTCCTATTTGGGTTTTAGGGTGTTGAGAATATGTAATGTGATCACATTATTAATATGATCACATTATTAAATAATTTAATTGTGTTTATAACATAGTTAATAATGTGATCATGTTATTAACATGATCATGGTATTTGAATTTGAATTTAATTCCCATGCCTTTTGGCTCAGGAATGGCTTGGATTCCTGAGCCAAAGGCTTGACTGTCAATGTACAACGAAGTGTTAAAAGGTATGAAAATAAACAACAAATTTCAACTTTGGTTGCCAAATGCACAAAGAATTTCAATGTGAAAATTCAAAAAATTGATACCATCATGATGATCATGCTCTCCTCTTTCCAAAAATATCATTTTTATAATTTTTTGGACTAATTTAAGGTTTTAAACTATGTTGATTTATAACTATGCCTTTTTTAGGCCACTACATGTTGCAAACATACATTCTTATACATGTCCATGTAATTTGTCTTTTGTTGATCCAAGTGAAAAATAATTTATATGGTAACCAAGTAGGCCTAACTCCACACATTCAAAAAAAAATTGATTTTCATTTTTTTTTGAGGTAGTTAGGCATGTCAAACGGATAGCTATCCATTTATTTTTTAGTTTTTAGGATCTATTTACTTGTAAAATTCATTAAAAAAAATATTCATTAAAAATATATAGTTAACCTACTAGAATATATTATCTAAATTCTCCCCAAAGGGTTTCAAATAATATTAAATGTTGCTCAAAAAATTGTACATAACACGGCCATCTATCTACTATGTTTTTAAAAAATATATGAGTTTCTCTTCAAATTTTAGATGTTTTACCTATTTATACATAACCATTTTTTTTTAAAATTATTGTTTTAGAAACTAAACACGAAATGCTACATTTTATCTTCTTACAACATCTTCAAATTTAGAGTGAAGATATCTCAAATTATTTACATGATTTTAGATTTATGAAATTTTAGGAAAATCATGTCCATGGGTAGGCCACTTTTTATCCCCCAAATTTGTGCACTTACCCAAAAATTAGATGCAAATAACACAAACTAGATCAAAACAAATTGTGCACAATCAAGGTTATCAATCCCTATTCCACCGTATTTCTACATACAATCATCTACAACCATTCTAAGCTCAAAATACATAGATTTATAGCCTATAACATCACTCAAAGAAATCAAATCAAAATCAATACTAGCTTCACTTGCACTTACACTAGCACTTAGGTGGGGAGAAGTACATTAGGCTTGATCCCTCTTCAGAGTATTGGTATGTAGTCAACTCTCATCACAATAGAGTGTTGAGGATATCTAACCTACCCCACTAAAATCAGACTTTACTACTTGTGTTAATAAATTCTTTAAAAACATGAAAGTCTAGGGTTTACATGAAAAATCAATCAAAATAGGTCACCGACAGGGAATCAAAACTTGTGCACATAGGAATAGGTTTGGCAAACTCTGACAAAAGTACACCCAAAATATTAGAGTAGTTCTACATAAAGGACACTAGAACCAAAAGGGGAACATTAGTGTCATTAGTGATACTACCTAGTTAGGGTGCTATTGTTCAAGAAAGGTTTTGACACTTGGATCCTATTTGTGACACTTATATTAGCTCTTCTCCTAATTTGTAACCTCCAGATCATCCATAATAATAATTTTTTAATTAATTACTTTTTTACATCATTCATTACTATTATTATAAATTTTAGTTTAACTCAGTTATTGTTGACGCAGTGGATTGCACCCTTGACAGGAGACTGAGCTCTTGCCTTCCACGCATCACAATGGAAACTCTCCTCTTACCTGTGGGTCTATCAAAACTGGGGGAGAGTTTCTAGATAAGGGCTATCTCCCTTTGATGCATCTGAGTTATTCCAGTAAGTTGCTAATATATATATATATATATATATATATATATATATATATATATATATATATATATATATAAATAGGGGGGTGAAAAGGGAGAAGGATTACTGAAAAATAGAACCTAATCTAAGAGGTTGATGCACCAAACAAGTTTGATCTACTCACACTCACACTCTAAACCATAAGAACACATATATACACTTTAACTAGTAAAAAGACCAGATTGTAAGAAGTTTGATAGGGAGGCTTTAATGAAAACACATAGAAAAAGAACTTACCATAGGCGTTGTAGGGAAAGCACACTATCTAGTAAACTCCTTTTACCTCTACGCTCCAAATACAGCTCTTCTTGTCACCTGCAGGAATGGCACTTTGTCTATACAAGGTGTATTGGTATCAAGCCTGTGAAAGCATTAGGAAGTAATGACTGAACACAAGACTAACACTCAGACACACTCAGAGATATATCTAACCAGAATAGAGGTAAAAAATGTGTATTCTATTGATTCCAGGTGAAAAATGGCAGGGCTTCACCTTACAATATGAGAGATATTTCTCAAATGAGAGATTACAATATATATAGAAAAAAGAAAGCAAAAGGCACCCCCTTTGGAAAAGACTTTGGTGCCTTTTTACAAGTTGGCCCATGTGCATTGAGAGCGTCGGGAAGAGGAAGTCGGTGTTGTTGATATCATCCTTCTAGAAGAGGCCTACTAGAATAATGCTATGTAATCACCGGTCTTGACTTTGGCATTCAAACATTAATGTGAAAGCATGGGCCACACCTCTTTTTCTACAAATAAGACTTCTCTTTCAAGATATTTACGTAGTTTGTCTACTCATTAATGTAAAGTAAAGAAAATAGGTCACATCGTTCACTATTTTCACCCCTTTATGACCACTTGGCAGATACTGTGTCAACCGCTAGAATAACTCCTTGAGTCGACACCTTCCTTTGTCACTTGGACTGTTTTGTCTATTTCTACACTTTGTCTCTTCCCAGCTTTATCTTTTCTGGGTCCTTATTTTGGTAGCCAAGAGTTCCCCGCAAGGGCACCTGCCCTTCAGGGTCCTTCGGCGGCCTTGCTCCTCAAATCCTTTAGACAAAATGTCTAAAGGAAATGTTCCTTCACATTTTTTCCGCTTACTTTCAGGTCAGTTTTCCCCTTCAGTCAAGATTTTCCTTTTGGCCATTTTTTCCATGGACAAAATGTCTACAAGAATTATCTCGATCACTTCCTTTGACCTTTAGAATTCTTCTTTAGGTTTTTTTCCCATGGCTCTTTCTCTAAATTTCTTCAGAGTTTTTGTCTGAAGGAATTCCTTCAGATAAAAGTCTGAAGAAAATCATTTTAATGAAGGGGCCTTGTCTTTTAATTCTATGGGATTGTCTTTCGAAGGATTTCTTCAAACAAAATGTCTGAAGGAATTCCTTCAGACATTTTGTCTGAAGAAATTACCCCTTTGCTTTTCCTTCTATCTTTGTCTTGCAAAAATTTCCTTTAGACAGAAAGTCTGAAGGAATACTTTGCCTTGGTCTTTCTTCCCTTAAGCGCTTTCCTGCCCTCCGCAAGGGCACTTTAAGCCCAAAGCTACCCTTTATACTTTTGCAATGGTCCATTTTGCTCATCACCTACCCTCCGCAAGGGCACTTTGGTCTCCAAACTTGCTTTTTCGAAAAGTTACAAAGGTCCTTTTGTCACCTAAGTACCCCCCACAACCTATTGGGATGGTCTAGTTTGTGCCTGACTTCCCTCTGAAAGGGCACTTTTCCTTCAGGCTTTTGGAAGACTCCTTTGAACTTTTTGATTGAACCATTTCTTGAACCAAGCTGACTAAACCAAGGCTTTGAACCAAGTCATTGAACCAAATTTTGAACTGACTGATTCAACCAGAATATTGAACCAATTGAGTGGACCAACCGATTGAATGGTTCAATGGTTCGAAGAAGCTTTGTAAAGGCCCTTGCATTCTTTGACCTGGTTCATCTTTTATCAAAAGACTTGTGCAACCAAAATTGAACTGACTCAGAACAACAAGGGAAGAAGGAGACCGATTTTGGCCTGTTGGACCAAAAATGGTCAACAAATTGGTGATTCCCAAGGGAAGCATGCCTGCTATGATTAGAAGCCAGTTGCCTTAAAGTCCATTGGGCATGGAGTCAGAACACATCTTTTAAAAGTTAGCAATAGCCTTGATAGATTCAAGAATCAATCATGAATCCTTTTACCCCAAACACAAAGGAAAACACACACAAGGCTAAAAACACTACTTATACAAACAACACTTAGGGAAAATAGGGAAAGAAAATTGAAAGAAAACTACTATATAAAGCTAACCAGGTATGTTTTCCTCCCTCTTGGATCAAAGGGAAAACTTCTTAAGTCTCCTTCATGGTAAGGAAACTTATGGTGCTAGACAAGTGGCTGAATGGAATGGAGACTTGGTGATCTGCTCCTCTTGCTTGCCACCTCGATTGGCTTGCATCTGAGTGGATCAGAGTCAAACATGCTCCCAACATATATGTATTCTTCTTGTTCTTGGAAGCTTGTCAAATGTTGGCTCTTCATATTGGCATGTTTCACCAAGAAATCGTTGGCTATTGGCTCATCACCATAAGCCCTTTGATATGCATAGTCCCTTTGACATGCATCATGGTTTGACCCATTCCCTTTTGCTTTATTGAAGACCCTATCAAACTCACCTTCTGCTCCTTCATGGATTTCTTGAATAAGGGTGACTATTGTGATGTTTGAAATGGAATCACAAACTGATTGCTCATCCCACAGAACATCACCTTCTTGTTCAAAGGCTCTCTTCTTCAAAGCTGTTCTCAAGATAGATAGGCTTCTCCTTTTCTTGCTCAAAGACCAGACTCTCCAGTTGTTCAAAGACATCCGCCTAATCCTCCTCCAACTCAGGCTCCATGTCATGGTCATCCTCCTCATCAAAGCAACAAGGAAGTTCATCAAACAAGGGAGGAGAGAACTCACCATGCTTATGTTCCTCTTCATATTACTGGAACATCTGCATGTATGCATGACCTGTGTCTTCTCCATTGTTGATGATGTCTTTAAAAGGAGCATCCATGATGATTTCTTCCTCATTGACATCCATGAGATCTTATTGATCAGTTTCAAATTGGATCCCTTCTTCTTCACTTACCTCTTTCAAAACAAGTTCCTCCTTGAGAAGGGGTGAAGTGGAAGGCTGACGGATGAACTCATGTGGAAGAGGAGGCAGTCCCTGAGCTAGAATCAAAAGATTCTCCTCCTTCCATTTGGCCAACACTTTATCTATGTCAGATGTGGCTTGATAACTCTCTTGGAGGGGTGTAGATGGGGTGTGTTCAAATGCAGGATCTTCTACTTGATCTGAATCGTCCATCACACTTTGGCCGAGGAATCTCATTCTAGATTCCAACTCTGTAATTTTCCTGGCTATATTTTCTTGGAAGAGCCTTTCCTAGAGGTCACAAGCATCATCATGATGAGTAGGAGCAGCTTCTTCTTCTTTAAGGTTTTGAGCAAAACCTTTCTCCTCCTCCTTTCTTCCCCATGATTCCATTGTTTGCTTCCAACTCATGACCTTGGGATTAGAACTTTCCCCTTTTAAATAGGCAGCAACTTCATCCTCTTCAAGGTCCTGAGCTGGTTTATGATATTCCCTCTTCCAACTTGGAATATTGATGTCATGTTGAGAGACTTGAGGAAGTTGAGGAAGAGTAGGAAGGGTTTACTCATGCACAGGAAGAGCTGCTTTAAGAGAGATGTGTCAGTTCATGGTATTCCCTTCAAAGGAGGATTCACATTCCAAGGAATTGAGAAGGTTCATTTCCATTAGAGGTTGCTCTAATGCCCTTTGATGTTTGAAATCTAGGCACAAGGGGTTAAGAGCAGGAGTGATTAATGTATTAGATGAGCTAGAGTGAGCAAGTGCTATCTGGTAGAAAGGATTTGGTGCACAAGAGGGGGCTTTCTTTAGAATAGGAGGGGGTACACAAGGCTGACTGCCTTGAATGAATGGACTCTTCCATTTTACTACCTCCTCCTCCATGGATTTCAAGGCTTGAGCTTGCTTAAACAAACACTCCTCCTTGTACATAAGCTCTTGCCGATATCTATACTACTCATCTAATCTATCTATTTCCATCACTTGCTTCTCAAACTCTAGTGCTACTTCCCTTATTGTTGAAGGGCAACTAGGAGAGCTTCTTAAGGTGATTATATGAACACCTTGAGCTTGATCAAAGTTATATGAAGGAATACAAGACCCATGGTTTTGAACAATGGGATTATACATACAAAAAATGTGATTTCTTGATGGCACCAAAATTGCTTAACCAACTAATTTAACTCAGAGCCACCATTGGTGTTGATGAAAAAGCCTCCAAAGGCTAGTTGGTTGAAGAACACACCAAAATTCTTTAACTCTTTGGACAACACTTGTCCCACAATCACTTGATTAAAGGTTAGATGATATATTAATGGTTCATTTTGGTGTAACAAGACTAGCACCAATCATGGAATTTTCTGTGTTAAAACATGATCCCACCAGGCATACCAAAAACTCTTGACGCAGTGGATTGCACCCTTGACAGGAGATTGAGCTCTTGCCTTCCACGCATCACAATGGAAACTCCCCTCTTGCCTGTGGGTCTAGCAAAATTGGGGGGAAAGTCTCTATATAAGGGCTAGCTCCCTTTGATGCATCTGAGTTATTCCAATAAGTTGCTAATACATACATACATACATATATATATATATATATATATATATAATGGGAGGTGAAAAGGGAGAAGAATTACTAAAAATAGAACCTAATCCAAGAGGGTGATGCACCAAACAAGTTTGATCTACTCACACTCACACTCAGAACCATAAGAACACATACATACACTTTAACTGGTAAAAGGACCAAAGTGCAGGAAGCTTGACAGGGAGGCTTTAATGGAAACACAAAAAAAGAACTTACCATAGGCATTGTAGGGAAAGCACACTGTCTAGTAACCTGCTTCTACCTCTGCACTCCAGATACAGCTCTTCTTGTCACCTACAGGAATGGCGCTTTGTCTATGCCAAGTGTATTGGTATCAAGCCTATAAAAACATTAGGAAGCAATGACTGAACACAAGACTAACTCTCAGACACACTCAGAGATATATCCAACTAGAATAGAGGTAAAAAATGTGTATTCTATTGATTCCAAGTGAGAAATGGTAGAGCTTCGCCTTACAATATGAGAGATATTTCTCAAATGAGAGATTACAATATATATAGAGAAAAGAAAGCAAAAGGCACCCCCTTTGGAAAAGACTTTGGCACCTTTTTACAAGTTGGCCCATGTGCGTTTAGAGCGTTAGGAAGAGGAAATCATTGTTGTTGATATCATCCTTCTAGAAGAGGCCTACTAGAACCATGTTGTGTAATCGCCGGTCTTGAATTTGGCATTCAAACATTAATGTGAAAGCATGGGCCATTCCTCTTTTTCTATAAATAAGACTTCTCCTTCAAGATATTTACGTAGTTTGTTTGCTCATTAATGTAAAGTGAAGAAAATGGGTCACACCGTTCGCTGTTTGCACCCCTTGATGACCACTTGGCAGATACTGTGTTAACCGCTGTAGTAACTCCTTGAGTCGACACCTTCCTTTTCCACTTGGACTATTTTGTCCATTTCTACACTTTGTCTCTTCCTGGCTTTGTCTTTTCTAGGTCCTTCTTTCGGCAGCTGAGAGTCCCCCACAAGGGCACCTATTTTTTGGGGTCCTTTGGTGGCCTTGCTCCTCAAATCCTTCAAATAAAATGTTCGAAGGAAATGTTCCTTCACATTGTTTTCACTTACTTTCAGGTCAATTTTCCCCTTTAGTCGAGCTTTTCCTTTTGGCCATTTTTTCCATGAACAAAATGTCTGCAAGAATTATCTCGATCACTTCCTTTGACCTTCGGAATTCTTCTTCAGGTTTTTTTCTTGCGGTTCTTTCTCTAAATTTCTTTGGAATTTTTATCTGAAGAAAGTCATTTTATTGAAGGGGCCTTGTCTTTTATTTCCATGGGATTTTCTTCCAAAGGATTTCTTCAGACAAAATGTCTGAAGGAATTCCTTCGAACATTTTGTCCAAAGAAATTCTCCCTTTGCTTTTCCTTCTATCTTTGTCTTGCGTAAATTTCCTTCAAAAAGAAAGTTCAAAGGAATACTTTGCCTTGGTCTTTCTTCCCTTTAAGTGCTTTCCCGCTCTCCGCAAGGGCACTTTAAGCCCAAAGCTACCCTTCAGACTTTTGCAATGGTCCATTTTGCTCATCACCTGCCCTTCATAAGGGCACTTTGGTCTCCAAACTTGCTTTTCAAAAAAGTTACAAAGGTCCTTTTGTCGCCTAAGTGCCCTCCGTAACTTGCTGGAATGGTCTAGTTTGTGCATGACTGCCCTCCAAAAGGGCACTTTTCCTTCGGGCTTTTGGAAGACTCCTTTGAACTTTTCGATTGAACCATTTCTTGAACCATCCCTTTGAACCAAGCCTTTGAATCAAGTCATTAAACCAAATGTTGAACTAACTAATTGAACCAAAACATTAAACCAATTGAGTGAACCAACTGATTGAATGGTTCAATGGTTCGAAGAAGATTTGTAAAAGCCCTTGCATTCTTTGAACTAGTTCATCTTCTACCGAAAGACTTATGCAACCAGAATTGAATTGGCTCAGAATAGCAAGGGAAGAAGGAGATTGATTTCGGCCTGCTGGACCAAAAATGGTCAACAATTATTTCAATAATTAGTGGTCATATATATATTGCATATTTTATACCTTGATTTATTTTACTCATCCCCTTTAACAAGCTAGGGCTTATACTTCAAAACCCTAAAAAGCTAAATCATTTGGTGAACCCAACTTACTTCAAATACTATCCAAACCCTAACCTTATATACTATTAGGGTTTGTATCCTTCTTTTTCCTATTTCCCTTAGATATGTTAGGGTTTTTACACCTGATATGTTCTACCCTAGCATCCCTCTTCCAAGTTGTATTTCCAAATTTCATGGATATTAAGAAGATTATTTTCCTCCTCATCTCCAAGAAGGTGATAGCTATTTTCCCTCTAACTAGGTCCATGTTATCACTCTTTTAACAGGTGAGGCAGCCTTTACTACTACTTCAAATGTCTATACTCATCCTATCCATGCCTCCATCTCTTCCCTATAGAATGTGTTCCTACATGTTCAATCAAGAACAACTAGGGTTTTCACTTGTGAGACTCTATGTGATCAAATTATCAATATAAGTAAGTTAATTACAAAATTAGAATCAACTATTACATGAAAATACTACAACATTAAAAAATCATATTACAAGACCAAAGTCTCTAGGGCACACTAGTATCAATCATGTGTATTCATCTTCACCTAGTCAATTTGTGGCAAGCAAAGTTATATATCAAAACAAGAAATCACAACAAAGTGCATCTACAACTAATTATTTAAAAGGTATTCAAATATCAAATAAAATTTCAATTGATATTTTAAGGCAAAGTATTAAATCTAAGTTGATTAACTTACATCTTCTACATCTAGTGAGGAGATCTGGATATTATTGTGCATATCATAGAATGTACAATCATCACACAAAATCAAGTTTGGCATTAAAAAAACATATACAATAGATAATTGATAATGAGGACCCTCTACAAGATAAATTAGTTAATACATTCACATTGATACAAGAACATATTAAAAAAGGGTCAAATTCAAAAATAATATTAAAGTGGTTACCAAAGCATAACTCAGAACAACAAAAGGTTCACAAAGAAAAATTAGAGAAAGAAATAATACATCAAGTAGTTGATAATGTTGGTCAACAAGGTTTAGAATTTATGGAACATACTAAGGCAAATCATTCCCAGATACAATTTATCAAGGCAAAATATCCAAATGCAAAAGTAATTTTACAAAAATAGAAAGAACTTAAGTTGCACATTCAAAATCAAGCTAAGAAAATAACCATTCTTAAAAGAGGGTTTCTAAAAATAGAGTATTCAAAACAAGAAATTCATACAAAAGATACATATTCAAAGTTTAATGTAAAGGGGGAAACTACAAGCCCTCCTTCATATCAAAATCCTTTCACTATCACAACTTATATAAATAGAAAGCAATGCACATATGTTAAGATCATTGATTATCAACCAAAAAAAAATTGTTCACCATCATTTCTTATCTCTCTTGGAAAGGACTCTACACATCTAGATAAAATAAATGCTTCTATTTAATGATTGGGGTCACTTCAATTAAAAGTTTCATATGCCTCAAAAGAATGTTCTCTCACTTTCTGTGTTATTACAAGTCCAATTGCTTACAATGTTGTCTTTGGAAATTCATGGTTAACAATAATAGGATCAACATTTGATAAAATGAAAGTTTTCATATCTTTTTCTTATGCAAGTGCAATGCTTACAGATTCTAGAGAGGATACATTTTCTTCCCAACAAGAGCCACAAAAGCAAGATATGCCTACAATAGGTACAATCACATAAAATATTTCAAAGTATAATTTAGAAAGGTCAATTCCACAATATGAGGCAATTCCATATGCTCATCCAAATACAATAGAAGTCAACACTAGAATTGCATTGGTTTAAAATCAATATGATAATCATGAATGAATTAATCTAGGTTATTAGGATTGCCAAGATACTAAAAATGAACATTACTCATATTCATATTGTAGCTCAATTCAACTACAACATATCAATCACACTGCACGAGAGGTCACCATTCCTATTTTTGACACATAATACATTAAGGATGGGTCTCTTGCAAGACTCATTGGTTAGTATTATCTCTCTTTACTTGTACATAACTTTCATTTTCCCATATTACTTGTACACAGTTTCATTCTCAAGTTGCTTGTACATAGTTTATATCCAAAAAACACAAAAAAAATAAAATATTTACTCAGAAAATACAAATTATAGATTGTATGCATTTCCATGTTTACATTTATTATACTTTTTAGGTACTATAAATGCGTTATCTATCTTAGTATAGATGATTTTATCACATATACATGCTTCACTTGTCCTTGTAGAGTGTTTTCAAATTGCTATAGGAATTAGGTCTATCACATAGGTCTAGATTTGTTACTATCTACCCATTGGGGGCATATACACAAGTTCCTCATTTGACACTTTCACCCATTTTGGTGCATCTTATACATAGTTTTGATTACTAGGTTAGATCATTATACGCTACACAAATTTTTTCTGACTACTACTACTTTAGACTCATCTTATATACATCTTTAATCTTATATAGATTTATACCACATGTTCATGTGTACTTTCATTTCTAGTTTAGACTTGATTGTGTCTATCTGCTTCTACATCTATTCGATGGAATTTGCATATTCCATTAGTATATGTCTCTATTCCACTTAGTTTCATTGTGTGTATGCTTTAGACATGTGCCCATGTCCTTGTGTGTGTCATGTGGACATTTGAACATGTCCTTCTATGTGGCTCTACACCAACCTACTTTATGTTTGTGTATTGAACATTTGAACATGTCCTTGCATGTTTTTCTTTCTCAAATTTAGTGACATGTGCCCATGTCCTTTGTATTGTGGCCCCTTGGCCTACTTTGCATGCCTTATGTGTTTTGTATGTATGATTTCATGTATGTGTAAAGGACATGACACTTCTGCTTATTGCACAATACAATTTTAGATGCCATGAGAGACCTCATGCATCTCCCCTTCCTCTTTGGTTGCCTTGATGGACATCATTCCCCATCCCCCAAGGTAGTTACTCAGTTTATTTTTAGATTTTTTGTTCATACACATGTTTACATTTTTATATCTATCTTGATAGCCTTGTGAATGTTAGATCTAACATACATCATGTATTATAAACTTATGCTCATATTATCTTACATCCAATGTTATGTATACACATTATATTCGTTTATTACACAAATATCATATATGCTCCAACTAACACACATCTTGTAAAGCTTTTTCTTTTGAGGATAATTCTTACACAGGTTCAAAAACTCCCCTCAAAATAGGGAGCATTTATAGAGGTTTGTCATAGAGAATAGGCTATCTGAATGAATTCAAAATATAGTTTTAAACACATAAGCATAAAATATAAAAATTAGTTTTAGGAAAACACAATGGGAAAAAGTCACACAAAGAAGAGTTTTAGTTGCACATAAATAGGTACAATTAGACATCAATACTTGTTGGCCATTTTTGGCCCATAAAAAAAATTGATTGGATGCAGTGTAGTCTCTAAGAGGTCCTATTATAGAGAAAGAAGTAGAATTCCTAATTGGTCAAGTGATCAAAGAGCTTGAGCAAAGTTCTGGATGGAATGGGTGGACCAAAAGGATCATGCAACTTGCAAAACCTTTGAAACATTTTAAGTTAACTTAAAGTGTAAATTATCAATTTCTAAAGGATAGGTACAGAGTTGAAAAGACCCTATGGGGTGTCGAGAGTGCTTGGAATGAGTATGGAAGTACATGGTATTCATCTTGTTCTTTATTATGTTCATCTAGACCTTTTGGGTCTAGTGGTAGAAATTCTAAGTAAGCAGTTTGCTGACATTATTGGTCATATGGTTTGTGATCACATTAGTCGCAAGTTACTACATGCTAAATTTTAGTACATGTGTCTAAGCGCAACAAAAGTTATTGAGGTCCAAATTTGGCCTCTTAGACAAAATTTACTAAGTTTCCATACTTAGCCAATTTGTAAAGGAGCTCAAATAGACCTGAGTGGGTAGTTTGGTGATTATATATCTCACATGTATGGTAGACTCAAGAGAAAATTATCACATGGGTTTGTTTAACTTTATAATAAATTAATATGTGCTAAGTTTTAGGTCATGCAATGAAGTGCAACAAAAGATATACATGTGCAAAGTTGGGCTTCCAAGCAGTTTGATAGTATTTTCCCATACTTATCCAAATGAAATAGCCCATCATTATGGCATCATGTAGAATTACACATGTGATCTCCCTGGAACATTTTGTAAATGGACGTAGAAAACTCCCAAAACTAGCAGATCAAGTGGGCATAATCCTTTTAATATCAGGAACATCTCTAATAAATTTGGTCCCTCTATGATTTTTATGCTTCAAGATCTTCAAAGTTGGTCAGATAATGGGATACGTTCACGTAGACATTGACTTTAAGCCATTGAAAAAATATATTATAAATTAAAATTGAAAGTCCGTATGACATCAAATACGTTTACACGGACATTAAATAATGATCACATGGATGTCAATTTTAAGACTCAATAAATAGCCATTTGTTTTCAAACTAAAGTAGATATAATGATTGGTGCTCATTTGTACAAAGGGATATTGATAGAGTGAGATGATTCAAAGGTCAAGGAGCTTGAAAAACCACCATGTGGCATAAACACATAAAATAGATAGACTGATAGTAAATCCTGAAGGTAAATGTAGGATTGTCAAGTGGCACTAGCTTGGATAAGGTTGACAAGTCAAGGGTAAGATCGATAGATCTTGCTCAATCGTATAGATTAAGATCAATAAAGCAAGATGGGTCAAAATGTCAAATAGGCTGAGTCATGATTGATGACCTATAAATAAAGAATCAATCCTAGGACATTTTGATGAAGGTCGATAGGTTAATCTTCAACTTGAGTAAGGTAAGAAACAAAGGAATCAAGTCTAGACATGATCCAGGTTAAACCAGATGGACATTTAAAGGAATGGGATCTCCCTTTAGTGAGTCATAGAGATAGAATAGGTCTTTTGGACCTAATATATAGATCAAAGGTCAATGACTGGTTGTTAAAAGTATACCTGTGCATACATAAAGATCTTAGTTTTCCTAAGGTTCAAAGGTAGAATAGGTTTATTTAAACCTAAATATAGTCCAAGAGCTAGGCTATGTAGCTTATAAGTTTTCATTGATATAATAGCTATATGAAAACCAATAATTTAGATTGGTTTTCAATCTATAGTTAATATATGTCTGTAGATATAAATGAGATATGGAAGAGTGTCTTATCTTCCAAAATGGCCACATCCTCGATAAGAAGGTACAAACTACTACTCAAACAGAATTAGGCATGGCTTTGTCAGATCCATAAATATGAGTATTTTTATCCTCATAATGAGACCAAGTGGAAGATGATAAGTGGAGGGTGGCATGCAAAATCAAAGCAAAGGAGGTTCTAGTGGTTAGAGAGGTAGTTAGAATATTCATTGTTGATCAAAGCCCTTGGAGATATTTTCTCCTTGAAAGAATCATGACTCATCATGCAAAACAAGTGCTTATCTTCTAGTGGATCTCTCAGTGAATGAGAAAATTTTGAAGACTACTGGATCAAATCTAGGATAATTGATTGATGATGGATTAGTCTTGATTAGAAGAAAGGTGAAAACTCATTTAATGATCATGACAACATGATCCCCCCTTCTCTATATTACCCATTCTTTCCATAGTAAACCTCTCTCTCTCTTTGATTCTCACAAGGAATCTTGATTTTGAGGAACAGGGACACTCTATGAGATATTGAAAAATATGCTCATCTTGATTAGGCTTGAACCTATCAAGCATTTTTAAGAACTACCTCTTGATGCAATATAGGACTTTATTTATCTTTATTTTGCCTTGAATCTATGTTTGGTGAGTTGTGCACTATGGTATTGTGTGAAGGAAAATCTTCCTCATCTATGGTCCTTCTTTATGACCTTTTTAGGGGGCTTTCAATTCTATTTGAAGGTCTAGATTAGTTTTATTTTTGACATTAACATGAGATTTTAGTGAGTCTTATAGCTCTTCTTTGTTTACATTCATTGCTTCCTAAACCTCTTCCATGAAACACTTATGTAATCATCTTGATTTTGAGATTCTGTGAGCTATAATTGTCCTCTGCAGATCTAGTATGGGTTTAAGCTTATGAAATTTCCCCATTTTTGTTTGGTGCATCACCTGGTTAACTTGTTTAATAGCCCTTTTCTCTTTTTAACCATTTTCCCTATGAAGCATTAGTTTTAGGTGAACATCAAAGAGGAAGCCGACCTACTCTGGAGGTTCAACCCTACCATAGGTGACCCACAGCCTAGGGTGGTTCCCATAGTTATGACCAAATTGGAAAGGGCCAAAAGAACCCTCTTCCAAAGGGTGAAAATATAAGCTATAATAGTTTTTGGCATGTTCAGTGGGATAAAGGTATAGAAGAGTGGAAATATTTTTGGTGTGTCTTTTCTCTAATCAGCTTTTGAAAGCAAGCAAGTTAACATCAATGGTGACTCCAAATCAAAGCTTGTAGTCGTAAGCAGCCTAGGTGCCTAATCAACATAATTTGGTATGCATCATCACTCTTTTGATCACAATGCTTATTATCTACCTCAACATCCTTCATATCAGATTATTAATGTTTATGACTTCACCTCAAAAGGTTCTCAAAATGCAGTGTATCAGCCTTCTTAAGCTCAAGGTGTCCCTCATTTTTCCCTAAACTAATCCAATTCAAACTGGATGCAAATGCTCTCAAGATATGAAAGGTACATGATAGACCTTAATACATAGAGGGGATATGGTCAGGATATCCCTAGTCACATCATTCATGGCATAATAAATGCATTATGTCTAATGAAGGAAGAATGGATACCTATTGAGACAACAAATTGGAAAAACTTCTCAAGTGAGATGATGGATATAAGTGGGTACATTAAAATCATCAAGGATAAGCTAAGAGGCCTTAAAGGATAGTATGTCTAATTACACCAACCTCATGTTTCTTCATATACACCACCTCATCCCTCACATATACCACCCATCCTCCCCCAGAGAACTACTCCAAGTGACCCCTCTTATGTTCCAAGTTCTACATGTATTCCTCAAAATTTGCCTTCTTCGAATTCAATCTAAGCAAGCCTTCAAAGAAAAAAGGATATTGTTATAGAACAACCTATTATTGATATCCAATATCCCACTTATATTCCTCAAGAACCCTCTTGTATCTCATACCAACCCTCTTGTGTTCTTGATCTTAATGAGGCCACCAACCACCTTATAGAGAGGCTTTTCAAATATAATATAGATAGACAAATCAAGGAATTGGATTTGAAGATGAAGAAAGAGGAAGAGATTCAAAATAAAGAAAAGGTGGTTGTTTCTTACACATTCCCCTTCATGGGAATTAGTCAATAAAGGCATACAAAAAAAGGGGGCACCAGTTCAAAAACCACCAAAGAGACCATTCAAGTCCCTATCTAGAAGGATACTTTTATAACCTATAAGCTAGGTGAACGTCTTCACCCTCGCACCATATCCTTTTTAGATAAGGAACCTATTCTACAAAGGCTATAGGAGGAGCTTATAGTCATAGGTGAAACTGAAGAAGACAATGCAAGTGTATGTGATGAGGAGATCATAATAGGCAGGCCACTTTATTCAAAAGGGAAAAAATCAGGTTTAGACCAACCTTATTGGCATGGATTTGACACTAATGACCTGGATCTTGATGAGAAAAATCCTTAAATTGAAAATAGAGAAAACCTTGCATGGAATACTGAAGGTCCATTCTACAAAGATCAAGAAGGGAATTAGGACCAAGAACTAGAGGATGGTTTACTTCAGGATGATTTATCAGAAGAAGGTAGCCTTGATGAATTGGAGATAAAGGAAGGGAAATAATAGCTTGATCAAGACAAAGGTGTCTTTTTGGACCTTGGATGGTCAAATCAACCCTCATTTATAGTTGAGTAACAAGATGACACCTTGAGTGAGTTTGATGAATAGGACATCTTGAGTGCTCAAGAAATGCAGCTTCAAGAATCACCACTTTGTGTGTTAGAGGAAAACTTGAAGGATGAATAAAGCTTTCAATATGAGCATGTCATTTAAGAAAACCCTAACCTGATTGTGCCTAAATAGCATAATTATGGAGCAACAAAGTACAAGAGTGAGGTAAAATCTAGTTCTCAAAATTTATGTTGACAAAAGGATGTCCTATCAGGTACCTAGCTTGGTTGGAAGATGACAAGGAGGAACCATCTCAAGTTGTGCTTAATTTAGAGCACAAATTTGAGCATCAAGAAGAGTAAGGTCAGCTTGCCTATCCACTCCAAGATGTTTGTATGTCCAATCAATCAGATTGGGTGGGGTAAGTTTATTTTTGTTTTTTTTCTTGGAGATGTGTATTGTTAATATGTTCATTATCCACTCCTCCTCCATATTTGGATGGTTTCCCTCAAGAGTATAAATTATATTAGATTAGTGAGGAAGGAAAGTTATTTTGTGTAACAAGTCAATGGTTTTTTATAGGTTCTTTTTTATTTGGTTAGTTTAGGATAGGTAGTTTCATGATTTTCTCCAAGTGCCTTTGTGTACATTTGTTTAGTAAACTAGTTGTCCTTACTTTTTTTTAGGTTGGTTTCCTTTTTGTTTGATTTTTCCCTTCCATGAGTGCCTTGGGAAATTTGTTCTTGTTATCCTTTTGCTTCAAGAGGGGTATCTATTTTTAGACCAAATAAGTTGTGAGGTATGGAACTCCATGCCCAATGGACTAGACAAGGTAAATTTGTCTAGGTTCTTAAGCATAGCATGCATGTTTCCCTATGAATCACCAAAAATGTTGGCCATTTTTGGCTCACATACAAAATTTCCTAGATGCAGTGTAGTCTTTAAGAGGTCCTGATGCAGAGAAAGAAGTAGAGTTCTTGATTTGTCAAATTATCAAAGAGCTTGAGCAAAGTCTTGGATGGAATGATTGGACCAAAAAGATCATGTAACTTATAAAGATTTTGAAACGCTTTAAGTTAACTTAAAGTGTAAATTATCAATTTCTAAAGGATAGGTCCAGAGTTACAGATACCCTATAGGGTGTCAAGAGTGATTAGAATGATTTTGGAAGTGCATGGTATTCATCTAGTTTTTATTGTATTCATCTAGACATTTTGGGTGTAGTAGTAGAAATTTTTAGGCAATTTGTTGACATTATCATTGTTATGTGTGGATGAGTCAAGGAGAATTGGTCATATGGTTTTGATCACATTAGTCCCAATTTAATATGTGTGTCTAAGCACATCAAAATTTATTGAGGTCCAAATTTGGCCTCTCAAATAAAATTCACTAAGTTTCCATAGCCAATTTACAAAGGAGCTTAAATAGAGCTGAGTGGGAAGTTTGATGATGATATATATCACATGTGTGGAAACCTCAATAGAAATTTATCACATGGGTTTGTTCATATTTGTACCAAGTTAATGTGCACTAAGTTTTACATCATGTGACAAAGTGCAACAAAAGATATACATGTGCAAAGTTGGGCTCCCAAGCAATTTGACAATGTTTTCCCATACTTAGCTAAATAAACTAGACCACCATCAAGGTGTCATGAAAAATTACATAGGTGAGCTCACTTGAATATTTTATAAACATACTTAGAAATTTCCTAGAACCAATAGATCAAGTGGGCACAATCCTTTTAATATCAGGAACATCTCTAGCAAATTTGGTCCCTCCATGATTTTTGCGCTTCAAGATATAAATCTTCAAAGTTGGTCAAATAATGGGATACATTTTCATAGACATCAATTTTAAGCCACTATAAAAATCCATTGGATCTTAAATTTGATGATCTACGAGATGTCAAATACGTCTGCATGGATGTCAAATGATGGTCACGTAGATGTCAATTTTAAAACTTAGTAAATAGCCATTTATTTTTAAACTAAATCAGATCCAATGATTGACACTCATTCATACCAAGGGAGACAGATGGAGTGAGATAAGTCAACAGGGTAAAGATCTCAAAAAGCCACCATGTGATGTAAGTGTGTAAAGAAGATAAACTGATAGCAAATCCTAAAGGCAAACATGGGACTGCTAAGTGGCACTAACTCAGATAAGGTTGACAAGTCAAGGGCAAGATCGATGGCTCTCACTCAATCATACATATAAATATCAATGGAATGAGATGGATCAAAATGTCAAATAGGTTGAGTCATGATCGATGGCTAATAAGTGAAGGATCAAGCCTGGGATATTTTGAAAAAGGTTGATATGGCAGTCTTCAACTTAGGTAAAGTAAAAAACAAAAGAATCAAGTCTAGACATGATTTGGGTTGAACCAAATTGACATTTAAAGGATCAATCTCTACCATTAGAGAGTCATAGAGACAAAATAGGTCTTTTGGACCTAATATATAGATCAAAGGTCGATGACTGGTTGTTAAAAGGATACCTATGCATACATAGAGCTCATGGTTTTCCCAAGGTTCAAATGCAAAATAGGTTTATTTAAACCTAAATATAGTCTAGGAGCTAGGCTATGCAGCCTATAAGTTTTCATCGATATAATAGCTATATGAAAATCAATAATTTAAATTAGTTTTCAATCTGTAGTTAATATATGTTTAGGTTCGATTAGGTGTAGATATAAACAATTTATGAAAGAATGTCTTATCTTCCAAAATGATCACATCCTCAATAAGCAGGTACAAATCATCACTCAAGTAAAATTAGGCATGGCTCTATCAGATCCATGAACATGAAGATTTTTGTCCTCGTAATGAGACCAAGTGAAATATGACAAGTGGAGGGTGGCATGTAAAATCAAAGCAAAGGAGGATCTGGTGGTTGGAGAGGCAATTAAAATATTCAATGTTGATTAGAGCCCTTGGAGATACTTTCTCCTTGAAAGAATCATGACTCATCATGTAAAACAAGCACTTGTCTTCTAGTGGATCTCTCAGCCAATGAGAATAACTTGAAGACTACTAGAGCAAATACAAGCTAACTGATTGATGATGGATTAGTCTTGATTAGAATAAAATGTGATATCTCATTTAATGATCATGATAATGTGATCCCCCTTCTCTCTCTATTCCTTTTCTCTATATTACCCGTTCTTTCCATGGCAAACCTCTCTCTCTATCTTAGATTCTCATAAGGACTCTTGATTTTGAGGAGCAAGGACACTCTATGAGATATTGTAAAATATGCTCATCTTGATCAATCTTATCAAGTATTTGTAAGAACTATCTCTTGATGCAATATAGGACATTCTTTATCTATATTTTGCCTTGAATCTGTGTTTGATGAATTGTTCACTATGGCATTGTGTGAAGGAGAATATTCCTCATATATGGTCCTTCTTTTTGACCTTATTTAGGGAGTTTTCAATGTTGTTTTAAGGTCTAGATTAATGTTCTCTCTACCATTAATATGATATTTCAATGAGTCTTAAAAATCCTCTTTGTTTACATTCATTGCTTCCTAAACCTCTTCCATGAAACACTTATGCAATTAGCTTGATCTTAAGATTGTGTCAGTTAGTATTGTCCTCTACAGATCTAGTGTGGGTTCAAGCTTATGGCAGTTCCCCATTTTTTTTGGTGCATCTCCTAGTCAACTTTCTTAAGATACCTTTTCTCCTTCTAACCCTTTTCCCTATGAAGCATTAGTTTAGCATTAGTTTTAGGTGAGCATCAAAGAGAAAGCCAACCTACTCCAAAGGTTTAGCCTTGTCATAGGTGACCCACAACTTGGGTTTGTTCCCATATTTCTTCTCAAATTGGAAAGGCCCTGAAGAACCCTCTTCCAAAGGGTGCAAATTTGAGTCATAACAACACCCAAAGTGGGACACTATAACCACTATCTCTACTATATGGATATGGCACGACTATCCAGTACGCTTAGTTTTAGGAAATTCTAGATTGGATAAAAAAGTATAGTAGGTATAGTCTAGATTTGTAGAGGTTCATTTAAAGATTACCAATTTTTGTTCAGTTTAGCATAGATTCATACCATTTTTCTCGAACTAGGGGCATCATGCTGTACAGTATGATCATTCCTATTTTAGTTTCAAATACTCATATACATATTATTAAAACTCAATCTAGAATCCATATGTATAGATATTAGATTTGATGGCATGTGCATGGCACATTATTTCCATATGATTAAATTTGATCTAATTGATCAGATAGAATGGAAAACTTCATGTCATTATCTATGTTATTAATCCAAACACCATTCACACCAACACAATATAGATTTGATACCTTACTCTATTTGCAGTTGTTGGCATTCTTGAGTGGCTTAGATCTATTTTTACATTTCAAAGTTTTCATGTGGCCTAGATCCATCTTACACAGTTTCAATTTCACATAGTTTCAGTTTCAAATGCATCTACTACACATGGGTAGGTAATGATGGAGTCATAGTCTACTTGAGTTCTTGAGCCACCTACATGAGAGGGTTAAACACACTATCAATCCAATCCAAGTTATTCATATGTCATTATTAACTGAATAGGGGTGAGAAATGATGGATTCAAGGCTATCTTGATTTCTTAAGCCACCTACACAAGGAGATTGAGCAAGCCATTCAGTTCAATCCAAGTTATTCATCGATTGATCACTAGTTATGCACACACACATGATTTCACCAAGTTTATACATTAGTTCATGTACCCAATGAGGTGTATTCATTATTTTCCTCTCTCTTATCTCTTTACTTATTTTTGTCTTTTGCTTTTGATATCTATCAAGAAAGGACTGATCTATGCACATTTCATTTTTAGGACATGCAATGGAGCATGCTTCACACATTCAGATCTAGATTAATGGGCTTCACCTCTTAGGTAAGTTCAGGTATGTTTCTTTTCATTTATCATAGTCTTTTAACTTTATTGTATTTATAGAATAAAGGGGGGAAATGTAGTCATTTAAAATTTCACTTGAGTGCTAAGAGTTACTTGAGACTACCTATCCATAGATTAGCCCTAGACCTATCTTAGGGCCTATTTAGACACCTATCCAACCTTCGTATAGGACACACACATCCCTATAGAAGTCCCAAACCCTCACTTTAGCATCATGTCCCCTAGTTGCTTAGGTTCTACCACCTAGACACTAGCACCATAACTTGGACAATAACGCTAGTGGCGCTAGTGTCCCTATTTAAGCACTATTATCCTTTTCCTACCTTTTGTCACTAATAGATATCTTTTAAAATAAAAAATAACTTAGGGTCGACCTATAATTCTTTCAATCCCAACATAATCACTAGAACAATATATATATAGTGTCGTTAGTGTCCCAATTTAAGCACTATTATTCTTTTCCTACCTTTTGTCACTAATAGATATCTTTTAAAATCAAAAATAACTTAGGGTCAACCTAGAATTCTTTCAATCCCAACATAATCACTAGAACAATATATATATATATATATATATATATATATATGACTTTTATCTTTTTATTCACTAGATGGAAATTAGATGTAAATAACACAAATTAGCTCATAACAAGTTGTGCACAATCAAGGTTATCAATCCCTATTCTGTATTACTTCTACATATAGTAAACTAAATCCATCCTAAGAAAGGAATACATATATTTTCAATCTCTAGCATCACTCAAACTAGCATTCATACTAGCTTCACTTGCACTTGCACTAGTACTTAGGTGGGGAGAACTACATCGGGCTTGATATCTCCTTGACGTATTAGTATGCCAACCTACTCCACTAACATCACACTTTGATACTTGTATCAATAAGATGCCTTAACAACATATAATTCTATGGTTTACATGTAAAATTAATCAAAACATGTCACTAATAGAAAATCAAAACTTGTGCGCATAAGAACAGGCTTGACAGACTCTGACAAAGGTGCACCCAGAATCTCAAAGCAGTTCTTCACAAAAGACACTAGCACGAAAAGGGGGACATTAGCACCATTAGAACTACTATATAGGTAGGGTGATATTTTCCAAGAAGGGTTTTGACACTTGGATCCTATCCACAACACTCAAATCAGCTCTTGTCTTGGTTTGCAACCTCTAGATCATCCATATCAATCAGTTTCTAGTTAAGTGTTTGTTTAAATCATTTATTTCTATTATTATAAATATCATTTTAGCCTAGTTATTTCATAAATTAGTGGATTTATTTATTGCATATTTAATACCTTAATTTAGTGTACTCACCCCCTTTAACAACCTAGGGCTTACACTCCATAACCCTAAAAAGTTAAATTAGGTCCAAAGTCCACATAAAATGGACATGTGAATATCACAGAAACCCATAAGGCTAAGGGCTACACTCAAATGGTATATATGATGGTGGCATACATACAATAACATATATATATTACACACATAAGTCCAAGGGCCACATACAATAAGTAAACAAGTCTTAACTTATCATGTATTGAAGTAATATTTTTAAAATAAGCACAAAGTATATGAGACTAGTAAACATCCACCATATGTATCAATGTCATTGTTAGAAAATCGTATATATCCATGTAGCATAATGTGAAGTATGAGTGAATAAAAAAACACTTGTATGAGATATAGTTCATCATGGTAGAAAGGTTATGGATAAATAAAACCTATTAAATGTTCATGGAAAATGAAGAGATGCCCACAACTTATCAAGGCTGCTAGGTAAAAAAAAACCTTGACATCAAAGAACCATGTAATAGTATGTTTTGTATCACACACACATACCTTGTAAAAATTAATGTGTATTGAAAACTAAACTATGTTATCTAATTAACATGAAGTAAATATCATATGGAAGGAAATAATTTAACAACATAATAAAATGTTGTCGAGGACCTGATTTTTAATTTTTGAAAATATTTTGATTTTTTTGTATTTTTTTCATATTTGAATTGTCTTGAAAATTTTGCAAGATTGGAATTTAAATAGTTTAAAATTTACCAAGAATCAAGGCTTAGAAAATATAAATAATGGGAGGGATCCAAAAAATCCACAATAAGATGTTAAAGCAAAGTGTGGCAAAAAGGAAGGAAAATAATATGCCCCCATTGTATGTATAAGAGTATAAAGATGTGATCATGTGAGGAAAATGGTCTCCATATCATAATATTTATGCAATAGTAAGCAAGTGGACTGCCATAAAGAATGGGCATTGAAATAATTTTAAGATGGTTGTTTTGGATTGTTTGAATTAGTTTGAAAATCAAGAGCGAAAGTGCCCAAAGTTAAAATAAAGCCAATATATACAAGAAGTATCAATAAAGTAAAAATAAAGAAGCTATGTACAAATTAAAAATGTAAATAACTAATCAAGTGAATTGGCCCAACTAATGGGTTGAGAGGAAGTAGGAGGTTATGTTCAACCAATGAGCTCATCAAGTGGATGAAAATATGTATACCCAATTGCATGGTATGTAAGAATGACTTCATGTGAACAATATATGCTAGATGTTCATTTATTAGAATCATAAAATGTATCATGTGTGTTATACCCCTTAATTATATAATTTTCATATTTATTCTAAATATTAGTTGTATCATTTGAATCTTATTCTACATAATCATTATCATGATCATAATCGCCATCATAGGAGAGAACCAACTTCTTAGGTTGTGCTTAAAATTGTGACATGTCATTTTGATCATCTTTTATATATGTTTATGGAAAACCAACTACCCCATAATATGATATTAGATTTTCTAATTTTTATTTTACAATATGTATTATATCATGTACATCTACTGATATTCTATTTGTTGTATTTGTTTGAATATTAGTTAAAGATATGCTTTATTTTTGTTGATCTTACTATAAAGATGTTCTATTTTGAAATAGGAATGAATTTTCCTTCATGATCAAATGTAATGAAACCTTTTTTTTAATCAATTATTTCTCATATTTATTTTAACCATGTTACTCTAAGCATAACATTGCATGCATTTATATTATAGATAAAGATGAAATTACAATAACACTCTTTTGAATAAAATAATACTCTTAAATTAATTCATCACAAATGTTGTAGATGCATTAATTTGATTTATGTGTTGAAGCTTATATCTGAGACATGTAATAAATAATGTAGAACAAATGTTTATTTCCTGATAGTCCATAATCTTGGCATCAATAATTTCTTTCCATCTATGTGAACAATGATAGTGAAAGGTTCTTGATATGAGGAAGAGCTTGTAATAGAATCCTTTGGAACCATATTTGTAACATTAGCTTTTGTAGGAATCTCTTTCTTTTGAACCTCTTTTATTAGAAATCTTTTATCAAGGATAATTTATTGCTAAAGTTGAACTTGTTTTTGTAATTTTGTTTTTTTAGTAATTTCTCTTTTTGTAATGTCTCTTGTTGTAACTTTTGTAACCTTTGTTTTTCAAAGTTCCTTTTGTAATTTTTTTTTTGCAATCTTTATTTTTCATCTTATTATTTTTATAAACCTCCTTTTTCATGTTGTTGTTTTTGTAATCTAGTTTTCTCTATTTATTCCTTTCGAATATTTTCTTGCTCTAATTTTTTTATTTGTAACGATTTATACTTTGAATTATCCTTTTGTATCTATACATGTTATCTTTGTTCCATTTTCATTAATTTTGATTTTTCCACTTGTTCTTTATAACATGCAATTATAATGTGAGTGGGTTGCTTTCAATTGATGCATATATTATAATATCACCACTATCAATGATGCATTGTACTTTTTTTTCAAATCCAAACAATTATAAGTATGATGCATGTGCATTCTATGATATGCACAATAATATTTTGATCATTTTAAAATGAGGCACAGAAGGTAATGTAATCAACTTGTTTCAAATAGTTTCCATAATAATTGTTGTTCCCAAAATCTGTCACTCATTTTTGGGGACAACATATCAACTATTTTGGTCCTACAGGCCAAAATTCTCTCTTCCCTTCTCAAAAAATGTTCTGAGCATCCAAGTTTTTCCATTATTCAAGATTTTTTAGCTAAGGGACTCGCAAGTTCAACAAATTCAATAGGCGAGCTCTCACAAAGAAACAAGTTCCCAACACTTAGGTAATTTCAAGGTTGGTTCTATGTCGAGGTTCAACCAAAAGATCCATTGACAGGCTTCAATCAAAAGATTGAACCACTGAACCTTGGCAAAC
Source organism: Torreya grandis (assembly GCA_037957365.1). Taxonomy (NCBI): domain Eukaryota; kingdom Viridiplantae; phylum Streptophyta; class Pinopsida; order Cupressales; family Taxaceae; genus Torreya; species Torreya grandis. The sequence goes on from JARHVA010000036.1 coordinate 7,810,875, forward strand.
TTAAAAGAGTTAAGCGCTTCGATAAGTTCAAATTTCAACCACTTCGAAAAGTTCAATGGCTTCAAAGGACTTAACAAAAAGAAGACTTCGAAGAAGAAATATTGAACCATTGAACCAAAATAGTTCAAAGGTTCAATGGTTCAATGACTTCAATATAAGTTCGGTGGACTTAAAGAAAAGAAGGCTCCAAAGATTGAAGGTTGAACTATTGAACTGTTGAACCTTGAACCAAAATGGTTCAACGAGTTCAAAGGTTCAACAAGTTCAATAAGATCAAAAGACTTAAACAAAAGAAGACTTTGAAGGAGAAAGATTGAACCGTTGAACTGTTGAACCTTGAACCAATAGAGTTCAAAGGTTCAACGAGTTCAATAAATTTTGAGAGACTTAAAAAACAAAGGATTCAAAGAATAAAGAATGAACCATTGACCATTGAACCTTGAACCAAAAGAGTTCAAAGTTCAAAGGTTCAACGAGTTCAACAGAAAAGAAAAGGATCCAAAAACTTTGAAGGACCAAAGGATTCAGAGAAAGAGAATGAACTGTTGAACCTTCAACAAAAATGGTTCAAAGCTCAAAGGTTCAAAGGTTCAAGGAAGCTTCGAGCGAAGGAAAAGAAGTGATTGAACCAAAGAAGCAATTGAACCAAGGGACCACCTGAACCGCCTGAACTGTTGAACCATTGAACCAATGAACTCTCAAAGGTTCAAAGGTTCAAGGTTCAATGTGGTTCAAGTGACCAACGACCAATGACATCCCTATAGGTATCAAATTCAAGGTAATGAAATGCCCATTTATTTTCAAATATGGCTTGAAACCTGAAAACAAACTCAACGACTAGCTAAAGGAGCCAAAAGAGCCAACAGAAGGGGAAGAGATAACCCGAGAGCTCAGATCATGAGAAAAGAACAAAACACAATAAGGAAAGAGGGAATGATATAAAAAGACTAAAAATATCTGCAAGAAGTTATTTCAGTAGGTGAAATAGTCCACCAGGTGGACATCTGAGCTCACAAACATTCAAAGGCGCAACCTATTTTTCTCCTTTTGAATAAAAGCAAGTGGATAGCCGCGTACATATCTGGAAATAGACCAGATGACCCATGCTGAGGAGAAGACATTTGAGATAATTCTACACACCACAGTTATGGCCAATGCCCTATTTTAGCATGGCCCCTTGACAAAACTAAAAATGCATTCAAGGCATTGAATGTGTTAAGGTGTGGAGCCTAAAAGCTTCACATATGAGCGCATTACCAAAGTTGCAAGTTTACACAGTCACTGGCGTCGGTCAGGAGCGACCGACATCGGTCAGGTGCCGTTGAAGAGACACTGACCTCGGCAGAGGATCGGCCGATGTCGGTCACAGGCAAGCAGGCAGGAACTGGCGTCGGTTACCTGTGCGTCCAGAATGCTATTTTCGAGGACAAAACTGAGTGTTTGCATGATGAGTTTAAGTCTTAGTCTTAAGTTTGCATATCTATTATTAGTAAGATTGTTTTTAGAGCCCTTGTTCAAGAGGCTTAACTGTTGGTTGTAAGTGCATGCTCAAGTCTCCTAATTCTATATGTAGAATTAGATCTTCTTAGCTTAGAGTGGTTGTAGTAGTTCATTGTATGTGAATGTTGAAGAATAGTACAGAGTTGTATCAATCCAAGTTGTTGGAGTTGATTGTACTTGAGAGAGAGAGCTCTTGAGGGATAGAGATCTAGAGAGAGATCTTGTGCATCTGAGAGAGGTGTGGAAGAAAGAAGTTTCTTCAATTGTATTCCTTTTGTAAAGAGTTTAATACAAGCTTTCAGGGTGGTTTCTTGTATCTCTTATTCTTTGCTATTATCTGATTCTAGTTACTTATCTATCTGATTTAATTACGTGATTTATTCCTTTCATAAGTGTAATCATATTATTGGTTGATCCCCAACAGAATGCAGCATGGACCATTCCATGAAATAAAATGCCAAGTCTTTCTTGGCTGCTATATATTGTAATCTCTTATTTTATGCAAGGGGGATCTTTTTTTATCAAAAGCAAAACTCTGCCCAAATTGAAAGGCATTGCTGAAACTTTGAGATTGTTAATCATATTTCATTATCTGAATGAGAAAGCAAGTGACCTTTCAAAATTTGTGTTGGAATAGCTTGTGTTGTTGATGAAATTGTTCTTATGTCTATTTTTTTAATGTGTTCTTTTCCATTAAAATAAATAAGCAGGACTAGTGGAAGTAACCAGGAAGGTGTCCTAAAGCCAACTGTGGAGAGACTTTGTGCTGCTACAATTGTCTTTAGTGTGTTTATTTTCTATTTTTGTTTAAACAATCTTGGGATGACTTTGTGCCCCCATTATCCTTCGTATTTCACTCTTTGGCAGTTGAGAGGGAGAGTTTGTGCTACACCTCATTCTACTAGTTATTGCACCCTATTTTAGTTACTTTTACTACCCAAAAATAATTCCTATTGTTTGCTACAGACCACTTCTGAAAGAAGAGAAGTGCCTTCTATCATTTCACCAGGATTTCTCCTTTGTCTGTGAACATCATCTCTAAAAAAAGAGAGATGGATGGTGTTATCTTACCCTGAGTGTTATTTTTAGATTATTTATAGTATATTAATATATATAGCACCTCATATTTATAGGGAACCTCCCCTTGATGAGAGGAGAGATTTGTCCCCCTTTGATGTGGTAAACCTACACATTTGGCCGACCAATCTCCTTATGTTGTGGTTGAAACAACCTATTTTGCTCATTAGTTAGTTGGTAACAAAATATTCACCCAATAGTTTTTAGTGACTCCACTAGGGAAGAACGTGCAGCTTGAAGCCTCAAGCTTTAAATTAAAGTAGTCCCTATCTTTATCCATTTCAAGTTTTACACTCTGGCAGATCCATGGTATACATGAAGCCAGAGATCCAAATGTATTGTTGACCCTATATTCGAGTTGGTGTAGCAGAGATATTTTGACTTATTTCCTCGACAACCTCACCTCCAACAAACTAGGAGTTTTCCTCCTACAAAAGTCAAGTCTCTATTACTAGGCAAAGCATCCATTTCTATTGTTAGCAAAGATTTGTCACTATATAACCCCCAAGCATTTGTTATCTCTCCCTTCAATAGTCAAATAATTGCAGTTCAAGGTCTCTAGATTAACTCTTTTGGCCCACTCAACTTAACTCCACCTCTACATGAGCTACCACGCAGTTCAAGGAAGAATTTCTCCAAGTTCTTTAGTGATGGGAGAGTTCATTTTGATAAACATATTGCAGCCTTCAGCATAGCCTGTGGTGTGATAGGCGTGGAGTATGAGGATGTAACAGTTAGGTTGTTTGTAGAGACATTACAAGGTGCTGATGCAGACTAGTTCTACCATCTGCAAGCTTAGTCTGTGATTGATTAGAACACCCTACAAGCCAAATTTGAAGCCAAGTTCAAGCCTATAGAGGATGTGCATGCCATGCTAGCCCATCTCACGTAAATGAAGGATCCTCATGAACCTATGAGGGACTTCATAACCAAGTTTGACAAGCTGAGGAATAGGATTCCTACGATTGCTCAACCAACAGCTGAGAACCTTAAATGTTTTTTCATCAATTCTCAGCTTCCAAAAGTGAGTTTTCTGCTGAGATGGGCTGGCCACATAGACCTTGCTATAGCTCAGGATTTGGCCACTAAGGTGGAAGATGATCTCATCTTAGTGGGGAAGATAAAGAGAGATCTTAACAGAGGTAAATCTTCTTCAACCTCTGAATATCCATTTACATGTACCACTAATCCAATGGTGTAGAAGCTGGCAAATGAGTTGTTAGCTCTCAAGAAGCAAATGGCGCAAGAGATGTCTTCTGCTCCTTCGTACAGAGATATACCAAGGAGAAATTTTTCCAATCAGTCCTACCAAGGCAATGCTACCCAGAATCAAGGGTAGCCAAATCATCTTCCTCCCCCATTAGGGAAACTTACCATTCAAGCACCTCTAACCGATTCAGCAGTTAGATATCTTGAAACAAAATCTAATTTCTCATTTCGGCTTGAGTTAAACCCTGAAAATGATGTTGATCTCTTCGCAAAATACCAAAAAGAATTAGCTGGTGACTCTAACATTGGTTTCCTAAATTACCAAGATAAACCCAGAAATAAAGGTGAAGCACTTGATGGATCACATGTTGTATTCACCCAATCCCAGAACCAGTCAGCCCAGCAAACTGATAAAAAAAATAGAGGAGCATTCTCAACTAGTAATTTCAATTGCTAAGCAGGGAACCACTCTGGCTTTTCAATCAAAGGACCTGGTGATTGCTAAACAGGTAAGTACATCAAGCATTCCTTCATCTTCAACTTTAAATTTACAAACTAGTACCACCCCCCTAAAAACTAGAAGGATGAACTTCTTTCCTCTGTTCCTAGTCCATTTCAGTCATTTGACATAGTCAACCATGTCAAGAAGACCAAAATTCAAATGACTGAGTTCGAATTCCTATAATCCAATCTTAAGCAATTGGATAGATTAGTGGAATGTGTGAAGGATAAAGCCATCCTTGTAAGACAAGCAATTTTAAAAGTAACCCCTGCTCCCCCCAAGAACACATCCACCTAGAATAACCTTGTCATTACTCCACCTGTTGCTCCCAGGAGGACAAAACCATTTTATGTCTCCCTGCTGATAAATGGACACCAGCTAAAAAATTACATCATAGACTCAGGTGCATCTGACAATGTCATGCCTGCCAATGTAGTTGAATGCCTTGGTCTCACCCTGACCAAGAACTTTGGGAGATGTTTCTCCATGGAGAACAAACAAGTGCCACTCTTGGGACAAATCAAGGACACCCAATTTGCATTTACGACATTCCCAGATAAGAGAATTAAGATGACGATCTTGGTGGCCGATGTCCTAGTCTCCTACGGCATTCTTCTTAGGCAAAATTTCTATAAGAATGTTGGTGGCAAGTTGAGCATGGACCTGTCTGAAGCAAGGATCCCAGTCAAAGGTGTCATGCAGAGATTATTTCCTGAGAAGGAAGCAAAATATGTTGTCACTCAAATATCAGAGGATGTTCCTATTTTGGTTGATGGAACTTTTGAAAATGACAATTTGAAAATTGGTTCAGATAGAATAGCAGAAGGATTGGTAGAATGCAATGCAAGTGCAAAAGAATTCTCCCCTCCAAACGAAGGAAAATCTAAGAAAAAAATTAGTTTGCAGTGGCATGTATTTTAAAATTTGATGGCAACTATTCTTCTACTGATTCAAGAGCTGAGATTGTATTGATATCTCTTCAAGGAGATATTTTCCCCTTTTCTTATAAATTATAGTTTAGCAATACCAATAATACTATTAAATATGAATCGCTGCTACTCAGATTAAAGGCTGCTCAAGACAGGGGCGTCAAACTCCTCCATGTCAAAGGAGATGCTGAACTAGTGGTTTGCCAAGTCAGGAACCTATATCAAACCAAAAATGGGAGATTGTGCCATTACTGTAATCTAGTTTGGGATCAAATTGAAAGCTTTGATGCTTTCAGTATCTCTGTAGTACCTAGGAAATTCAGTGACCGAGCTGATGCATTAGCTATTTTGCAACTCTTTTAGTTCTTCACCTAGATTTTAAGGGAGACAGGTACATTATCAAATTGGTCTTTTGACCAAGTGTGCCTGACAATGCCAATCATTGGCAAGTGTTCAATGGTGACAACCAAATCATCGCCTTTTTGGAACAAAAAAATAGTTTTAAACAGCTTCACTTCGAAGGTATTAAGCCTCAAAAACTTAAATCAACCCCTAAAATAAGTTCAAACGTAGGTGAAGAATTTCTATAGCTCAAAGGGAATAAAATCCTAAAAGGACTGGTTTCCCTTGAGAAACTATTTGACAAGCACGATAGGTTCATCAAACAACAACAAATAGATTTAAGCTCCTCCCAAGAGTTTGACCAGATAAATTTGGGTACCAAGAAAAACCCCAAGATGGTGAACATCATGAAGTGTTGCACTCTAGAAGAGAATCTCAAATTTATTGTCCTACTTTGCTAGTACATGGACGTCCTAGCATAATCCTATGATGATCTAAAGTCGCTCAGACTTGAAGAAATTTGCCATGAAATTCCTCTCAAGAGTGATTTAGTGCCTTTCAAGCAGAAATCCTGGTAGTATAATCCAAAGATATCAGGTACTATTCTATCTAAACTATAGAAAATGCTAAACGCTAGAATAATTTTCCCAATCCATCATTCCACATGGATTGCAAACATAGTTCCTGTGAGGAAGAAGAATGGCAAAATTTGCCTCTGTGTGGACTTTAGAAACTTGAATCAATCCTCCCTAAAGGATAATTACCCTCTGCCCATCATGGATCAAGTCCTTCAGATGGTGACCAGTTCAGAAATGTTATCAATGTTAGATGGCTTCTTAGGATACAATCAAGTTGAAGTTGGTGAAGCAGACCAACACAAGACTGCCTTCACCACACCTTGGGGCACATTTATGTATCAAAGAATGCCATTTGGATTGATAAATGCTAGCACCACTTTTCAGAGAGCAATGGACCTGGCTCTCAAAGACAAAATAGGTAAGTTAATTATGGTGTACCTTGATGATTTAACTATCTTTTCCAAACATCACCCTAATCATGTGTGCCATCTACAACAAGTGTTGGAATGATGTCAACAGAATGACATCTCTCTAAATTCCAAGAAGTCTATTTTTGGGGTAACAAAAAGGAAACTTCTCAGACACATTGTATCCTGAGAAGGCATAAAGATTGACTCAGAAAGAGTCAAATCCATCCACGAGCTTACTTTGCCCACAAGTAAGACTGTAGTTCACTCTTTCTTCAGAAAGGTGAATTTATTATGAAGGTTCATTCCTGAGTTTGCCAAGAAGACTCATCACATTGTGGACATGATGAAGGGAAAGGCCACTTTTAGCTAGACTGAAGAAGGCAAATCAGCATTTCAAAACATCAAGAAAGCTATCGCCCATGCCCCAATTCTGGTTTGTCCAGATTATACCAAGGATTTCACAATGTACAATTATTCTTCTGAACACACACTTTTAGCAATTCTGATTCAACAGAACAAAGAAGGTGTGGAATCTCTCATATCCTTCATGAGTTATCTTCTCAAAGCTCATGAACTAAAATATTCAAATCTTAAGAAGCATGCTTATGCAGTGGTAAAGACAGTAAAGCACTTCTATTTCTACATCCTGAATTCACACACTATTGCCCTGGTACCTGATACCACAGTCAAATCCATATTAACTCAATAAGAGTTTGGAACCAAAAGGGGCAATTAGATTGCTAAAATCTAGGATTTTGATCTGGTTATCAAACCAATGAAGCTTGTGCGGGGAAGGGGTCTCTGCCAATTGATTGCTAATAACATACCAGAAGAAATAGGGCATGAAGAAGCAAAAATTGAATACATGCCAACAGTCCTCTTTGTAACCACCATGAATGAGTGGTATTCAAACATTTCCATTTCCTTACCTATGGTGAGTGTCTTGCTCACCTGTCTCGTAAATGAAAGAGGATTGTCAAGTTGAAAGTTGTCAACTTTGTCATATGGGACAATGGGATATATAAGAGGAACCTTGATGGGGTATTCCTTCGTTGCATGGATAAAGTGTAGCATAACAAACTTCTAGAATCCTTCTACAATTTGGCCTGTGGAAGACATTTTTTTGCACCTATAACTACCCATAAGATTCTATGAGCCAGGTATTACTGGCCTACTCTATTTCAAGATGCATACAAATGGGTATGAAGATGTAAACTGTGCCAATAGTTCATTGGAAGACCCAAGTTTACTGCTTTGCCTCTTAAGCTAGTGGTAATAGAAGAGCCATTTCAGCAATGGGGAATTGATTTCATTGGTGTTGTGAACCCATCTTCAAGTGTTGAACATGATTATGTCCTCACAGCCACAAATTACTTCACCAAATGGGTGGAAGCTATTCTAGCCAATCATGCTACTTCAGAAGTAGTATATAATTTCCTCAAGAAGAACATCATTTTTAGGTTCGGGGTCCCTACCAAGATTGTGATAGATAATGTAGCTTGTTTCTCTTCCCATGAGATTACTCAGTTCTGCTTTTATTATGGGATTACCCTCTCCCACTCTTTTGATTATTTTTTGCAAGCAAATGGCCAAGTAGAATCGAGCAACAAGAACCTGGTGACCATCATCAGAAAGCTGGTAGATGACAAACAATGAACCTGGCATAAAACATTGTTTGATGCTTTATGGGCAGATAGAATTATGCCCAAGAGGAAAATAGGTATGTCACCTTTCCAACTTCTGTATGGTCTCAATGCAGAGATACCAATCACCCTAGAATTAACAACATTGATATTGGCAAAGGTGGTTGAAGATCAGACGTATGATAGCTCCATCGACAAGAGGATCATGTGCTTGATTGAGCTAGATGAGCAGCAAACTATGGTGGTAGACCGAATTGTTGCACATCAAAGTTTGGTGAAGAAGCTCTTTGACTAGAAAGCAAAAGCCCATAATTTTTAGATTGGTGATCTAGTTTTGTTATGGGACAAGAGAAGAGAACCAAAGGGAATGCATGGGAAAATCAATTCCTTATGGAGAGGCCCATTTGCTATCCATCAACTCAATGGAAAAAATAGTTTCCTACTGAAGTATTAAGATGGCACGCCATTTTCACTGCCTCACAGTGGGCAACATCTAAAACACTTCAATCCTTGAAGTATCAGGTGACATCAGTTGTACATATGTATATTTGTATAGTCTTTAGTTCTGTTTGGTGCTTTTCCTTTCCGTTTCTTTTTGGTGCATTTATTTTTTGGGTAACATGACTCTGTAACCTAATGGCATACTTGAAGGCACTGGAGATTCTAGTTTTTACTCCCTTCGATTATTTTTACAATCGATGGAAGTTCCCCAGCTAGAGCCAACTATTGTTCCAAAAATCTGTCACTCATTTTTGGGGATGACATATCAACTATTTTGGTCTTGTAGGCCAAAATTCTCTCTTCCCTTCTCAAAAAATATTCTGAGCATCCAATTTCTTCCATTATTCAAGATTTTTTAGCTAATGGACTTGCAGGTTCAGTAGGTTCAACAACTTCAACAGGTGAGCTCTCACAAAGAAATAAGTTCCCAACACTTAGGCAATTTCAAGGTTGGTTCAACATCGAGGTTCAACCAAATGGTCCATCGACAGGCTTCAATCAAAATATTGAACCATTGAACCTTGAACCAAAAAGTTCAAAGCTTCAAAGACATCGGCAGACTTAAAAAAGTTAAGCACTTTGACAAGTTCAAAGTTCAACCGCTTTAGAAAGTTCAATGGCTTCAAAGGACTTAATAAAAGAAGACTTCAAAGAAGAAAGATTGAACCATTGAACCATTGAACCTTGAACTAAAAAAGTTCAAAGGTTCAATGGTTCAACGAGTTCAATATAAGTTCGGTGGACTTAAAGAAAATAAGGCTTCAAAGATTCAAGGTTGAAATGTTGAACCATTGAACCTTGAACAAAAATAGTTCAACGAGTTCAAAGGTTCAATGAGTTTAATAAGATCAAAAGACTTAAACAAAAGAAGACTTCAAAAGAGAAAGATTGAACCGTTAAACCTTGAACCAAAAGAGTTCAAAGGTTTAAAGGTTTAATGAGTTCAATAAAGTTTGAGAGACTTAGAAAAACAAAGGATTCAAAGAACAAAGAATGAACCATTAAACCGTTGAACCTTGAACCAAAAGAGTTCAAAGGTTCAACGAGTTCAATAGAAAAGAAAAGGATCCAGAAACTTTGAAGGACTAAAGGATTCAGAGAAAGAGAATGAACCATTGAACCTTGAACCAAAATGGTTCAAAGGTTCAAGGAAGCTTCGAGCAAAGGAAAGGAAGTGATTGAACCAAAGAAGCAATTAAACCAAGGGACCGCCCAAACCATTAAACCATTGAACCAAAGAACTCTCAAAGGTTCAAAGATTCAAGGTTCTATTGGGTGAATATTTTGTCACCCAGCTAACTGGCATTCAAAATAGTTCCTATCACCACAGCATAGGGAGATGGGTCATCCTGGTGTGCAGGTTTACTACATCAACAGGGGACAAATCTCTCCTCTCATCAAGAGGAGGTTCCCTATAGATATGCAGGAGATGTAGGAAGCTATATATATATATATATATATATATATATATATATATATATATATATATATATATATATATATATATATATATATATATATATATATATATATATATATATATATGCAGAAAATAAGACACAGGGGGTAGGACAAACCATCTATCTCTCTTCTTTCATAGATGATGCTGACAAACAGAGGAGAAATACTGGGTGATGGGGAAGGTGCTTCTCTTCTTTCAAAGGCAACTTTCAACCAAGAACCAGATTCCTTCCTAACTAGTAGAAATCCTGGTGAGGCAATAGAAGGCACTTCTCTTCTTTTAGAAGTGCTTGTTCTTACAAACAACAAGACTCTTTCTAGTAGCAAGTAACCGATAACAAGGGTGCTGAGTGACCAGCAACCCGAGAGAGAAAGACATGAAGAACAATGGGGGCACAAAGTCATCCCAAGGCTCTTTACATAGGAAAGGAAAATGCAAACACACTGAAGGTACTTATGGGGGCACAAAGTCTCTCCATAATGGGCCTTCAGGACACCTTCCTGCTCACCTTCACTAGTTCTGCTTACCAAATTAAATGAATAATGACACCTCTAGATGACACAAGTCAAAACAACACAAAGTCTGAAAAAACCTGCTTTCTCATTTAAATAACAAGGAAAATAAAATTATAACCTGAGTTCAAAGTCTCAGTAATGCCTTTCAAAATGGGCAAAATTTCGCTTCTTGGTAAGTGGAAGATCTCTCATGTAACAAATGAGAGATTACAATATATAGCGCTCCAAAAAAGACTTGGGTGCTTGTTTTCCATAGAACGGCCCATGTTGTGCATTCAATGCCTTGAATGCCTTTTGAAGTTTGTCAAAGGACTACATTGAAAATAAGGCAACTGTCTTAACTATGGTGTGCCATTTTATCCCATATGTTTTCTCTCGAGTCTGGATAATTTGGTCTATCCCCTCTGACATCTGCATAGCTATCCATTCGTCTTTACTTCATGGAAGAAAATAGGCTGCGTCCTTGGTTTGGTGCACTCAAAAGTCTACTCGATCCACTATTTCACCTACTAAAAATAATTCTTTTGAAGATATTTCTGATCTTTTGGTCTCGCTCCTCTCTTCATTGCTTAAGTGCTTCTTTGCTCTTTATAGCCCTTCTTGCCTAAGTCTTTGGAGGGGTCCTTTCTGTGTTTTTGACAAGTGGCAAGTTCCACTATCATGAAACTCATTAGAAACTTATGAAAAATGGGATCCATGACACGTTTTGCCTGAGCAATTCCAAAAGGGGAACACAGATGCAAACACTTGTCACATTTCATTGAGTCATAGCAGGACACGTGACGTATTCTGCTCTACTTTTGGGCTTCTTTCTCTTGGCGGGATTTTATCCTCTTTTTACTTTTGTCTTTTCCAGCTTTGTCTCTTCTTGTTGTGATTTGAGCTATCAGGCTAACTTTCCAACCAGTCACTTGGTTCTTCCTTCAAGTTTCGCACTTTATTTGAATTTCAACATATATTCCCTTACCTTAAATTTGACCTCTGTGGGGACGTCATTGGTTGACTGTTGCTTGAACCATGTTGAACCTTGAACCTGTTGAACCACTAAAAGTTCATCGGTTCATTGGTTCATTATGTCTTTTTATTTTATCACTCCTTGGTTCAATCGCTTCTTCGCTCCTTATTTGAACCATCCGTTGAGCCACTTGTGTGCTGCTTTTCCTTTGACTAAGGCTGCCTTTGAACTTTTGAACCAATGGTACCCACCCTCTGCAAGGGCACTTGCCTTTTTTGCTTTGGGGCAGCCCCTTGAACCTTTCGATTGAACCAACTGATTGAACCAACTTTGGTTTAACGATTTAATGGTTCAATCTTGCGTTTGAAGCCATCTTTTTGTCTGAGTCTTTTGATCTCTTTGAACTGATTGAAATCCTTCGATTGAACCAAAGTGCAGAAGCCTTTGAACCTGCTAATCTCAAGCATGTTGAGTCCATAGAAACATATCTGGAAAAGATTTGAAAAATGAAGAATTGGAATGCTCAGAAGAATTTTCGAGAAGGGAATAGATAATTTTGGCCCTGCAGGACCAAAATAGCTCATGTTGTTCCAAAAATGAGTGACATTTTTGGGGAACAATAGTTGGCTCCAGTTGGGGAACTTCCTTCTATTGCAAAAAGTGATTGAAGAAAGTAAAATCTAGAATCTCCAGTGCCTTGAAGTGTGCCATTGGGCTACAAAGTCATGCTACCCAAAAAGAAAGGCTCCAAAAATGAAAACAAAAAGCACAAAACAGAACTAAAGACTATACAAATATACATATGTATAAATGATCTTATCTGATGCCTCAAGATTTGAAGTGCTTCAAATGCTGCCCACTGTGAGATAGTAAAAATGGTGTGCCATCCTGATAAACCAGTAGGAAACTATTTTGTCCCCAGAAATGGTGACGGGCGAATGGAACTCTCCACCAGGAAACCAATTTTTTGCGTCTTCCTCTTGGTTTTCCTCTCTTCTTGCCCCATGGCAAGATGTGGTCTTCAATCTGAAAACCATAAATTTTTTCTCTCTCAATGAAGAGTTCCTCTGCCTGATTTTGGAGCATAGCAATATGGTCTAGTACCATAATTCACTGTTTTGATAACTTAGCCCAGCACATGTCTTGATTATCCCCCTCAGATATCTCAAATTCTTCTTCATTTGGAGGGGAGGGTTATGCTACACTTATGCTGCACTCCACCAATTCTTCTGTTATTTCATCCCTGCCTAAAGACTCAAACAAAATTTGGGCTGTAGGGGCAGTCGTTTGGGTCTTGACACATTTGACATGATCAATTATGTCAAATGGCTGGGTTGGACTAGGCACAGGGGATGGGAGTTCTTCCTTTTGGTTTATGGGAGGGGTGGGAGGACTGATTTCTGATTTTAGAGTAGGAGGTGCAGAGATGTTTGATGTACTTACTTTTGTAGCAACTATCAGATCCTTTGGCTGGAGAGGCAGAGTGGTTCCCTGCTTAGCAATTGAAATTGTCGGTTGAGGTTACTCCTCTATCTTTTTCTTATCAGCTTGCTGGGCTGACTGGTTCTTGGACCCAGTGAACACTGTGCATGATCTCTCAGCTGCTTCACCTTTACTTATAGGTTCATCCTGGTAACTCAAGAAATCAATGTAGGAGTCACCAGCTGACTCTTCTTGATCCTCCCTGAAGAGGTCAGCGTCATTTTCTTGATTAAACTCAAGTTGGAAAGAGAAATCATGCTCTATTTCCAAATATCCAACTACTGAGTTGGTTGGAGGTGCTTCAATGGCCAAGTTCCTCTGTGGGGGAGGAAGATGATTTGGCTGCCCTTGACCCGTGGCAGCATTGCCTTGGAATGCCTGATTTTGAAATGTCCTTCTTGGGGCATCTTGATGAGGAGCAAAAACCATACCTTGGGCCATTTGTCTTCTGAGGGCCAACACTTCATTTGCTAACTTCTACACCATTGGGTCAGTGGTGGCTGCAGGTAAGTTATCAAAAAATGAGGAAGATGTGCCTCTGTTTTAATCCCTTCTTATCTTTCCTGCCAAGATAAGGTCATCTTCTACCTCAGTAGCCAAGTCCTGAGCAACCTCAAGGTCTATATGTCTAGCCTGTCTCAATAAAAAACTCACTTCAGGCAGTTGTGAGTTGATGAAGAAACACATGAGATTCTGAAGTGTCGGCTGGCCGATCATGGAAATCCTGTGCCTCAGCTTGTTGAACCTGGCAATGAAGTCCCTCATAGGTTCATGAGGCTCTTTCTTCATTTGTGTGAGTTGGGCCAGCAAGGCATGTTCATCTTCTATAGGCTTGAACCTGGCTTCAAATTTAGCTTTGATAGTGTCCCAACCAGTCACTGATCTAGTCTGCAGATGGTAAAACTAGTCTGCAATAGCACCTTATAGTGTCTCCACGAAAAGCCTGACTGCCACATCTTCAAATTCCACACCTATAACACCGCAGGCTATGCTGAAAGTTGCAATGTGTTCATTAGGGTGAACCTTCCCATCACCAAAGAATTTAGGGAAATTCTTTCTTGAACTGAGTGGTAGCTCATGCAGGGGTGGAGTTAGATTATGTGGGCCAAAAGAGTTACCCCAGGGGCCTCGAACTACCATGATGGGATTATGAAAAATGGGGATAACGCATCTGGGTGGAATGGCCAGATTGCAGAACAAAAATGGAAAAGAATTGGCCCTGCTTCAGCTTGAGGCTTGAGGCTTCAAACTATGCACTCTTTTCTAGCAGCTCTGGTTTTGCAAACTAGATAAAATAACAGAGATGGAGGAAGATGGTAAGGCTATAATGATAGTGGGTAAGACATGGAACGGAGTCACCAGACTCTATAATGGACAAGGGTTATAATGATTATGGGTAAGACACAGATGATGTTTCAATCTAAAACTTGAGGTTTTAAATTGCATAAAATTACTGTGTCTCCAATGGGGTCACCAAAAACTATTGGGTGAATATTTTGTCGACCACTAACTGGCTTTCAAAATAGTTATTATCACCACAACATAGGAAGATGGGTCGTCCTGGTGTGCAAGTTTACTACATCAACAGGGGACAAATCTCTCCTCTCATCAAGGGGAGGTTCCCTATAGATATGCAGGAGATGCAGGAAGCTATATATATGCAGAAAATAAGACACAAGGGGTAGGACAAACCATCCATCTCTCTTTTTTCAAAGATGATGCTGACAAATAGAGGAGAAATACTAGATGATGGGGAAGGTGCTTCTCTTCTTTTAGAGGCAACTTTTAGCCAAGAGCCAGATTCCTTCCTAAATAGTAGAAATCTTGGTGAGGCAATAGAAGGCACTTCTCTTCTTTTAGAAGTGCTTGTTCTTGCAAAAAGCAAGACTCTTTCTAGTAACAAGTAACTGGTAATAGGGGTGCTAAGTGACCAGCAACCCGAGAGAGAAAGACACGAAGAACAATGGGGGCATAAAGTCATCCCAAGGCTCTTTACACAGGAAAGGAAAATGCAAACACATTGAAGGTACTTATGGGGGCACAAAGTATCTCCACAATGGGCCTTCAAGACACCTTCCTGCTCACCTTCACTAGTTCTACTTACCAAATTAAATGAATAAGGACACCTCCAGATGACACAAGTTAGAATAGCACAAAGTCGGGAAAAACCTGCTTTCTCATTCAAATAACAAGGAAAATGAAATTACAAATTGAGCTCAAAGTCTCAGTAATGCCTTTCAAAATGGGCAGAGTTTCACTTCTTGCTAAGGGGAAGATCTCTCGTGTAACAAATGAGAGATTACAATATATAGCGCTCCAAGAAAGACTTGGGCGCTTGTTTTCCATAGAACGGCCCATGATGTGTATTCAATGCCTTGAATGCCTTTTCAAGTTTATCAAAGGACTGCATTGAAGATAGGGTAGTTGTCTTTACTTCATGGAAGAAAATAGGCTGCGTCCTTGGTTTGGTGTGCTCAGAAGTCTACTCGATCCACTGTTTCACCTACTAGAAATAACTCTTTCAAAGATATTTTTGATCTTTTGGTCTCGCTTCTCTCTTCACTGCTTAAGCGCTTCTTTGCTCTTTAAATCCCTTATTGCCTAAGTCTTTGGGGGGTCCTTTCTGTGTCTTTGACAAGTGGCAAGTTCTGCTATGATGAAACTCATTAGAAACTTATGAAAAATGGGATCCACGACACGTTTTGCCCGAGCAACTCCAAAAGGGGAACACGGATGCAAACACTTATCACATTTTGTTGAGTCATAATAAGACACGTGACGTATTCCACTCTGCTTTTAGGCTTCTTTCTCTTGGCAGGATTTTATCCTCTTTCTACTTTTGTCTTTTCCAGCTTTGTCTCTTCCTACTGCGATTTGAGCTATCGGGCTATCTTTCCATCTAGTCGCTTGGTTCTTCCTTCAAGTTCCATGCTTTATTTGAATTTCAATGGATATTCCCTTACCTTAAATTTGACATCTGCAGGGACGTCATTGGTTGACTATTGCTTGAACCATGTTGAACCTTGAACCCGTTGAACCACTGAAAGTTCATCGGTTCATTGGTTCATTCTGCCTTTTTGTTTTATCACTCCTTGGTTCAATCGCTTCTTCGCTCCTTGGTTGAACCATCTGTTGAACCACTTGTGTGCCGCTTTTCCTTTGATTGAGGCCGCCTTTGAACTTTTGAACCAATGCTGCCCACCCTCCGCAAGGGCACTTGCCTTTTTCACTTTGGGGCAGCCCCTTGAACCTTTTGATTGAACCAACCGATTGAACCAACTTTGGTTCAACAGTTCAATGGTTCAATCTTGCGTTTGAAGCCATCTTTTTGTTTGAGTCTTTTGATCTCTTTGAACTGATTGAAATCCTTCGATTGAACCAAAGTGCAGAAGCCTTTGAACCTTTGAACCTGCTAATCTCAAGCATGTTGAGTCCGTAGAAACATATCTGGAAAAGCTTTGAAAAATGAAGAATTGGAATGCTCAGAAGAATTTTTGAGAAGGGAAGAGATAATTTTGACCCTACAGGACCAAAATAGCTCGTGTTGTTCCAAAAATGAGTGACATTTTTGGGGAACAATAGGTTCAACGTGGTTCAAGCGACCAACAACCAATGACATCTCTACGGATGTCAAATTCAAGTTAATGAAATGCCCATTTATTTTTAAATATGGCTCGGAACCTGAAAACAAACTTAGAGACCAGTTGAAGGAGCTAAAAGAGCCAATAGAAGGGAAAGAGATAGCCTAAGAGCTCAGATCATGAGAAAAGAACAAAATACAATAAGGAAAGAGGGAATGATACAGAAAGACCAGAAATATTTGTAAGAAGTTATTCAAGTAGGTGAAACAGTCCACCAAGTGGACATCTGAGTGCGCAAACATTCAAAGGTGCAGCTTATTTTTCTCCCTTTGAATAAAAGTGAGTGGATAGCTACGTACATATCTAGAAATAGACCAGATGACCCATGCTGAGGAGAAGACTTTTGAGATAATTATGCATGCCACAATTAAGGTCGATGCCCTGTTCCAGCATGGCCCCTTGACAGAACTGAAAATGTATTCAAGGTATTGAATACAGCATGGGCCATTCCATGAAATAAAGTGCCAAGTCTTTCTTGGCTAATATATATTGTAATCTCTTATTTTATGCAAGGGGGATCTTTTTGTTATCAGAAGCAAAAGTCTGCCCAAATTGAAAGGCATTGCTGAGACTTTGAGCTCAAATTGTTAATCATATTTTGTTATCTGAATGAGAAAGCAAGTGACCTTTCAGACTTTGTGCTAGAATAGCTTGTGTTGTTGAGGAAATTGTTCTTATGTCTATTTTTTAAATGCATTCTTGTCCATTTAATTAAATAAGCAGGACAAGTGGAAGTAACCAGGAAGGTGTCCTGAAGTTGACTATGGAGAGACTTTGTGCTGCCACAGTTGTCTTTAGTGTGTTTATTTTTTATTTCTATTTAATCAATCTTCCATTATCCTTTGCATTTCACTCTTTGGTAGTTGAGGGGGAGACTTTGTGCTAAACCTCATTCTGTTGGTTATTGTACCCTATTTTGGTTACTTTTACTACCTAGAAAGAATTCTTGTTGTTTGCTGCATACCACTTCTGAAAGAAGAGAAGTGCCTTCTATTATTTCACCAAGATTTTTCCTTTATCTATGAACATCATCTCTGAAAAAAGAGAGATGGATGGTGTTATCCTACCCTAAGTGTTATTTTTAGATTATTTATAGTATATTAATATATATAGCACTTCATATTTATAGGGAACCTCCCCTTGATGAGAGGAGAGATTTGTCCCCCTTTGATGTGGTAAACCTACACATTTGGCCGACCAATCTCCTTATGTTGTGGTTGAAACAACCTATTTTTCCCATCAGTTAGCTGGTGACAAAATATTCACGCAACAGTAATCTCACTTGAAATCTTATTAGCCTTGTGTACACTTTTTGAATTAATAATTGTATATGTATGTTATTTCTAGGGTACAAGATAACTAGATAAATATGTAGATACATGATTAACACTAGCATACACTAGATTCGTTGTATCTTTTGTGTTATTTTTAAATGATATAATCCTTGAACTAAAGTATCAATTTTTGTTTTACAACTCTTCTATTATATTTCTCATAGTGATGATTTGATCTTGAAAAGATTCTCAATCATAAACCATAGGCACTTCCAATTGAATGTGTATACAAATATTATCAAGAGGAGATGTGGGAAGAGAGATGTTATTAATTTCAATTGTATATTTTTATGTGCTAAGAGAAGGGGCTAGAAGTTCATCCTCATTGGTTGTGTTGACCATTTTTTGGTCATTTAGAGTTAAAAATGGGCACCCCCTCTTTTGTGCATAAGTCTTCAATCCATGTTTTGGCTAAAATCATTCATCAAAGTTCCCTATCAGACCTGTTCTATGAAAAAATCAAATGTTTATCTCATTTCATTTAACCAAGTGTATTTTAGGTTTGTCAAGAGGCCTTACTTAAGGAACTTTATGAGTAAGTTCTTTTCAAGGACCCGATTTAGCCTAAGTGGCTCGCAAAGGTAAGGAATTTCATTGAAGGGCACTTCGACTACATGTAGGGCAATTGCAAAAATTCCAAAGGGTGTCTTTATGGAGGGCACTTGGTCAAGAAAGTGGACCATTTCCAGTTTTTTCAAGGGTACTTTTGAGCTCAAATTGCCTTTGTGAAGGGCACTTTGAGAAAGACAAGGACCATTTTCATAAGCCTGAAGGGTATTTTTGGATGGAAGAAGCCTTTATGGAGGGCACTTTAAGAAATCAAGGGATGTAGATAAAATCCTAAAGGGCACTTGTCCTTCGAGAAAAGCCAACACCAAATGAAATAATTCCTTTGAACATTTTGTCTGAAGGAAAGTTCAAGAAAAAAGGGTCAAAATAAAAGACAGATCAACAATAGATTCCTTCAAACAAAATATTTGAAGGTTTTATCCAAAGGAATTCAAAAATAAAAGCCTGAAAGCCTAAAGAAAAAATGAATGAGCAAGAAAGAAAAGGATCTCGGGAGAAAAAAATCCAAGCCTAAAGGAAAATTAGCCCGGGTAAAGACAAAGCAGGAAAGATAAAACTCAGAACTGTTCCAGCTGCTGACAAGGACAAAGGGAAAAATTAAGAACCAATTAGAACAAGACAAGTGGCATGAACAACTCAAAAAAGGGAGTTAATACATTTGGGTGGAAAATATCTATCAAAAACCAATAAATAGATTGGTTTTTGAACTATTGAGGAGAACAACCCATGTTTTCATGCTTCACCATTAATGCACAGCCAGTTGCACCTGGCATTGAAGAGAGCATGGTCCAGCCACAATAACTTGGAGATGGATTTGTCAGTTGCTATAAGGAGTATCTCATGCTTTTGTAGGCCCAAGATAGCAAGGGCAACAACTTGGACATCTACAGCATGGCTATCCCATATGTAGTTTGAAGAATATGGTAATAGCATGGTCTCTTGTCTCAGAAGTGTTTGACTCCATTATAGGTCTCCTTTCCTTATTTTGTTATCATCTTGCTCTATATAATTATAAATTATCATTTTGAGAGTAGATCTCTCAGCTTGTATGGAGAAGCCCTGAAATAATTTATCTTGAATCAGAAAAAGCATTTTTACCTCCATTTGAGCTTGCACTTTTGCATATGTCTATGGTTTTATCTTGTGTTAAGTCATTTTATTTTCATGCTTTCATAAGTTTATTCCAACATATCTAGTGCATATTGATTTTCTTTTTTTTTAGGTCACAAGAAGTGTCTAGAGCGAGCATAGGCAAGTGAATGGGTTACTAAGAAGTGTGTTTAAAACACCTCTTGTGCTAGTTTCTTCATCCATGTATCTTCATAGGATCCCCTACTGAAATACTAATGCAAGGAAGTTTTTCTCACCTAAATAAATTGTATGCTTGTTGTCCATGGTTCAAAGTGTATGCCAAAGCTGAGTAGACCAATTATTTTGGTGCATCACCTCTTAGCTTAGGTCCCATTTTCAGTACTTTCTCTTCCTTTTCATGTCCCCCATAATTAGCAGTAAGATATCCAGGGCCTCAAGGTGCATCAAGGGGAGCTATCCCCTAATCTAGAGATTCATCTCTCACATTTTCCACCCACAGCAAGATGGATGTCTCCATTGTGTCAAGTGGATGAAGAGCACTGAGCCTCCCTTTAGAGGGTACAATCCACCGTGTCAAATTTTTTTGGCATGCCCAGTGAGATAATTTATATGTCTTACAAGTTTCAAGATTGGTGTTGGTCTTGATATTGTTAAAAAATACAAAAGAAGGAGCTATATTCAACACCTTATGACTCCATTTAGGAACCAAGTCTCTAGTTAATGACTAGCCTGACGCCCATTCCAAAGGTCACTACGAGATCTTCTATGGGTATCCCTTTTCAATTTGTTGAGTTAGCTTTAAACTCAAAAAAAAGGCTAAGATTTGAAAATACCCACCCTTACGTAGCAAGCCATTTTCCTAAGCCAGCCATAAAATATACCTACTCAAGGAGACCCCTGTTGAGTCCTTTCACAGCCATGGCAGCCCTTAGGGCTTTCCCTTTTGTGGCCTTCAATGGTCAAAGGCCCTTCAACCTTCAGTAGTATGACCCAATTCTAGGGATATCTCTCAAAAGCATTCTTCCCTTTAGTGGAGAGGGCCCAATCACTGTTGTCGAGCATATTAGAAACATAGTAAACCTCTGCAACATCCATAATATCACTGAAGAAAATGTAGCCATTAGATTGTTATCCTTGTCCTTCAAAGGGAAAGTTCTGGACTGGTATGGGACCTTGCCTATGAACTCAGTTGGATCATGGGATGAGTTAGGGTCCCTTTTGACCAATAGGTTTGGGGAAAAAAGTGACCATTTGACTCTTGATGAGTAGTTAACCACCATGAAGAGAGCCCCACATGATTTTATGTAAGATTTTAACACTAGGTTCCAAAATACTTAGGATAGGATCCCAATTCGTGTGAGGCCAACCCCAATCTATGCTTTCTTTTATTACTTAAAGGCCCTAAATAGTGACATTGCTGTCATGATACAGTCCATGGGTGGAAACACTCTACCTGCTACTTATGAGATATCCATACCTGCTAAAAATTGCCTTGGTCAAGTAGGAAAGATAGCTCCTAGACCTCCTATGCCACTCTTTCTTGATTTATATCCCTCGTTCTATCCTACTTTACCCACTCTAGCTCCTCTACCTAATCAAGAGAAGTCAGTTTTTAACCATGAAAATGACATCCATGAAGCTAAGAGCCTACTACAGAGTGTTACTAATGAGTTAGTTACCCTCAAAAGACAACAAGATCAAAGTTATAGGCCAAGTCAAGGCTACCAATAGTTTGGGTAAGCAAATAGGCCTCCTTTCTAGAATTATAATCAAGGGAAATGTAAAATTACACATGTCAAGCCTTATCAAAGCTATAATCCAAACTCCCCTTCACCTTTCAAGGCTCTTGTCCCCACTCAAAATAATTTGGTATAAGAGCATCCCAACTATCCACCCTTGGAGCATGGCCAAGAACAGGTTGCTTATGCCAATGAGCTACCAAATCAAATCATGACTACATAAGGTGATCAGGTAGCCCAATTCTCAAATTTTGAGATGTCAACACAACTTTGGATAGACAGCAAGTAAGCTCAATCTGATTCCACTCTCATCAATCACTTGGAAGGAGACTTCTATGTAGTTAACTATGTGAGGAGCATAAGTAATCAGAATGTTGGTGTTGCATCCAACACCAAGTCCAAAAGGAGAGCCATTGATGAAGCTCAAGCAGCCACTCAAGCACCTA
Organism: Torreya grandis; assembly: GCA_037957365.1. NCBI lineage: Eukaryota > Viridiplantae > Streptophyta > Pinopsida > Cupressales > Taxaceae > Torreya > Torreya grandis. The sequence goes on from JARHVA010000036.1 coordinate 7,832,802, forward strand.
TCACATCTCCTTCACCCAATCAAGTAGGAAGTGTACCTAAAACAACCCTAAGAGCACAAGTAAATCAAAAGTTTCCCAATTTCAGGCCAACGATTGCAGCTTTAGCTCCTTAGGTTACACCATAAGTTATGAATGTTTCCAAGGATAACTCTAAAGGGGGCAATCCTTCAATCAATGTAGTGGACCAAATGAAGAAGATGTACTTGAACATCTTATTGTGGGATTATTTAGCAATGTCAGGACAAAAAGATATACTCCAAAAGGAATTGTACAAGTTGGGTGAACAAGCCATCCCAACAAGAAATGATAATGTGTTGGTAGTAAATGGGGCTCCTCCCATGGCTGGTCAAGCAAAGAAAGATGAGAAAGTTCCCCCCTTCTATTTATCCTTGATTATTGGTTATTTCATGGTCCATAATTGCATCATTGATAGTGGAGCAAGCACCTCAATTATGCCTAAATCCATAGCTTATAAGCTAGGCCTCAAGTATAATAAAATGACCAAAGGAATTCTATAGTTGGATGGATCACTAGCTAAGACCTTGGGGTGGCAAGAGGATTGAATCTGACTCTCCATGCCTATCCAACCTTCTCAATTATCCATGATGTGGTAGTGGTAGATGTTCCTCCTTACTTCGCTCTTTGCTTGTCAAGGGATTTCACATCCAAGATAGGTAGATATTTGGTATCGAACTGGTTTTACATGGTTTTCAAGACAAAGTATGGAACTATAGTGAATATTGAGTCAGAGCCTATCCACAAAGATCACCTAGAGCCATGCTCACCCAAAGTAACAAATGTGAACTATGTAATCATTGATGAAGAAGAGCTCCAGGTGGATTAATCTCAATCATCTTCCCTTGTAAGAGTTGTTGATAAGCCCCTACATGAATGGGTAAATGACAACTTTGAGCATGATCCTTAAAATTTCATTGAAGAAGTTGATCTTAGAGTCTATTGTATGCATGAAAAAGATGCTTTTATGCCAAAATTGATGAAGACAGACCAAGAGGACTGTGGTTTGTGGCAGTTGTTCTTTGATAGATCTAAAATTAAGTTGGGAGCTAGTGGTGGGGAAATGCTAGTTTCACCTTCAAAGGACAAATACTTCTCAACTTTTAGGTTTCAATTCTCCTACACCTGTAATGTAGCAGAGTATGAGGCCCTTGTTCATGGCCTAGAATGGGCAAGGAAGAGAGGAATCAATGAATTGCAGGTGGTTGGAGATAGTGATTTGATTTTGAACCAAGTGAGAAGTCAAAGCTTGACCAAGTACTCCTTACTCGAGTCTTACAAGCATAGAGTGTACGACCTTGTAGATAATTTTGTTGCTTTCAACATCACTTCCATTCCAAGAGAGGAGAACAAGCATGATGATAGACTAGCATCTGTTGGTGCCTAGTTTGACATCCCAAAGGGGATGAGACAAATCAAGAATCAACATATTTTTTAGGTGATTGTGAGGCCCTCCATACTAGAAAATTTCACCAATTAGTAGGTGTTTGAAAGTGACCATCAAATAACACTTTTCTTGTAGGAAGAAGCTGAGTTTGATTTCAAAAATTAGTCCAAGCTATAGCAATAGTATGATGGGCATATTGTTCAACTAAAGACCAACAGGCTTCTCAAAGGTTTGGTAACTCTTGAGAGCATTTTCAATGAAGATGACCAACTCAAGAGAGATAAAGCAAGCATGTCAACCATGAAGGAAAATTATGAAATGGTAGAGATCTATAAGGATAAGCTACATGCACTTGGGAAGGTGTGTACCAATGAGGAAAATCATGCTTGCATTATGTTATGTCAAGAGTTTGTTGATGTCTTCACTTGGGAGTATGGTGATTTGAATGGATTTGATCCAATCTTGTCCCAACACACCATTGAGTTGAAGGAATGTGCCAAACCCATCAAGCAAAACAAAGGCCAATCAATCCAAAGATCAAGCCTCTCATGAGGAAGGATCTCACAAACTAATCAGTCTAGGATCATTTTCCCTATCAAACACTCTTCTTGGTTGGCCAACTTGGTCCCTATTAAGAAGAAAAATGGAGAAGTCAGATTATGTGTGGATTTTAGAGACCTAAATAGAGTCTCATTGAGAGATCACTATCCCCTTCCAAGTATGGATCAAATTCTTTAGATGGTGATAGGCATTGAAAGGTTCTCTCTCCTAGATGTCTACTCTAGGTACAATCAAATCCTAGTACAAGAATGTGACCAATATAAGACAACCTTCACCACCAAGTGGGGAACATATGCCCATAGGAAGATGCCATTTGAATTATCAAATGCTGGAGCTACCTTCCAACATGCTATGGACATGGCTTTCTAAGGTTTGGGTTTATCTTGATGATGTGACAGTCTTTTTCAAGGAGGCAAGTGAACACTTGAAGCACCTGAGGCAAATCTTTGAAATGTGTAGAGAGTTTGGCATCTCTATCAACCCAAAGAAATGTGTGTTTGTCATCCATGAAGGCAAGCTCTTGGGCCATGTCATTTTGAAGGAAGGCATGTTCATTGATCTAGAGAGGGTAAATGCCATCTTATCATTGTCCTTGCCTAAGCATAAGAAGGGCCTACAAAGTTTCTTTGGTGAGATAAATTTCATTAGGAGATTCATTCCTAACTTTGTTGAGCTTGTCAAGCCACTAACTTCCATGCTAAGGAAGGATGAGACATTCATATGGATAGTAAAAAGAAGAGAAAGCTTTGAAGGCATCAAGAAAGCTATCACCCAATTTCTTACCCTAGCTAGTTTAAACTTCTCAAAGGACTTCAATATATATACCTTTGGGAATGAAGAGGTAACCTCTACTATGCTCACTCAAGTAAATGGCGATAATTTAGAATAGCCTCTTACTTTTTTCAACCAAGGTTTAGAAGGCTATGAGGTTAGATACACATATGTTGAGAAGCAGGTGCTTGCATTTATATGAAGTCTAAAGAAGTTTAGACATATGTTGTCTAAAAACAAAGTTCACATCATGGTGCCACATCCTAGTGTAAAAGACTTCTTGCTGAATCGAGACTTGAATGAGAAAAGGGCAGATTGGATCACCAAAGTAATGGAGTATGATATAGAGATCAAGACCACCAAGCTGGTAAGAGAAAGAAGGTTGTGTGAACACCTTACTACATACTTGAAAGAGCCAAAGGAAGATGTTTTGGTACTCCATAATGAACTTATAGTATCTGTACCTACAGTCATGAAGAGTTGGGCACAAGACATAGTTCATTTCCTTCAAATTGGTGAGTATCCACAAGGTCTTGATAGGACTAAGAGGAGGTATTTTAGACTCCAATCTCTTCCTTATGTCCTAGTTGATGGAGTGTTATTTAGGAAATAGTTTTGAGGGGTGCTCTTAAGATGCATTAATTTAGACCAAGTTGACAAAGTATTGTCTGAGTTCCATGATGGACCAGCTGGTGGCCACTTTGCTCCCAAGGCCACAACTGCAAGGATTATGATTGGGTGAGGAATGTCAAAAATGTGCCTTCTTTGATGGGAAACAATGGTTGGCTTCCATGCCTCTTCATCGTACTCAGGTGGAACAACCATTCATGCAAGGGGGGTTGGACTTCATAGGGCTGATCAATCCTTCTTCTAGTATTGGCCACAAGTGGGTTTTGACTACCATGGATTATTTCACAAGGTGGGTAGAGGTCATAGATTTTAAAGAGGCCAATGAGAGTGCAGTCTTAAACTTCTATGAAAGCAGAATAATAAGATTTGGGGTCCCAGCCACAATCATTTCAGACAATGCATTGGCTTTCTTGAGAACAAAGATAAGTGAGTGGGCATTGAAGTATGGCATCTATCTCAGCACTTCTTCCATCTACTATCCATAAGGAAATGGGTTGGTCAAGTCCACAAACAAGAATTTGATAAGGATCATAAAGAGGACAATGGAGTAAAATCAAAGGACTTGGAATTCCAAGTTAAAGACAGCTCTTTGGGCAGATAGGATCACTCCAAAGAGGGAAATCCAAAATTCACCATACACAATTGTGTATGGAAGGGAAGCTAGACTTCCTATCTCACTTGAGTTACCAACATTGGATCTTTCCCATCAGCTACAATTGATGGAGAGTGACATCCTGGAAGTTAGGTATTGTGAGCTAATGGAGCTTCAAGAAGCGAGAGACCAAGCCATGGATGTCATGACCAACCACCAATAGCAAACAAAGAAGCATTTTGATAAAAGGTCTATGCCAAGAAGCTTCTTAGAAGGTGACATTGTCTTAAAGTGGGATGTGGACCGAGCTAAGCCTGAAAGGCATACGAAGTTTGATGCTTTATGGAGTGGCCCATATGTCATCGCCCAATGCAAACAACATAATGCTTTCTAACTCTCCAAGTTGGATGGTGAAGAGCTACATATCCCAGTTAATGGGACATACCTTAAGCATTGTTACTAAATTTCTTTTGTCATGTACATAATTTTCTTTGTTCATCCTTATTTTCCCTAAGTGCTATTGCACATGTTTGTTATTTTTTACCTTTGTTGTGTGTTGTTTTTCTTGGTTGTTTGAGGTAAAACTTTGCTGGCTCTAGGGTCTTTACAAGGCTATTTTAACATGCTCAAGATGCATTCTAACTCCATGACCAATGGATTTTTAGGCTACCAGTATTCCTAAGCATAGCAACCATGCTTTCCCTATGAGTCACCAGTTTGTTGACTATTTTTTGGTAATTTAGAGTAAAAAATAGGCACCCCCTCTTTTGTGCACAAGTTTTCAATCCATGTTTTGGCTAAAATCATTCATCAAAGTTCCCTATCAGACCTATTCCATGAAAAAACCAAGTGTTTACCTCATTTCATTTAACCAAGTGTATTTTGGGTTTGTCAAGAGGCCTTAAGGAAATTTATGAGTAAGTTCTTTCCAAGGACCCGATTTAGTCTAAGCGGCTTGCAAACGCAAGGAATTTCCTTGAAGGGCACTTTGACTATGTATAGAGAAATTACAAAAGTTTTGAAGGGTAAGTGTCTTTACGGAGGGCACTTGATCGAGAAAGTGGACCATTTTCATTTTTTTGAAGTGTACTTTTGAACTCAAATGGCCCTGTAGAGGGTACTTTGAGAAAGACAGGGACCATTTTCATAATCCCGAAGGGTATTTTTGGATGGGAGAGGCTTTACAGAGGGCACTTTAATAAAGTAAGGGATGAAGACAAAAGCTCGAAGGGTACTTGCCCTTCAAGAAAAGCCAGTGCCAAAAGAAAGAATTCTTTTAGACATTTTGTCTAAAGGAAAGTTTGAAAAAAAAGGGCCGAAACAAAAGAGAGATCAACGATGAATTCCTTCAAACAAAATGTCTGAAAGAATTTAGAAACAAAAGCTTGAAATCTTGAAGAACAAACGAATGAGCAAGAAAGAAAAGGAACCCAGGAGAAAAGAAAATCCAAACTCAAAGGAAAATTAGCCTAGGAAAAGACAAAGCAGAAAAGACAAAACTCAAAACTGTTTCAGCTGCTGACAAGAACAAAGGGCAGAATTAAGGATCGATCAGAACAAGACAAGTGCCATGAACAACTGAGTAAAGGGAGTTAATACATTTGGGTGGAAAATATCTACTAAAAACCAATAAAGAGATTGGTTTTCAAACTATAGAGGAGAGTAGCTAGTGTTTTCATGCTTCACCATTAATGTACAACCAATTGCGCCTAGCATTGAAGAGAGCATGGTCTAGCCAAAACAGCTTGGGGATGGCTTTATCAGTTGCTAGAAGGAGTATCCCATGTTTTTTTAGGCCCAAGATAGCAAGGATGGTCTACAACATGGCTCTTCCATACGTAGTTTAAATAAAATGACAATAGCATGGTCTCTTGTCTCAGAAGTGTTTGACTCCAACATGGGTCTTTTTTCCTTGTTCTGGCAGCGTCTTGCTCTATATAATTGTAGCTCCTCATTTTGAGATGAGATCTCTCAGCTTGTATGGCAAATCCCTGAAGGAATTAACCTTGAATCCAGAAAAACATTTTTACTTCCATTTGAGCTTGCACTTTTGCATATGTTTATGGTTTTATCTTGTGTTAAGTCATTTTCATTTCATGCTTTCATAAGTTTATTCTAGCATATCTAGTGCATAGTGATTTTCTTTTTTTGCAGGTCACAAGAAGTTTCCAAAGCGAGTATAGGCAAGTGAATGGGCTGCCTAACAGTGTGTGTAAAACACCTCTTGTGCTAGTTTCTTCCTCCCTATATCTTCATAGGACCCCCTACTAAAATACTGATGCAAGGAAGTTTTTCTCACCTGAATGAAGTGTATGCTTGTTGTCCAGGGTTCAAAGTGTATGCCAAAGCTGAGTAAACCAATTATTTTGGTGCATCACCTCTTAGCTTAGGTCCCATTTTTAGAGTGTGAATGATGGATGATGAAAGGAACCTTCTTTTGAGACTAGGATTCCTCTTATGTAGGTTACCATATATATAGAATAAAACAAACTATGTCATAGATGGTGTTTACTAATCGATACGGGAAGTCTACTCATAAAATCCGATTGTGGCTTCCAAATAATGGGTCTTTTGATATTTTTGTTATTGCTTTGAGAGGTTGGGGAAGCTGATCAATGTAAGATTCCAAGAATTTTTTTAAAATCCCTTGTTGCAGAGAAGGTGTAAAGGGGAGATGGATGATGAAAGGAACCTTCTTTTGAGACTAGGATTCCTCTTATGTAGGTTACCAAATAGATAGCATAAAACAAACTATGTCATAGATGGTGTATACTAATCGATACGGGAAGTCTACTCATAAAAGCCAATTGTGGCTTCCAAATAATGGGTCTTTTGATATTTTTGTTATTGCTTTGAGAGGTTGGGGAAGCTGATCAATGTAAGATTCCAAGAAATTTTTTGATTTTGACAAGGGGAGCTAGCACCTAATCTAGAGATTCATCCCTCATATTTGCTACCCATAGCAAGAGGGATGTCTCCATTATATCACGTGGATGCAGAGAGTTGAGCCTCCCTTCAGAGGGTGCAATCCACTATGTCAATAGGTTGATAGTGGGTAAAATCTATGACATGTAGACTCAATATCCATTATATTAAAGGAGAAGAGATAACATAATAATAATTATTATTATTAGTCACTTGCACTTCAAAGGAAGCAGAAATAGGATTGTTTCATGATTACTAATGTACTTATTTAATAATATTTTATGTGTATTTATATTATAAGAATGAAATTGATAAAGTGCATTATCAAGGTGGAAAGAGAAGTTATATATGCAAGGATAAAGGTCCTCTTTGATGGTAGGTTACAATCTAAGAGAGAGTAGATATTCAATCTTAGAATGGTCTTTATGATTTAAATTAACATTAAAGGAAAGAATTTGAAAGAGGATCTCAAGGAGAATCTAAAGGTAAATCCATAGAGGAATATATAGATGGTCTAAATAAGGATCAACAGAGTAATCTAGAGGTTAATTCAAAGAGGGATCTATAGGTGAATCTGAAGAGAGTTTCAAGGATGAACCAAGAGGTGTGTTTTGCTCCTCAATTTCAAGTTGGTTATTCATTTATATGAACTTTTACTCCCAAGTTTCATCAAAATCAAATTATCTATTCATTTGTGCTCATACATCATCAAAAGCAAAATCATCGATATATACTTCATCCATAATTTTTTTATTTTGTCAATTTATCCATTTATTATCATAAGTAAGCAACATAACATGAGTAGAGAGTAATAAATCTAGAAGATGGACATTATTATCATTTTTCTTTGATCACTCATGATATATAGAATGAATCCAAATAAAATACATGCGATAAAGAACAATCTTATTTCTAGTAAATAATGTTGCATATATAATAAATATGACTACGAATACAATACAAACAAAAATCAAGGTAGTTTAAAAGGAGATCTAGGCAAGGGTTTGAATGATTGTGTGGGATTTCAAATATACTTATTTGTTTATAAATTAGTGTTAGTCTAATATTTTAGGACACTAAATACATAGGTTAAACAGTATCTATAGCCCATTATCCCATCTCCAAGGGTACAATGAGAGTAACTTCTTTGGGTGATACACTATTCTCAGGTGCACCATAAATCAAATGGATAAAAAGGCTCCCTATGGTGTAAACAACAGACCCTAGGTATTTCCAATATGCCATAAAGTATAGGGAAACTAAACTATGTGCATATCATTGTCTAGGGCTTGGGTATTTAGAAAGTTTCCCTCACTATGTGATTCCATTAAAACTGGTCATAGCTTAACTAATAAAAGATAACTCTCTATGTAGTTTTACAAATTATGAAACAAAGTTGCTAAAAACAAACATTAAACAATAAAAAAAAAGAAAATAAGTCAATTTTTTTTTGTATATAGAGATCAACAAATTTCAACTAGAGGTCAAAACAAATACTTCAGTGTTAGATGTTATCCAAGACGATAATACAATTTATTTAGTGTCAAATTAAGATCCAAGGTCGAAGAAGATTAGCTCATTTTAGTGTCATATTTATATCCAAAGTTAAAGATTCTTTCAATGTTAGGAATTTATAAAAAAAATCATGAAATCATAGAACAAATATCAAGCAATAAAAAATCATTGTACTAATAAAAAAATTACGAGTTCAATAGAATATTTAATGGTTTTATTTTGATTTCATATAATAAATGGTATAAATATTAAACAATTAAATTATTATTCAGATTTATAAAATATATAAAATCTGAATGCAAAATACAGTAAATTACAAACACTAAAATGAGCTCTAACTAATAACTTTCAATGAAATATATAAGCGTAGCTCAAATATGACTTATATTGAAGATGTAGGTAGATCGTTGATGTGGAACTAATTGGAATGATCTCTAAAGTGTTTCACATCTGAAAACATAATTCTATAATATATTGGGACAAGGTCATGCTAAGGTAGACATGGGCACACTGCGGCCTTGTCTACTTGACTATGGTGATGTCTATGTTAACTATGTGAGTGATTTTTCTATTCAGGTACATGTGTATGTTAGAGGTAGTCTATTGATTATTTATGGGTGTTGAGTTGTCACGTAAAAGCACCTACAATGTTGAAATCTCAATCCCTACACATAAACCGAATAGACATGAAATGCAAAAGGGGAATCGAGTAAGGGGAATAGTTGAGTTATCCTAAAAAAAGTCATGTAATATGAGTGCTACCTACATAGCCCAAAGGACCTTAGGCTGATGTAGTTCCCCCTCATAGAGTGAGTGTATGAATTTTGATACTCAACTATATATATGTAGCTAATGAATTGACTTGAATGATTGATAATGAATACCCTTGGCCTACAATAAACTAGCTTCATACTTAGCCTATGATCGCTAAAATAATTTAGAACTTGAATTGGAAAGAATTTGGCTCTTTTGCTCAATGCGCAGTAGCTTGTCTAGAGTGTGCTTTTTAAAAATTTCCAAGTTGCTAAGTAATGCCTTGAGTGGTCTTGATGTGTTTAAATAGTAGTAGATTTGAAATATTTTCATTAACCAACTTTGCTAAAAACAAATAAACGTTGACATGAAGCGTCTAAATTTTAAAAGTAATTATTAGATTGTAGAAGATGAGGCCACACTGGTGGACATGGCCAAATTATGGCCCTCCCTGACCTAGTGCGGTCTTATCTTAGAAGGACAAAGACTATAGGAACTTCACTGATAGAAATATGTAAGTAGAAAAGGGATGTCTGAATGATGTTTCTAATAATTTCAAGACAATGAGTTGGATAGTGAAGGCTCTCATAGAGATTTTAAGTTAACAAAATCATGAATAAGTCAAGTAAAGTAAATATGTTAAGATTAAACATTTACAAATACCTAATGTCTAAATTAGAGTGTCTACAAAATCTGTTTTTAATCTTTGAAAACTTAATATTTATCATAGAATCTATTTTTTGTTCATAGCTCATTGTAATGCCCCTATTTTGAAATGAAGATGTAATCTATAAGTTACTCATCAAATTAGTATTTTATGCATAATTAAACTTTACGAAATTTAATTTTAAAAAATCAATATTTTATTATATAACTAAAATTGTTAAATTTATGATCAATAAAAAATGTGTTGTTATATAATTAGAGTTTAAAAACTAAAGTTTTTTCATATTTAAGGCTTAAAAATTAGAGATTGTTGTATAATTAAAGTTTACAAAATTAAAGGTATCACAATTAAGATTTGTTAGATACTTAGGGCTTATAAAATTATGTTTTGTTACATAATTAGGTTTGCCGCATAATTAAGATTTAGTAATTAGTAAAATTAAGGTGTTGTGAAAAATTAGAGTTTCATGACCTTATTTTGAAATCAAGGTTTAATGCGTAATTAAGGTTTTATAATTTTAAAATTAGAATTTAATAGTTATTAAAAATAAGGTTTTTTAAATTAGGGTTTGTAAAATTATAGTTTATTAAATTAAGATTAATTTTAGAACTATGGCTTACAAAATTAAGATTTATGAAATTAGGATTTTGTAAAAAATAATTAATATAAAATTATATTTTGTTCGAATAATTAAAGTTTTAAAATTTAAAATTAACTTTAAAAAATTATGATTTATAAAATTAGGGTTTAAGAAATTGGGTTTATTACATTATTAAGATTTTCAAAGTTGTTGTATGATGAATAATCGAGGTTTAGGCTTTAAAAATTAGGATTTTTTTGGGAATAATATTAAGGTTTTTTTTTTAATTTATGTCTTACAAAGTTAAGGATTGTTTCATAATATAGTTTCAAAGTTTCAAATTTTCAAAATTAGAATTTATGAAAATAGGTTTAAGAAAATCAACGTTTACGAGATGAGGATTTATTATATTATTGGGATAATGAAACTAATTAGATTAGGGGTTAAGAAATTAAAGTTTGATATATAATTAGCTTTAATAAATTTAAAATTATGGTTTAATTATTATTAAAATTGTAGATTTTTTTTTTGTTTGATGGATTAAATATTTTTTATTGGAGCTATGAACTGGTATGGGATACAATTGAGGGTCTATTACTCGCAACAAAGATAGAAGTACAACAAAAAAAAATAAGCACAAGGGCCACCATCTCCCGAGAGGGAGCACACCAAAAGAGATAAGAAGCAAACATCAAGGGAACACTGGAAAAATGGAAGAGCAACAAAGAGAAGAGAAGTTGAAACGACTAGTCTTCAACGAATCTTTAGCAAAAACCCCAAAGACAGACAACCAACGAGAATCCATCGAAAATGTCTCAAAGATAGGGGCAAAACAATACACCATCCAAGAACAAGACTTGTGAACTGCGCACCTGAAGGGCTTAACAATAATTTGGGACTACCTGTCTCCCTCGCCTAGAAAGAAGATCTTTCAAGGTCCATTGGGAGCCATTGTTAATAAGAGAGTGTGCTTCTACCCTTAGCAATTCTACCTCCGATCTACGTCCTTTCTTCTTTGAAGAGGCACCAACATTTGCATGAAGTTTAGAAGGCCTAATAGGGGGTGCCCAAGAGGAACCCCTTGAAGAGGGGTCGACCGAGAGGTCAGAGCTTCCTTCAAGGATCATCCGCAAGTGAGAGGAACCAAGGCAAAGAGAGAAGGATCTCAGAACGTTAGGTTTAGTTATTATTAAAATTGTGGATTATTAAAGTTATCTTCATTAAATTTTAAGGTTTCATAATTTTATAATAAAATTAGAGTTTTATGTATAATTCATATTTCATAATTTTTTAAAATAATAAATAGTAATTATAGTTTTTTAAATTAATGAATAGTAATTAAAAATAATATTAATATAAATTAATATATATATTTTAAATAAATTTATATAAAATAAATTTATAAATATCATTCTCTAAGTATTGAATATAATATTTCTCAATATTTTTCAGATAAATTTATTTAAGATATAATTATTAATTAAATATAATTATTTATTTAAATATTAATACTTCACAAAAATATTGGTCACATATATATAATCTACTTGAACATATATAATCTATTAAATAACATTCAACTAATTAACTATTATATTAATAACATTTATTTTTATTATAACATAAACCTAGATAAGTTTTAAGATGTAGATAGCAAGGAAGATTAAAATTTATATAAAAACAAAAATTATAAATGATTATAAAAACAATGTAAGATGCACCCATTAAACATATATATCATTAAAAGAAGGATTGATTTTATAGAAAGTGAAGTTACATGCAACATATCTTTTTATGTACGAGAAACAATTGAGGCGGCGGAATGCCAGAGTTTTCATAATACTTTGTAACGTTATGAAGTTTACTGTTTTACTTTAGTTTTATTCTTTTGTATTTTTTATTTCTTTCCTTTATCTTCTTTTTATTTTGTTTTTTTTTATAGTGTCGATTTTAAATTAATTATAAGGGATCACACTCACGTCATTATATTTTCCACCTCTAAATGTTATAATGTTATTGTACAAATGATTTATTAATGTAATTAAGATTTTATAAAATTATATTTTAAAAAATTAATATTTTTTTATTAGATTAAGTAAAATATTTTTGGTGGAAGCTATGAATTTGTATGAGACATAAACGGGGTCCATCCCTGTAACAAAATGGAAGGAAGGAAGAAAGAAATAGAGCTAAAGAACACAACCTTCCAAAAGAAATAAGAAATAAAGAATACAAAAATTGTAGAGAATAAAATGAGAGGGGTAACAAAAAGAGAGGATACAGATAACCGAATACCTAAAAAAGGGGGTAGAATACTACATCCCTCAAGACCAATCTCTGTAAATTGTCCCCCAAAAGAGCTTATCCACAAGACAATACTGCACATTGCCCTTGTTTAGAAAGGAGGTCTCCCAGGTTCCGTTGAGAGCCATTGGATATGAGAGAGTGTGCTTCTGCCCTTCGTAATTCTACCTCCGATCTATAACCTTTCTTCTTCAAAGGGACTCCAACATTCATTTGTCGCTTACCAATTCTGGAAGGGAGAGACCAAAGAGTGTTCGCTTAAGGAGGGTTTGAAAGAGGGATCTTATTTCTCTGCAAGGGATCTTCCGTAAAAGGGAAAGACCGGGGTGGGGAAGGGAGAACCTCAGCGGAATAAGAGGAGGGGGACAGGTTGCAGGGAGAGTAAGCCCAAGATATCTCACAATAATGTTCGTCATCGTCATTGAGTGAGAGAAAGGGGGCAGTAAAACTTTTTGTGATTGTGTTGAGTGAGAGAAAGGGGGCAATAAAACTTTTTGTGATTGTGCCACTTGAAAAACGGGTCAAGCTCCCTTTCTTTTCTCTTCCAAAGTTGCTAAGGACACTGACAGGGCTTAAAGAGATATGCAACAATACGATGACCCAAAAAATGACAATAAAAGTAACAAAAGTAAAGACTTTCGTAATTAAGATATTAAATCCACAAACCTCACAAAAATAACAAATTAACCCAAAAATGAAACAAATTGAAATATAATTAATTTTAATATTTTTCAATACATTAAATTTATAATATTAAGATTTGAAAGAAAATCATAAAATTAAAATTTATGACATAATTAAATTTTCATATTTTTTTTCTATTTCTAAAAGTTATGATTTAGAAATGTAAAGTTTACAAAATTAAGTTTGTTATATCATTGTAGTTTTTAAAACTATGGTTTATGAAATTAAGATTTTTTATTATTTTTATTTTTTATAAAAGGAGTTTATAAAAAATATTGTTTATTATATTAAAAATGTTTAAAAAATTAAAATTTATTATATAATTAAATTTATGAAATTAGTTTTTAATATATAATTAAATATTATAAAATTAATAATTTGTTATATAATTTATGATTTTAAATTTTATGATTTATAAAATTAAAGTTTTGTGTAATTAAGATTTACAAAATTAATGAATTAAGGTTTTACATATAATAATATAAATAAATTTTGTTATATAATTTAAATAATTTTTTTTACATAATTAAAATTTATTATATTAATATTTGTTATAAAATTTGGAATTAAAATAATAAATAATGTTGTAAAATTAGAAATTATAAAATTAAATTTTATATGAAAAATAATTTCATGTAATTATAATTTTTTTAAGATATTTATTCATTATTTGAAAAAATGTATATATAAATAGGGTTTCAAAATTTTAAAAATAGGGTTTATAAAATTAGATTTGTGAAGTCAAAGTTTTTTGAGAATTACATTTGCCATATCATTATGATATTTGGAATTTAAATTTTAAAAAAAATATAATAATTTAAAAAATAAGATTTATTATATAATTCAAGTTTACAAAAATATTATTTTTCACATTAAAATTTTTAATAAATTTTTACAGTTTATAAAATTAGAGCTTGTTTTATATTTTATAACTTATAAAATTAAAGTTTATTAAATTTAAGACTTACAAAATTAAGGTGCTCTATAAATTTAGGGTTTAAAATTTTTACTATACATTTATGGTTCATTTAATAATTTTAATATTATGATTTAGTAATTTTGTAAAAATTAGGGTTTATAGGATAAGTTTTTGCATGATTAAAATTTCGATATTTGAAACAAATATTTTGAAATCTTTAAATTGGTAAAAAATAATAATAATAAATTTTAAATATTAATTTTAAAATTTGATATTTTTAAATTATATATTTAAAATATGGGTTTTTAGGTTTTTTATTTATTTTTTAAATATAAAAATATTTTATTTTAATTTATCTTAAATTTTAAAATTTAAATTTAAGGTTTTTTAATTTTTATTTTTATTAATAAAATATAGGTGAATTGATTAAAGTAGTTTGGTTATGGTTGATGGAAATGTAGTCATGGTGATGTCTAATATTTATATTTCAAATTAGAATAAATCTTACCGATGTGTTAGATTGATTGTAGTAGATGGAAATGTTTGTGGGACTCGTCATAATCGTAGTAATGTTTACTATTATATCCCAAATTAGTTCATAACTTTAATCAAAAACATTGTTCATAATTCTAAATTATAAAAAATATTTACCAATAATTAAAAAAATCTAATTTTAAATTAAATAAACATTAATTTTGAAATTATATTTTATAAACAATACAACTTTCATTTTTAGATTTTAATAACTAAAAGCTTAATAATTTTGACATTAATAATTAGAACAATCAAAATTAAATAAAACAAATTTAAAAAATGCATACCTTTCAAATCATGCTCACTATAAACCATTATACCCTTTTTACAATTATTAGATCGATAGACAATAATCTATTAGTCGATCAAAAGATTATTCTCTATCCACATTACAATTACACTTAGAAGATGCATTTATTAATAAACAAGGGCACAAGGTGCCAAGTCCCTTTGGGATGATAGTTATGGAAAAAGAAAATAAAACTACAAGGGAATTGACATGAGCCCATTTCAACGATTTGCTTCTGCCAACACAACAACAAGATTAAGATTCACAATATTTCATGTCTCTATCTTTTTAAAACATAAAAGTTGTCACTCATTGGTTGTATATATCACAACCAAAACCATGAGGAAGAAATCAATGTAGATGATTCATAAACAAGATGATTGTGAAATAAGAAACATTGAAAGATGATTGTGTAACCAATAAACATAGAGCCTATGGCAACTAGTAAACTATACTGCTAGCTCGTATTACAGGGCATTAAAAAAATAACGTTGTTGTAATAGCAGATAAGACAACTTCATTTTTATATATAATCGAGTTGAGCTTGAAGCCTCACATCTACAACTTCAATACACAAAATAAGACACAACAAACCAACTTTAATTCCCCATTATAGCAACCTCTTTTTGTCGATGATTTGGACTTTCATGGTCATAGCAGGCTTCTTCACCCTGGCATAGAGAAGCCTTTGGGTTTTGGCTGCCAAGGGCCGCCCTAGACTTGGTAGGGAGAATTTGTCAGGCAAATAACTCACCTAATCACCAGCCTTGCCATTGGCAGTGATCTGCAATGCCAACAAATGGGTCTTGTTGAATGACATAATGGATTCCCCCATTTAAACTATGGTTCAAATTCATTGGTTAACAATACTCCATGCATCTCTATATAACCAAACTCTAATCATAACACAGGGCACACTAGTAGATGCTCCAGTTGTTAAAAGATTAGGGTTTCACTTGGGTAGTGGGCATGCAAAAAGCAGGTTTCCATTGGCAAAATTAAAATATCGCTTATCTGCCATGTTCACCTACAAAACAACACAAACACAAAGTTACAAACTTACAACAATATAAACCAAAGACAAATCTTCTGTCATTAATGCAATAACAATACAAACCAAAGATACACATTCCATCATTGTAATGGATCTTATGCTTTGTAAACCTAGAGAAATATGCAATAGTGTTATTGAGGATTGGGACTTTACAGTTAAATGGCTTGAGCCTAGCTAGAGCCTCCTGCACATGAAAGAAGTGGTTCTAAGTCAGACTCCTAGAAGACATATGGAAACCCATCTATGAGACCGAATGGTGTTCACTGGAATCTACCACAACACCCTCATCACTAAAAGTAGCGAGCAGAAGCTATATGAATTTATTTGCTTGTCGAAAGGAAGCCTAGAGGGTTTGCACAAAGCAAGTTCGACTAAAGAAGCTCTGGTTTTCGACAAAAGATTTCATTTTTATGGTAGACATGACTTACCAAGATGAAGTAGTGTGTTCCTTCAAAAGACACGGACATAATATCGAAAATTGCATCTTATACATGATGATCCCATCTTTGGGGTGGCTGAAGGAATTAGTAGTGTTGGATTTGTCTACAATGAAGCTTTGGAGTTACTACAATCTGCTCAAGCAAGGCTTGGTGACATACGTTCTATTTTAACTTTGATAGCTTTGTCATCTAAATTTGTGGTCTTCGATACATCCTGACTTTTTTTGTTTTGGGTGTTGCACTTTAGCTAATTGAGTTTCTGCATCAGATAACTTTCTCTGAGCCTCCTCTAACTGTAGGTCCAAAAGCAAATCAATTGGAAATAAAAATGACATTTCAGTAATTTAAAATTATTATATCACAAGGTAGGCCAATTTAGAACACACAATTTAAGATAACTCTTTAAACGTTGAACATCATTAACCAATACTTGTAAAATAGAGAATATTCAACTGCCACTTCTTGAACCTCCAAACTTAACTTCAATAGCGAAAAATTAAATTTGAATCCATAATAATATTGATATTACTAATCTAGTTAAAGCCTTTAATAATGTTGAATGCAATGAAGTTTACAACTAAAGAATATCCTTGACCTATCAAATCTGAATGAGAAAAAATCAGGTGCATCATATACTTATGTTGCTATTGGTTATACTAATAAGTTAGTTGCCAACAAAGTGAATACAAATTTAAGAACCATCTAGCCTAACTATGAAGTTCAACAGTCTCCTTGCTCTATTGGCATTCTTATCACATCATAACAACACTACTACGTATTTAAATGACAACTTTTGTACTTGGGATCAAAATTAATTGAATTGGAATGCCATATAGCTCATGTTTACAAAAAAGGGTTTCAAATAAGATTTTTGGGGTTTTGTTTTGCAAAATTTAGTGCATAATCCAACTGCTCTAAGTTTCATAGACCAACTAGGCATGTTTGAAAGACAAGACAACTCAAAATTGGAAGATGTGCCCTTCTCTAAGATATGAGATGAAATCACCAGAATATCTTAAATAGTTGCATTGCCAAATTCGCCTTTCAAAAAGAATTTAGTACTCAAGAATTCATGTGTGACATATATTAAAGCAGAGACAATCAAACTTAATTGATAAAAATAAATTGCAATAATTTGATCACACTCCTAGCATTTTTAAGCATCAAACAAACACCCACTAAATAACTGCATTACTAATTTAAGTCTCAATAAAAGCAAAAAAAATTAGGGCAAACTAATTTTATTATATATTTGCACATTGATTTCTCTATCAAACCCACTTTGAAACTCATAAAAAACGTGCAAGCTAATAAAATCCTAGCCTACTAGAGTTCTATAATTCTTACAATACCTGGCTTTTTTTAATGCCCCACAAACATCAGTCCTAGATTATGGATTCAATTCTCAATAAATCCCGGATTACTAATTCAGTTCTCAATAAAACAAACATCAGTCCCAGATTACTGAATCAGATATGAATAAAACAAACATCAGTCTTGAATTATTGAATTAGGGCAAACCAACTTTATTCCAGAATTGCACATTGATTTCTCAAACAAACCCATTTCTGAAACTTGTAAAAAGCATGTAAAAAATCCATTACATAAATCTTAGCCTACTAAGAGTCCTGTAATTTTTACAATGCATGGAAATTTTTGAATGCCCCATAAACATCAGAGATAAAAAGATGACCTGGGATTTAATATTTTCGAATGGGTTGGTCAATTGGGTGACCTCCTTGTGCCTATGCTCAATCAAGGCCACTATTGCCTCTAGCCCTTCTGCAGTTTCAGGAGAACTCTGCCTCTAATGGTGGTGGTTGTGAATGATGTTGTGATTATTACCATCTTTGTTCTCATCATTGGGTTCCAACTTCGGTTTCTTGAGATGTGTTTCCATCTAGGGTATTAGCAGGTGGGTTTTTTAATATGATGTTCTCCAAGAAATCTTAGGGTTATAGGAAGAAATGCATGCAAAAACACTACTTTGATAAAATCAAGACCACCCAAATGGAGAAAATAGGGCTCTAAATGAAGAAAGTGCCTTATACTAATTCCAACCCCAAGAAAAGTCCTTATACCAATACCAACTACTCACACCAGCCTTAGGAGGGAGAGGGTGGATTTTGTTTGTGTTGTATTAACGAATCGTAAGACCTACTGGGAGATGTAGACAATAATTGAATGTACAATCCATGTCGAGAATTGGCCAAACAGAAATAAATCATTCATTCAGTCCATGCATTGAATCTATTGGAATGAATGAATACATAGCAAATATGACATTACAGAGCAGATACAACAAATGTCAGCGCTATCATAAGGAGATATACAGGAAGCAATCAGAGAGGCAACATCAGGGACTTGCTCAATTTTCGTTGCATGATAAATAGCAGACATGTATGTGGTCTTCGCACAAGTGTTAACTGGAGCATTTATGTGGCTAAAACTGCTCTTTCCACCTTGCTCGTTGTTGATCGCTGATAATTATAATTGCCTTGATACTAGCAATGGATGTAATTAACTATTTATTCTGGCCATCGCCCAATTCTCTGACAAACGGTGTTTTTAATTTAATTTTTATTGTCAATGACCAGCTGGGAAGGCGAGGCATTGACAACATTAAATTTTTTAATTATGAATGCCCATTCTCCGTGGTTTGATTGCCTAGCATGATGCGAGGACAACAATAACATCTAAATGGTTCAACCAATCACCATGCAATGAATAATATTATTATATTACCTTAGTTAAAAATCTTACAGTTTATCTAAGTAAATTGTTCACATACTTTTTACACACCAAACTATAAACCGTGATTGGTCCTCAGAATAGAGATTAATAGCTAGTTATAACAAATTGAAGACAATAGTTCCTCCCTTCGGAACTAATAAGAGGTTCAAGTGTAATATGCAACTAACTTCGTTGAATTCGTTGACATTTTAAGTGGGCTTACACATTAAGCCATAAATCATTATCACTGTATAAAGTTCAAATTAAAATAACTACACTTTATGATAAGTTTTTCCATCTTCTTTCTTTGTTAGTTTATGATCGGGTGGTTTTTTTTGGAGGTTGTTTTTAAGGAGGTGGAGACTCCTTCACCTTCATTGATCTCCTCTTGTCTGATTGAGGAAGCTCCCACCCCTTTGAGGTCATTTTTTTCAGAAGTTCATGCTAATGTGGGAGCTACTTCCAAAAAGAGGGTGAAGATCAAACACTGAATTGTTGAGAGCAAAAGCGGAGTCTTTGGTGAGTGATGGTGTACAAAGGACCATAGACGACTTTATTTCCCACCATGATAAGAGAACGGTTGCAACCTGTGATTGATTCTTTACTTTTGTAAGTGGTGAGTCTTGTATTTTTTGGGTATCCTTTTACTCAGGAGTTTTTTTAATCAACTTTTGTAAGCCTTGTTGTTTGCCTTTGTTAGTCCAATCTTTGCTACTTTTCTTTTTCGTACATCTTTTTTCTCAGAGTTTTTTGGGTTCTTATATTTTGCGCTTTGTTTATGTCAGCGTTTGGCTATTTTTTGACATCACTCTTTTCTTTATATAATCTTGCGAGAGTTATAGTTTAGTCTTTGGGATCTAATGTGGATGTTATGATATTGATAATAATTTCTATTGCTAAAGAGATTTGGACCCCCTGATTATATCCAAACTAGTTCATAGTTCCAATAAAAAATAATCCTCTAATTCATAACTTCAATTCAAAAATATTTATCAATAATTAAAAAATAAAATAAAATAACTACATACGTTTATAAATCAAAAACTCATATTCACTCAATTTAATTGAGTTTAACGTGCATGAATAATTTAATTCCATTCTATTGATTAAAAAGTATACACTGCGCTGTTGGAGGTAGCCGGCTATATGAATGTGGCAGTGCAGTGCGAAAGATCAACCCTAAATAACGTACAGTGGTGCCATGTTTAACAGGATTAAATCGTTTACAGATGTAATATTAAATAATACCACCGACCCTTCCAATAAAATATGTTCTAAGTTTTGGACATTTTCACTTCTGGGGGATCTAGTGGGAAAACACCTCATTTGTATTTTTATTTTTATTTTTTCTACTATTTCTTTTTATAAATACCATGATAAGGTGACCATTTTTTATAATATAATAATATTAACTTTAAATTGTTCTTCTTACTATACTTTTTGAGGCCATAATAAATATTTATATAATTACTTCGTATTCTGATATATAAACTTCTATTAACATTCTTACACTAATAAATAATTTTTTTTGGGTTGCTAATCCACCATATAGTTGACATTTATATATTTTTTTAAATAAAATATATATCTCTGGAAAATTTAAGGGGATCTCCACCATAAATACCCCATAATTTACCACTTCAGCACATACCATTTCAACATTTTTTTATTTTTATTTTAAAAGAAATTTCAATATAAACACAATAGATAAGTTTTTCCAAACGGGCTTCTATGCAATAAGCCGATCTCTGTAACTCCCCCCTCCTCCTCCAAAAAAGAAGAGATTGGGATGGTTTTGATGAAAAGATAAGCCTATCGTGAATGGATGACAGCTTAGAGTTTGAATTCAGCACAACACACTCCCATCCAGTTTATGCAGAACGAACTCTTTCTCAATCGTAAAATTCGTACCGCAAATCAGCAGGAGCAGAAGCCCAAATCGGGGGGGGGGGCTTACTGCAGCTCTATGATCAGGAGTATTCCACATCTTGGTGGGCGTAAAAGAGAGGGCTCTTATTCTTTCCCCCTGCATTAAAGAATAAAGGTCCATCTTCTCTATGGATTCTCCTTTGTGAAGGAGGAGGAAGTAACAATATTTTAACTACATCTGAGGAGGTTAAGCTTTTCTTAATTCGTCACAGACTTAAGAACCAAAAGGATTCAAGGAATTTTTCTAGAGACGCCTCAAAAGCAATATGCGCTAATCATGATTTGCCCCTCCTTCCTCTTCTCCACCGAAAACATAATAAAATTAAGGAGGCTAAGCATATTTCTTTCAAATATGATGAAAAACAAGCTGTGGCGAAATCTGTGAGTCAGATGGAAACAATACCAGTGTACTTAATTATAAGGCAGAGAAAATGAATGGGAAAATTTTTAGTTTCCCTTACATATTGCCTTGTTTGGTGGGTTGCAGTTGTGTAGATAGAGCTGTTGAAGATTGTCGAGTGCTCTCTGTTCCCAAGCCCAAAAAAGATGCTGGATATGAACAACTATTCGCCGAGGGAATGAAGGAATGCGGTATAAAATTGGTATATAAGGATTAAAATATTATACATTATGGTTTATGATTGGGATGAACTGTACAACTGGCTTGGACGAATAATTTCTTCCATGATTTTACCAGATTACATGGTCCCTAAATATTGTTTACTCATCAAAATGTGAACATAAATACTCATATCTATGTAATTCTGAACTTCTCACTTAAAACAAATTTAAACACTATATAATGTAAAGATTTTGATTTTTCTTTTTATGTATTGAGTAACTATGATTTCATTATTCTGTAAGACGTTGCAGAACTGAGGTCGAGTCCATAGGCTCTCTGTTTACTGAATTGTGGGTCTCTAAGTCCAACAAGGTTTGAGGTTAAATAGTCTTCGGGGGATGATAAATTGTTGGTAGGGAAGTCGCTGCACTTGAATTTTATTTGCTTCTTAATGTTGATGTTAATGGTGTGAAAGGGCAATAACTCTTATACCTTCTTGTCTTTATCTCATATGTTTTTATTTTATAATCAATAGCATTATTATCAATTAATTTTAAATATAATTTAATTATTTATTAGAAAGAAATTTAATAGTCAAATAAATATTTTAAATTCCTTAAATAAGGAAATAAAGATGGATAATGTATGATAAATAAATTGAAGTATCATTCATATTATGTCTGTGTTTTATCTCTATTACATATAAGTACGTAATAACAAATTTTGTGTTATTGTCTTTTGATTCAAATATATATACACATACGATATATTAATAAATCAAATCAAAATTTAAATTTTCAAATTTACAATTTGAATTTAGAATTTGAAAATGATTTTTTTGATTTGGAATTTGTTTAGATTTAAAATTAAGTTTTAGAATTTAGATTTAAAATTAGAATTAGAACCTGAATTTGAATTTAAAATTTTTTAATGAACTTGAATTTTAAATTTTACACTTACACTTAAATTTAGATTTTAGAACTTGAATTTATAATTTAAACTGAAATAGGTAGTATAAGGACACTATTTGGAACAAAGGTACACAAATAGTTTTTGACTCAATTTTGAACAAAGGTAAAATGTTTTGGAGCAAATTGGGTAGTGTAACAACGCCTCTTTGAACAAGTGTACAAAAGGTAATTTTGAAAATCTTGAAGGCAAATGTTTGGAATGATTTCAACATCGTAACACTTCTTGATTTAAAGTGGTAGTAGTAACATGTGTTTTGTCTAGAAGTTTTGGACTCAGTTTTGACATAAAAGCAAGTTTAGACCCTAAAACAATTACAAGTAAAAGAATAAGAAAAGCACCTAAGTGCACGTCCTACCCTAAAAACTGACAAGGTTGCATAGTTCCTGCCAATGTTTCAACTAATATACCAATGCTCAAAAGGAATTAATTGTTAATCCAAAAATGTAAGAGTACATGTAGGTAGAGTTTTTTAGACCCCCTCTATCTCTCAAACAGTGGTATGTGGCACAAACTTAGAGTGTTGAAGTAACTCGACATTTGGTTGGATATTCCACAGTAAGTGGGGTTGATCTAAACCTAAAATTTTCAAAGCTTTCTAGATGTTCCACATGTCTAGCTAACACAAGGGAGTAATCACATCAAATGAGTCCGAACCACCTAATTTTTTATGCAATGGTCTAGCACTTTGCATAATGAATTCATCCATCTAATTCTTAGTGAATTTCAATGTCTAGTTGTTGCATGGCTTGGGTACCCATTGCGATGGTTAGGCTAACTGCTCACCACTATCCTATCCAACAGTTTGCCCAATTTACATACCCCATCATGGAATGGGGTTGGATCAATTCCAAGAGATGAAACCTCAAGTCAAAGTCCTTTTAGAGAACTCGTGAGGAGGCTATGAACTGCCACTCACAAACCAATGCGAAAAAATAAATAAATGAAAATGGAAGAACTTTAAGGTTATTTCTAAGTCACCAAAGTCACTTAGAGCTTGGGGAGAGCATACACGACTTTTTTTCACTTCGACGACTCAACCAAATAAGCAAAAACAATGCATTTTTTTATCACTCAAGTTCCCTAAAGGGGTTAGGAGGAAAGCATACACGTAAAAATTTACCAAAACAATAAATTAATCTAGGAAAAGAAACTAAACTAAGTATTTTTGCTAAAATTAAAAAGTAAAATCTCTTAGGAGCACTAATCTAATGTTTTTGTTCTTTTTAGAGCACTTAACAAAATGTGAAATGAAGTTCAGCCCTTTATCTGTTTGAACTTGTAAATTTGAAAAATAAAAAGTAAAGTTCGTTTGTTCAAGTTTTAAATACTAAAAAGACAAGTGTGAATGAATTTTAAAGTGATTAAAAACACATAAAAGGCCTTTTGACCTAATTTTTTGCAATAAATGTTAAGATATTCACTTGTGTTTATTTAAAAAGGTTAGTCCAAAAATAACTTTCACCTTTGAAGATCTTAGGTTTTTGACACAAGACCAAAAAAACTACTGAGTGATAGTGATGTTGTTAGTCGATGGTGATGTTGTCAGTCAACAATGACACTGTTAGTTGATGGTGATGTTGTAAGTCGATGACAGAAGCTATCAGATGATGGTAGAAGTTGTCTATCAATGACAGAAGATATTAGGAAATTATAACACTGGTGGGTGACGATAGAAGTTGTCAATCGATGATAGAAGTTGTCAAGTGATGGTAACAATAGTAGGTAATTTTAGAAGCTATTGATCGATGACATAAGCTATTAGGTGATGGTAAAACTATCAGGGGATGATAAAAACTATCAGTCGATGGTAAAAGCTATCAGTCAATGGAAGAAGTTATTGGGCAATGATAAAAGTTATCAATTATTGACAAAAGTTGTCAAGTGATGGTAATACTAGTGGGTGATGATAAAAGCTATCAGTTGATGGTAAAAGATATTAGGCAATAGTAAAAGTAATGAGTGATGGTGACTCTATTGAGTGATGGTAACACAATTGAGTTTTCCTACAAACTGATGAACAATAGAGTAGTGCAGTTGAGTAGTTGAACGATGCAATCAAGCAATCACTGTTCATAGGGGAAAACATTTCCATTTAATTCTAATAAAGTCACTATTTCTAGAAGTTATGTCATAGGTCAAATTCATCAAAATGTAGAGGGTGAAGTCATTCTCTACAGAATAAATTTGAGAGCAAAACACAGGAAAATAAACTTTTAATGCAAAAAACCTAAAAACTAAATATGTAAGTGAACATTTCTTAGATTTTAAAGGTTTAATATTACTCCCTTAGTTCTTGTGGGGTGTGTGGTCCCATTGGGCATGCTATTATGTAACATAGGATTATGTAGGATATTTTTTAGCTTTCTCTTGTTAATGGATTTGAAAAAACTCAATATCAAAAAACTCAAGGAAAGAAACAACTACTTGCCTACCTACTTGGGTGAGCAATAACAAAGCTAAGCACAAATACAACTAAAAAATAAATACAACACACCACCTTTACCTCCCTTGTCAAATGAGCTCATTTATTGGCATGTGAGTGGGTTGGTGCTCAACTTATATGTGCTATGGAATCTTTTAGTCAATGCATTTGCCTTGTGGGTAGCACCTCTCCTTTTCCATCTTTGGCTTGGTTTGGCTTGTCAAAATGAAGCTATCTTTAATAATTTAGCATTATAACTCTACACAAGAAAGCTTTTGTCTCTCAATAATTTAACATTATAACTTTGGCTTGAGAGATTTGTCTTTAAACAATTTAACATTATAAATTTGGCTTGAGAGCTTGTTGAAAGAGAGGGAGGGCTCTCTTATTTATAGGTTAGACAAATCCATTATGGCCTTTGGATCATAAATGAGATGTGTGGTGGAGGTTGAGTCAAAAATTTAATTAATAATCTTCAATTAATAAACATGACTCATAAATCCAGATATTTGTTAGATATTTTATGAGTGCTTGACATCTCACAAAAGTAATGATGGAGAGGCTTGATAATTTGCATTTTTGAATTTTTGATTTTAGGTATTCATTAATTAAACATAGATTATTTAAATAAGTAATTAATTGAGTTTAATCGATCAAGTAAATATGATTAATCTTTTGACCTTTTCTAAAAGTTGGTTAAGTGCCCCACTCAATTGGTCAAAAATGTTAGTTTGTTTTGTTGCAACCTAACTAAAGATGATTCCATGGGAGGTTATCATTGCATATAAGGTAATACACCAAATAAGGAAGCCTTAACATGATTTTGGGCATTTATGTCTAATATGTGACTGAATTTGGGTATTTCAATGATTTTTAGGCTTAATTTGCATAGTTTGGTAGAAATCAATCTGAAATCTAGTTTAAACAAAGATGCAACCAAAATGGGTTGTCTACACTATCTAGTTGTATAAATAATTTAATGAAGATATGTTGGTTCTTAGTTGTACATCTCTCACACTCGACCTTGCAAACTTGAAGACAATAGCAAATAAAGATGAGAAACTCGATGATATGTTGTTGTAGTTGGGAGAGGGCTTGGAATCCAGAATGAACCTAACAGAGAAAATGAATGAGAGTCACCTACAAAGGGAATGGTCAGCTCCCTGCTACTACTAGCTCTACCTGAACTAAGGTGAGAGGACCTATGGGGTATCTTGATCACATAGAGAGATTCTACAATTTAACCTCCATGGAGATTATTGGCATAAAGGAACACAAATCTGACCAGAACACAACCAAACTCACTCACTCCACCCAGGAAGGGTTGTCACACGGAATGAGCAAATGCTCTAGGCCAAATATAAACTACTAAAGATAGATATGAAAATGACTGTAATCTTTATTGTAAAAAATATTTTCAATGGCAAAGGGGTTAAATAAAAGACTGCAGTGCTAGATCTTTAAAGCACAAACTACAAATACATGTTATATAGGTAAGATTTTATTCATCTATAGGGAAAATAACACTTATGATATGCAACAAGGGGTATTATTTTCAAGGTAAGATAGGGTAAGATAGTTTGATAATAATAAAGAGGGAGGGTGTGGTGGTGTGCTGGAAATTTTTCAAATAACACAGTATCTTGTAATATTCATAACATTATTCTTAGCAAAGATGTAGGGAAAACTCAAAATAAAAGATAAAGTAAATGCCAAATGACCCCTGAAAGATTAGAACATACACTGAAACTAATCTTTCAAAACATTTTTCCCTGTCAACTCTATAAACCTAGGATGCCCTAACAAGTTATTCAACAATATATCCCAAAATAATGCAAAAATGGTTTATAATCTAGATCTATGTTCAAAATGATAACCAATAATGAACACAAGTCCAAATATCCAATAAACATAACTTGTAAAACACATTGTTACACTTCATCAATAGGAAATAACATATAACTACATATATTTTCATTAACTTGAAAAGAAGCCTTACATACATCAATTGTTTTAAAATGTTGTCATGGAGACAAACATGGTGGATTTGCTCCATGTTGGACAGGTGAGACATATAGAGATTCTCTCAAAGCTTGCTAATGGTTGTACAACTACAACCACCTTAGCAAGAGAGGCAAAATACACACACATCCATGATCCCAAAATTTGGAAGAACCTATACTTTGAGAAAAATAAAAACCAACAGCAACCAACACAATGACCAACACAATGGCCAACCAACCTCCTAAATAAAGGAGAAGCCCTCTATTTATACATTTTTTACCCATTTCAAATATGTAGTTGCCAAAGTACTACCAAGATGCTCCTAGCTTGAACAAATCCTTTGCTACACCTAGAATCTTCATGTATTTGCAAGGAAAATGATTGTTATAACTGCCTTTACAAGGAATGATGGATATTTGCAAAAAAACCCTTGTTTTTTTGGCTAGAAATGCTTTCAAATAATTTTAAAGGAGAATATTCATGGTGGAGGGTAAACAAACTATTTTTCTTTATATGAAACTACCTAAAAATGCCCTGGACCACTTGCTTACACAGTTGGAACCTCCTAGACAGCTGCCCTTCCCTTTATGCATGCCATGGAATAACCTGCTCTTACAATGATGGCTTGGGAATATTCTGGATCCATGACCACTTAAATGATCTTCATAGGAGTGGCCCACTATGACCTTGCAAACCTAAAATATATATCCCCATGGAAGAGCTTGGATGAGCAAAACATGAGAAAATACAATACCCAAGTTTACTCAACCCATTTATCTTTTTAGCTCCAACTTGTATTTTCACATTTTAGCACTTTTGCCTTTTTGCACTTGGAATTTCTTAGGGTTTCCTTCATATTTTTTAAAGCAAAAATGCATTATTTTCAACCTTTGACTTGTTTAGTCAAACCCTGGCCCTTCTTATAAATTTGCAATTTTGCCAAGTCAACTTATTGTCAGTGGTGGAAGTTCCACTAATTTCTTTGCACAGGGTCCTTGAATGTGCCATGCATGTGTATGTGGCATCACTATGTCACTTTGTTCACTTACTTGAAATGTGACCATTACCCATAGGACACATGTCAACATATCATTGGGTCCAAATCCTTGAACATTCCACCTAAGACTAGCACTATCAGATCCTTGTTTGTATGATAAAAATGAGCATGCCACTTGATAGCTCTATGGGCTCTCGATGTCCATTTATCATTAGCTTTTATTGTGAACCATTAGATCTCCATTAAGACCCTAGAGATAATTCCACCTAGAGAATCCATGGGATTTATGCACCTTACAAGGTCAATCTTTGCTTGGACTAGCACCTTTTTGCCACATGGTGGTCCCATGTCCATTCTGGGCTTTACTACAAAATTCACTCTACCACTACTTAAATTTGATGTATGCATGAACATCTTTGATGGGTGTGAAATCATAAAATTTAATCCCCAATATATAATCACCAAACTCAATTTTGATGTTCGCATGCTCATCATTTGATGTCCACATGAATGTCTTTGATGAGCATGTGATCATCAAATTTAAGCCCCAATAGATAATTATTATGGCTTAAATTTGATGTTCACATGACCATCAATGAGGTCAATTTAGTCATCAAATTTAAGCCCTAATATATAATGGTTGAGTTTAATTTTGACATCTATGTGATCGTCAATGACATATGTATGGTCATCACACTACTTGGCCTCTTGTTGAGAATTTAACACTTAGCATGTTCATGCTCATCCTAGGGCTTTGTTGAAACATTGACCTTTCTACGCACCATCAGGTTAACTTTCTCTGTGGTAAAGCACATCGTTAGATCATGATCCTTCAACTCGATTGTGATTGGCTTAAAGCAATCAAGGAAAATTAACAAGTTTAAGCTTGGGACATAAAGAACTTTGCAAGAAAAATGCCTAAAGGAATTAACCCTTCAAACTTTTTACACAAGCAAAATGTCTGAAACAAATAAGGGCTTTACATTTTTCTTAGAACAATGTAATTTTATCAAGTTTTTTATTGCAAACAATTTTTCTAATGGAAATAAGTCTTCAGACTTTTTGCATAAATAAAAAGCTTGAATACTTATTTTTGTCAAGCAAAATGTCTTGACAAAAAACCCAAAGACCTTAAATATTTGTATGTACTAAGTAAAGATCGAATTAAGACTTAGCCAATTTAACATGAAACTTGGCATATAATGAACATTCAAAAATAGGACTTGGGATGAGGACTTAGGCATTTAAACTCAACAAGGGCTCAATTGCTTCAGTGCAATTTTGGGCACTAACACTAGCTCTCACCCAGGGATGCATACCCCCTATAGGTGTGCAAAGAACCCACAAACATAATACTAGGTGCCAATCCAATGGGCCATGGACTCAAGACTTAGAAAATTACCAACAAACACTCATGGAAGCTCAAAAAAACAATGGCAGACTTGACAAAAATATATCAAGAGGATCTGAAAATGAACACATGATAGAAAACACGAAGGGAGACTATATAAATAAGGCTCAAAGTAGAGGGGCAATAAAGCAATAAAAGGATAAAAAAACAAAACACTATACAATATATACACAATTATGGGCTTAGTTAAGGAAATGCTTCAGATATTCACCATTAACTAGTGGCTCTAGAATTATACCATCCCTTAATCTCTTTAATTTTTCCAGCAGCTTGGTGGCCAAGATTAAGTAAACCAATTTCTACACTTGTTTGAAGGTATTGTTGCGAAGAAGTGATAGGATGATAAGTTAAAACATATCCTCTCTATGTGATCTTAAATTTGGATAAGACCATGCTAAAAGATTTTGGTACCTTTTCAACAATTGTAAATAAACATGTTTCTCAATTGTAATTAGGCAAGTACCAAGCTAGAGTGCTTCAGGATCAACAATGTCATTCATGCACTCTAAGTACTACTTGAAAGAAGTCTAAAAATTTTCATCTTTAGGGGCATAAAATATAACCCCATATTCACTGAATGATAATCTCTAAATGACACCTTTTTTGTCAAACCCAACATCAAGAGTAGTTAGTTTCTCAACAACATCCACATTCCTAATGAGGTTACCTAATTCTAGATTCATGTGTAGCACTTTAGTTAGAGCACACTTTAGATCTTCAATTTCATCATGATTGGGTATTTCATATTCTTGTTTTATATTATCATCATAAGGAAATACATACGTCGGGACCTTCTTGACCGCACTTCAAAATTGATCAATAGTAGTAGCATTCATCATTTTTGTGCAAGCAAAAAACTTATATAGGGAGTCTTGATAATTGAACATAAAAATATCATCATCAAATGCAGACTCAATATCATCCACATCTTCATCACTTGGTTTAGAAATATCACATGGGGGATGTGGAAGGAAGCACTTATCACACCAATCAATTTCAAAATCATAATTCATCGCATTTACCTTGGCATGTAATGAATCAGGCAGTTCTCTTCCAACTTTCCTTTTCTGATTTATGTCATCATGTGTAGGCCTTCTTGGTTCTTGATTCAAATTCATATCTCTCTCTTGACTGGTAGATTGATGAGTTAGCCCCTTCTCATCCCTGGCTAGCTTATAGGACACTTATTTGATAGCGGAGACCAAAGTCTGAACAATCTCTTCAAGGTTTGTTGTCTTAGTGGACTATGCTTTTTCTGGATTGATTAACTTTACATCATCCTGCTTATTCATGGGATTTCCCACAACTTTTATGTTTTTCTCAATTTGGATGGCCATGTTGAATGCAAACCACAAGTTAGTGGGAGCTTTGTCCCTCAAGTAGTATGTAGTCTTCTTGTCAAAGGCATCACAGTACTTTATTAAGCATGTTATATCATTGGGCCTAGTGTTCTCAAGCAACAACATCATGGTCTTGTTAAATCATGTATTGAAGTATTGAACACAATCATTGGGGTTATTCTTAATGTTTTCAAATTTAGCCAAAAGGAATCTTGAATAAATTCTATCACCATATTGAATCCTAAAAACATTCCTCATTTCTTCTCATGAATCAATGAATCCACTGGGAAGAGAGTTGAACCACTTATGAACTTCTTCTTCCAACGTATGCACAAACAACTTAATGCACACATCCTCATGCTCAACATCATAATTTTCAATAATATTATGAAAAGACCTCAAGTTTTGATCACCGCTCACTCCATTATTCCCTTGGAATTTTGGAAGGCATTTCCTTACTTTATTTGAGACTTTATTAGGATAGCCTACTATTTCATCAAAATTGATAGGCCTAAATCTGGGAACATGGAATGCAAGATGCTCATTCTCATTTGGGTCCCTATGCCTCATGATTAGTTCAATTGGAGGTTTAGAAACAAATGGCAAAGGGATATGAGGGGGTGAATGAGGTGGACTTACAGGATCAAACTTAGGAGGGGATTCAGTTAGTTGAGAAGGAGCCCATATTCACTGAATGATAATCTCTAAATGACACCTTTTTTGTCAAACCCAACATCAAGAGTAGTTAGTTTCTCAACAACATCCACATTCCTAATGAGGTTACCTAATTCTAGATTCATGTGTAGCACTTTAGTTAGAGCACACTTTAGATCTTCAATTTCATCATGATTGGGTATTTCATATTCTTGTTTTATATTATCATCATAAGGAAATACATACGTCGGGACCTTCTTGACCGCACTTCAAAATTGATCAATAGTAGTAGCATTCATCATTTTTGTGCAAGCAAAAAACTTATATAGGGAGTCTTGATAATTGAACATAAAAATATCATCATCAAATGCAGACTCAATATCATCCACATCTTCATCACTTGGTTTAGAAATATCACATGGGGGATGTGGAAGGAAGCACTTATCACACCAATCAATTTCAAAATCATAATTCATCGCATTTACCTTGGCATGTAATGAATCAGGCAGTTCTCTTCCAACTTTCCTTTTCTGATTTATGTCATCATGTGTAGGCCTTCTTGGTTCTTGATTCAAATTCATATCTCTCTCTTGACTGGTAGATTGATGAGTTAGCCCCTTCTCATCCCTGGCTAGCTTATAGGACACTTATTTGATAGCGGAGACCAAAGTCTGAACAATCTCTTCAAGGTTTGTTGTCTTAGTGGACTATGCTTTTTCTGGATTGATTAACTTTACATCATCCTGCTTATTCATGGGATTTCCCACAACTTTTATGTTTTTCTCAATTTGGATGGCCATGTTGAATGCAAACCACAAGTTAGTGGGAGCTTTGTCCCTCAAGTAGTATGTAGTCTTCTTGTCAAAGGCATCACAGTACTTTATTAAGCATGTTATATCATTGGGCCTAGTGTTCTCAAGCAACAACATCATGGTCTTGTTAAATCATGTATTGAAGTATTGAACACAATCATTGGGGTTATTCTTAATGTTTTCAAATTTAGCCAAAAGGGATCTTGAATAAATTCTATCACCATATTGAATCCTAAAAACATTCCTCATTTCTTCTCATGAATCAATGAATCCACTGGGAAGAGAGTTGAACCACTTATGAACTTCTTCTTCCAACGTATGCACAAACAACTTAATGCACACATCCTCATGCTCAACATCATAATTTTCAATAATATTATGAAAAGACCTCAAGTTTTGATCACCGCTCACTCCATTATTCCCTTGGAATTTTGGAAGGCATTTCCTTACTTTATTTGAGACTTTATTAGGATAGCCTACTATTTCATCAAAATTGATAGGCCTAAATCTGGGAACATGGAATGCAAGATGCTCATTCTCATTTGGGTCCCTATGCCTCATGATTAGTTCAATTGGAGGTTTAGAAACAAATGGCAAAGGGATATGAGGGGGTGAATGAGGTGGACTTACAGGATCAAACTTAGGAGGGGATTCAGTTAGTTGAGAAGGAGCCCATATTCACTGAATGATAATCTCTAAATGACACCTTTTTTGTCAAACCCAACATCAAGAGTAGTTAGTTTCTCAACAACATCCACATTCCTAATGAGGTTACCTAATTCTAGATTCATGTGTAGCACTTTAGTTAGAGCACACTTTAGATCTTCAATTTCATCATGATTGGGTATTTCATATTCTTGTTTTATATTATCATCATAAGGAAATACATACGTCGGGACCTTCTTGACCGCACTTCAAAATTGATCAATAGTAGTAGCATTCATCATTTTTGTGCAAGCAAAAAACTTATATAGGGAGTCTTGATAATTGAACATAAAAATATCATCATCAAATGCAGACTCAATATCATCCACATCTTCATCACTTGGTTTAGAAATATCACATGGGGGATGTGGAAGGAAGCACTTATCACACCAATCAATTTCAAAATCATAATTCATCGCATTTACCTTGGCATGTAATGAATCAGGCAGTTCTCTTCCAACTTTCCTTTTCTGATTTATGTCATCATGTGTAGGCCTTCTTGGTTCTTGATTCAAATTCATATCTCTCTCTTGACTGGTAGATTGATGAGTTAGCCCCTTCTCATCCCTGGCTAGCTTATAGGACACTTATTTGATAGCGGAGACCAAAGTCTGAACAATCTCTTCAAGGTTTGTTGTCTTAGTGGACTATGCTTTTTCTGGATTGATTAACTTTACATCATCCTGCTTATTCATGGGATTTCCCACAACTTTTATGTTTTTCTCAATTTGGATGGCCATGTTGAATGCAAACCACAAGTTAGTGGGAGCTTTGTCCCTCAAGTAGTATGTAGTCTTCTTGTCAAAGGCATCACAGTACTTTATTAAGCATGTTATATCATTGGGCCTAGTGTTCTCAAGCAACAACATCATGGTCTTGTTAAATCATGTATTGAAGTATTGAACACAATCATTGGGGTTATTCTTAATGTTTTCAAATTTAGCCAAAAGGAATCTTGAATAAATTCTATCACCATATTGAATCCTAAAAACATTCCTCATTTCTTCTCATGAATCAATGAATCCACTGGGAAGAGAGTTGAACCACTTATGAACTTCTTCTTCCAACGTATGCACAAACAACTTAATGCACACATCCTCATGCTCAACATCATAATTTTCAATAATATTATGAAAAGACCTCAAGTTTTGATCACCGCTCACTCCATTATTCCCTTGGAATTTTGGAAGGCATTTCCTTACTTTATTTGAGACTTTATTAGGATAGCCTACTATTTCATCAAAATTGATAGGCCTAAATCTGGGAACATGGAATGCAAGATGCTCATTCTCATTTGGGTCCCTATGCCTCATGATTAGTTCAATTGGAGGTTTAGAAACAAATGGCAAAGGGATATGAGGGGGTGAATGAGGTGGACTTACAGGATCAAACTTAGGAGGGGATTCAGTTAGTTGAGAAGGAGCCCATATTCACTGAATGATAATCTCTAAATGACACCTTTTTTGTCAAACCCAACATCAAGAGTAGTTAGTTTCTCAACAACATCCACATTCCTAATGAGGTTACCTAATTCTAGATTCATGTGTAGCACTTTAGTTAGAGCACACTTTAGATCTTCAATTTCATCATGATTGGGTATTTCATATTCTTGTTTTATATTATCATCATAAGGAAATACATACGTCGGGACCTTCTTGACCGCACTTCAAAATTGATCAATAGTAGTAGCATTCATCATTTTTGTGCAAGCAAAAAACTTATATAGGGAGTCTTGATAATTGAACATAAAAATATCATCATCAAATGCAGACTCAATATCATCCACATCTTCATCACTTGGTTTAGAAATATCACATGGGGGATGTGGAAGGAAGCACTTATCACACCAATCAATTTCAAAATCATAATTCATCGCATTTACCTTGGCATGTAATGAATCAGGCAGTTCTCTTCCAACTTTCCTTTTCTGATTTATGTCATCATGTGTAGGCCTTCTTGGTTCTTGATTCAAATTCATATCTCTCTCTTGACTGGTAGATTGATGAGTTAGCCCCTTCTCATCCCTGGCTAGCTTATAGGACACTTATTTGATAGCGGAGACCAAAGTCTGAACAATCTCTTCAAGGTTTGTTGTCTTAGTGGACTATGCTTTTTCTGGATTGATTAACTTTACATCATCCTGCTTATTCATGGGATTTCCCACAACTTTTATGTTTTTCTCAATTTGGATGGCCATGTTGAATGCAAACCACAAGTTAGTGGGAGCTTTGTCCCTCAAGTAGTATGTAGTCTTCTTGTCAAAGGCATCACAGTACTTTATTAAGCATGTTATATCATTGGGCCTAGTGTTCTCAAGCAACAACATCATGGTCTTGTTAAATCATGTATTGAAGTATTGAACACAATCATTGGGGTTATTCTTAATGTTTTCAAATTTAGCCAAAAGGAATCTTGAATAAATTCTATCACCATATTGAATCCTAAAAACATTCCTCATTTCTTCTCATGAATCAATGAATCCACTGGGAAGAGAGTTGAACCACTTATGAACTTCTTCTTCCAACGTATGCACAAACAACTTAATGCACACATCCTCATGCTCAACATCATAATTTTCAATAATATTATGAAAAGACCTCAAGTTTTGATCACCGCTCACTCCATTATTCCCTTGGAATTTTGGAAGGCATTTCCTTACTTTATTTGAGACTTTATTAGGATAGCCTACTATTTCATCAAAATTGATAGGCCTAAATCTGGGAACATGGAATGCAAGATGCTCATTCTCATTTGGGTCCCTATGCCTCATGATTAGTTCAATTGGAGGTTTAGAAACAAATGGCAAAGGGATATGAGGGGGTGAATGAGGTGGACTTACAGGATCAAACTTAGGAGGGGATTCAGTTAGTTGAGAAGGAGCTGGATAATAAATTGGATTGTATGATTCTAAATAGTCAGAAGAACTATGGCAATCTATAATAATAGGAAGTTCAATAAATAAAAGTTTAGACTTACCAAAAATCTTGACAACCCAAATAGTCCTTTGTATCTACATTATGATTTTCAATAGGCCTCCAAACTTGTCTACTTATTTTATGATGAACACTTAAGGGTGAGACAAGTTTCTTAGATGATTCACCTTTGAATGATGACCTTAGTCCTTCTAGCTTTGTAAGCAAAAAAAATCTCAAAGTTGAAGATATTTGAAGCACGCACTGATCTTTCATTGAAACCATATGATTTTTTGGAGTCCCCACTAGAAATAAACTTCTAGAATATAACCATTTACAAACTTTTAGTGATACATACTTAAACCATATCTTTTTGAAATTAGTTATCATGTATGAAATCAAAGACAATGAAACTTTCAAATTCATGTTCAAACAGTGTAAACCACCTCAAAACGTGACAAATGATCAAATCTCTCAATTCCTGGAATGTCCCCAGTGGGATGATGTGGTGTTGATGGCCAAGATAATAAATTACACTCAAATAACCTTAGCTTTCAAACTTATGATAAAATATGAATGAACAATGTCTAAAAATACAACTAAGATTATTGAAGCAAATACTAGTAGAGAACTTTTTCAACCCTAATTTTAACAACCAACTCTTTGTAAGAGTCCCTGATAACATGGGTGACAAGAAGTGATCCCTGATAATAGTGCCAGATAAGTGGTGGTTCCCAATTATACACCTCTCACACTCATCTTTGCACACTTGAATATAATGGAAATAAAGATGAGAAACTCCATGATATTTTATTGTAGCTAGGGAAGGGTTTGGCATCTAGAGTAAATTGAGCAGATAAAATGACTGAGAGGCACCTATAGAGGGTATGGTCAACTCCCTTCTACTTTTGGCTCTGCCTAAACCAAGGTGAGAGGACCTATGGGGTAGCTTTCTCACATGGAGATATTCTAAAATTCAACCTCTATAAGGATTATTGACATAAGGGAACACAAATCTGACTATAACACAACCAAACTCACCCACTCTACCTGGGAAGGGTTGTCACACGGAATGAGAAAATGCTCTAGGCTAGATACAAGCTAATAAAGATAGATATGAAAATGACTGCAACCTTCATTATAAAAAATCATTTTCAACATCAAATGGGCTAAATAAAAGACTATAGTGTCGGGTCTTTAAAGCACAAACTGCAAACACATGTTATATAGGCAAGATTTTATGCATCTGTAGGGCAAATAACACTTATGATATGCAACAAGGGGTATTATTTGTAGGGGAGGATAGGGTAAGGCAATTTGATAATAATAAAGAGGAAGGGTGTTGTGGTGTGCTAGAAATTTTTCAAATAAAAAGGTATCTTGCAATATTCATGACATTATTCTTAGCAAAGATGTAGGGAAAACTCAAAATACAAGATAAATCAAATGCCAAATAACCCCTAAAAGATTATGACATAAACTAAAACTAATCTTTCAAAACACTTTTCCTTGTCAACTCTATAAACCTAGGGTGCCCTAACAAGTTATTCAACAATATATCCCAAAATAATGCAAAAAGGGTTTATAATCTAGATCTATGCTCAGAATAATAACCAATAATAAACACAAGCCCAAATCTCCAATCAACATAACTTTAAAAACACATTGTTGCACTTCATCAACAATAAATAGCATAAACCATAAACATTTTCATTAACTTAAAAAGAAGCCTTACATACATCAGCTGATTCAAAATGTTATCATGGGGACAAGCATGGTGGATTTGTTCCATGTTAGACAAGGGAGACATATAAAGATGCTCTCAAAGCTTGCTAATGGTTGTAAAGCTACAACCACCTTAGCAAGAGAGAAAAAATACACACACACGCATGATCCCAAAATTTGGAAGAACTTATACTTGGAGAGAAATAAAGACTAACAATAACCAACACAATGACCAACACTATGGCCAACTAACCTTCTGAATAGAGGAGAAGCCCTATATTTATAAATTTTTTACCCTTTTCAAATCTGTAATTACCAAAGTCCCACTAAGATGCTCTTATCTAGAACAAATCCTTTGCCACACCTGAAATATTCATATATTTACAAGGAAAATGATTGTTGCAACTACCTTTATAAGGAATGATGGATATTTGCAACAAACCCGTTGATTTATTGGTTGGAAATGCTTTCAAATGATCTAGAAGGAGAATATTCATGGTGGAGGGAAAATAAACCATTTTTCCTTATGTTTAACTACCTAAAGATACCCTAGACCATTGTTTGCATAGTTGGAACCACCTGGATAATTGCCCTTCCCTTTATGCATCCCATGGAATAATCTACTCTTACAATGATGGCTTAGGAATATTCTAGATCTATGGCCACTTATATGATCTTCCTAGGAGTGGCTCACCATGACCTTGAAAACCTACAATATATCTCCCATTGGAGGAGCTTGGATGAGCAAAACATGAGAAAATACAATACCCAAGTTTACTTGACCCGTTTACCTTTTTGGCTCCAAATTATATTGTCACATTTTAGCACTTTTGCCTTTTCACACTTAGCCTTTTTAGGGTTTCATTCATATTTTTATTTAATTCAAACATTCATTATTTTCAACCTTTAACTTGTTTGGGCAAACCCTATCCCTTCTCACAAATTTGCAATTTTGCCAAGTCAACCTATTGTCAGTGGTGGAAGCTCCACCAATTTCCTTGCACAGGGTCCTTGAATGTGTCGTGTATGCCTATGTGGCATTGCTATGTCACTTTATTCACTTAATTGAAATGTGACTATTACCCATAAGACACATGTCAACATGTTATTGGGTCCAAGTCCTTGAACAATCCACTTAAGACTATCACTACTAGATCCTTGTTTGTATGATGAACGCAAGCATCCCACTTGGTAGTTTTGTGGGCTCTCGACATCTATTTATCATTAGATTTTATTATGGGCTATTAGATCTCTATTAAGACCCCATATATCATTCCACCTAGAGAATCCATGGGATTTTTTCACCTTACATAGTCAATCTTTGCATGGGCTAGTGTCCTTTTGCCATGTGGTGGTCCCACATCCATTCTAGGATTTGCTATAAAGTTCACTTTACCACTACTTAATTTTGACATCCACATAAACTTCTTTGATGTGTACACAAACATAAAATTTAAAACCTAATAGATAATCATTGGACTTAATTTTGATGTTCACGTGCCCATCATTTGACGTCCACGTGAACATCTTTGATGTTTTCTTGATCGTTAATGATGTCCAAATGACCATCAAATTTAAGCCCTAATGTATAATGGATAAGCTTAATTTTCATGTTTGTGTGACTATTAATGATGTCCATGCGACCGTCACACTACTTGGTCACTTATCGAGAGTTCAACACTTGGCACATTCATGCTTGTCCTGGGGCTTTGTTGAAACATTGACCTTTCTACATGCCATCAGATCAACTTATTTTGTGGTAAAGTGCACTATTAGATCATGATCTACTAGCTTGGCTTGTGATTAGCTCAAAGTAATCAAGGAAAATTACCAAGTTTGAGCTCTAGACATAAAAAACTTTGTGGGAAAAATGCCTGAAGGAATTAACCCTTCAAACTTTTTGCACAGGAAAAATGTCTGAAACAAATAAGGGCTTTACATTTTTCTCAGAAAAATGCAATTTTATCAAGTTTTTTTATCATGGATAATTTTCCTAACAGAAATAAGTCTTCAAACTTTTTATGTGAACCAAAAACCTAAAGACTTATTTCCATCAGGAAAAATGTCTTGACAAAATACCTAACGACCCTAAGGCTTTATATGCAATAAGTAAATACCGATAAAGACTTATCCAATTTAACATGAAACTTGGCATATAATGAACATTCGAAAACGAGACTTGGGTTGAGGACTTAGGCATTTAAACTCAACAAAGGCTCAATTGCTTCAAGGCAATTTTGGGCACTAATAAGATGAATATGCATATGTGGAACAACATGATCCTCGATGTATGTAATTTCTTAAGTAATATTTTTTAATAAATACATTGTATGTTGACACTTGTCATGTGTCAAGGTATATATATGATTAATTTATGCATAAGTAATGCAAGCTCATTGGACAAAAGAGTGTAATAACCTCCATTACTGATATGTGATCAATAAAGCATATGGGTAATAACATAAGGAGGAAAAAGC
Source organism: Torreya grandis (assembly GCA_037957365.1). Lineage (NCBI taxonomy): Eukaryota > Viridiplantae > Streptophyta > Pinopsida > Cupressales > Taxaceae > Torreya > Torreya grandis. The sequence goes on from JARHVA010000036.1 coordinate 7,873,077, forward strand.
GGATAAAAAAAGAGGGTAACAAGGATCACACAATCAGTAATATATGCCAAAGTATATAAGTAGGTTTAAATAGGTAGGCTCAAGGGCACAAAATAGAGGAATACAATGAGTAGGATTCTAGGTAACCTACAAATTCCCTCAGAACCCAATATATGTTATGATGGAAGGTCACAATGTATATGTTTTTATCATTGGGAAGTATATGCAACTGCTCATAATGGGATCAAAAATCAAATGGTCTAGGCCAATTCAACATATCAATCAACAAAAATATAATCTCTAGAAGAATATTGAATAAAACTAGAAGACAAGTGCCAAGGCATAAAATTAAGGAGACTAAAGAATGAAATCAATCTCTAAGAAGAAAAGAACATTCAGGGTACAACACATAGACGTAACTTAAGATATGTATAATAATATGTGCTTGGTACAATAACAATGTATCGATGAAGCACATGATTCAAGTTAACAAGGCTACATGATGATTTTGTCTATAATGCTAGGATCCAAAGTATGCAATTAAAATTTATTGTTCAACGTATCATTGAAATGATCATGAATTGTGTAATAAATATCATCATTTGTAGGATGAATGTGTATATAATATTCTCATGGATTTGTATACTATGCGTAAGCATGTCATGATATAATAATCTTACTATGCATATGGAGAGATCCCACATGTGTCTAATGTGCAAGTATAGAATCTGGAGCTATTTAGATTATATAGTAGTCAATGATGTGGTATACTCAAATATATTAAGTGCCTCACATATTGGTTTTAATTATGGATGAGACATGAGGATCACCTTAGGATAAATGAACTTTGGCTTTTGTGGTTTTCTAATTAGCTATACATGTGATATTTGAGATGTAACAAGTCTCTCATAGGGTGAGACATGTATGGTGTGTACATTTTTTTTATTGTGCACAAATTTTATGTAATTGTGTAATTTTGAAAGTATATATTTCATTCAATTAATCAAATGGAGTCCAAGAAATAAATTATATGATCTTGTATTTGCTGTAATGTAGAACCAAACTAGGTATGTTCAAGGGCCAATTGTGAGTGGAAGTGTAATACCACCTAAGGGTGTATGTTCATGACCATTAAAAATACCCAGTGTCTTGGTTATTTGAAATTGTTTTAGTATAACATTGTGATTCAAGAGAATCTAGGTTCACTTGTAATCCTACACCAACCAAAAACATGTAGTCTAAACTTAGTAAAAAATAAGTATTTTTATAGTTTACGCAAGTCCTAAGTTATGTGTAAGTTTACTTATGTTGCTTTGTGATGCCTTTAAATACACCCAATTATTTGTAATGTTATGAGGATCCATTGATGATGCACATGATTCAGTTCAGTTTGTATTTGATTGTAAAACTTTATGGAAAATATGATTTTAAGTCCTTTTTTGGTTCAATACCAATTTTGAATTTAATTCTTACAAGTTTTTTTGCAAAGATTGTGATGTCTTATATAGGATGTTGGTATGAAACAATGAGAATATGAGGATCATTTCACAAGTAAAATTTTGTGCATCATTTAGTTGTAAAGTGTATTGAAATTTAGCCTTGTAAAGTTTCAAAGTCCACATCACTTGTCTTGTGTGTAGCTTGGTATGGGTGCATATGTTCTTGTGATGTGTTATTGGGAAAGAGTTGTTACATTTACTAATGGTTTGCATTTGATTCCTTAAAAACATACAAGTTTGTTATCGATTCATTTAATACCACTTATGATGTAGTGTGTTGTGATTTTTTAAGGTGAATTGGAATTGTAATGATCATTTAATTTTCGTGGCACATATTGATGTGTTATAAATATTTAATGTTATTAGTGGGTTGTTTATCATTATTATAAGTAAGTGGGTCTTGTGCTTATATAAACATGCCCATATGCTTGAGCCAATTTTTTGGTGATCTTAGGATATAGATTATATAGTAAATATTTGAGAATATGATATTTTAAACACATCTCATTTGAGATATCATAGCATTGTGTTGTTGCTAGTGTGTCACAAGCAATACTTCCATCTATGAAAATGTAATAAATATATGATATTTTTTACATTTTTTACATATTATCTTATGTGTTATGAGGGTTTCTTGGTATAATGCATTTCTTAATTAAGACCCCTTACCATTGCTACCTTTTTTTTTATCAAAGGAAGGTTCTAGTCCTTGCAGGAGTTGGTTTCCACATTATGAGTGTGGGTAGAAAGTAGTTGCAAACATCTTCCAAAAATATTTTTGGATAGAAGGTGTAAAAGATATTTAATTTATCAAGAAATGGAATATCATGGATTTTTAAATGATTTGAATGAAATAATACCACTAGCACCTAGATGCCACGATGAGATATATGCAAACCTGAATAGAGTCTATGGAGACAACACAAAATCGAGGTGTTGTGGTAATATATTATGAAAACAATGAAGGAGTTACAGATAATGGAATGGTGGAAGTAAACACCTCATTAATGAAATACTTTTCCAACTTGGTGATCTAGTAAACACCTCCTTCATTACCACTTATTTCAAGGTTCCATCAAACAAGCTATCCACTACCTTTTTGTTTTTAATCACATAATTTTGAGTAATCTGATAGTAGTGTATATTATTTTGATTGTACTTAAACTTGAAATTGAATTTGAAAATTTCAATTAAATTTTGCATCTAATTATGAACTTAGATGCTTGGGTACAATCCAAAATAATAGTAACAACATACTCATTGACAACAATTCTATTCCCTAAGGAACATAGTCAATAAAGAAATTATTTATGATAAAATAATTAACCACTAACATACATTTCTAAGTTATTTTAGAGCCCACTTATTTCAAGATTGTATGAGGAGTTATCCAATTTTGTTGGTCTATCAAACATGTTAAAAACTATTTTTTGGTTTATTTATATTATAAAGGTTTAATCTTGATAAAAAAAAAATTGAGAAATCTAATAATATTGTATAATAATGTAAATAAAATTGTATAATATCATAATTAAAATTGTATAGTGTCAAAATTTAACTTCAAATTGAACATAAATTTTGTCTTACAACTCACTTTTTTATATTGGTCTACGTAACTTTTTTTAACTTAAAACTGATTATTTTATATGATCGACATAGATGGAAAATCCATAATAAATAATATTTTTATTTTGGTAATTCTATAAGAAAATGTATGCTCTAACTCTTTACCACCATTCATCAAAATACATGTTTAGTATTTTCCCTAAATGTTGCAATAAGCATATTTTGGTAGTAAACTTTTGACAAGCATTGAATCACAATCAACACTTTTTTTGGGATTTTCTAATTCCCATTAATCAAGGGACTAAAATTTTGACAAATTTTGAATCATAGTCAACACTTCTCTAGGAATTTTTAATGCCCAATCCGCTTCTTAATAAGGAAAATAGATGGATCTACTCATCAAAAGAGGCTTTAATTAGTGATAAGAATCATTGCATATCAACCTTCACATTGTAGCTTTCTATAAAAGTGCTTGCACTTGACTTTCAATTTATTATAAAGTAATCTAAAAGTGTGCTAGTGTATGTATGCCCTAATTTTTAAGTGGGGGATGTGAACATGTTTCTAAAATCACTCATATAAAAAATAAAAGTTAACTACAACATATGGACATATGAAATATTTGTGAAAATCATTGGCATTGATAGAAATTTGGCATAAAAAACATAACATCATGGTGGGCCATGTATGACTCATGTGTGTATCAAGTATGACAATCATAAGTGACAAGATGTATAGAGTATGTAAGGGTTTATCAATTTGTAGTAACACAAGGCTTATAAGTAATGTTGCTTCGAATCGTAAGATAACATTGATGTGGCCTAAACATACTTATGGATGGCATGGTACCTGTTTCATCAAATTGTGCACCCTAGGACGTTCTATGAAATTCCTTCAATTTTATGCAACATTGAATCATCCCTAAAGTTTGTGGGAACTTATAAGAGAGATAAGTCTCTAAGATTGAAAAGGGATAGCTCCCTAAATTCTTCTCTAAGTGTCTATCACCTAGTCTAATGCTTATTCATGAAAAGAGTCAAGAGTTTGCATAAAACATAAAACTATGCTAAAGAGGTGATCCACCAAGAATTTATCCCATCGACTATCACACTTCTATTGAATAACAATGCTTTCCAAGACTAATTCCATGCATTGAAATATAATAACATAGTGTTTCAATGTGAAGGTAACATGCTTGACACAATCAACAAGATAATTGACCTAAGGGGTAGATAGCACACCATAGATACAATTGCATAGTTGAAAGAGAGTTTAATGTATTTAAAACACTTCACATGACCTGTTAACATCAGAACCTTTGTTCAAACATGAAGGGTAAAGGGAGTAAAGATGATGTTATCACTTGGCTCCACTATACATCGCTCACATACTCAGACAGAAGTTCACAACTCATAATTGGTCTTATATTTAATGTTAAAAATCAAAGTGCAATGTTATTTTAGCAAGTATTCACCATACTAAAATTGTGGTCTCTTACAATAGTAAAAAATGGCTCAATTTATAGAACTTTGGGGAAGAGAGAGAGAAGAGAAGCTGAAGAGGCACAAGGACATGACTCCACATCTGAGAATTAGTTATAGATACATGAGAGAGATGGATGGGGTGAGCCATGTCATGCTAGGAGGTTTACTTGTCCAAAAAAATTCATGAGAATGGTGGAAAGTGGCATAAAGCCTTTAGGAGTGTCATAGGAAATTATTTCTATCGAAGATCATCCATGAGGGTTCAAAACTAAAAATAGAGAAGCTGACACATAACACTATTGAGGTGGAATGGGACTCATGACGGTAGTTAGAAAATGTTCTTTCTAAATTCTAGCTATCCTCTGGACACCTATAGTTGTCAATTTCATGGAATCAATGACTCAGACCATCAACCTATCCATTTTGCTTGCTTTGTCTGGATCAGATGCTCAAGATTCAATCATTTGTTATTATTGGTTATTTTTGGACCACATACCAAAATTTTGCCAGTTTGAAGAAAATGGACATAACTCAGGAAGAAAAATGGCAAAGTATTAAGACTCTAAGTTTTTAGAGGAGAACTACTTAAAAAACCTTATAAGTAATCAATAGTTGAAAACCCAAATCAAGTAAGAAGGCTTGGAAACCCTAATTTGGTCTGGGTAGTGTATTTCGGGTTTCTAGGGGTACACTACTTATTTCACTTTATAAATTGCCACTAATGATAAATTTGAATTAAGTAGTGGGGCTTGTTGACATGGTGGATTGCACCCTGGGCAGGAGGTTGAGCTCTTGCCTTCCACACGTCAAAATGGAAGCTCCCCTCTTACCTGTGGGCAAAGTAAAACTGGGGGGAGAGTCTCTAGATAAGGGCTAGCTCCCTTTGATGCATATGAGTTATTCCAATAAGTGCTAATAGATACATACATACATATATATATATATATATATATATATATATACATAAGGGTGATGCACCAAATAATTTTGACCTACTCACACTCACACTCTGAACCATAAGAACACATACATACACTTTAAACTGGTAAAAGGACCTGACTGTAGGAAACTTAACAGGGAGGCTTTAATGGAACACACAAAAAAAGGGACTTACGATAGGCATTGTAGGAAAAACACACTGTCTAGTAACCTCCTTCTGCCTTTGCACTCCAGGTACAGCTCTTCTTGTCACATGTAGGAATGGTGCCTTGTAGATACCAGATGTGTTGGTTTCAACCCTGTGAATGCATTAAGAAGCAATGACTGAACACAAGACTAACACTCAGACACACTCAGAGATATCTAACCAGAATAGAGGTAAAAATGCATTTTTATTGATTCTAGGTGAAAATTGCCAGGCCTTCACCTTACAATGTGAAAAGATGCCTTCTCCAAATGAGAATTCTACAATATATAGAGGAAGAAAAGAGGCCTTTTGGTGCCCTTTTTATAAGTGACCCATGTGCATTTTGATCATTGGGAAGAGGAAGCTGCTTAAACATCATATGCAAAATTGTGGGCCACACCATTTGTCTGCAAACAAGACTGCTCCTTCAAGGCAATTACACAGCTTGTCTGCTCATCAATGCAAAATGAAGAAAATAGGTCACACCATTCGCCGTTCGCACCTCTTGATGATCAATTCACATATACTGTGTCAACCACTGGAGTAATTCCTTAAGTCGACACCTTCCTTTGCCACTTAGACTATTTTGTCTATTTTTGCACTTGGTTCTTTTGCCCCATCCCAGCTTTGTCTTTCTTTTGGCCTTATGCCTTTGAATTCCTTCAGGTTCGTGATTAAGTCTATGAAGATCAACAGCTACTTCCTTGTACAAATTTGATGCCCTTGGGTCTATTGTCATCCTTAGCAATTTGTTCGTGTCTTTCTCGCTTGCTTTGGCCTCTTTCTGCTGATTTCAATAAGTGACACATGGCGTGTTCGATTGTGAAAAAGGTAAGGACACCTGGCAGCATCCACTTAACTGATAGAAGCTTTATGTACCTTTTGAGAGTCTTGCAGAAGATGGCACGTGGTAGCTTTCACTCTCTTTAGTAGTTCGTTTGGGGCCCACCATAGTCTTTACTGAACAAAAGGGAGAGACCGCAGATGTTGACACTTGTTGGCTTGTGTTGAGCTTTGCAAAGGACACGTGCTACATTTTGTTGCTCTTATAAAATGATGTCAAAACCTTCCACAAATACCACTTGGCACCCACCACATAACTTTGAAGGAAACCTTTTGAAAGGAGCTTTAAAACTCAGATGCAGACACTTGTCGTGCTCCACTGGGTTTTGTAAGGGGAACGTGGCACATTCTGCTACTTTTAGAGGCAAATTATCATGTGTCCCGACAGATGACACTTGGCAACTTTTTCTCTCAAGCTCTTTCTGGTGGAAAATTGATGTTTGCGGGCCCATCACTATTTGAAATCCGATGGCTAGTCTATTTCCCTGAATTTGATGGCTTCAGAGACGTCACCATCCTTGGCAATTCCTTTGGTCTTTCTTTTTGATTCGGCCTTTTGTCGCTCCCTTACCTTCAAGCTTTTACTTTGGACCCTCTCGAAGGGAAGGTGTCCCTTTGGCTTTGGAGAAGTGCCCTTCTTTCAGCAGCTGTGAGTCCCCCACAAGGGCACTTGCCCTTCGGGGTCCTTCGGCAGCCTTTTCTCTTCGGCTATCTTCTCACGGATAAGATGTTTGCAAGAATTATCTCACCCATTTCTTTTCTTCAGAGCTTTTCCTCAAGTTTTTTCTCGTGGCCATTTTTCCTGTGGACTTTGTCTCGGCCACTTTTCTTGTGGACAAAAGTTCACAAGAATTATTTAAACCATTTTTATTTACCCTTCGGCATTCCTTCAGGTTTTCTTCCTGCGGACTTTTCCCCAAATTTCTTCAGACATTTTGTCTGAAGGAATTCCTTCAAACAAAAAGTATAAAAGAAATCTGTTTATGCTTTGCCTTTGCCTTAAGTCCTTTTTCATGGGGTTTTTTCGTTCATAGTCCTTCCAAATTTCTTTGTAATTTTTATCGAAAGGAATTCCTTCAGACAAAAGTCTGAAGGAATTATGTCCTTGTCTTTTCCTTCAACTGCCTTCGAAAGGTGCCCTTCAGGAAATTTGCTTCGGCATTATCGCCGACCAAGTGCCCTCTGCAAGGGCACTTGTCCTTCGGGAGACTCTATTGAATCGTTTCTTTAAACTTAAATGTTGAACCAACTGTTGAACTTTGACGATGAGCTTTATTGTTGCACGAAAGTGATGAACCAAACACTTGAACCAAAATGATTGAACTAGACTATCAAACCAAGCACTTGTCCATTTTGTGCCTAAGTGTTGGCAACCCATTTATTCTCTGCAGAGTCCATAGAAAACATGGCTGCAGAGTCTATAGGAATTCTCTATAGAGTCTATAGAAATGGGCTTATAGAATCCGTAAAAATTCTAGACTTGTGCAAAATCAAAAAATGAACTGGATCAGAATAACAGGGAGAGAAGGGGACCGATTTTTGGCCTGTTAGACCAAAAATGGTCAACAAATTGGTGACTCCCAAGGGAAGCATGCCTACTATGCTTAAAAACTAGTTGCCTTAAAGTCCATTGGGCACGGAGTCAGAATGTAACTTTGAAAAGGTTAGCAACAACGTTGAGATATCCAAGAATCAAACACGAAGGTTTACCCCAAAAGGAAATGAAAACACACACAACACTAAGAGAACTACTAACATGTGCAAAAGGCACTTAGGGAAAATAGAAAAAAAGCAAGGAAAATATATACATGATGGAAGAAGGGCTCAGTGGTAATGCTTAAGATGTATCCCATTAACTGGGATATACAGTTCTTCACCATCCAACCTGGAGAGTTGAAATGCATTATGCTGCTTGCACTGAGTGATGACATATGGACCACTCCATAAGGTGTCAAACCTTACGTGCTTTCCAGGGTTAGCTCGGTCCTCATCCCATTTTAAGATGATGTCTCCTTAAGAGAAACATATTGATGAAGATTTATTGTCAAAGTGTCTTTTTGTTTGTGGTTGGCGGCTGGTCATAAAAGCCACAGCCTGGTCTCTTGTCTCTTGGAGTTCCATCAACTCGCATAGCCTAACCTCCATGCTATTGCCTTCTTCTAATTACAGTTGGTGAGTGAGGTTCAAGGATGGAAACTCAAGTGAAATGGGGAGCCTATATTCCCTTCCATAAACAAGCATGTACGGTGAGTTACCAATTGCTCTCTTTGGGGTGACCCTATTTGCCCATAAGGCCGTTTTCATCTTGGCATGCCAAGTCCTTTGATTTTCCTCCATGGTTCGCTTGATGATCCTAATCAGATTCTTATTTGTAGATTTAGCTAGCCCATTCCCATATGGGTATTAATTGGATGAAGTGCTAAGATAGATACCATATCTCAGTGCCCATTCACTTATTTTAGTTCCCAAAAAAGCCAACGTGTTATCTAAGATTATGATAACTGAAACTCTAAATCTTGCCACTAGGTCTTCATAAAAATCCATGACTGCACTTTCATTAGCTTCCTTCAAAGTGACATCCTCTACCCACCTTGTGAAATAATCTATGGCAGTCAGGACCCACTTGTGTCCAGCACTGGAGGGAGGGTTAATCATCCCTATGAAGTCAAGGCCCCATTGCATGAATGGCTGCTCTACCTGAATAGGCTATAAAGGCATGACAACCAACTGTTGCTTCCCATCAAAAATCATGAACTTCTGGCACTTTCATACCCAAGCATAGGTGTCCCTAAAATGAGTAGGCCAGAAGTAACCAGCTCTCATTATTCTTGCCACTGTAGCCCTAGGAGCAAAATGACCGCCAGCTGGCCCATCATGGAACTCAAATAGCACCCTGTTGGCCTGACTTGACTCTAAGCATCTTAAAAAGACTCTTGAGAGATCCCTTCTTAACATCACTCCATCAATCAAGACATAAGGGAGACACTAGAGTCTGAAATACCTCCTCTTGGTCCTATCAAGGCCCTATGGGCACTCACCGGTGAGAAGGAAATGCCTCACGTCTGATGTCTAATCCTTCATGACAACTGGTTTTTTTACTATAGCTGCATCATGAATTTATAGATTGTCCTCTTTTTGCTACTTAAAGTTTGCAGCAAGGTGCTCACATAGGCCTCTCCCTCTTACCAGTTTGGTGATCTTGATATCCACATCGTATTCCATCACCTTAGTGATCCACCCTGCTCTCTTTTCATTCAGGTCTCAGTTGATCAAGAAATCCTTGATGCTAGGATGTGGAACCATGAGGTTGAGTATGCTATTGGAGAGCATATCCTTGAATTTATTTAGACTCTGTATGATTGCCAGGACTTACTTATCCACATATGTGTATCTAACCTCAAAACCCTCTAGGCCTTGGCTAAAAAACACAATTGGTTACTCAAGGTTATCACCATTTGCTTGGGTAAGCATGGCAGAGATTACCTCTTCATTACTAAAGGTGTAGAGGTTGAAATATTTTGTGAAGTCAGGGCTGATCAAAGTAAGAGCCTAAGCTATGGCCTACTTGATTTCTTCAAAGCTGTCCTTTCTTTGTGTTGTCCATGTGAACTCCTCACCCTTCCTCAGCATAGAGGTCAACGTCTTGACCACCTCTACAAAATTTGAGATAAATCTTCAGATGAAATTTACCTTGCCAAAGAAGCTTTGCAGGCCTTTCTTGTGCTTAGGCAAGGACAGCTCTAGGATGGAGCAAACTCTCTCTGGATCAATAGTTAAGCCTTCCTTGGAAATAATGTGGCCAAGGAGTTTTCCCTCGTGGTTAGTGAACACGCATTTCCTAGGGTTGAGAGAGATACCAAACTCTCTACACCTCTCAAAGATTTGTCTAAGGTGTTTTATGTGTTGGCTCACTTCCTTGGAGAAAATGGTCACATCATCAAGATATACCAGCACAGTGTTATTTATCAGGCCTCAAAAGGCCATGTCCATGGCTCGTTGGAAAGTGACACCAGCATTAGATAGTTTGAATGGCATTTTCCTATAAGTAAATGTCCCCCATTTGGTAGTGAAGGATGTCTTGTGTTGGTCACAGTCTTGCATCAAAATCTGATTATATCTTGAATACCCATCCAGGAAAGAGAAATGCTTGCTACTTGTCACCATTTAAAGGATCTGCTCCATGCTTGGAAGAGGATAATGGTCTTTCAAAGAGACTATGTTGAGGTCTCTAAAATCAACACACAGTCTGATCTCCCCATTCTTTTTTTGGATAGGAACAAGATTGGCTAGCCAAGAAGAGTGTTTGATTGAAAATATTATTCCAGACTCAATCAACTTGGTGAGTTCCTTCCACATGAAAGGCTCAATCATTGGGTTGACAGGCCTCTGCTTTTGCTTGATTGGCCTCGCACCTTCTTCCAGATCAATGGTATGCTGGGCCAGACTTGGGTCAAAACCCTTCAAATCACTATACTCCCAAGCAAAGACATCAGCAAATTTTTGGCACAACAAGACGAAGACCTACCTTTCACAGTCTGTGCACACGTTTCCAAGTACAAGCAGCTTATCCTTGAATATTTCAACCTTCTCATGGTGCTCCTCCTTCATTTCAATGCATGCCTTGTCACTTTTCAACTAGTCATCTCTATTGAAGATACTTTCTAGAGTGACCAAACCTTTGGGGAGCTTATTATTCTTTAGCTGAATAATTTGGCTGCCATATTGCTGTTGTAGCTTTGCCTAGTTTTTAGCAGTGAATTTAGCTTCTTCTTGTAAGAAGAGTGCTAATTGCCGGTCACTGTCAAAGACTTGCCAGTTGGTGATGTTGTTAGATACATAAGGCTGAATTACTACCTTCAAGTGGTGTGACCTGTGGTCTCAGCCTATTTCCTTAGGGACATCAAACTGGGCACCAACTGCTACCAACCTATCTGCTTACTTGTTCTACTCTCTAGGAATGGAGGTAATAGTGAAAGCAAAGAAATTTTCCACTAAGTCCCATACCCTATGTTTTTAGGACTTTAATAAATAATTCTTTGTTAAAGTTTGGCCTCTTACTTGATTGGCAATCAGCTCACTGTCACCAAAAACTTGCAGCTCTTTGATTCTTCTTTTCCTCGCCCACTCGAAACTATGGATGAGGGATTCATACTCTGCAACATTGCATGTGCAAGAAAATTGGAACTAAAAATCTGAAAAGTATTTTTCCTTTGAAGGAGAAACTAACACCGCTCCACCACTAGCTCCCAACTTACTTCTTGAACCATCAAAGAATAGCTGCCATAGACCTGAGCTTTCTTGGCTCGCTTTCATCAGATTTGGTACAAAAGTACCCTCTTCATGCATGCAATAAATTCTAAGGCCGACCTTCTCTATGAATTTTTAAGGATCATGCTCGAAGTTATCACTTCCACATTCATCTAAGAGTAGGTCTGTAACTCTTTCAAGGGCAGAGGATGGAGATTGGTCTACTTGGAACTCTTCTTGGTCAATAATGGCGTAGCTGACATTTGTCACCTTGAGTGAGTATGGTTCTAGATGATCTCTGTGGAGTGGCTCAAATTCAATCTTAACTTTAGTCCCATACTTGGTTCTGAAAACTAGATAAGACCAGTTTGTTGCTAAGTAACCACCTATCTTGGATGTAAAATCCCTAGATAAGCAGATGGCCAAGTAAGGAGGGACATCCACCACTACCACATCATAAGGAACTGAGAAGGCCAGGTAAGTGTGTAGCATCAAGCTCAAACCTTTCACTACCCCAACTGTCTTTGCTAGTGTTCCATCCAACTGCAGGACTCCCTTAGTCATTTCTTCATATTTCAACCCCAGCTTGTCAGCTATGCATTTGGGCATTATCGAGGTGCTTGCTCCACTGTAAATGATGCAATTATGCACCAATAAATCTCCTATGACCAAGGACACATAAAAAGGGGGAACCTTTTCTTCTTTCTTCACCTATCCTAAGGTGCAGGGCTGTCCATTCATCATCAAAACATTGTCGGCTTTTGTTGGGACAACTTGTTCATTCAACTCATGCAATTCTTTTTACAGCATGTCCTTTTGCCCTGGTATTGACAGTGAATCCCACAAGTAGATGTTCATGTGTAGCTTCTTCATCTGATCGACCACATTGACTCAAGGGTTGCCTTCAAATTTTCTTTGGGATTATTTATAGCCTGAGGTGTAGGTCGAGGAGCTGAAGATACAACCGACAATCTGAAGTTTGGGAACTTTTGACTTACATGTGATGAAGAAGGGATTGCTGACACTTAGGCAGCAACCTAGGCTTCTTCCATTGCTCTCCTTTTGAATCTTGTATTAGTTGCAACACAGTCACCTTGATTGTCTACAGTACCCACATAATTGACTGTATAGAACTCACCTTCTAGGTGATTCATGAGAGTAGAATCAGGTTGGGTTTGACTGCTACTCGTGCCAGGTTACATTGAAGCCTCAAAACCTTGGAATTGGATGGCCACTTGATTGTCTTGTAAATTTGGGTAGTGACCCATAATTTTATTTGTATAAACAGTCTGCTCTTGACCATATCCCATGGTTGAGCAACTTGGATGTTCTTGCACCAGATTGTTTTGAGCGGGCACCATAGCCTTGGATGATGAAGGGGCGCTTGGATTGTAGCCTTGAAAAGGTCTGGTCTGTGCAAATTGACCCTACCCTTGATTGTAATTTTGGAAAGGGGGTCTATTTGTTTGACCACACTATTGATATCCTTGATTTGGTCAATTGTTTTGAGCTTACTGCCTTTTAATAGCCACTAGTTCATTTGTCACATTTTGCAATAGACTTTTGACTTCATGGAGTTCATTTGATGAAGTAGCAGCTGGCTTTTTTGTGCTAGGTAGAAGAGCTAAGGTGGGAGTAGTAGTCTGAATTAGAGGTAGCATTTTAGGGCAAAGTGGCATATGATGTCTAGGAGTTATTTTCCCAACCTGTATTAGGTAATTCTCAGCTGCTATAGCTATGTCATAGGCAACAAGCGACACATGTCCTCCCATGGACTATATCATAATAGTGATATTATTGTTCAATGCTCTTAAGTAATACAGGAAAGAATAGCTAGGAGTCAGCCTTACCAGAATTGGGATTCTATCCCATGTCTTCTAAAATTGAGTGTTGAAATCCTACATGTATCCATGTGGAGCCCTTTTCATTGTAGTCAGTTGCTCAGCAAGTGAGAGGTGGTCTCTCTTCTCCCCAAAATAGTTTGTCAAGAGAGTGCCCAATTCATTCCAAGAATCGACTGAATATATGGTTAAAGCCCCATACCAGTCTAGAGCTTTGCCCTTAAGAGACAATGCCAACAATCTGATTGCAATATTCTCCTCAGTGACATTGTGAATACTGCAAAGGTTAGCAATATTTTTGATGTGTTCAATAATTATAATGGGCCCCTCTCCATCAAAAGGAGGCACACTTTTGAGGACTACTCCTAGAATTGGGTCGTAACGCTAGAGATTCAAAGGACTCTGACCATGAAAAGTCACAAAGGGTAATGCCATAGCTATGATAGGACGTAACCGTGGCCTTCTTGCGTAGGTGTTCTTTATAGCAGGTTTGGGAAAGTGGTTTGTTGAATAAGGATGGGTCCTTTCAAACCTTAGTCACTTTTTTGAGTTCAAAGGCAATTCAATGAATTCAAAAGGGACACCCTTAGAAGCAGACCATGTGGTGATTTTAGGCATAGGAAGTCAGACTAGTCTTTGACTAGAAACTAAAGTTCTTACCAATGGAGTCGCTAGATGCTGAAAATAGTTGATTTTGCTATATCAGGACCAACATCAATCCTGAAACTTTACTAAGTGCAAAAATTGAATCCCACCAGTTGTGCCAAAAACTGTTCATGCAGTGGATTGCACCCTAGGCAGGAGGCTGAGCTCCTACCTTCCACACGTCAAAATGGAAAATCCCCTCTTGCCTGTGGTTAAGAAAAAATTGGGGGGAGAGTCTCTAGATAAGGGCTAGCTCCCTTTGATGCATTTGAGTTATTCTAATAAGTGCTAATACATATTATATATATATATATATATATATATATATATATATATATATATATATATATATATATATAAAATGTTGGGGGGTGAAGAGGGAGAAAGATTATAGGAAAACAAAACCTAATCTAAGAGGGTGATGCACTAAATAATTTTGACCTACTCACACTCACACTCTAAACCATAAGAACACATACATACACTTTAAACTGGTAAAAGGACCAGACTGTAGGAAACTTAACAGGGAGGCTTTAATGGAACACACAGAAAAAGGGACTTAACATAGGCACTGTAGGAAAAGCACATTGTCTAATAACCTCCTTCTGCCTCTACACTCCAGGTACATCTCTTCTTGTCACCTGTAGGAATGGTGCCTTATAGATATTAGATGTGTTGGTTTCAACCCTGTGAAAGCATTAAGAAATAATGAATGAACACAAGACTAACACTCAAACACACTCAGAGATATCTAACTAGAATAGAGGTAAAAATGCATTTTTATTGATTCTAGGTGAAAATTGCTAGGGCTTTGCCTTACAATGTGAAAAGATGCCTTCTCCAAATGAGAAGTCTACAATATATAGAGGAAGAAAAGAGGCCTTTTGGCACCCTTTTATAAGTGACCCATGTGTGTTCCGATCATTGGGAAGAGGAAGCCGCTTAAACATCATATGGGAAATTATGGGCTGCGTCATTTGTCTACAAATAAGACCGCTCCTTCAAGGCAATTACGTGGCTTGTGTGCTCATCAATGTAAAATGAATAAAATGGGTTATGTTGATCACCGTTTGTGCCTCTTGATGATCAATTTGTAGATAATGTGTCAACTACTGGAGTAACTCCTTGTGTCAACACCTTCTTTTACCACATGGACTATTTTATCTATTTTTGCACTTGGTTCTTTTGCCCCTTCTCCACTTTGTCTGTCTTTTGGCCTTACACCTTTGAATTCCTTTAGGTTCATGCTTAAGTCTGTGAAGATCAAAAACTACTTCCTTGCTACAAATTTGATTCCCTCGGGTCCGTCGTTGTCCTTAGCAATTCGTTCATGTCTTTCACGCTTGCTTTGGCCGCTTTTCACTGATTTCAATAAGTGACACATGGCGTGTTCCACTGTGAAAAAGGCAAGGACATGTGGCAACATCTGCTCAACTAATAGAAGCTTTAGGCACCTTTTGAGAGTCTTGCAGAAGATGACACATGGTGGCTTCTACTCTCTTTAGCAGTTTGTTTGGGGCCCACCACAATCTTTACTAAACAAAAGGGAGAGATCGCGGATGTTGACACTTGTCGGCTTCTACCGAGCTTTGCAAGGGACATGTGTTATGTTCCACTGCTCTTAGAAAATGATGTCAAATCCTTCCATAGCTGCCACTTGGTGCCTCCATGGAACTCTGAAGGAAACCTTTTGAAAGGAGCTTTAAAACTCAGATGCAGACACTTGTCATGTTTTGATAGGTTTTGCAAGGGGCACGTTGCACATTTTGCTACTTTTAGAGTCAAATTATCATGTGTCCTGACAGATGACACTTGGTAGCTTCCACTCTTAGGCTCTTTCTAGTGTAAAATTGACGTTCGTAGGCTTGTCACTATTTGAAATCCAATGGCTAGTCTATTTCCCTGAATTTGATGGCTTCAGAGACGTCACCGTCCTTGGTAATTCCTTCGGTCTTTTCTTTTGATTCGGCCTTTTGTCACTCCCTTACCTTTGGGATTTTACTTTGGACCCTCCTGAAGGGAAGGTGTCCCTTTGGCTTTGGAGAAGTGCCCTTTTTTTGGCAGTCGAGAGTCCCCCGCAAGGGCACCTGCCCTTCAGGGTTCTTCGACAGCCTTTTCTCTTCAGCTATCTTCCCACGAACAAAATGTCTACAAGAATTGTCTCACCCATTTCTTTTCTTCGGAGCTTTTCCTTGGGTTTTTTCCCACAACCATTTTTCCCACAGACTTTGTCTTGGCCACTTTTTTGACAGATAAAAGTCCGCAAATTTTTTTTTGACCATTTTGTTTTACCCTTTGGCATTCCTTCAGGTTTTCAGATAAAAAGTCTAAAAGAAATCTGTTTATGCTTTGCCTTCGCCTTAAGCCCTTTTTCCAAGGGTTTTTTCGTTCATAGTCCTTCTGAATTTCTTCAAAACTTTTGTTCGAAGGAATTCCTTCAGACAAAGGTCTGAACGAATTATGTCCTTGTCTTTTCCTTCAACTACCTTCGAAAGTTGCCATTCAAGAAATTTGCTTCAGTACTATCGCTAACCAAGTGCCCTCCACAAGGGCACTTATCCTTCAGGAGACTCTATTGAAACTTCCCTTTGAACCAAAATGTTGAATCGACTGTTGAACTTTGATGATGAGCTTTGCCATTGCACCAAAGTGATGAACCAAACACTTGAACCAAAATGACTGAACCAAACTATCGAACCAAGCACTTGTCCATTTTGTGCCTAAGTGTTGGGAACCCATTTACTCTCTACAGAGTCCATAGAAAACATGCCTGCAGAATCTATAGGAATTCTTTGTAGAGTTTGTAGAAATGGGCCTGTAGAGTACGTAGAAATTCTAGACTTGTGCAAAATCAAAAAATAAACTGGCTCAAAATAGCAGGGAGAGAAGGGGACTGATTTTTGGCCTGTTGGACCAAAAATGGTCAACAGGGCTTGGAAAGCTTGATTTGATCTAGGTAGTGTATTTTGGGTTCTCCAAGGAGCACCACTTAATTACTTCATAAGTTGTGAGTAGTTAGAAACCTAAAATAAGTAATGAGACATCAAAAGCTTGATTTGGTCCTATAAGTGCTTCTCAGGTTCTCAAAAAGATAAGTCCTCTCCAAGAGTAAATCTAGAGGGCTAATCAGTTAGTGACAAGTGGCATGAGTGAATCCAACTAGTGAGGATATCGAGAGCTTGCAGGTATCTATGGAGACTTCATCCTTTTTCAAGCAAGACATACGAAAGTAAAAAGAGCACAATGAGTCTTAATTTAGGGATCGACTCATTCACATCAGGTGGGAACATGTAGCTACCTTTGATATGGCCCTATTAGTTCAAAAGGAAAGGACTTGAATATGATAATGGCTTGAGGAGATTGGGATGAACTTTGGTGGCACGTTTCATGGTCAAGGTATGGTAATAGTAGCAGTCCCAGTTTAATAACTTCCCCTCTTTCCTCCTGCCATGCAACTCTCTCTCTATCTTTCCCTGTTCTCTATAATTATCATGAGATTTTCCATTGCAATAGTCCCAAGTTTTTAGAGTTTTTTTCATCTTGATGGGAGATAGATACCCATTGAGACATTTATAAAAGTGTGCTCCTTCGACTAGGCTAAACCCTATCGAAGTATTGTTAAAACTACCTCTTGAATATAATGAGATTCAATTTCCTTGCCTATTTCTTGTCTTCGATTAGTGATTTAGTATTCTTGTTGCTTGGTGGGTTTGTGAATGCATTTATTCTTAGTCCATTAGTAAGATGATTGTTTCTTTAAAGTATTTTCAAATTTTGTAGGTCCATATTAGTGTTTTGATTGAACCTCTTTTAATGTGTGTTAGCTTGACCTTGAGATCATGCAAGCCCAAGTCACCTCATGACTAAGATAATGTGGGTTCAAGCATAGATGACTACCCATTTATTTTTGGTGCATCACTTGGTTAACCCTCTTAGGATCCCTTATATCCCTTCTAACCCTTTTCCCCATGAAGTTTCATTTTAGCATTAGTTTTAGGTGATCTACCAAGAGGAACTAGCCTCTTTAAAAATCTTAGAGGCTCAACCTCACCATAGGACACCCACATCCTACGGTTGTTCCCATGCTTATAGCCAATAGTGGGAGAGCCTAAAAAACTCTCCCACAGGGGTGAAATTCCATGCTATAATAGTTATGGCACACCTAGTGGGACTAAGGTCTAAAGCAGTGGAAGGATTTTTTATGTTGCCATTATACTTATTAGCCTTTGGAGGCATTCTGCAAACATCAATGGTGAATCTAATCATCTATCAGTTGGTTTAAGTAGTCCAAGTGCCTAATCAACATATTTTTTATGTATAATCAACCATATTTTGACAAGCATGCATATTCTCTACCTCAATAGCACACTTATCAAGCTAGCAATGTTTATGTGTTCCCCCCAAGTGGCCCTCAAATAACCTATCATCCCCATCATGGCCTTTACCCTCCTCCCACCCCTGCATATGACCAAGATCAGCCTCCAATGTTTTCAAATCAATCTGTTATTTCCCCTTGTCAAGACTATGTTGATCCTGTTACTTCCTTATTAGGATTCAAGCAAGCATTATCATATTATAGCAAGTTGATAAGGGATATTGGTAGGGGTTTGGATATTTCTCCAGTCATCCCTATCCATGTTCTATAAGAGTCAAGGAGTTCTCTTCAATTGGTCAAAAATAGGTGGGTAGTTTGTGAGGATGAACAATCAACAGTTTGTGAGGGGGATAACAAGATGTGGTTGAGAAGCATGGTCCAAAATTCAAAAAATGTGTTGAAATCTTATAAAGATCAACAAACTCAATGCAATAAATTATACATGTCATCTCCCCTCCAAGATCCTTAATCTCAGTCTCCAAAGGATTCAAATCAACCCCTACACCTAATCCCACTCAAGAGTGTGAAACCATCCCACCATGGATCTTCTCCTACACCTTTGACCCTGACTATGTCATGCCTTCTCCTATGAAACCACATTCTCCTATACTTGTTTAAAAGGAGGAAAAGGTGGTTGTTTCCTGCACATTTCCATCCTAGAAATCGATTCAACTAGTTCAAGAGAAGAAGGAAGAGGTGTCGGTTGTGGTGATTCAAGAGCCAATTCGAAAAAGGGAGGAGAAATCAAATTTGGACCAACTGTGGCATGGCTTTGACATCAAGGATTTCGAGCCTGAATGTAGTACTGATGACTTCATACTTAAGGAGTGTATTCAAGATGAAATTGAGAACAAAGAAGATCAAGATGAAGTATGGCACCAGATGTACCATGACTTCATGGATCAGGTAGAGGTTCTAAACCAGCCTATGCCTCTTCCAAAGTTTGAGGATGAACTTGCCAATCAGGTTGAAAAAACTAACCAATCTTAAGATGAATTGTCCATTGAAGGTAGTACTGATGTCTTCAATAATTAAGGAGAATGGTAAAATCTAGAGCCACAAAAATATGGCATGTTGGGCCTTGGATGGATTGACGAATTACCATACAACTCCCTTCAAAGCAAGCTGAGCAAATATGGAGTTGAAGTACGCATTGTCTCAGATGACCAAGAAGAAGATACCTTTTGGGATGACTTAGAGTTGTTTTGATTAAGTCTAGATAGCAAACCAAGCACCAACTCAAAGGAGCCATCACATGTTGTGCTTAATTCAGAGCACAAATTTGAGCCATTAAATGAGGAGACTGTAAAAGCCCCTACAGTCCAACATGAACCAAGTTTGGAGGACATGAACCAGTATGTCTACATTGGAGACATGTTTGTTCCATTCTATCTATTAGAGGCAACACCAAAAGGATTGAACATAAAGCTTCCTAGTTCACCAATTATGGTACCTCCAAAGCAAGGTATCTTTCATCTTGATTTGTTACAGGTGAATGATACTCATACGTTCCCATTTGATCCAGGAGGGAGATACTTGCAAATTGTAACCTTGTATATATTAGGATAGATTTCATGCTTTCCTCAAAGTGTCTTGTGCAAATTTTCTTTTCTATTCTATTTTTCCTTTCCCTAAGTGCCTTGGGCACTTTGCATTATTTTTGTGTTATCCTCATTACTTCAAGAGGAAGTTCCAACAAGGGTCAGCCTTGTATCCAGTTTAGACTAGGTCATTTTTAGAAACAAATGGAGACTCTATGCCTAACAGATTATAATATGACTGACCAAATTAGATTCCCAAGCATAGCAGGCATGTTTCCCTATGAGTTGCTAGAAATGTTGGCCATTTTTGGCCCACATACCAATATTTTTCCAATTTGAATAAAATGGACATAAATCAAGAAGAAAAATGGCAAAGTATTCAGACTTCAGGTTTCGAGAGGAGCACTACTTAAACAACCTTATGAGTAATCAACAGTCAAAACCCTGAAGCAAGTAAGAAGGCTTGGAAAGCCCAATTTGGTTTGGTCAGTGTATTTTGGGTTTCTAGGGGTGCACTACTTATTTCACTTTATAAGTTGTAACTAATGATAAATTTGAAGTATGTAGTGGGGCTTGGAAATCCCAATTTGATTTGGGTAGTGTATTTTTGGTTATCTAAGGAGCACCAATTAATTACTTCATAAGTTGTGAGTAGTCAGAAACCCAAAATAAGTAATGAGACATCAAAACCCTGATTTGATCTTAGAAGTGCTTCTCAGGTTTTCAAAAAGACAAGTCCTTTCCAAGCATAAATCCAAAAGGCTAATCAGTTAGTGACAAGTGGCATGAATGAATCCAACTAGCAAGGAGATCAACATCTTGTAGGCATCCATGGAGACTTCATCCTTTTTCAGGCAAGACACAAGAAAGTAAAAGGAGAACATTGAGTCTTAATGCAGGGATTGACTCATTCACATCAGGTGGGAACATGCAACTACCTTTGATATGGCCCTATCAATTTAAAAGGAAGGGACTTGAATGCAGGAATGGCTCAAGGAGATTGGGATGATCCTCGATGGCATGTTTCATGGTCAAGGTGGTGGCAATAGTAGCAGTCCCAGTTTAACAACTTCTCCTCTCTCATTTTTTCCACGTAGGTCTCTCTCTCTCTCCTTGTTCTCTATAAATATCACATGATTTGTCATTGTAATGGTTCCCAAGTTTTTAGAGTTTTTATCATCTTGTTGGGAGATGGATGCCCACTGAGATGTTTGCAAAAGTGTGTTCCTTCGACCAGGCTAAACCCTATTGAAGTATTGTAAGAACTACCTCTTGAATGTAATGAGATTCAATTTCCTTGCCTATTTCCTATTTTCAATTAGTGTTTTAGTATGCTTGCTTGTTGGTGGGTTTGTGAATGTGTTTATTCCTAGTCCATTATCCTGTTGCTTATCTCTTTGAAGTATTTTTAAGTTTTACAGGTCCAAATTAGTGTTCTGACTAAATCTCTTCCAACATGTGTTAGCCTGATCCTGAGATCATGCAAGCCCAAGTTGCCTCATGATTGATCTAGTGTGGGTTCAAGCGTAGATGAGTGTCCATTTATTTTTGGTGCATCACCTAGTTAGTCCTCTTAGAAGCCCTTATCTCCCTTCTAACCCTTTTCTCTGTGAAGTTTCATTTTAGCATTTGTTTTAGGTGATCCACCAAGAGAAACTAGCCTCTTTAAAAATCCTAGAGGCTCAACCTCACCATAAGACACCCACATCCTGAGGTTGTTCCCGTGATTATAGCCAAAAGTGGGAGAGCTTAAAAAACTCTCCCACAGGGGTGCAAATTCATGCTATAACAGTTATCTCCACATCTAGTCTCATGTTTTTGCCAAGTCTTTTGAATAGCAATGACTATTCTTTGTAGTTTAAAATTGACTTTTATGGGCCGTCATCTTTGTCTGAATAACAATGGCTATTCTCAAATAATTTTCCCAAACATTTTATTCAACCTTTTTGTTTAGTCCTCTTCACTGCAGAGGGGTACCCTTTGGAAAAAATGTGGAGGACACTTCCCCAAAAAAGTATCCTTTGAGGAAATTTCTTCAAACACTTTCTCCACAAGAACTCCTTCAAAAAATTTATAAGTGTCCTTCATCTTTTTTGAAATGATCTTTTTTTCAAAAAATTTGTCTCTTAGCTTTTTTTCAAAAGAATTCATCAGCTTCTGTTTGGCCCTTTAGACTTTATGAAGTGGATCATTGGAAAAGGACACTTGCCCAAAAAATATGCTTCAAAACTTTGCAAAGGACCATTTTAGCTGTAAGGTACCCTTTAGAATTTTTGTTTGGTCTATTTTCATACAAAAGAACCCTTCAAATTTTTTGAAATGTACCCTTCAGAAAAAGTGAAATATACCCTTCAAAATTTTTGTAAAGGGCATTCTACTTGAAGAGTGCCCTTCAGAGAAGTTGCAAAGTACTCTTCAAAAAAAGTGAAATGCCCTTCGAGAAAGTTGAAATGATCCATTTGGAAAAGTTGCAAAGTACCCTTTGAAAAGATATCTTTCAAAAAAATGTGTAGGGTAATTGCTTAGAGACTTATCCTTCAGGAAAGTTGAAAACAAAATGTCTAAAAGAAATACGCTTAAATAAAATGCTTCAGATAAAAATTCTAAAAAAAATTGGGAAAGAATTAAAACAAAAACCTGAAGGAATATGGCACAATCTAAGTGAAAACCAAAATGAACTTTTTGAAAGGAAAAGACTTGCATTTATTTCAAGTTTTGTCAAAGAACATTTCTTCTGAAGAAAAACTAAGTACTGGACTTGGCCAAATTTGAAAGGTGCAAACCTGGGGGTAGAATTTGACCAACATTCTTGGTGATTCTTGGGTATGGCATGCCTGTTATGCCTAAGACCAGTTGCCTAAATTCTTCCATTTGTCATGGAGTCACGTAAATAAGCACTCAGATTGTCATGAATAGACAAGATAATTAACATTACACAAGACACACACAAAATAAAAAGGAAGGAAATACATATGCGCTACAAAGCACTTAGGGAACACACAAAAAACCAAAACAAAAGTAGACTAAACACACACACCTATGCTACTATTACAAGATAGACTTGTAAGGACTAATAGAAAAAATTTAGATGTATCCCATTCATAGGGTATGAAATTCTTCTTCATTCATCTTGGTCAGTTGAAAGGAGTTGCTTTGCTTGCACTTGCTAATGATGTAAGGGCCACTCTACAAGGCATAAAACTGTATATGTTTACCTGGTTTTGCTCTATCCTCATCTTATTTTAGAACCAAATCACCTTCCTTTAACACTCTTGTACTTGATATTTTGTCAAATGACTTCTTCATGAGTACTTGGTGGTGTTTCATGTTCTTATGTGTATTATCCCTTACTTCTTGAAGTTTCATTAGTTCTACCAATCTAACTTCCATTAGATTATTTTCAACTAGTTCCAGCTGATGTACAAGTCCTAGAGTAGGGAGCTCTTGAGAGATGGATAACCTCCTTATTTTCCATAAACAAGCATAAAAGGAGAGTTACCAATTTATCTCTTAGGAGTAATCTTATCAGCCCATAAGGTTGTCTTCAACTTGGTGTGCCATTATCTTTGATTGTTCTCCATTTTGCTCTTGATGATCTTGATGAGATTCTTGTTAGTAGACTCAGCTAATCCATTGCCTTGAGGGTAATAGTTGGATGAGGTACTCAAGTAAACTCCATTCTTATTTTCCCACTCAAAATTTTTAGCACCTATGTAATCAAGTGTATTATCAAAAATGATATTATAGGGGACCCAAAATCTTGTTGTGAGACTCTCACAAAACTCTAAGATTGCATTTTCATTTTCCTCCTTTAATGCAATAGCCTCTACCCACCTTATGAAGTAATTAGTAGCAATCAATATCCATTAATGTCCAACACTTGATGGAGGGTTTATCATACCAATGAAATCAAGGCCCTATTACATGAAAGTTTGGTCCACCTAGATAGGATTCAATGGAAGGGATGCAATTTTTTGTTTACCTACAAAGAAGGCACATTGAGGATACCTCCTAACCAAAGATTAGCAATCCTTGAAAAGGCTAGGCCAATAATACCCATCCCTCATTATCTTTGCAACTGTTATTTTTGGGGAGAAATGACCTCCATCTACACCATTATGAAACTTTTCAAACCAAATGGCAAACTGATCATTATCAACACACCTTAGTAGCACACCATTCACATCCTTCCAAAAGAGAATACTATCTACAAGACAATAAGGAATGGTTTGTAATCTAAAATACCTTCTTTGTGACTTATTCAAACCATTAGGACAATCACCACTCTGGAGGAAACCAATTGTCTTGTGTCCAACTTTGAATTGGTATGTGACCAGTTGGTTGGGGATGAACTTGATTGACCAAGACTTCTTCCCTTGACCCTTTAAAATTTTAATCTAGATGTTCATACAACCCCTTTCCTCTTACCAACTTTGTTACCTTGATATCAACATCATACTCTATTACCTTTGTGATCCACCCAACTCTCTTCTCATTGAGGTCTTTGCTTAGGAGGAACTCTTTGGTTCTAAAATGAGAGACCATGACATGTATTTTTTTATTTGAAACAATATGCCTAAACTTTTTCAAGTCTCTTATCATAGCTAGAGCCTACTTCTAACCAAAAGTGTACTTGACGTCAAAATATTCCAATCCTTGACTAAAGAATGTAATGGGTTGTTCAATTTCCTTATCATTCTTTTGTATAAGCATAGTTGAGATTGTGTCAAGGTTAGCAAAAGTGTAGAGTATGAAATTCTTGGCAAATTTTGGGTTAAAGAGAGTAGGAGATTAGGGAATTGCTTGTTTTATTGCCTCAAAACTATTCTTACCTTCTTTTGTCCAAGCAAAATCTTGGTTCTTCATGAGCATGCTTGTGATAGGCTTCACTAAAGTAGAAAATTCTAGAATAAACCTTCTTACAAAGTTGATCTTGTTTAAGAAACTTTGAAAACCTTTCTTCTGTAGAGGCAAAGACAAACCTAGAACGCATTCAATCCTTTCAAGATCAATAGATAGGCCTTCTTTTGGCATAATGTGACCTAATAATTTTCCTTCATGAACAACAAAGATTCATTTTTTTGGATTAAGAGAAACTCCAAACTCTCTACACTTCTAAAATATTTGCCTTAGATGTTTCATGTGGTCATTAGCATCCTTGGAAAAAATAGTTATATCATCACGGTATACAAGTAAAAACTGATTGATCAAACCTTTAAAGGCTATGTCCATTGCTCTTTGGAAGGTAGCACCAACATTAGACATACCAAAAGGCATCTTTCTATATGCAAATGTTCCCCATTTTGTGGTGAATGTTGTCTTGAACTAATCCTTCTCATTCACCAATATTTGGTTATAACCTGAATAGCCATCAAGTAGTTAAAAGCACTGAGAACTTGAAACCACTTGAAAAATTTGCTCCATGGAAGGTAGTGATAATGGTCTTTGAGTGAAACTCTATTCAAATCACTGAAGTCCACACAAAGTCTAATCTATCCACTCTTCTTTTGAATAGGTACAAGGTTAGCTACCCAAATTGAGTGTTTGATAGGAAAAATAATCCTAGACTCAATCAATTTGGTGAGCTATTTTTTCATTAGTTTCTCTATCTTGGGATTGTTAGCCCTTTTCTTTTTCCTAACTAGTTTACCTTCAGGGTCTAACTCAATGGTGTGATGAGCTAGACCTAGATCAAACCCCTTCAAATCCTTGTATTCCCAAGCCAAAATATCATGAAATTCTTTACAAAATTTAATGAAGGCCTACTTTTCAGAAAGAGAACATATCTTACCAATTTTTAGAAGTTTGTCTTTAAATATCAAGATCCTTTCATAGTTCTCTTCCTTTGTGGACATGATTACCCTTTACTTCCTTCTTTGATCATCTTCATTGTATCTTGTTTGTCTTCAGTTGGATAAAATTTTCTTCATATTGATTGTGAAATTTCTTTTGGTTCTTTGAAGAAAATTCTAATTCATTTTGAATGAAGTGTACAATGTGTTTATCACTCTCAAACACTTGCCAAAACCCTTCATTATCTGGAATAGAATTTCTCACAATGACCTTGATGTGAGGTTGGTCCTTCTCTCTACTTACATCATTAACTATATCAAAGTGTGCTCCTATCACAGCCAACCTATTAGCATGTTTATTTGAGTCTCTTGGTATAGATTAGATATTGAAAGCATCAAAGTCCTCAATTAGATTCCACACCCTATGCTTGTAAGACTTAAGCAAAGGGTTCTTAGTTGTAGATCAGTTTCTCACTTGATGTATAATCAATTCACTATCTCCATATACCTTCAAATTCTTGATTCCCTTTCTCTTTGCCCATTGGAGGCCATGAACCAAGCCTTCATATTCTGATGTATTACAAGTACAACTAAAATGGAATCTGTATGAAGAGTAATCTTAGTTATTTGAGGGAGAAACCAACATGACACTAGTTCCTGCCCCTACTTTGCTTCTAGAGCCATCAAAAAACATTTCCCATATCCCATCAAGTTCATGATCCTCATTAGTGAGTGATGGTATAGGAATGTTCTTCTCATGCATATAATATACCCCTAATTCAGTCTCTTTTGTGAATGGATAGGGGTCATACTCATAAGTTTTAGTACCATACTCATCAAGAAAGAGGTCAAAATACCTTCAAGGGGAAAGGATGTTTCACCACTAATGGTACCTTCTTCTTGCTCACTAATCGTATAATTCTGATTTGAACTTGTCTCCACATATGGTTCAATGTGGAACCTTACCAAGGGCTATTTTTTTATAGTTACTTTAGCTCCATATCTTGTTCTAAAATCTAGAAAAGACCAATCAATTGCAAAGTACCCTCCAATCTTAGCCATGAAGTCTCTTGACAAGCATATAGCAAAATGAACTAGAATATCAACCACCATATTGTCTTGTAGGATGGGGAAACTTAGAAAATAATGAAAGAAAACTTTCAAACCTTTAACCAACCCCACAATCTTGGATGGAGTTCAATCAAGCTAAAACACACCCTTGCTATGAGGCTCATATTTTAGTCCCAATTTATTAGTAACCACTTTAGGCATAACTATGATACTGATCCCACTATCCACAATGCAGTTTTGAACTAATTTGTCTCCCACATTGAGCATGAGGTAGAAAGGTGAAGGCTTTTTATATTTGGTGGAGTTCTCTAAAACATCATTTAGTGTGTTATCAAGTGTTGACCATTTTGGTCCTGCAGGCCAAAATCG
The DNA here is from genome assembly GCA_037957365.1 of Torreya grandis. Taxonomy (NCBI): domain Eukaryota; kingdom Viridiplantae; phylum Streptophyta; class Pinopsida; order Cupressales; family Taxaceae; genus Torreya; species Torreya grandis. The sequence continues at coordinate 7,900,455 of JARHVA010000036.1, forward strand.
ATCCCCCCTTTTTTCCCCTACTATCCTGAGCCAGTATATTTTTCATTTTGCACAAGTTTGGGAAGTTTATACAAACTCTGAAGGTGTTTTTACATACTCTGCAGGGATTTATACGAACTCTGTAGGTCCATTTCTACGGACTCTATAAAGAGTTTCTACAGACTCTACAAGTAGAGACAAATTTGACACTTAGGTGCAAAATGGACCATTTTAAGTGCCCTTATGGAGGGCAGTTCGGGACTCAAGAGCCCTTGTAGGGGGCATGGAACACTTTCAAAAGAGGCCATAGAGAAAGGCTGAAGAGGTAAGTTTCTTTCAAAATTTTGTCTAAGGAAAAGGAAATACCCTTCGGAATGATCGTTTCTAATTTTCCCAAAGGGCACTTTTTAAAGCACAGTCGAAGAAGCAAAGGGAGAAATCCTTCAGACTTTTTGTCTAAAGGAATTCCTTCAGACAAAAAGTCTGAAGGAATTCAAAAGGCACGAAAAAGACTAAGGCAAGAAGTGATTTCTTTCAGACTTTTTATCCAAAGGAATTCCTTCAGACAAAAATTTTGAAGAAATTCAAGGAAGCTACAGGAGAAAAGCCTGAAAGAGAAAATTTTGAAGGTTAAGCAAAGTGGTTGAAGACAATTCTTGCAAACTTTTGTTCGTGGGAAAAGTGACCAGGAAAATTGTTCGTGGGAAAAGTGACCAGGAAAATTGTCCATGGGAAAATTGGTCGCAAGAAAAAACCTGAAGGAAGTCTCCAAAGGAAAGGAACGAGCAAGATAATTCTTATGGACTTTTGTCCGCAGGAAAATAGCCAAAAAAAAAGCCGTCGAAGGACCCCGAAGGGCAGGTGCCCTTGTGGGGGACTGTCAGCCAAAATTAAGCACACTTCTCCAAAAGCTAAAGGGACACCTTCCCTTTGGGAGGGTCCAAAACAAGAAGCTTGAAGGAAAGGGAAGCAATAAGAGTCTGAAGGAATTGAGAAAGGCCGAAGAAAGTCCAAGGGGTGATGGGCCCGAAGATGTCAAAATCAAGCATGGCAAACTAGCCGTTGGTTTTCAAATAGTGATGGGCCTGCAAACATCAATTTTAAGACAGTGAAATAGCCATTGATTTTGAAAAAATAACAAGAAGAGCCCAAGGAACTCAGCAACCTGCCAAGAAGATACCCTGAGGGCCGAAGGAGCTAGAAAGAGACAAAACCAAGAAGAGACAAGGTGCAAAAATAGACAAAAATGGTCCAGGTGACAAAGGGAAAGGAGTTACTCTAGTGGTTGGAGCAGTGACTGCTAAATGGTCATCAAACGGCATGAACACTAAGTGGCATGGCCTATTTTCTCCATTTTGCATTTATAAGTAGACAAACTGCATGAATATCTGGAAGGAGCAATCTTCTCTACAAAAAAGAGGTGCAGCCCATGCTTTCACATTAACATTTGAACGCCAAAGTCAAGACTAGTGATTACACAACATGGTTCCAGCAGGCCTCTTCAAGAAGAATGACATCAACAATAGTGATTTCCTCTTCCCAATGCTCTCAAACGCACATGGGCCAACTTGTCAAAGAAGAGCGCCAAAGTCGTTTCTAGAAGGTGCCAAGTTCTCTTCTCTTTTTATATATTGTAAAACTTCTCATTTTGATGGGAATCTCTCAGCCTATGAGGCAAAGCTCTACCCAAAAATCTCTGGGTTTGTAAGGCAGAACTCTGCCAGATTTTACCTTGAATCAAGACTTAGCAATTTTTACCTCCATTTGAACTTGCACTCACGCATATGTCTATGTTTTCTTTTTATGTTAAGTCATTTTATTTTATGCTTTTCATAGAGCGATTCCAACATGTCTAGTGCATTGTGAAGTTTCTTCTTCTGCAAGTCTGTCAGATGTGTCTACAGCAGGAATATAGGTGCATGTGAATAGGCTACCAAAGTGTGTCTCAAAACACCTTTGATATTTCCTCCTCCCTGTATCTCTATGGACCCCTGACTCACTGATACAAAAGATTTTTCCACATCAGATGAAGTGTTTGGGTGTTTCTTCTTGGTGAAAAGTGTATGTTCAGGTTGAGTGGATCAACTTTTTTTGGTGTATCACCTTTTAGTTTAGGTTTAGGTTTTGTTTTTAGCATCCTTCTCCATTTTCATCCATCCCTTTTTTTTCATTTATTTGTTAGCAATAGGAAGTCCAAGACCTAAAAGATACATCAGAGGGAGCTAGCCCTTATCTAGAGACTCTCCCCCTGGCTTCGTCGGTCCCACAGGTGAGAGGGGAGTTTCCATTATTGCATGTGGAAGGTAGGAGCTTGGCCTCCTGCCTAGGGTGCAATCCACTGCGTCAACGATTTTTGGCACGCCTAGTGGGACCAACTAGGATAAGTTGTGTCCAAAGAGTTGAAGAATTTTTGGTGTGTTCTTCAACCAACTAGCCTTTGGAGGCTTTTTCATTAACACCAATGGTGACTTTGAGTTGAATCAACTGGTTAAGCAGTCCAAGTGCCATCAAGAAATCTTATTTTCATATGTATAATCCCATTGATAAGAATCATGGGCCTTGTATTCCTTCATATTACCATGATCAAGCTCAAAACATTCATGCAATCCCCTCAAGCAACTCTCCTAGTTGCCTTCAACGATAAGGGAAGTAGTGCTGGAGTTTAAGAAGCAGGTAATGGAGATCGATAGACTGGATGAGCAGTATGGATATCAGCAGGAGCTGATGTATAAAGAGGAGTGTTTGTTCAGGCAAGCTCGGGCCTTGCAATCCATGAAGGATGAGGTAGCAAAATGGAAGAGTCCATTCATTCAAGGCAGTCAGCCTTGTGTGCCCCCTCCTATTCTAAAGAAAATCCCCTCTTGTGCACCAAATCCTTTCTATCAGATAACACTTACTCATTCTAGCTTATCTGATGCATTAATCAATCCTACTCTTAACCCCGTGTGCCTAGCCTTCAAACATCAAATGGAACTAGAGCAACCTCCCATGGAGATGAACCTTCTCAATTCCTTAGATTATGGATCTTCCTTTGGAGGGAACACCATGAACCAACACATCTCTCTTGAAGCAGCTCTTCTTGTACATTACCAAACCCTCCCTAACCTTCCCCAACTTCTTCAGGTCTCTCAGTATGATCTCCAGATCTTAAGCTAGAATAAGGAACATCATGAACCAGCTTAGGACCGTAAAGAGGATAAAGTTGTTGTCTGTTCACAGGAGCAAAATTCCAATCTCAAGGTCATGGGTTGGAAGCAAATAGTGGAATCTTGGGGTAGGAAGGAGGAGGAGAAAGGTTTTGCTCAAAACTTTGAAGAAGATGAAGCTACTCTTGCTAATGATGATGATGATGGTGACCTCCAAGAAAGGCTATTCCAATAAGATATAGCCAGGAGAATTGCAGAGTTGGAATCCAAAGTGAGATTCCTCAGCTAACGTATGATGGACATGTTTGAACACACCCCATCTACACAACTCCAAGAGAGATATCAGGCCACACTTGATATAGATGAAGTACTAGCCAAATGGAAGGAGGAGAATCATTTGATTCTAGCTTAAGGACTGCCTCTTCTTCCACATGGTTTTTTCACTTCACCCCTTCTCAAGGAGGAATCTATTTTGTAGGAGGCGAGTGAGGAGCAGAAGATCCAATTTGCAGCTATCCAAGAGGCTATCATGAATGATAATGAAGAATAAATCATCTTCGATGCTCCTTGTGAAGACATCATCAACAATGGAGAAGACGCGGGTCATGCATACATGCAAATGTTCTAGTAATACGAAGAGGAATGTAAGCATGGTGAGCTCTCTCCCCCTTTGTTTGATGAACTTCCTTGTTGTTTTGATGAGGAGGATGACTATGTTGAGGACCCTGAGTTGGAAGAGGATCAGATGAATGTCTTTGAACAACTAGAGACCCTGATCCTTGAGCAAGAAAAGAAGACGCTGATCTCTCTTGAGGAAAACCTTGAAGAAGAGAGTTTTGAACAAAGAGGTGATGTTCTGTGGGATGAGAAATCAGTTTGTGACTCCATTTCAGACATCACAATAGTCACCCTTCTTCAAGAAGGCCCTGAGGGAGGAGAGGATGAATTTGACAGGGTCTTCAACGAAGCAAAAGGAAATGGGTCAAACCATGATGCACTGCAAGGGAGTTGTACGTATCAAAGGGCCTATGGTGATGAGCCAACAGCCATTGATTTCTTAGTGAAATGCACTAGCATGAAGGACCAGTATTCAACAAGCTTCCAAGAACAAGAAGAGTCTGTATATGTTGGAAGCATGTTCGATTCTGATCCACTCGGATGCAGGCCAATCAAGGTGATAGGCAAGAGGGTTCACAGGTCACCAACTCTCCATTTCATTCCACCACTTGTCTGGCACCGTAAGTTTCCTAGCCAGGGAGGGGACTTAAGAAATTTTCCCTTTGATCCAGGAGGGAGGCAAATCTACCCAGTTAGCTATATATAGTATTTTGCTTTTAGTTTTCTTTCCTGCTTTCCCTAAGTGTTGTTTGCACAAGTAGTGTTTTTAGCCTTGTGTGTGTGTTTTCCTTTGTGTATGGGGTAAAAAGATTCATGATTGATTCTGGGATCTCTCAAGGCTATTGTTAACCTTTCTTCAAAGTAGAATTCTGACTCCGTGCCCAATGGACTTTAAGGCAACTGGTCTCTAAGCATAGCAGGCATGCTTCCCTTGGGAGTCACCAGTTTGTTGACCATTTTGATCTTGTAGGCCAAAATCAGTCCCCCCTCTTTTCCCTTGTTGTATTGAGCCAATAAATTTTTAATTTTGCACAAGTTTGGGAAGTTTCTACGAACTCCATAGGTGTTTCTACAGACTCTGTAGGGATTTATATGAACTCTGCAGGTCTAGTTTCTATGAACTTTGCAGGTCCATTTCTATGGACTCTACAAAGAGTTTCTATGGACTCTGTAGGTAGAGAAAAATTTGACACTTAGGCACAAAATGGACCATTTCAAGTTCCCTTGCAGAGGGCATTTCAAGACTCAAGAGCCCTTACGGGGGGTAGGGAACACTTTCAAAAGAGGCCATAGAGAAGGCCAAAGAGGTAAGTTTCTTTCAAAAATTTGTCTAAGGCAATGAAAATACCCTTCGAAAGGGTCGTTTCCAATTTTCCTGAAGGGCACTTTTCAAAGCATAGTCGAAGAAGCAAAGGGAGAAATCCTTTAGACTTTTTGTCTGAAGGAATTTGAAAGGCACGAAAAAGACTAAGGCAAGAAGTGATTTCTTTCAGACTTTTTGTCCAAAGGAATTCCTTCAGACAAAAAGTTCAAAGAAATTCGGGGAAGCTGCGGGAGAAAAGCCTGAAAGAGAAAATTATGAAGGTTAAGCAAAGTGGTCAAAGACAATTTTTGTGGACTTTTATCTATGAGAAAAGTGGCTAGGAAAATTGTCCGTGAGAAAATTGGCCGTGGGAAAAAACCCGAAGGAAGTCTCCGAAGGAAAGGAACGAGCAAGATAATTCTTGTGGACTTTTGTCCATGGGAAAATAGCCAAAAAAAAAGCCATCGAAGGACCCCAAAGGGCAGGTGCCCTTACGGGGACTCTCAGCCAAAATGAAGGACAATTCTCTAAAAGCCAAAGGGACACCTTCCCTTCGAGAGGGTCCAAAACAAGAAGCCTAAAGGAAAGGGAAGCAACAAGAGTCCAAAGGAATTGAGAAAGGCTGAAGAAAGTCCAAGGGGTGACGGGCCCGAAGATGTCAAAATCAAGCACAACAAACTAGCTGTTGGTTTTCAAACATTGACGGGCCTGCAAATGTCAATTTTAAGTCGATGAAATAGCCATTGATTTTTAAAAAAGAACAAGAAGATTCCAAGGAACTCAGCGACCTGCCAAGAAGATAGCTCGAGGGTCGAAGGAGCTAGAAAGAGACAAAACCAGGGAGAGACAAGGTGCAAAAATAGACAAAAATGGTCCAGGTGGTAAAGGGAAAGGAGTTACTCCAGTGGTTGGAATAGTGACTTCCAAATGGTCATCAAACGACGTGAATAGTAAGTGGTGTGGCATATTTTCTCCATTTTGCATTTATAAGTAGACAAACCACATGAATATCTAGAAGGAGCAGTCTTGTTTGTAGAAAAGAGGTGTGGCCTGTGCTTTCACATTAACATAATGCCAAAGTCAAGACTGGCGATTACACAGCATGGTTCCAACAGGCCTCTTCTAGAAGAATGACATCAACAATAGTGATTTCCTCTTCTCAATGCTCTCAAACGCACATGGGCCAACTTGTCAAAGAAGAGCGCCAAAGTCTTTTCTAGAAGGTGCCAAGTTCTCTTCTCTTTCTATATATTGTAAAACTTCTCATTTTGATTAGGATATCTTAGCCTATGAGGCAAAGCTTTGCCCAAAAATCTCTGGGTTTGTAAGGCAGAACTCTGTCAAATTTTACCTTGAATCAAGACTTAGCAATTTTTACCTCCATTTGAACTTCCACTCATGCATATGTCTATGTTTTCTTTTTGTGTTAAGTCATTTTCTTTTATGCTTTTCACATAAAGATTCCAGCATGTTTGGTGCATTGTGAATTTTCTTCTTCTGCAGGTCTGCCAGAAGTGTCTACAGCAGCAATATAGGCACATGTGAATAGGCTGCCAAAGTGTGTCTCAAAACACCTTTGATAGTTATTCCTCCCTGTATCTCTACGGAGCCCTAACTCACTGATACAGAAGAGTTTCCCACATCAGATGAAGTATATGGGCACTTCTTCTTGGTGAAAAGTGTATGTTCGAGCTGAGTGGATCAACTTTCTTTTGTGTATCACCTTTTAGTTTAGGTTTAGGTTATGTTTTCATCATCCTTCTCCCTTTTCATCCCTCCCCCTTTTTTTCATTTATTTGTTAGCAGTAGGAAGTCCAGGACCTAAAAGATACATCATAGGGAGCTAACCCTTATCTAGAGACTCTCCCCCCGGCTTCGTCGGTCCCACAGGTGAGAGGGGAGTTTCAATTGTTGTGTGTGGAAGGCAGGAGCTCGGCCTCCTACCCAGGGTGCAATCCACTGCATCAACATCAAGGGCCACACCATTGTACTTTGGAGCTTGAGGAGCTATAATGATATTAACAAGTTGTTCTTGTAGGATTTCCTTTTGATCAGGCATATGTAATACTTCCCAAAGATAAATTCTTGTCTTGGTATTCTTCAAAGAATCAAAAATGTTTAGAGAGGAAGGATTCACCTTGTCTTTCATTCTTGAAGGCAATGAGGGAGCTTGAACTTGTTATACTGGGGGTTTGGTATCCTTGCTCACACTCTGACTTTGAGGAGTAATGTGACTAGTAGGATCTATTGCATTGGTACTTGCACTTTTTGGCCTTGGAGAGGCACTACTTGGAATCAATTGTGATGCTAGAGGATCTCCTAAATCCCTCTTTTTATCCCTTGTGTTGGCTTCAATTGATGTATTTTGATTCAACACATAATCATCTTCTATATGGAAATTCATAAATGAGTACTTTGGTTGCTACCTTCTCCTTGATCATCTCTTGGCATGAGATTTGCTTCTTCTGATATAACATAAGGAGTAGCTCCTTCTTGAGCTACCAAATCTTGATTACCTTCTCCACCATTATGCATAAACTAACCTTGAGATTTGCCCCAATGACCTGAATGTTCCTCTCCTTGAACTAGATTGGTGTGGACTAGAATACCAACTTTTGTGGATGGAATGGAATTAGGATTATAGGCATTGAGCTGCCTATTGAAAATTTATTGACCTTGTCCTCTTCCTTGGTTAGTGTATTAGGGTGGAGGTCTATAGCCTTATTGAGAATAGTATTGAGGATTGGGTAGAGCACTTACATACATTTTTGCTTACTTGAGTTACGCTTGCAAAGACTGAATCATCTCATCCTTATCTATAGAATCATCTACCTTCTTGGGAGTGGTTTTAGCTTTAACATTGGTATTGGGAACTTGTGCTATGCTTGGGGCTTCAATTGAATTATGAGACAACAAAGGCATGGAGACTCTTAGAGGTAATTTCCTAGCTTATATCAAACTATTCTCAGCTTCAATGGCTATCTCATATGCCTCAGGTAAAGTAAATCCCATTGATTGCAACATTACTGCTACATCAGTGCCAATAACCTTAAGATAGGTGGGGAATAAAATGCTTTGAAGAGGACTCATAATAGGTGGCATCCTATGCCATATTCTTTGAAATATCTCATTGAAATCTCCCACAGATTCATTAGGACCTCTCTTGATCACATTTAGTTGGTGATTAGTGTAGTGTGGTCACTCTTATGTTTGAACCTATTTACCAACAACTCTCCAAATCCATCCCAATTAGTAATACAACCACCTTCCAATGTTCTATACCAATCAAGTTCCTTCCCTTTTAGAGACATGGCAAGTAGTCTAATAGTTATGTTAGCTTGGGTGATATTGTGGAAATTTGAAAAGTTTGAAATATCAATAATATGCTCATATGGGGTAACAAGACCCTCTCCATTAAAATTGGGGAGACTTTTGGTAGCATTAGGAGGAATAAGATCATACGCATGAAGGTTAATTGGATTTTGGGTGTTGAAGGTTGGGAAAGGATGTCTTGTAGCCATTTCTTCTTCCTCTTGATCTACTAATTCTTGAACCTCCTCTTCTTCCTCTTCAAAACCTTCTTGTTCAGGATCTCTAAATGTTATGAATGGTTCAGGGTGTTGTTCTTCAAGACGAGTTTTAGGTAGAGGGACTTGATTAAAGGCTCTACTATAAGATGATCTAGTGAAGACCATGAAGTATAATGTGAAGAACTTGATCTAAAACCTTAAATTCTCACCTTTTGGAGTCACCAAATGTTATATTAAGAACACTTCTACAACCTTAGACTTGTCGAGGCTAGCATTCACCTTAGCATAGAAATAATTAGGACTAGTTGTCATCAAATTATACACCCTAGGACTTTCTATGAAATTACTTCAATTTGATGCAACATTGAATCATCCCTCAAGTTTGTGGGAACTTATAAGAGAGATGAGTCTCTAGGATTGAAAAGGGATAACTCCCTAAATTATTCTCTAAGTGTCTGTCACCTAATCTAAGGCTTGTTCATGAAAAGAGTCAAGAGTTTGCATTAAAAAAAAATGCTAAAGAGGTGATCCACGAAGAATTTATCCCATTGACTATCACACTTCTAATAAATAAAATGCTTTCCAAGACTAATTCCATGCATTAAAAGATACTAACATAGTGTTTCAATATGAATGTAACACGCTTGAGACAATCAACAAGATAATCGACCTAAGGGGTAGATTACACACTATAAATATAATTGCATACTTGAAAGAGAGTTTAATGCATTTAACACACTTCACATGACCTGTTAAGATTAGAACCTTTATTCAAACATGAAAGGTAAAGGGAGTAAAGATAATGTTATCACTTGGCTCCACTATACATCACTCACATACTCAAACAGAAGTTCACAACTCAAAATTGGTCTTGTATTCAATGTTCAAAAGCAAAGTGCAATGTCATTTTAGCAGGGCTTCACCATACTATAAATGTGGTCCCTTAAAATAGTAAAAAATGGCTCAATTTATATAACTTTTGGGAAGAGAGAGAGAAGAGAAGCTGAAGAGGCACAAAGACATGTGTCCACATGTGAGAATCAGTTACAGATGCATGAGAGAGATGGATGGGGTGATCCAAGTCATGCCAAGAGGTTTACTTGTCCAAAACAAGTCATGATAATGGTGGTAAGTGGCATAAAGCCTTCAGGAGTGACATAAGAAATTGCTTCTATCGAAGATCATCCATGAGAGTTTGAAACTGAAGATAGAGAAGCTGACAGATAGCACTACTGAGGGGGAATGGGACTCATGATAATAGTTATAAAATGCTCTTTCTAACTGCTAATTATCCTCCAAACAACTATAGTTTTTAATTTCATGGAAGCAATGACTCAAACCATTAACCTATCCATTTTACTTGCTTTGTCTGCATCAAATGCTTGGGATTCAACCATTTGTTATCTCCATGTCTACTCTCATGTTCTTGCCAAGTCTTTTAAATAGTAATGGCTATTTTCCACAATTTAAAATTGACTTTTTGCAGGCCATCATCTTTGTTTGAATAGAAACAACTATTCTCAGATAATTCTCTTGAACATTTCCTTTGGCCTTTTTGTTTGGTCCTCTTTGTTGTGAAGGGGTACCCTTTGGAAAAAATTTGGAGGACACTTTCCCAAAAAATTACCCTTTAGAGAAAATGTTTCGGGCACTTTCTCTACAAGAATTCCTTCAAAAAAGTTGCAAGTGTCCTTTGGCTTTTCTGAAATGATCTTTTCTTCAGACTTTTTATCTCATACCTTTTTTTTCGAAAGAATTCATCAGCGTCTGTTTGGCCCTTTGGACTTTGTGAAATGGACCGTCTACACTTGCCCAAAAAATACCCTTTAGAACTTTGTGGAAGACCATTTCAGGTGCAAGGTACCCTTCTATAATGTTACAAAGTACCGTTCAGAATTTTTGTTTGGTCCATTTTCATACAAAAGAACCCTTCAGACTTTTTGAAATGTACCCTTCCAAAAAAGTGAAATGTACTATTTAGAATTTTTGTAAAGGGCATCCTGCTTGAAAAGTGCCCTTTGAAGAAGTTGCAAAGTACCCTTTAGAAAAAGTGAAATGCCCTTCAGGAAAGTTGAAATGATCCCTTCAAAAAAGTTGTAAAGAAGTTGTAAAGTACCCTTCAGCCTTGAAAATATATCTTTCGTAAAAATGTGTAGGGTAACTGCTCGAAGACTTATCCTTCAGGAAAGTTAAAAATGAAATGTTTGAAAGAAATATTCTTAAGGAAAATGCTTTGGAAATTTTTTTTGAAAGAATTCAGCAAAAAATTAAAACAAAAACCTGAAGGAATTTGACACAGGCTTAGCGAAGACCAACATGAACTTTTCAAAAGGAAAAGACTTGAATTTGTTGTAGGCTTTGTTAAAGAACATTTCTTCTAAAGAAAAGCTAAGTACTGAACTTGGCCAAATTTGAAAGGTGAAAACTTGGGGGTGGAATTTGACCAATAGGTATAGTTTTATAAATAATTTAATGAGGATGACTATGCATATGTGAAACATTGACATGATACCTATTGTCAATCATACTTGCACCCCTATGAAGTTAGTTTCATGCCTTCATAGTTTGATAAAACATGGAAACAATCCTAGGCTATGGGTGACCTAATCAGTGGAATGAATCTCTAGAATGTAAGGGCTAGCTCCCTTTGGTGTATCAATTAGGATCTTTGCTCTACGTTACAAACTACCTGAGAAAAAAGCGAAAGAAAAATTGAAATAAAATCCTATCTAATGATGGTGATACACCTGAAGGATTGGTTGATCCACTCAATTAGAGCTCCTAAAAACACTAATTTACATAAGAAAAAGGTTGAACTTTCAACTCTAGTTGACCAATATGCATAAGTATTCCATGAAAAGGTTCTATCTTGTGATCAAAGCTTGAGGGAAATGATGGAATAGGCTTAATTCAAGGCACTAACCAACCACTTGCATCCACTGTAAACTCAGCCAAAATACATTAAACATGGAACATGACCTACATAATCTGACTAGCTAGTAACTAGGTAAGAATCAAGACTTGACAAGGAAGAAAACTCTATCACTTATGTAAATCAATGACATTAATACACTATACCAATAGCTAGAATCTAAAAATAATAGTCCTATTAATCTAAAAAAGGTTACAACTCAATCTTTGGTAGAATTTTGTCTTGCCAAAAGAGGGATGGATATTACAATGGTTGGAAAAGCCCACTTATATAGAAAAAAATACAACAGCCAAGAGGTTGACATTGAAAAATAGAAGAGGACAACTCCCACTTTAGCCTAAGTCTAATTTGTGTTATCACAACCTTCTAAATTTGTCTTTTCTTGTCTTTCGTCTTGCATAGAAAACCCCTTGGCATTGAAAAATAGACAGTGGACTCAAGATTGGACTAATCTTCCAACATGCATAGTGCTACACCAATCTCCAAAAATGAAACTCTTCTTGAGCTGCTAAATTGTTTGAAAGGCTTCCCTTTGCATGAAAACAATGATTAGATGTGGCACTTGACAATTAGTCAACTAGAGCTCAAGACTAGTCAACATCTAATGGTCTACATTTGCACTATTAAAACATTGCAATCTTGAGACAAATGAGAGTGCATCCATAGAATTTCTTGTTAATCTCTCCAACATTAAACTCCTTGATTTCTTCATGCAAAGCGAGCCTCTATTTTAGAATTGAAGGTGTCATGTTTAAAATGGTTACATATCTAATTTTGTTTATGGTTATTTTCATGCTTATTAACCTATTTATTGACTACTAAAATCCCTCACTTTATCTAGCTCTTCATTTCTATGCATGTTCTTTAGTTGTTTGTCTATATCTTTTCCATTGACTTTCCCTTGCATGTATTTATCTTGAGTTTATTCTTTTGGGCTTTTCCTTGTAGACTTGTTCTTTCTTTCATTTTCGTGCTAATTTATTCCCTGCTTATTTCCTTCATTTATTTATGTGGACCTTTATTTATCATTCTCTTGTGATCCTCTTTGGAGAAAAAGTCTGAGACTTTTCTCCTTGGGTCTCTCATTTCCTTCAAACAAAATGTCTGAAAGAATTATTTTAGGTTTCTGCTTTGTCCTTTTCCCATGGACAAATTATCCATGGGAATTGCCTCTAGCTTATCCTTTCGAGCCTTTCTTTCTGTACATTTCCTCAGGTAAATATTTTGAAGGAATTCCTTCAGATAATTTGTCTGAAGGAATTCTTTCAGACTATGTCTTTGCTTTATTTCCTTCGAATAAAAAGTGTAAAGGAATTACTTCCTTGATCTCTTTGTCCCACAGGCCTTGTCTTTATTTTTGGAAAATTTATGAAGTGAACCTTCCCAAAGGGAATGTACCCTTAGGGATTCTTTCCAATGTCCTTTTTTTAAGGGCACATACCCTTTAGCAATACTGCTAGTGACTTTCCTGAAGGGAAAGTGTTATTCAGCTCTTCAAAATTGACCCTTCGGCAAAATGTATTTGGTGACCTACCCTTCAGACTTTTTTTTATGCACCCTCCTGAAAGATAACCCTTCAACATATTTTTGATGAACTTTCCAAAAGGGTTGGTACCCTTCAATATTTTTGTAATGTGCCTTAGCCATTTTGAAATGTCACTTTCCTGAAGGGCACATACCCTTCAGGGTTTTGTTTTGAACCTTCTCGAAGGGTGGGTACCCTTCGAGATTTTTGTAAATAAACCATTTCCTTCCTCCAGACAAAAATTCTGAAGGAATTAAACCTTCTAGGGCTTTTCAAGTTGCCTTTCAAGATCCCAAGTGACCCTTTGGAAGAGTGAAATAGACCTTTGGATTTTCTGAATTTGTCCTGTTACATTTCAAAATTATTGAAACTCTCCTTTCCCAAAATTTTTGAAAATCCCTTTAGATTTTTGGTCATGAACCTTAGAACTTTTGGAAAAGACCCCTCAGAATTTATTCAATTAAATTGGCAAGCTCTTCAAAAAAAATGCAAATGGTAACCTCTGACACTTAAACAAAAAGCATGGTTATGCAAAATTTTGAATAATAGAGGTTGTAATTTTGACCTGTAGGGTCAAAATTGTCAACAATGCCTAGTTTATATAAATAATCAAGTAATATATCTCAATAAATTCATCATGTGTTGACATTAGTCATGTGTCAAGGTATATATATGATTAAGTTATGCATAAGTAATGTAATCTGATTGGAAAAAATGGTGTAATAACCTCCATTATGGATATGCAATTAATAAATGATGTGGGTAATAACATAAGGAGGCACAAGGGCATATTATAAGAGGGGAGCAAGGATCACATAATCAGTAATAGATGTCAAAGGATATAAGTGGGTTAAATATGTAGGCATAGGGGCACTAAATAGAGTATTACAATGAGTAGGATTCTAGGTAACCTACAACTTCCCTCATAACTCAATGCACGTTATGATGGAAGGTCACAATGTATATATTTTTTTCATTGGGAAGCATATGCAACTCCTTATAATGGGTTCAACAATCAAATGGTCTAGGTCAGTGCAACATATCAATTAGAAAAAATCAAGTCTCTAGAAGAATGTTGAATAAAAATAGAAGACAAGTGTCAAGGCGTAAAAATAAAGAGATTGAAGAATGCAATCAATCTCTACGAAAAAAAGAACATGTAGGGTAGAGCACATAGATGTAGTATAAAATGTATAATATTATGTGTTTGGAAAAATAAGGATGTATCTATGAATCACATGATGCAAGTTAACAATACTACATGATGATTTAGTCTATATTGTTAGAATCCAAAGTATAGGTTTCAAATTTATTGCTCAATGTATCATAAAATGGATAATGAGATGTGTAATAAATAACATCATATCTAGGAGGAATGTGTATATAATAGGTTCATGGAGTTTTATAATATGCATAAGTATGCCATGATATAAGAATTTTATGATGCAGATGGATAAATCCCACATGTATTGAATGTGCAACTATAACATCTGGAGCTATAGTAGATTATATAGTAGTCAATGATGTGATAGACTCAAATATATTAAGTTCCTTAGATAATGGTGTTAATAATGGATGAGACATGAGGATCACCTTAGGATAAATGATATTTACCTTTTTTGGTTTTCAAATTGGTTATACATGTGATGTTTGAGATGTAATAGGTCTCTCATAGGGTGAGACATGTATGGTGTTTATTTTATTAGTGTGCAATTTTTTTATGAAGTTGTGTAATGTTGAAGGTATATATTTCATTTGATTAATACAAGGTCATCCTATAAATAAATTATATGATCTTATATTTGGTGCAATGTAGTACCAAACAAGGTATGTTCAAGGGCCAACTACGAGTGTAAGTGTAATACCACCTAAGGGTGTGTGTTCAAGGCCATTAAAAATACATAGTTCCTTGGTTGTTTGAAATAATTTTAGTATAACATTTTTATGTAGGAGTGTCTTGGTTCACTTTTAATCCTACATCAACCAAAAACATGTAGTCTAAAACTTAGCTAAAAAAATGTATTTTTATAGTTTGTGCAAGTCCTAAGTTGTGTGCCAGTTTATTTATGTTTTTTTGTGATGAATTTACATACACCAAGTTATTTATAATGTTATGTGGAGCCATTAATGATGCACATGGTTTGGTTTTGTTTATATTTTCTTGTGAAACTTCATGTAAAATTTTATTTGAAGGTCCTTTTTTGGTTCACTACCAATTTAGAATTTAATTATTACAAGTTATAATGCACAAGCTTGCCATGTCTTATACATAATGTTTGTGTGAAACAATGAAAATATGAGGATCATTTCACAAGGATACTTTTATTCATCCTTTGGTTGTAAAGTGTTGTGAAATTTAGCCTTAAATTTTTTCAAACTCCACATGACTTGTCTTGTGTGTAGTTTGGTATGGGTGCATATGTTCTTGTGATGTGTTATTGGGAAACAGTTGTTACATTTCCTAACTATCTGCATTTAATTCTTTGAATAACACAATTCTTGTATTGATTCATTTAATATCACTTGTGATTTAATATGTTTTGATGTGTTAAGGTGAGTTAGAATTGTAATGAACATTTAATGTTTGTTGTATATAGTGATGTGTTACAAATATTTAATGTTATTAGTGATTTGTTAAGCATTATTGTAAGTAAGTGGGTCTTGTGTCTATAAAACATGCCCCTATGATTGAGCCAATTTTTATGTGAGCTTAAGGATATAAATTATATATCATAAATTTGAGAATATGATATTTTAAACACATCTCATTAGAGATATCATAACATTGTGTTCTTTTCAGTGTGTCACAAATTGTATTTCCAGCCATGAAAATGTAATAAATATATAATATTCTTTTGCATTATTTGCATATTATGTTGTGTGTTCTAATGTTTGTGTGGTATAAGATATTTCTTAATTAATACCCCTAACCATTTCTACATTTTAAAAATCAAATTAAGTTGTAGTCCTTGCAAGTTATGTTGGTTTCCATATTTAACAGTGTGGGTAGAAAGTATTTTTAGACATCTTCCAACAAGATTTTGGATAGAAGGTGTAGAATATTTTTTATTTATAAGTAAATGACATAAAGAGGAGGTTTATGTTTTTGAATGCAAGAATGCCAATAGTGCCTGGACACAACGATGATTTGGTGGGATTTATGAGAGATATGCAAACCTGAATAGAGGCTATGGAGATAAAACATAATCAAGGTGTCATGGTAATGTATTATTAAAGATGTGATGAAGTTGAAAAAAATCACTTGATATCAAGGTCACAAATGAAGAGGTTGATTAATCTACATATTGATTACTACAATTTGTTGTGAGAATGAGTACTAAACCAAAATTGGACCCTAGAAGGTGTTATGGAAGTTTGAGTCCTAGAGAAATCATTGAAAAGATCATTGAGTTGGAGAAGTATTTCATAATACATTACCACACATTACAATATAACACATCCTCCATAAATTACCATGCATTAAAACACAACACCTCATTCACGAGTGTGTGGAATATATTACAACACAAAATTAAGGTGTTGGTTCATGGATTCTTATGGTGGAAGCATGTTCAAATTAAAATATTACACAATGGAAAAGAAATATTAATACTTGGAATAGATTAATTGTAAATCTAAAGGCTAAATTAATTTATGTGGATTATAACATGAGTTTGTTCAAAAATATTCAAAACTTTTGATAAAGGGTTATGTGTGTAAATGATTACATTGAAATTTTCTATAGACTAACCATTAGAGTAGGTTGTGTTTAAGATGATGCTAATAATATATTAAGATTTGTAAATGGGTTTCCCTTTAAAATTTAATATGAGTTTCATATGATTAGATCATGTTCTTTTAAATAATCCTATTAATGTGCTTTAAATGTATAAGAAAAGTTATCATGCAAACATCAAGGAAAATGAATGTTAATGCATGAATGTGGACAAGGAGGTAGAAACATCATAGGTTATTCTATGAAATAAGGTGAGGAAATAATTTTGAAACATAATGATGATAATATTGGGAGAGGAAGAGGAAATTTAAGAGATAGATTCTCCTATGGATGAGGTAGAGGCTGTGGATTCCATGGTAAATGTTTTAGATGTGGTGAGACTAGATATATAACATTTGAGTGTCCACATATGAATAGTGGTAAGATAACTAATGTGAGTGTTCATATCATATAATCTAATGAGGAAATTATTACATTTATTCATAATATATATGATCTATAAACTAGAGAAGCTCTCATGATGAAGAGGGTGTTGTTGAAGCCAATGAAAGATGATAATATATTGCATAGAGATAAAATTTATTCAAAATAATTTATAAATCTAGATGTAAGTGCTAAAAATTAATTTTTAGTATAATATAATTTCATAATATATGGAAGATAAGATTGGTCTAAAGATAATTTTACATCTGAATCCATATAAGGTTTTATGGTTGCTGAAGGGACATTAGGTTTTGTTGAATGAGAAATGTTTGATAAATTTTCAAATTAGTACATATAAGGATGAATTTATATGTCATATGATGTCCATGGATTTTTTTTATGTGTTACTTAGAAGGCCTTGGAATTTTTATATAATTTCATAACATGATGGTCATGCAAAAACCTATACATTGGTAAAAGATGGAGTGACACACACACTGAATCTTATAAACAAGAAGTGCATAGAAGTGAATAAAGGTCCAAATGTTTTAATGATTTTTTAAAGGAATTACTGAAATAGGTGAAGAAGGAAATAAAATTTTATGCATTGATATCAGAATCCATGCAAGTAGTGAGGTCAAGTGTAACAATAGAATAATCACTTTTGTGCAAAGTGGGCATAGGATACCTTTTCATTGATAGGATAATTGGTTCCTTGTTTGATTTTTACAATATGGGCATATAATACATTTTTGGTAATGTTAATAGATAAGTGTGCCAAAAAATAATTTGTAATAGGTTTGAATCATTTTATGGACTGGATTGGTAAATCATAGAATGCCTTAGAACATAATCCTTTAAGCTCCTTTGGAAATAGTTTAGTCAAATGTTTATCATTGGAGGCATAATCAAGGCATGCCACATATAAATATTGGAGATGTTGTTCAGGAGCACCCTTGCCATCATAAAATTTGAACTTAGGTACAAAAAACCAGTTGGAAAAGGGTGAAAATATATCTCAAGTGCAAGATGGTTATGCAACACCTCTTCTGAATCATAGCATAAGGTGACTTCATAGAATTTTGTCCATTTGTTGTAACATTAACTTATAAAATGTTATATAGTTTGGAAAATATTTTTCACATTTTGATCACTAAGGTTTGAAGTTTGAAAATTCATCAAAGGAGGTGTACCCATAGTTTGAGTTGATATAGTCATTGAAATCGGTAACTGGGTTGAAGTGCCAATATTTCCCATGGATGATGTAGCATATTAGGATTTGTTTCAGGGAACAATGGTGTAAGCACATAACCCATGCACCCATTAGAATTTTGAAGTGATGATGTGCTTAAGGGGGGTTACAGGAATATGGGGATGTCCCATGGCACTAATAGCATGATCAATAGATATACCTATTTGTTCCTATATACTTTTTGATTTTTTAGTTTCTACTATAGTTCTTAGGATCTCATCTAAATATTGAGGGTTTTGACATATTCAATCTTGAAACATAGCAAGATATTGTAATTGCTCTTGATCTATTTTCTCATGTTCATTGTTTGCATTAGATTCATTATTTTCATAATCATAATCATCTTATAAAATAATATTTTTGGTATTTTGTTCAGTTTCCTTAGTAGTATTTTTGTTAGGCATGAGATTGGATGCATCGTTGGTTTGATTTATCTTATATAGACAATGAGTAAGCTCTAAGTGTTTGATAGAAAAACCATCTAATATAGGTCTACGCCTAAGTTGTATACAAATAATAGAATAAATCTAAAAAAATATAGCAATAAAAAACATCAAAAGGTTGAATACCCTAGGACAAGATAGGGTTTGCATAGAGAGATGGGTTCACCAAATGTTCAACCCTAAAATTTAGATACTGGGGCATTTAGGGTTAAAGGGTATTCGATTAGATTTTACACATAGCTGGTGAACTAATCTAATTAGCAGTCTAATTAATAAAATCTTAGATGAATAATATTATGAAGTTATACAAGTGAGATTGATAAAAATAGTAAAGAACAACTATTTATAGATATTGAAATAAAAATGAATAATTGATACTTAGTTGGTTTACTATGTTCATGTACATCTGATCTGGAATAAGATGGAAGTAGACTGGAAGCTGATCCCAGAATAACTATCATATTTTGGGAATATCATTTCTGTGTCTTTAGATGCTTACATCAGATTTGAATGGTTGCATTGATGTAGGTGTTTAAATTTGGTGCATGTGTAATGTAAATAATTCTAATTGGATGTGGATATGAATAATTAGAGCCTTTTGGGTTTTCTATCACCTTTCTTTTAATGTATGCAGATCATGTGCATTGCCTGTCATTTTTTGTTAAATGATCAAACCTAGCTTCCTCACCCTTATAATGACTGTAAGAAAAATGGGTTAGTGGGATCACAGTGTTGAGCTTCCCCAAAGAGTGCTCTAACAATAGGGGATTTATACATATCCAATACTCCAAAGAGAGCCTCAGACTTATGTAGTTATCCCCTACATGTTGGCTTGTGTGTATATCAAGATATAACATGGGATAATCAATGCCATGTAGTGACCTAGCTTGTAACATAGAAAATATGGCTCATAGACTACTCTTTGAATGCTTTAGACATGTAATATTTCTCCTATGATTGATATCTAAATAGGGATGAATAGGATAAGTTTGATCACTTGAATTATTGATTGAGTGCTTCTTGAGTTCATGGTATTTTCTAGGTGATGAAGGAATGAGGGTTGATCTTATATATATATACCAATCCCTTTTGAAAATATCTCACTCTAAATTACTTAGGCCTACCTTTAGGATACATTTAATTTGAAATTTGAATGAATTTTGGGCATTGGACACTTTATAGGAAAGTTAAACACTTACGTCAATTTATGTGTCTATTTGGAACACAAGATCAAGGAAGCTAGAAAATAGGTACATGTCCAAAACTAGTAGTGAATAATAATGATAAGATCTAGAGATTATTACACATTAAATAAGGCATGGTAATCAGAATAACAATGGTTAGATTAAAATATATCTAATTTAGGCACAAAGAGACAATGAACGTGAGCCTTCCAATAGCAGGATGGTATATAAGTGAAAGGTATAGCCATGATGTATATTTTCCAAGTGTACAAGACTAGATTACTACATAAATCAGATTTTAGTATCTACACTACCATAAATGAAGTAAGATATAATCCTAGAAAGATGCAAAGCATTTAATATAAAATGGGTTCAACAAAAAAATTTATATGAATGATTTTATATAAAAATTCAATACACATATTTAATTAAGACTAATTAGGTTTAAAAATATAAACAAACTTATTTAATAATTAAAATTATAAAGAAACAAATGACTGAGAGAAGGTTTTGAAAAGTAGCTTGATTTATAGATAGTCTGGAAATAATTGTTGTAGTCTAACAATAAAAATAGGGTTATTATGAAAAGATGATGAGAACTCGAAAAATTATTGTGACTTGAGCACCTTCCTAGAACCATACAGTCCATCTTTTTTAGCTTTAAAACCATGGACTCCATGTTTCCAACAAATAATATGCATGCAAGATCTGTTTTGATGATTAAGGTTGCTAAGTCTATGGCTTTGAATATCTCACTTAGTATTTTGATTCTTCATGTTGATCACTGTAAAATAACTCTTTTTCTTCAATATCTAACATGATAGTTGAACTTGCATATGATAATTACAAGAGTTTTTTTGGTGACTATGTAAGGTTCAATGGGGGTTTTATGTACCAAAAAAAAAATTAGACCCCTTAGCAATACATAATATCTAAGGCAACACACTAATTAAAATGAAATTTAGCCAAGTGACCCAGAGTAATGTAAGTGTGGTGCCACAACTGATGCAGTCATGGTTAGGGGTCCCACTGAAGGATGCCTTAGACCATGTATCCAAGTAATGAATACACACATAACACATATATAAGAATGCAATTCTAAACTTGTATTAATGTCAAAAAGAGTACATAAATATATTCTAAGGCATACTTTATGGGTTATGTTTGGTTTAATCTAAAACATAAAAACTTCATATTATAATAATAGATCCTCTAATATCTCCTTGTAACACTCAAAGGCAATAAGACTTATTCATCATGATCTCATTCACCCCACACTTTCCTTCTATCTGTAAATAGGATAATCTCTTAAGGGTTCATGTTGTTATTATGCTCTATAACTTGGTAGAATCTCTCCTTCGACTAAGCTCTCCAAAATGAACCCCTTCATGTCCTTTTATAGGATTCTAGAGTGGTAGTTCAATCTATGTAGGATTTTTTTGACTGACATGCATCTTGAGGTTACTTGTTCTTCATCTATGCATGAAATAATCGATTATTTAAGGTTATACCACATTATGTGCACTAGGAATATACCTCCATGATAGGTCTACTTTAGTTCCATAGGCACCTATGAAGATTTCATTGCTTAAATCTCAACTGCCTATCATGATTGATCCAAATGCATTTATTTCACCATCTCTTGCCTTTTAGATTGATTTATATTTTATGAAATTGGACTAGGTTCTATTTAGGTTTGTCTTAGGTCCACATGGGTTCGTGGTCAAACCCATCTAACTATTCCTTATGCCAATTGTTTTGCACACTAATTATTATTTTATCAACCTTTCTCTAAGGGAATACTATATGCCCAAGTGTTCATTTATTTGAGGCCCCAATGTCTTCAGCCATGCCACATCTGATTATGAAGTCTTTGTGTGACTATGTTCCACTTGTGTTAATAAAAACTTGGCACCTGTACCACTCAATGGTCTAAGACTCATGCAAATGAGTCTGACCTTATTTTCTTACACACTAGCTTCTATGTCACAAACACCTATGTGTTTGAGCCTTTCCAAAGTTGGAAACTTCTAAAAACTAGACTTAGTCACCTTTTGTGGTGTAAGATTATTTTTTGCCTTAGATGATCATGCATCAGACACTTTGAGTAATTGAAAAAGTGAGCTCTAGGTCACAAGTTGAAATCTTAAAGAGTATGGCCATAGGGATGAATCTCTAGGAGATCCAACCAGGTTGAATCCTCCATTGCATGATTCTTACACTTCACTAAATATTTATTATATTTTTTCTCACATGTCTTCTTCATTATTTAGAGTCCAATATGGCATCTATTTATTCTTTATCCTTCTTTGGTATATGTGCCTTCCAGTCAGATTCTCATTCTTATATTTTCTATGACTCTTCTTTTTTTTCCCCTTATGGAACTCATAAAAGTATACCACATTGAATATGGGTGATATGTTTACTCCTTTTGACAACTCAATCTCATATGCATTCACAAAAAAATTATAGTAGACCTTACATGGTCCCATATTATTCATATTAAAAAATTTGCATGTTCCTTTCAGAAAAACTCTCCTTGTGCAAATGAGTCATCACTAGGTCTCCTACCTATAACTCTTTATTTTGTGCTTCTCCCATGTGTGTTCCTTGTATTGAAAACTGTCATGTTCAAGTCTCCTTCACACCTCCTGATGTAGTTTGCACATATACTCTGCATAGTCTTAAACTCCTACACTCCTTTCATGCACCTCGTTGATTTCTCTCAAATGCCTAACTCCCTTGGATTGCTTCCACTCACCACCTAGAAAGGTGTTTTCCCAATGATTTTATTTGTTAATTTTTTGTACATGAACTTTTCTTGCTTCAACACCATGTCTCACTAATTGGGCTTGTTTTTGACTGAGCATTTGAGTAAATTACTAAGGCTTATGTTCACCACCTTAGTTTTTCATCTATTTTTGGATGGTATGTTGAACTAAAACTCAACATCATCCCCATCTTACTCCATAGTTTACACCATAATTTGCCTATAAACTTTTTATCCTTGTCATGTATTATGTTGTGCAATAAACCATTCAGCCTCACCACCTCTCTAAATAACAAGTTGGCTATGTTCGTCACATCACTCATCTTCTTACATGTGATAAAATGTGTCATTTTCAATAATATATCCATCACTATAAATATGGAATCATTTCCTCTTTGTATCCTTGAAAAACTTAGCAAAGAATCCATGTTTGTGTCTTTCCATGGCTTCTCTAGTATAGGCAATGGTTTATATAACCTTGTATTTTGGCTTCTCCCCTTTTCCAATTGGAAAACTCTACACCTTCTCACACATTCACACACATATGTGCCCATCCTTAGCCAATAGTATCCTTTCTTAAACTATGCCAATGTCTTGTCAAAATAAAATGCTTTTCTAGGCCTTCATTGTGTTTCTCCTTGATTAGGTTTTATGCATTGATCATATTGGTATGCACAACTATACCCCCTTAAATAATGTTCCTACCTATATGTGGTAGTCTAACCATGCCATCCTATCCATATTTTTAGGCTCTGCACATGCTCTCCATGCATCACAAAAATCCTTGTATTTGGCATAGAGATCATTTATGGTGTCGAAACCCGTGACCTCTAATTGCATAGCATTCACCATTAGCGCTCTCCTACTCAACATGCAACATGAAGTGGGTAGAGTTCCTGCAAAGCTACACATTTTTGTTTGAACACAAACACGTAGATTTTCAAGAACTCTACCCACTTCATGTTTCACTGATTCAAATTCATTCAGATATTGATAAATTTTAGTGTTTGATGGTTTATACATGACATAAACTCCTTTGGTAACAAATAGTGCATCCATTTCTTTAGCAACTACATGATAGCACAATACCCCCAGTCATAGATCTATTATTTACTCTTTGCATCACTCAAATTTTTTTTGAAGTATATGATGGGTCTCACTTCCTAGGTTAACATTGCTCCTATCATTGTGCCACTTGTGTAACAATCCACTTAAAACACTTTATTAAAATTTGGTAATGTCAACACTAGATTCTTCATCACCTTATTCTTCAATTCTTATAAATTTCACTCAACTTCATGAGTCCATATAAATTCCTTGTGATTTCCTCTCAACACCTATGCAATCAGTACACAAGTCCCACAAAGGTTCATGATGAACTTACTATAAAATTTTGTGAGATAATGCAAAATTCATGCCTTGAATGTGCTCCTTGATAATGGCCACTCCACTATCATACACAAATTCTATGGGTCAATCTTCATACCTTCTTGGGATATCAAAAAATCCAAGTATTCCAGTTTATCCTTTATGTGGTTACATTTATTTACCCATATGCAACATCTACAACACTTTCCATAGACGTGTTATGTGATCTTCCCTTGTCTTATTGAATACCAAAATATCATCCAAGTATATGATGACATACTTTCCCAAAAATGGTTTCAACACTTCATTAATTAGCCTCATGAACGTGCTTGACATGTTTGTCAACCCAAAAAACATCACTAGCCACTGATAAAGTCATTCCTTGGTCTTAAAGGTTGTTTTCATTAAACTCCTTCCCTAGTCTAGATTTGATGATACCCACCCTTTAAATCAATTTTAGATAAATAATTCACACCAATTAGATAATCCATAAATTCATCCATCTGTGTCAATGTGAATATGTACTTGATCATGATCTAGTTGATGGATCTTGAATATGTGTACATGCACCATTCTCCTCCCTCATTCAATGACAATATTATAAGCACCACACATAGGCTTAAATTTTATCTGATCAACACCTTATCCAATAATTCACATTCTTCCCTCTACACTTATTCATTCCCTTGAAACATCATCTTATATGCATCCTTTTTTTGAACAATCATTCCAAGTATTAGATCACTATGATGATTGATACTTCTCATGTACATAAATCCCTTCTACAGGTGATTCAAAATAATGTCGATGAACTCATCTAAAAAATACTTCACTTCACACATAAGTTATTTATTTTATTTCATGACACTTGTGTTTTCCTCTTGCACTAGATTTGAAATGAGCACAAAATATGCCTTCTATTTTTTCACTTCTTGTAGGAACTCCTTTCCTAAACTATCAATACGTGTGTGTAAATATTGTTGCACTCTCCCTCTTCTTTATCTTTTAATGGACTTAATGTGAACTTATTTCCATCATTATTTAGGTGATAAATTTTCACTCTTTCATCATGTAAAACCTTCCAATCCTAACTCCAAAGACTTCCTAGAAGTACATGACATACATCCGCTAACATTACATCACACCATACTTCATCCTAGTATGCACTTATTTAAAATTCACTAGGGATTACTCATTCACAAAAATTTGATGGCCCTTTTATATCCATGATATTCTATATGGGTTTGGGTGTGCCACCTTATTTAAATAAGATTTTTCTTCCATCTTACATGAGACTAGATTATCTATGTTGTCGTTATCCACTATCACCTTGTAATAATTGCCTCCCAGCTTACATATTATCCTGAAGACGTTCTTAACTTGTGTCAACTCTTTACCTTAATTTATGGATTAAAAATCATGATTTTAATTATTGAGACTTATCCATGCATGGATTATTCAAATTGATTATAAGATCTAATAAACTTTGCATCTTCATGCACAATGTGCACACTAGTTTTGGATTTTTTTCTACTTTCTCCTTACTCTTGTATTCATTCATATGTCCTATGTTTATGTTGTCCACATATGAATAATTTCCCTAGGAATCCTCTTCCCCTAGCTCAACTAAATATTCTTCATCCTCTGGATGGGTAAGATGTACTTCCTTATGTGTTCTCTTGATCACTCTGTGCGACCCTTCTTATTCATGTGCATGAATTTGGTTGTGGGTGGAGATGTTTTCTCTGTATCTCTGCAAGTTCATTCCTATGTTTCCTTAACCTCTAAAATTTAATATTCTTCTCCCTCATGTGCAATTATAATTTCTCTACAAAAAATTCTCCTTTACCTTCAACATTAAATGATTGACTGCCTCTACAGTTAGTATATAAGCCATATTTAATTCTTCTTGAATGGAGAGTTTCAATCCATTCAATCATCTTGTGAACTTATCTTAGTCAACTTCATTATGACCCAATATAATAGTGATTTTATAGAACTATTACATGTACTCCTTGACACTGAGGTCCTTTTGCCTCATATTATGTAATATCTTAAACAATTCTACTTGGTAGTCTCTAGGAAGGAACTTATCCTTCATCTTTGTAACCATCTAGTCCCATCAAATTATCTTATCTTTGCCTCATCTTTTTCTCTCATTTTGAACTTCCTTCCACCATAGCATCACATGACCATTTAGCTTGGTTTATGCCACCTTCACACATTATGATTCATTAATCTTGTTGAATTCAATATATTATTCTATATTTATGAGCTAGTCAATGAAATATTCTAGGTTAAAGGATCTCAAGAAACATGGCACATCCACCTTGGTGCCTCACCCAATCCAAAAAAATAGATTTCAAGAGCCTACATTCACCTGCATCCATTTACTCCTCATCATATTTATATTCTCTAACACTTTATGCATCGTATTCTTCCTCAACCTCACTCAAATCATTCTTTTGTACGAGCCCTTGTCATCTATCCTCTTAGATAACATTTAAGCACATTTTCACCATGCAAAACACATCCAAGACTTTGTTTAGTATTCAAACCACATTGACTACCATTGTGCCTCTGCCAATAATGATTCTAGGCATCATCTTTACTTTTCTTGGTATAGATATTATTACTACAAGTCCTCACTCACAATCTTATGTAGGCAGCCTTCTATTTCTAGTGAACTATCTTCTATTCTTCTCACCCAATTTTTTTTTACCCACCTTTCTCACAGTGGAGAACAACACTCAACTAGTTAGCTCATGTTCGGTGCTCTACGAACTCCATCCCACTCACTCAAATCACACTACCAATATGATTTAACCTAATTTGAAACCAAAGTAATGCATTTGTGGTTAGAGGTCCTAATGAAGGGATACCTTAAACCATGTATCCAAACAAAGCATACACACACAGTTTATATATAAAAACACAAGTCCATACTTATATTAACATCAACAATATTACATGAATATCCTCTAAGGCATAAGTTATAGGTTGTGCTTGGTTCAAGTCATAATATACAAGCTTCATATTACAACAATGGAGTATCTTATATCTCTTTGTAACACTCAAAGGCAATAAGCCTTCCTCTTCATAAGCTCATTCACCCTGTCCTTGTATTTATAATAGCGAAAAATATCTCCAAGGGCTCATTTTGTTATTTCACTTTACAACTTAGAAAAATCCCTCATTTGACTAAGCTCTCCAAAATGAACCACTTGCCATCAGGGTCCAAATTTGAACCTGTCACAGCCCGTCAAAGGGCTTCGAACCCATCCCAAAAGTATTTAAAAAATGGCCGTAAAAAAATACGAAATAAAAAAATATGTGACAATTAAAAAGGGCTTAATGGTTATTAAAATGACAAAAGAAGGGCTTAGTTTAAAAATGCCAATCACTGTCAATCTGACACGGGCAACAAGATTGGAGTCATGGATTATGGTTTAAATGGTAAATTTAATGAATTTGATATTATGTTGCAGATTTAGGTGACCCAATCATGCCACACCTTTAAATTGGTGCTACATGATATTTTATTAATTTTGCACTGACACCTTCTTTCCATTGAAGCCAATATCAATTTATTATAAAACATAACTAGCCATACTTATAGTTATTAGTGAAGTAATATAATCGCTAAGCTAAACCATCAGTCATGCCATGTCATGCGACGTGAATTGTCGAGCTATGTTGATTGCCATAATGTCAAGCTGTGTCATGCAAGCTACTTAACGCCATGGACCATGGTTAAACGCTGAAGTTGTATTGCTCATTTTTTATTTTTTCTTAACTTCTAAACTTGTGAAGTCTAGCTCTCAGTCTGTCTGTGTTTTAAAGCATATTTTGGGTACATCTTTAAACCCTTTTGCCGCTTATGCTATCCAAAAAAATAAGTATATGCTCTTCAAAATTAATTTTCTGATTTTCATTTTTGTTAATTTACTCTATAGTGAAATTTATAATATATACTCTTCTATATTATATTAATCTAAAATTAAATGTATAATATTAATTTGCAATGTGTTAAGATATATATATATATATAGTAATACAATGTGGATTAATATTATATATATAAATATATATAAACATATTCACTGCAAATTAATATTATAAATATATATATAAATGAAACACATAGTAGATTAGTATTATAAATATATATAAAAACATATTCACTACAGTCTGTAGATTAATATTATAAATATATACAAAAATAAAATAATATATATTCACAATTTCAAATGAAGGCTATTATCAGCCCTTCAAATTTAACCACTGCTCATAACTTTTATTATCATAAAATAAAACAATATTCACTACAATATGTAGATTAGTATGATATATATACATATATAGTTTCATTTTTATATATATTTATAATATTAATCTATTTATATATATTTATAATATTAATCGATAGACTACATTGTGTGTGTGTGTGTGTGTGTGTGTGTGTGTGTGTGTGTATATATATATATATATGTAATTATGAGACCAATTTGAATGTAAATTAATAATCTCCATTCTCACTGTAAATTAGTAGTATAAACATATAAAACCACTCATTGTAATGTATTTTCATTGTAATGTATAAATTAATATATTTACTACAAATTAAAATTATAAATATATATAAGCCAATCTAAGTGTAAATTACCAATCTCAATTCTCACTGTGAATTAGTATTATAAATATATAAAACCACTCTGACTCATTGTAATATATATTACCTGTAATTTTGTAAATTAAAATTATATATATAGTTTTATGAGACAAAATTCTAATCTCACTTTCAATTAGACTTATAAATATATATAAATGAGATTATGAGACTAATCTCACTTTAAATAAGTCATATAAAAGGTGTTGGCTCTGAGTACAAGTGCAAAATTAGATATTTTGAAAAAATTTGTTTATATTATATATATAGTTTCATTTTTATATATATTTATAATACTAATTTGCAATGAGTTGTGAATATATATTTTATGATTACCTTATTTTTATCATATTTAATTTTTGATGTGTTGTGATGGGTTCAAATTTGAATGTTGGTGTAGATAGTTATGTTTTATAATAAATTGGCATTGATTTGAATGGAAAGAAAGCAGAGGTGAAAAATTAATAAAACACCACGTAACACTAGTTTTAAAGGCATGGCACGATTGAGTCACCTAAACCTGTAGCCTAATACCAAATTCATTAAAATTACCATAGTCCACTCCTGTCACCTGCGTCCCAGACTTACTAATTTACACTGAGATTGGTAATTACAGTGAGATTGGTTTTATATATTTACAATACTAATTCAACAAGAAGGACATTAGCAGAACTTTTTCATAGTTCAGTAATAAAAAATATATAAATATAAACATTGTATTAATAACAATAAATTGTTTTAAGTAATATTTTTATATATATTTGTAAGACTAATTTTAAGTGAGATTAAAGTTGATAATTAATTTATAGTGAGATTGAAGTTGACAATTACAGTGAGATTGGTTTTATATATTTATAATACTAATTCAACAAGAAGGGCATTAGCATTTACATTTATATTTGGTAATTAATTTATTTTTGGCATTGAATATTTAAATGTTATTTAAAATTGTTTATAATCATTAATATAACATTTACATTTATATGTGTTTTATTACTAGACTATAAAAATATATTATCAATTCCCTCATTGTCAGATTGGGTGTAGATATAACAATAACGAGCTAGGTTGGTCTTGGAAGTTTGTTGTGCACTAGCAAAGGTGGTGTATACAGGAAAAAACAAAAACACGATTCTATTCTATATCATATTTTTTGTTTTAGTTGTATGCTCCAAGTTGGCTATTGCATTCCTACTTCCATCTCCAATTGATGGTTAGGGTGGGCAGGGATTATGTTCCTGTTTATGGATGGGCTTAGGAGGTGCATGGACTAGGTCTTGACATATAGAGGAATTATCATGAAATGAACCAATTGGATATAGAAGTTATGAATATTTGAGTTGATATTGTAAGTGTAACATTGCATAGTTAGATCTTATTCAATCCAATTCTATGATTTAAATGTTTTCTTTTAGCTTGTTATTAGAAAATAGAAGTACATTTGATTTGTATAAAGTAAGATGTTATGAATTATGATTGTTGTCCCCTTTTGGGTGAATGTTATAATTTCATTGAATAAATTTTGTAGGTTACATTTCCAAAATTTTATTATGTATTTTATTTTTGTGTTTGAATCATTCCCTAATATATTGAAATCAAAATTTCGTTAGTTCATACTTTTAGTGACATGTGCATAAAATTTACTCCTGTTAATCGAATGGCAACTAAATTTACTCTTGTCAATTAAAAGGCATTTAAATTTACACTTGTCAATCGAAGAGCAAATATTTTTTACAAATTTTTATCACCGAAGGGTTGGATGCATAAATACCATTCAGCTTGAAATGAAGGCCAACCCTTCAAATTTGACCCATGCTTAACATCTTTTTATAGGCATGTGCAGTGGCAATTTGATCCATGCAAGTTTTTTTTACTAACACATATCTCGAGGCTCTCAATTTTTCATCCATTAATGAAATGATGACTTATTTAAAGTTGTACCATGTTTTGTGTGCTAGGATTGTACCTCCTCACTAGATATACTTCAGTTTTGTAAGTACCTACAAAGATCACGTCACTTAAATCTCAACTACATACAAGACCGATCCACATACATTTATTTCACCATCTTCTAATTTTTGCACTAACTTTTACCTTACTCAACTAGAGTAGGGTCTATGTAGGCTTTTTGTAGGTGCACACCACTTTATGGTCAAACCTTATGACTTTACCTCATGCTGATTGTTTCGTATGCTAACAGTTTTTACTTGCCCTTTAAGGAAATATTCTACACCTTGGTGTGCTTTTATTTTGCATCCAAATGTCTTTGTTTAGACCTAGCTTGCACATAAAGGATTTATGTGATTATGTACTACCAGGGAAAATTTTAGTGGCTTATATTAAAAAAACTTGGGGGTCACTAGGCAAATTAGTTTCACACTAGTGGCAAATCATGTTGGAAGGAAAATTTTAGTGGTCTATATTAAAAAAATGGAGGTCACTAAGTGAATTACTTTTGCAATGGTGGTGGATCAGATTGCAAGGCATATAATAATCTAGGCAAATTATGATGTGGCACATGGTGAATCTAATTGTGCATTCAAGTGATTGCATGGTGTAATCAGGGGAATACATGATACATTTAGGTGACTACCTCATGCAATTACCCAACTGCACCATGTAGTCAGGTGAATACATGAAGAAGTTATTTGACTACATCATCCAGTCATGTGACTTCATCATGTAGTTAGGTGATTACATCATGCAACTATCTAACTGCATCATACAGTCAGGGGCCCACATCATGCAATCACCTAACTGTAGAATGCAATTGCCCGACTACATCATCTAGTATTCCATGAATCTGTGTGGTTAACTATAAAGGTGAATCAAGTGATGAAACATGAATAATCAAGGTTTTCTATCAACAATACTTTCCTAAACATAAATAGTATTACATATTTGGATTGCTCTCGAAAAGTTATGCAATTTTAAAAAAACAATCATCGTAATTCGAGTTCGTATGTAAAAGTTATGGACTTGAGGAGTTGGGGAGTCAGCGTTACACTTGCAGATGGAGTCATCCAGTCATTTATCTGCAAGTGCAATGCTAACTCCCCAGCTTCCTAAGGTCGTAACTTTTGCATACGGATTTGGATTGGGATAATTTCTTTTTTAAAATTGCATAAATTTTTGAGAGGAATCCAAATACACAATAATATTTAGGTTTTGGGATTTATTAATGCCTTAACACTCTCAAAATAAGCCATCAAATAAATATTATAGACAAATGATGATTGGTTGCAGTCGTCTGATAGCTTGTTGTAGTCGTCTGACACCTATTTGTTCTAGTTAGACACCTATTTGCTATCATTGCCTAATACCAGGTTGGTATCATTCAGTACTTGATTATTGTCATCTGACACTTGGTTACAGTCCCCTGCCTCTTGGTTACATAAAATTTAATATATTATATATAGTGGTGAATGCCCCCAAATTAGCTTTCTTGGAGTTAGTGACATACATATATAGGAAAAATATATATTTTAAAAACTAGGTGAGTCAACCCTTAAATTTAAATTATACCCTAAATTTTAAGTGATTTTGCATTATCGATTACCCCACAAAATTATCAAATCTCGACTTCAAAAAATGGAATATTCGTGAATTAATGAAGATTCACCACTAAAAAAATCCATGTGTGCCACTTGTACTGATCAAAACTTGGCACGTGTCACATGACAGTATAAGCCTTATGCAAATGAGTTCGACTTTCTTTTCCTACATGCTAACTTCTATGCCACAAACACCTAGGTGCTTGAGCCTTGCACCCCAGAATTGTAACCTTCACAAAATTGGATGTGGTCGTCTACGATGATGCAAGATTATTTTATGTTTGGGATTCTCGTGCATCAACAATGATCTATAATGCTACAATGAATGCTTGATTTCTTATAGAATAATCAATAGAATTCAATGATAATAAATCCCTGATGCTCTTTCATATTTCCATAGATTTTTTGATGCCTTCCTTAAATGCTTGCATCAATTGATTATGTCATTCATGTCCTAAATGCACTAATGTACTTGTGTATTTACAAACCTTTTGAATTCAAATAAAAACCTTATTGACATACAAATTTATAACAAACGAGTAAAAAAATTGACAAGACAAGTAATAACCCATGTGGGATCCTAATTAGTGAAAAGTGCCCACAACCCCATAAATGTATAGGGTATATTTATAAGAAAACTATCATAAACAAAGGAAATAGAGGGAAATGAGAAGAAAATAGATGTGGGCATAAAATGATTATAAATAATAGAAAAGATGAAAATAAAATTTGATTTAGAGCAATAATCAAGAAACACATTAATAACCTAAAATAATATCATTTTACGATTAATCATTTTTAAGTATTTGGAATCGTATTACCTCTACATAAATTTTATAAGAAGAATGAAATAACCCTATATTGAAAGGGTTGTAGTTCCGCTGGTGAGAATGATGGTTGTTTATATCCATATACAAAAGTACAAATTTTTCTAAATACTTAATATGAAAAATCAAACAATTAAGTTCAAAATTATACCCTTCATAATTTTAATAATATAAATGCCCCTTACTTATTATTTAATTTAAAAAATTCGTTGATTTAAATATATAATTATTTAATATTATATATTTGTTTCCAGAATTTAATTAAAAGTATCAACATCCTATATAATTTAATGATTCCATATAATATATTCAAATATCTCCATTAAAAAAATGAGTTAGTTTTCCTCAAATCCAAACACAATCAAGTGTCTACGTGGAAATAAACAAAGTATCAATTGTCTTTTCCAACTCGACGACAACAAAGAATATTTCCACTAATGTTTGTATTCAACATTCATAATGTTTTTTTTGGTCAAATTATCTCAAAAATGCGATACGATAAGATTTGTGATCTATTTATAATTTTAATTTCGGAGCACTTAAAAAAGTTAGCACGTGGAACCAATCCAAATTATACATACTCCCACTCCCACTCCCACTCCAACTCCAACTAACAAAATAACAATAATGGAGTTGCTCATTCAACCCTCCCTCGCCTTTTACTAACAATAGTGGAATGAATGAATTATAGAAAAAGATCCCTATGTTTTGGAATCTAGTGAGAGAGGCCATGGAATCTAGTCTTCCCCGTCCTTAACTTCATAAACTCATCCAAACCATTTCCTACTTGATTCCAATTGTCTTATCCGCCTTCTCACCTCACTGTAATTAGCAATCCCCGATGGTGTAAGGAATTCTGCTACAGATCTATTTTTTTTTTTTTTAAAGTTTCAAGGGTAATATATTGATAATATAGATGAACATAAGTAATAAGATAGATCATGAGATTTTAATAGGAACATTAAATCATTGTTTTAAATTACATATTAGATGTAGAGTTTTATTTCAATCAAATCAATTTTGATGACATCTTTAATCAATTTAAAAAATAAAAATTGATAAAATTAAGATGTTATCACCTTACAAGTTACAAACTTCTTTATAATTATTGATATAGGTCACATAAATCCAACCACTACCCTAAATTTGGGTTTGGTGTATAATATGTGCCCCTTGGCATGTGGCATCACATTCAAAATAACATATTATCGTCACTCACCATTACCGCCCAATGTATGTTGAAATTTTTCACGACTTACATGTTCTTTATTACCTTGTCTTTTCTTCTAGGGTTTTGAGTTTAGTGTGTCTGTATGTTATTAACACTTATTTAATTGGTCATCTCATGATGTCCTCATCTACCCTCGACAATAGAAAATGACTAATCAATTATTTCACCACCCCGCAAACTATATACCTCGTTGCAATGGGTGAAGTAAATCCACCAATTGCTCCAAATCCAGGGCTATGTTAAATACCCTTTCAATGTCCCTCACCATCACTACCTAGCTCTCCTTGAAATATTTCATCACTTTCATGCTTAGGTAAAACAATGAATTCTAAACGTATATCTACTTAGGTTTAATGTAAAGGTGTTGATATATGCTACTAACAATGTCCTATCTTTATTAATTGCATTTTTTATTTAATATTTTTGAAGAATTAAATTTTGTTGGAATTTTTATGAAGTAAGCTAAAGTAATAAATATGTGAAATCTAAGTTTGACACATGCTTCTTGTTATTGTAGTTAATGTTGGTGGGGTTGCAGATTGGAAATATATACATTTTCATTGAGGGGCAACATGTGAATATTCCATTCCGATTCATCCCTTGATATTATTCAGATATTAATTTCTAACTAAGTCGACAAGTTTGTAATTGGTTTTGACCAAGTAACATTTTTCTTAGGGGCTTCGCTTCCCATCACTCTTTGCCTCTTTGTAATTACCACGACCAAAATGACCCATCTGCTCCATGATCTAAATATCATAGGTAAACAAACAAACATATATGCACTAATTATATGATTATAATAATATGCATGCACACCAAGCACCCTTAGAAATAGAAGATAAGAATAACAAATGCTTGAACAGGGGAGAATCTACATCTCATAGTAGGGGCCAGTTGGGTGCAAATGCTTACTTTGAACAATTTCAAAGAGATTTCAATATGCAAAGAGAATGCAACTGATCTATAAATCAATCGTAGCTCGGAGAAGATAAATCTTACTTACACTTCCAATTGTTGATACATTAGATATTCAGGATCATGACCAAGATGGATCCGTTAGATCTAACTAAGAGATCTCTTACCACAATGACATCACTAGAGAGGGCTCAAAAACCTCTAGTCAAGCAACACCATGCAATAACCTTAGCTAGGTCCTATGTTCTCATATTCACATATGTATATGATAAGTAAAGTAAAATTTAATCTAGTGTTCACCAGAACTTGTGGCACAAAGTGGGGGTAATAAACATAAAAAGTAAACATGTATAGGAGATATATACTCACGTCAATGTATACAAAATATTAATGCAGAGAAGAGAAGTACAAATGCAAATCTATCTACTCTTACAAAGGAGGAACAAAGTTAGGAATACTTACCTTTGAAGACGAACCTGCCAAGCCTCAATCTCTCCCTTGGCCAAGGTGTTTCGCAAGAGGTTGTTGTGGTACATAAGGATGACAAGGATAAATCAACTCTAGGCTACATAACCTATCTATGCATCCAAAAGACTTCTCTACAAGGCAAGATCTGTATTTCCAAAGAAAGTATTGAAACGTTAAACTATGCTCCTCAAGTGGAATGGTGGATAAATAGATGCACAATATAACACTTTTCTTCTTCTCTTTCTTTAATAAATGATTAAATGAGTGTGTATATATATTTGACTCTAACCCTAGATCTTTCCAAAAATTTAGTCAACAAGGTCAGCCAAATCAACTTTGTATCGTATTGATAAAAACATATTAGGTCTTGGTCTAGGTTGGGCAGGGGCCGACCTAGACTCTAAATGAGTTTAATCAGTTGGAGTATATAGTTGATAAGGCAGACCGTGTATTGTAAACCATTAGAAAGAGTTTTTAAGCTAGGGAAGGGCTAATGTAGGTAGAAAATGATTAGAGGAGGGTGCAAAAGAGGAGGCAAAGCTTAAGGGAGTGTTTTTAGATAAGGTTGAACTGATAGTAAGTAGTAGTATAAGGACAACAATCATGTGAATTACCAATGGTCTGCCCACCCCTTTCCCAGTGCACCCCTTAAGGTGTGTACTAGAGAGATTAAGACTTGATGGGTTTATACAATAGAGAAAGCATCAGTAATTGATAAAATTTAAAAATATTATGTGTATACATATGCCCCACTCAAAGCTCATCACATGTCAGGTAGGTGTAACACAGGATGGTGCTTTGGGAAAAGAACATGGTAGCACATAATGTTGAAACTAAATAAATTGCAAGAAGGAGCAAATAAGATAAATGAAAGGACATGATTGAAAAACACATACCTTTACTTATCTTAGTACTGTAAATAAAGAATGAGATGCAATAAATGTGAACGTACCCAATTTAGGAAACATTAGGCGAACTTATAAAAATTAACAAAAAAGAGCAAAAAAAATCAAAATTTTTGCAACATATACATGTAATAGGTGAAAAGATTCTCTATGATGTCAGGATTCCATAATAATTTATGGTTTGGAAAAAGATCTAGAAGAAACAAAGATATGGTCAAAAGACAGAATCTGGTGGAAAATGTTTGAAAGGTAAATAATTTTGAATAGTAAATATAAACAGGGTAAAAAATAATTCATTTGTTATGTTTACTATTATGAGGAAATAGAGCTTTGAGAGACCTAGTTTGAGACTAGAGAGCTGTCATGGTGAGGAGATGATAGCTGAGATAGGGAGGACGCATAGTGGCTGTAATGAGTGCAACATAGGGAAGTAATTATGAATTTCAAAATTTTAAATATTTTTATTTGAAATTGAGCTAGATATAAAAAATTGACTAATAGGCAAAATCTAGGCACCAAAACTAATCCTAGAAAATTTTCAGGTAGACTAGGGGTAGAATGGGATATTGGGTAGGAAAATGTCAGACCAATAAATGCCTAAGGCATTTATGGTAAATGGTCAAAAAGTTGCCATTATAGAAGAATAGAGTCGACCTGATCGACTTAGTCTATAAGTCGAGCCAAAAGCATAGGGTTGACTATGTAGCAGTGGGTTGATTTAGTACTCTAAGGGGTGGCTAATTATGTAGCAGTGGGCTGACTTAGTTGGTAAGGAGGATAAGGCTGAATGCATATTAGAGGGTTGATTCAATTTGTGGAAGAGGGTCAATATAGTCAAAAAAATGAGGTCAACTGTGTATTACAAGGTCGATTTAGTATGTTGAAGCGAGAGGATGGTTAATTTAGTATCAAATAGGTCGATCTAGTTTAAAGTGACAAAGGGGGATTTAGTATCAAAAAGAAGGAATAGGGTCAATTTATTTGTATTAAATAGGTCAATTTTGCAATAAAATTAGGAACATAAGAAACTAAATCAAACTAACTGATTTAAGTAGTTAATTTGTGAATTTTTAAGAATGTATTTGAATTATTGATGACATGGAGATCTAATACATCTTTTGTTGTTTGATATTTTGCATAGATGTCAAAGGTATTAGTGCCTGATAGATGCATCATGGCTTCTAGATTTACTGGATTAGTTGACTGACATGGATAGAGCATGACTTATTATACTAGGTTTTGGAGGCATTATGGAGACTAGGTGGATTCAACTTTATGTTGATCTCATTGTCATGTTCCTTTGAGCATGGGAATGGTTGACCAATGTTTTTCAATGGGCGGTGGATGGGGATACCATTGAGGTGGGTATCACACTAGAGGATGTCCACATGTTGCTTAGACTACCTATAGGAGGGACACTAGTGATCACTAACATATCGAAGGATCTAGAGGAGAGATGAACATTAGCCCAGTAGATAACATGTTCATATAGAATGAAACCTGGATTGAGGGTGAGTTTATTTGATTTATATATTATGAATATTCTAGACATCTAGAAGGTTGTGATAGGACTCATGAAAATATGAGCATTATGTCATAAGTTAGATGACAAGGTACCACTATACACAATAGCCTTATTTAGTCAATATTGGATCAGGGAACACTCTACAATTTTGGGACTGTCATATGGGTCCAATTCATGCATGATATGTATGGGATGTTGTCTAAAAGGCAAAATACTATGGGGTTTATTGTTTTACTGAGTGCTTGGATATATGAGAGGTTTTTCATGTATCGGTCAGCTGGGTTACCCCATATGGTCGATGATAGTTTACTTCAAGTCATATGATAGAGGCAAGATCATGTAGCTCAGGTTGTACCCCACGTGTCATCTCTATATATTGTCACATGAGGAGAGATTGTGTGGCAATCATATACACAAATTTCTACTATATGGCTTAGTTGGTCAACTGTTGCTTCAGGGTTGGCATGATTACAGATCACAAGCCACTACACCTCATGGGTAGAATTGTATTCGATGGCATGCTTACTAGGATAGTTTGGACTCCCACACCCAATGAGCCCTCTAGTAGTGCTTGCTTATTGGGCACGACATGGTAGAGATTTAAGGGGAAGAGGAGGAGGATGAGTACCACTAGAGATAGCCATGATTAGGCCACAATATGTTAGACCATGGACTGGTTGAGTATGATAGCTGGTGGCAGTAAGCCCAGCAGGGGGAGATGCCATAGAGGTGGTTGTAGGCCCACAATAGGCACCCCAGTAGAAACAATAGCAATGACCACCATGGCCACCACACTGTAGACAGAGCCATCAATAGTGAGAGCAGGTGCAGGTGAAGGTTACAACATAGGAGGACCCAACAACCACTCTAAGACATCATTGGTCCATAAAGGCACCTGTGAGGAGATGATCAAGGCATGTTCAAGTGGTGACTCCTAGCTTTTCACTGGTGTAGAGGTGACCTACAAAGGAGGTGCTCGATGGATAAATGGATGGAGAGATTGTGCTCAGTGGTTGAGCAAATGAAGAGACAATTCTTGGTGACACCAACAATGGTGAGAAATGTTATAATTTTGATATAAGTTTTGATATAAGACACTAGTTGCATTATGATTTATGGCAGATAGATAGATTTTGAGATACATATGTGAGTTGATGTCTATCTGGTATTTAGTTTCACACATCCACTAATGGAGGAGGTCAAATGGGGAGCCCTGATAATAGCCACACATTGTGACATTTTGGATGAGGTGTTGGTACCATATGACCCCACCACACTAGATGATCTTGTGGTACCATCTACCCTAGTCCAGGCAGATTGGTTTAGACTAGTGGGGGAAGCCATGAGGTAGTTACATGCATGCGAGGATGGATTACATCCATCAATAGAGGTGGGAGAGAGAGAAGCACAAGCCTGATAGGCCTTGGCTCAGGAGAGAGTGACACACATAATTACCACTATCCAGCTCAGACAGGTGCAGGCTCAAGTGGCCAATCTATAAGGACAGGGAGTAGGCTTGAGATCCTAGACTGCCTCATTAAAATGTATCATTCAGAGGGGATAGTCCTAGACATCCATGGGCAGCATGGTGAGGCCACATGATAGATAGGATTGAGTCTAGCCTTAGAGTTGGAGCTATTATGTATTTTGTACTTTATATGTGTGTGTGTGTGTGTGTGTGTGTGTGTGTGTGTGTGTGTGTGATCTCATGAGTTGTACTTGGTTGTGGATGTTGATGCATGGATATATTTCTTTTTAGCATATATAGTTAGCTTTTATTATATATGTTATGGGAAATATATGTTGACAGTTTTCTTTTCTAGAATTATGTGATTCACATGCATGGTTAAAAATAAAAAGGCAAATAGTACTTAGAAAAGTATAAGTAAATAAAAAAAATGTACTACACACTATATCACAATGGGAAATGTGTAATAACAAAAGATGACAAAATATAATAAACCAAAGATGGTAAAAAGGGAAACTAATGTTTTAAACCATGTAAAATATTTACACCAAGTTAAAACAAATAAAATCATATTATATCACGTTGGGAAGTATGAAAATATTGTAATAAAATGGAAGGCACATGAAAATCAAATGGTATAAGAATAAAACAATTAAGTCAATCAATCATACTAAATTGCGTTAAGAAGTATACAAGAGAAACAAAATTGGAAAAAATGAACTTAAATTGATCACACTAATTCAAGCTGGGAAGTATGAAAAATTGAAGAAAATGGTTGTAAGCATACATGCAATCAAAAAATCAGAGGATAAAAGTGAAATATTAATGAATTAAGTATAAAACATACTATATCAAGATGGTAAGAATGTCAATGATATGTAACTCGTAATCAATCACTACTTATTTCAAATTTGACACATGTTATTTCATTGTGACTTGGGTATTGGAAGATTTTGTGAGGAAGGCCTAGTCCTATCCATTGTCTTACACTGAAACTCAGAAAGGAAACACCAATAAGGTGGAAACAACTGTGAGAATGATTTTATAATAAATGTCTATAATGTGATAATTTGTGAGGAAGGCCTAGTCCTTCTCATGGTCTTGCACTACAACTCACAAAGAGAAATCCTAGGGGAAATGATCAGTGAACAAAACAATATTTCTCAAGGGGAAATACTAGGAATGTTGTAAATGAAAGAGGGAATGCAAAAAGCATAACGTAGGCATCTCTGAGAAGACCTTAGGAAACTTGAGGCACACTAAGTACACAAAAAAGATACTAAATGGCTAGTGACCATCAAAATACAAAGAACCCCTGTACACAATAAGCATAAAGTTGTCGAGGCAAATAAGTGAGATATTACAATTGACTCATGTTGGTTATATGAATAAGAAAATTAAAATAGACCTACCTCCCCACAACATGTTCCCTATTCCTCAAGACCTCTTACAGATCCATCAAACTACTATGAAGATTGGGTACTTGTGTGGGAAAGTATGTAGTGCTAAAAGATTTTTTTATTCTCCTTTTTCAATCTAATAGCCTACCGCACCCCAAAGGAACTCAACTCTATTATGAGGTCAACTGTGGAGTTTGATCTTCGATGAGAAAAAGGAGATATGCTATTAATCATGTCTTTTAGTGTGATTTGACTTTTGAAGTTTGTATGTTGCGTTTTGTATCATTGCCTTTTGTTTAAATGATTTGGCTTTTAATTTTTTATGGATTTTAAGATTCATCTTCCATATAGATTTGGAATAACGAACATGAGGGATAAAAGTGATACATATGAATGAAATTTAGACTTTGGTTAAAGGAAGCTAAGTATCCAAAGATATGACTGACTAAACACTTAGGTTTACCTATAAACCAACATGTTATCTCAAGTTTCAACCATGTGCATGCTTAATTTGTGAAAGGAAAAAAGGGAATAAAAGAGATTCGAAGTGAATTGGTAAGATAGAATTACAATGAGATTACTTGTTTGCTAACTGATCACATGGTAAAGAAGGATTACTAAGGGGAGTAAGGTTTGTATAACCAAGGTAGAATAATAATTAATCATGTTGTTGAGATATGATAGCAAACAATCATGAGAAAAGAAAAATATATCCATAGAAAGAAATGAACTCCTAAATGTAAGCATGTAAAAAAAATAATCCATAAGAAAAAATGAAAGAAATGAAACCATATACAACACATAATGCATAATATAAAGATCCACGTGAAATAGATAAGTGGAGCAAAATTTGACACAGAGTCAAATGACATAAGATATATATATATATATATATATATATATATATATATATATATATATATATATATATATATATATATATATATATATATATATATATATCTTATGTCATTTGACTCTGTGTCAAATTTTGCTCCACTTATCTATTTCACGTGGATCTTTATATTATGCATTATGAACACAACATGGTGTTCCTTAACTTTCATCTTCATTATGATTTTGGATTGGACTTGTGATCCACTTCTATATATATATATATGGAAATCATGTACAACACATAATGCATAATATAAAGATCCACGTGAAATAGATAAGTGGAGCAAAATTTGACACAGAGTCAAATGACATAAGATATATATCTTATGTCATTTGACTCTGTGTCAAATTTTGCTCCACTTATCTATTTCACGTGGATCTTTATATTATGCATTATGTGTTGTACATGATTTCCATATATATATATATAGAAGTGGATCACAAGTCCAATCCAAAATCATAATGAAGATGAAAGTTAAGGAACACCATGTTGTGTTCATAAATATTGATAAATTTATCCACAGATATTATCCATAACATCTGATATATCTCTATGAATCTAGATCTTAACTGTAGTGAGAGTCTCATCAATCTTCAGGGAAAGCTGTGAAAAGATCTCTCATCGAATCTCCTCTATAGAAAATGTAGGTATAGCTGAAGGATCATGCTTATTATAGGTAGTGTGCATATAATACTCAAGAAGAAGAATAAGAATGATATTTGTGGGACTAAAAGGAGCCATTAGTGGAGAAAGGACCATAGGTGGAGGATGCACCATGAGTGGAGGAACCATAGGTGGAGAAGGGACCATGGGTGGAGGAACCATAGGTGGGAAAGGAGGAGCCTTCTTACGTGGGTGACCTATAGGAGAAGGAATAGTGGGTGTAAGAATGGTCATAAGGTGATATTGAAGTTGTTGTTGGAGGATGTGGCAACAATCGATGTGATGGGTATTGCACTAGTGCCATAGATAATATACCTCTCTGTATTTCAGAATATACCTAGGTAATAACTTGGGAGGAGGTATAGCCTTGTCTATTG
Source organism: Torreya grandis (assembly GCA_037957365.1). Lineage (NCBI taxonomy): Eukaryota > Viridiplantae > Streptophyta > Pinopsida > Cupressales > Taxaceae > Torreya > Torreya grandis. The sequence goes on from JARHVA010000036.1 coordinate 7,943,567, forward strand.
GTTGGGGAAAGGTAGGACATAATATGCTGATATATTTTCAAAGCTTTTGAAAATGGGTGGAAGAGTGAATATCTATGTCATGAAAATAATAAATATGTTTGTTATTAGAATTGAAGGAGTAAAAGCAAAAACTAGGGAAGGTTGATATAATTGGTAGTCTCTAGTCCAATGACCAACAACTCTATGAATATCATAGTAAGGTTGATTGACCCATTGGGTGGGCAGGGGAGCAAGTTGCAATTAAGTAAGAAGGCCATCACTGAGGGGAGGTGAGGTTGGTGGAGAGACTGGCTGAGGCTTGTTTGAAGGAGAAACACAATCAGATACAAGAGGAGGTTCAGCTAAAGGTAGAGTGGGAGTAAGAACCAAACTAGGCTCAGTTGAGGGAGAAATAGGATGTACAGAGGGCTTAAGGATGGTAGCAAGCAACTCTGGGGGAATCAAGCTATAGGGATCTTGGTATCTAGAGAAATGATAGCGATTGGTCATAGCATGATCCATGAGCATGCTCATAAGAGGCTCTACAAAAACTAGAGGTGTGACATATGAATGCTCTATCTCTACCCTATGAACAAGAGGAATAATACTAAAATTAGGAACTATATAAGATAAAATATGAAAAGATGAATGGAAAGATTGAAATAAAGAAGAAAGATAATAAAAGATCTTAGCATCTCTGGCCTAGGCAAGACCTGCTAGAAATGAATCATCTAAGGTATAACCATCATCATAATCAGGTGTATGAAGGTCGATGGTACAAGTAGGTATGACCCTCTCATCAGAAGTGGTGCGATGAATAAAAAGTTGAGTTTTGGTTAGTACCATAGTTATATCATCGATAGGTGGTTGGTGGGAACATGGTTTCAAGGATAGTGGAAGCTGGGTGATGAGATGAGGGGATAAATATGAAGTTTTGATCTTGAGGTTGATCTCATCTGGCTCATCATCATCAGAGTCTAAGAGGTTAGGTGGTATGTTCCTGATGAGTTTGGGGTGACCATGATAACTTCGAGTAGAGTTGACAAGAAAATTGAAACATTGAGATTTCTTGAACGGAACACTTAGCAAGTGTTCAAGGGTGGGAATTTTGAATGCATCATGTTCTTGAAATTGTTCAAAATTTCAAGGGTTGGTGTCTCCTTAAATCCTATAGATAACACCATTGTGGGGAAACTTGACACATTGGCAAGCAAAAGAGGTGACAGCCCTCATGTGATGAGTCCAAGGCCTACCAAGTAAAATGTTATATGAAAGGGGAAAATTAAATATCATAACCTTCACTTGAACAATGATAGGAGGGATGGTAATAGGAAGCCACATGTAACCTAAAGGAGGCATTTGCCTTCGATCATAACCTTGACACATGTTGTGTATTAAATTAATATTACACTCAAAATATCCAAGAGTTTTAATGAAGTCAAGGGAGGCGACATAAGCAGTCGAACCCTCATCAATCAAAGCATGTTTGAATTGGATACAACTGATTTGGATGTTGATAAAAAGTGGAGGATCATGTGTACGAAGTAAAATCTCATATGGGATCATGTAAGCAATAGGAAATTTGAAGGAAACAAAAGTGTCCATTATTTTGTCAATGTGTATAGACATCTCTTTGAATTGTTTTAAGATATTATCTTCCAATCGAGATAAGGTTGCTTTATGTCCTACTAGGGGAGGATGAGGGATGTTCATTTTGAATAATAATTGCATCAGGCAGTTGTGATGATGCAGAGAAGTTTGCAAGAGTTCAAAAAAGGATATTTGAGATGGGAGATTGGTAAGTTCCCTAATAGGGTCCCATTCATCAAAACCCATAGGGGGACTACTAGATAGAGGTGTGTAATGTTGGAGGATCTCCTAGGAAGGAGGATTGCAAGTGCATTCAAACTTATGTTGATAAGACGTGGTCAATTTAGTTTGGGGACATATCGATTGATTATATTTAGAGGATAGGATAATTGATTTAGGTAGTTCTTGTGATGGTTTTAAATAAATGTTCTTGGGAGTTGGATCAATATTGTCAATGGGTTTAGATGTTGGGGGAATTATAGAAATAGTGTGAGAGGTGTTATCCAATTGAGGTCTTGGAATTAGGTCTTCAAAAGAGATAAGGTCCTCTTGTCCCAACTCTGTTAGGTGAGATGGGGAAGAATCTTGGATAATATGAAAGGTTTAGGATGTTTGGTGCGTGTGTGTAGGATGAGAATCAATGAAATCAATGACCCTTCGCATATTAGTCATATTTACCATATTTTCTTTGGAATTTTGGTCTATAGGACTTTCTACATTGTCGATGGAAGGAGTAGGTTTGTCATTGTTGTCTTGATGATTAGGAAGAGGGTCTTTATAGATGGCAAGATGAGCATTGGCTTGGTTCAAATCTTGATTTTTTTTTTGTGTTTTTTGAGATTTAAAGGCTATATCATAGGCTTGTTGGCATTTACGAATGAGTGAATAGTGATCAAAACGAGGAAATCCATAGCTAAATGACGTAATTTCCTACAAGTCTCATGAGAGTGGCCCCAAATTACATGAAACCAACAAAATTTATTTGGATCATACCACGATTTCATTAGACGAGTGGGGTCAATCTCTTGTGGCAGAGGCCTTGGTATACACTTTTAGAGATCGAATAAGGATAACAACTTATGAACATTAATGTTGTTTATTTGAGAAAATTGAGGATTAGTGGTGTTGTTTAGAGGGAGAACTTGCTCCACAACATTGTTGGGAGCAATGGCTTAAATATTGTGAATGGTATCATAAGAATCGGTGACACCATCATTGGTGGCATGACAATTTTTATTCTTAATGAGCATGTGAGTTCCCACAGGAGTTGAATGGCTCAAACTGACGCATGAGAAAATCTTGGCATTTGGTTTAGTCAAGGGTTTCTTCCAAAGGCCCTTGGAGAGAGAATCCTAACTTGATATTGTAACTTGGGATAAATAAAATTAGTGAATAGATGAAAAATATTATCATCCTCCATGTTGTGCTCACACTTATTAAACAAGGTCTTCCACTATTTGATGAAAGCTTGTGCGATTTCAGTTTTAAGTTACTTGCAATTAATAAAGTGAGACAAGATATTCTCAGAGAGGTCAATAGTTTGAAACTATTGTACTAGGGAGTTAAGTAGATCTTCCAAACTAGCGATATAATGGGATTTGAGCTGATTATACCAATCTAAAGTGGCTTCAAAGAGTGTTTTTGCTAATAGTTTGGTAGCAACAAAAGTGTTTAATTTGACCCAATCTTTGTAGAGATTACCTAACATTTTAAAATGTGAGGTAGGATTAGCTGACCTATTATAACTAATGGTAGGAGTGATACCTCCTATGTCTATATTGGCAATTTGAGGTGTAAGAGGTTCATTTTGAAGATGTTTAATTATTTCATTAACAAGAGATGGTTGAGGAATGAGGTTGCCATGGGAATCCCTAAGTGGGGGTGAAGGGCATTTTGAATTTGCACTCTCCATGGGACCTATTGAGGTTGATTTTGAAGGTGAATAAGATAATTCTCCATTTGCATCATTTGATTGGCATTATTAGCTTAAAAAGTGTTCATTTGATTAAGAGTTTGTAATAAGAGTTAATGGGTTTGAGCAGTAGTTTGACTAGTTTACATGGCATGCAAAGCATTAACATTAGTATTAGTAGCTTGGGTTACACTATGAGTAGTGGCATGTGCGACATTAGTGGATTGAGAAACATTGGTAGAAAATGAGGTACTAGTAGAATGATCAGCATGTGTAGCGAAAGATGCACTAGTAGGAGGATTAACATTAGAAGAAAAAGAAACACTAGTGGCATGATTACCATTGATATCAAATGATGCAATAATGGAATGATTAAGGAGGATGGGTCTTGAAAAAGGCCCGTTAGATGTTGAACCTGTCATGTTAGTAGAGATACTTGACATGGAGGTTGAAGAAGTAAGAGAAGAAGAGGTCTTAGTATAAGAAGGATTCAAAATAGAAGGGAGAGGTTGAGAATCAAAGAAGGTATCACCCCTAAATCTATGAGAGAATGTAGGGGAGGGAAAATGAGGTTCTTCTATTTGACCACTTATCATGAGATTACAAATGGTGGAAAGGTATTTTCCCCTATGTTGTGGAAATTCATTAGTGAAGAAAAGCATTTCAAGTGTGTACTCTAATTCTGACTGATCTTCTAAGGAAGAAAGATAGTTACAAATGGATGATGATTGAGGAGTCCCATAATTTATAGTGTGAGTGGCAACATGCACATTGCTTTCATCTAAAGTGGAAGCCACAATATGTTTGTAGGGAAACCTATTAGGATTGGTAAAGCTCATCATATTTGTTGAGTTCAACTCTGTGTTGTCCTCAAACAATAAGTCCATGATGAGAGAAGGAAGCTAAAAGGGTGATGCAAAGACAAAATTAGAAAATAGGATGCATAGTTGAACTGGTAAACTATGTTTTGTAACCTAGGGAACAAAATAGGGAGACAAGAATACACAATCATGTAGGTCAATTGTGTACTGTCGAACAAGAGTCTGAACAAGAAGACATGGATACATAGTCATGCAAGTCAACTGTGTATTGCTAAATAGGTACTGAACATGATGACAAAGATACATAGTCATGCAATTCGATCATGTACTGCAAGCAGGAAGGCTAAACAACCTACAAGAGACTGTATGAACCAAGATGACAGTGTTCTAAAATAGGGAAACATTTTGTAAGATAATTTGAATGAAAATGAAAGTAAGCACATAAATAATTGGATCAATTTAATTGATCCAATTAGAACATACAACACAAACTTTGCACCAACGTTGGCCAATGCAAGTTTACAATACAATACACAATGAACAAAGAGCAAATAATAACTGGAAAGTAAATGCTAACTAGTTGGTCATCCTAATTGTTATTAAGTTATAAGAAAATTTTGATTTTAATGTGATAGGGAAGTTCGTTGAAATAAGAAACTAAAAACCAATCTAAGGTTGGTTTCAGGATGTTTGGGCAGAAAGAAATTTGTATTGGTGATGGTACTAGCTTGGTATTGGGATTTACCCCCTCACTTCATAATCTCGTACAATAAGGGTATCGAGGGCTTTGCCAATATATACCATCAACTAGGTGTTTATACTTGAAAAAAAATGAAGTCAGCTTCCCCTTCGATGATAAAATCCAAATAGATAGGCCTTGGGAAGATAAATATTTAATGTTTTTTGTGTGTAAAGCGATTTGATAATGTGTGCAAAAGAGAAAAACAATGTAACTAAAATTGTAATTTTGAAAAACCACATATTTAAGCTATGTGAGTTACTCTAAGCATGTAAATAATTAAAAAGGAAAGGTGAATTAATTACTAGCATATATATGTTTATTCTTTGTTTGAGAATAGTATAGAGTCAGTTCAGGTGACACTATATGCAAATAGTACATAATAGAGTCGACTGGGTCACTATTGTTCTACAGAAGCATGGTCTATAAGAACACAATCAAATAGGTTGACTATGTCTTCTATCGACAAACTACAGAACTGTGTCGACTAGGTCCTGGTTAGCCTAGAGTTATAGTTTTATAGGCTGCAAAATTGAAAAAAATATTACTAAAAGAAGAACTGAAATGATAAAGAGAGAAAGGAAGGAGCCTTAATGGGCTTGAAGGTGTTTTAGATTGCAAATTTTTATGCTGTCATGTTCAAACGTTGTTTCAAAATTCTGCCAATTGGGTTGATTGGTTTGACCAAGTTTACAAAACCTTGTATGTTGAAGAAGAGATAAAAATCAGAGTCAAACTGTTCAATTATGTTTGTAGGCCTATGTGTTGACAGAAGAAAATAGAAAACAAAGTTGACTAGTTTGACTATGTACGCTAATATAGATTTGAAGAAAAATACTGAGTCAAACTATTTGATCTAATAACTTGTAATTGGAGAATACTTACATAGATAGAACATAGTCATTTTGAAGGGACTATGTGTTAAACTTGCACATATAAATTTATGACTATACTAATTGTTTTGATACAGTACTACAAATATAGAAAAGTATGATATGATGACAAAAAATGATGGCATGAAAGAAAACCTGTAAATATTAAACTCATGTCGAGTTCACCAGAATGTATGCAAAGAGAAATGCAACTGATCTATAAATCGATCCTAGCTCAAAGAAGATAAATCCAACTTACACTTTCGATTGTTGATATATTAGATATTCAAGGTCATGACCAAGATGGATCCGCTAGACCTAACTAATGGGTCTCTTACCACAATGACATCACTAGAGAGGGTTCCAAAGCCTCTAGTCAAGCAACACCATGAAATAACCTTAGCTATGTCCTAAGTTTTCACATTCACAAATGTAAATGACAAGTAAAGTAAAATCTAATCTAGTATTCACCAAATCTTGTAGCACAAAGTAGGGGTAATAAACATAAAAAGTAAACATGCATATGAGATATATACTCACATCAATGTTTATGAAATCTTAATGCATGGGAGAAAAATACTAATGCAAATCTATCTACTCTTATAAAGGAGGAACAAAGTTAGGAATAATTAAGTTTGAAAATGAATCCACCAAGCCTCAATCTCTTCCTTGGCCAAGGTGCTTCGCAAGAGGTTGTTGTGGTATAAAGGATGACAATGATAAATTAGCTTTAGGCTACACAACCTATCTATGCATCCAAAAGACTTCTCCACAAGATAATATTCGTATCTCTAAAGAAAGTATTGAAACTCTAAGCTATGCTCCTCAAGTAGAATGGTTGATAAGCATATGCACAATATAACACTCTTCTTCTTCTCTTTAAATATCAAAATGAGTGTGTATATATAGTTGAATCTAACCCTAGACCTTTCTGAAAGTTTATCTGACAGGGTCAGGACAATTGACTCTATATTGTTATTGATAAAAACAAATTAGGTCTTGGTCTAGGGGCTGACCTAGACCCTAAATGAGTTTTATCAATTAGAGTATAGGGTTGCTGTGGCCGAAAATGTATTGTAAGATGTTAGAAAAGGTTTTTGGGCTAGGGAAGGGCTAAGAAGGTGGAAAATGACTAGAGGAGGGTGCAAAAGAGGGGGCAAAGCTTAGGAGAGTGTTTTTAGAGAAGGTTGGATTGATAACAAGTGGTAATATAGGGACAACAATCTTGTGAAGCACTAATGGTCTGCCCACCCCTTTGCCGATGCACCCCTTAATGTGTGCACTTAGAGAGATTGAGACTCAATAAACTTCTGCAATAAAGAAAACATCAGTAATTGATAAACTTTGAAAATATTATGTGTATATAATTTTAATGCATTTCTGAAAGTTTAGACAAAAGAGATGGTGAGAGGTCATATGTTGTGGTGCTTAGAGGCTACTGTACAAATAAAGTACAGGGGAAGGGAGGACAATAGGGAGTGGGGTGGAGATAGCGAGGGAGATGGAGTGGTTGGGAGTGGGAGGATATGGGGAGAAGGCGGGGTGGTTGTAATGGAGGAAGGGATAGGGCGACAGGGAGAAGGGAGGTGGGGCGGATCAAAAGATGAGGGTGGTGGACAGATGGCGGAAGGGATGGCAAAGTGTGGTGGGGAGGAGTGGGTGTGGAGGGTGGTAGGTAATGACCACTGAATCTATCTCACCCTTTGTGCATGAAGCATTAAGCAAGAACATACAAAAACACCATAATTGAAATCCTAGAAGAAAGGACAAGGCCATACTAAACATACAAGTGGTGAAATAATTCAAAATGTAGGTGATAATAGTGAAGGGCAACAATAGGGTATTTCAAGTGATGGACTTAAAAAACCCTGAACATATATAAATACAAAGTTTAATGACATATAATATCTGTTAATATAATTTGTAGCTTCCATTAAACTCTTTTAATTACTTAATATATGATTAATATTATATATTTTAATATATTAATAATATATAAAATAAATTAATATTATTTATACACATCAAGCACTAAGAATTATATCATATATTATATTTATTTATATAAATTAATTATTGATTTATATATTACAATATATATAAATGATATTAATATAAAATATATAAATAAAGTCATGTTAAATTATAAAAATAATTTATATATACTAAATAATGATAATGGTATTATATATTATATAACATTACACTATAATATATACTTTATTAATTTTTATACATAAATATTGTTATATATGTATATATTAAATTTTATATATTAAAATACATAAACATGAAATTATGTTAAATTTTAAATATATATTACTATAACTAATAATATATAATCTATTATAATATTATGTTGATGTAATGTTATTAATTATATATTAAATGTATAAATTTATATTATTTATTAAATAATATTACAAAGTTATATATGTAATATAAAAATAAAATAATATTACATTTATATATAAAAAGTTATAAAAATTAAAATTAGGTTAACATGACACTCATAACATATTTTAAAACAAAAAAATTATAAAATCGTTTCTTATTGACAGAAAAGACACGGAAACAATTTGAATGTGGTAGTTTACATTCGAATTTTCTACCATGATTTAAATTTGAAGGTACAATTTACATAATCACAGTATGCTTATCTATTTGCCATGACAATAACAGAATAATTTTTTTATTTCCACCCAATACTAAATATCAATTTTCTTAAACTTTCTTAACTAAGAAAATGAGTTTTTGTAATTATCAGCAAAAGCTGTCAAAATGAACTTCAACTATAGATCTATCTTTTTGGTAGATCCTAACAAGGATAAAATTGTAAAGCCCAAGGAATTAAATACATAAAGTTATTTATTATATAATATTAATTATTTTGAATAGATAATAGTTTTTGATTGGAATTTGAATTAGTCTATGATAATATTAATAGTTTAGTTTGAAAAATAAAATTGATGGTCACAATTGATTTCATATATCTTTTCAAAAATTTGACTGTGAGTAGGATTTGAAACAATCAAGCCACTTGACTAATTCACCTATATCTCATTAGCTAAAATGTTAGATAGAGAGATTTTTATAACTAGAATACCCAAACTAGATTGAATAGTATTCTTAACCATACGCTATGGACTTGCTTTATTTGAACATAAGTTTTAAGCCACATGTCGACCTCTATTGTATTGAACACCTTAGTGTTAGTCTATTGCATTGGTCACGAATAAACCAATATAACTTAGTATAAACATAATACCAAAGAATGGTCATCCTAGAAAATGCACCTTGCAACTTTCCACTTGTAACACTCAACTCACTCACCGTTAAACTATCATCACTAGATATAATATTATTATATATTATAATAATAATTAATATAAATATACTAAAAATAATATCATATATTAAATATTATAAATTTAAATTATTTTATAATTTATTATATTATAAAATATTATTTTAAATTACATTCACAACTTAAAAGGCCGTATAATTTTAAACTCGGAGCAACACGTATGGGACTTGAGCTAGCACGGGGAATCAATCCAAATTAGACACTCCCCCACCCAGTCCCAATAATGGACTTGCTGATTGATTGATTTTTCGACCCTTGCCTTTTACTAATGGAATGAATGAATTATTGACCGGCCTGTAGAAAAAGATCCCTATGTTTTGGAATCTAGTGAGAGAGGCCATGGAATCTAGTCTTCCCCGTCCTTTGCCTCACCTTAACTTCATAAACTCATCCAAACCATTTCCTACTTGATTCCAATTGTCTTATCCGCCTTATCACCCCAGTATAATTAGACTGCTGTATCTCCTCCACTAACATCATATACACATTTCTTCTTAGGAGAGACTAAAATTTGAGCATCAGTTTGCAGTCGCAGATAAATTAATTATCCCATAAGATGGCTCTGCAAATTACATCTCCATCTGATCTGGGTAGGTCTTCAAAGTTGGGTTCCACCTCTGGATTGGCCTCCTCTGACTCCACCAAGTTCACTGGCCAGAAATTAAGATGTAAGTTTTTTTTTTTCTTTTTTTCCCCTGGGCACCAAACACTTAATTTGGTCGTTTTTTAAGCACTGGACTGTTAACAAGGTAATTTTTGGGGACACATAGTATATTCTTTGGCACCCAACTGTTAATTTGGTGTTTTTATTTTCATGGTGGGGTGTGTACAGAGACACAGTTTTAAACTTTTGATGGTTTTGGATCAGTTTGGAAAGGTTGCTTGTTATGGCACCAGTAGACCATTACACATTAACTTTTAGGGGTAGGTATGCCACCCTTTAGTTTGAACTCTTCTCTACCTGCTGAAATTTGTTACGTTTCAAATTTGGGAAGATTGGCAGGGAAAACTTGAAGGATACAATAGTTGGCTTATCTTCCCAAAACATTCTCAGTATATATCATTAATAGTGTTAAATTTTAGCAGTACCCTAATTCAGACTCTTCTGTAAGAATTGGCTAATGTTTGTGCGAAAATTTACCAATTGGGGGATCATTTTAATTGAAAAGCAAATTAGAAGAAAATAAAATGTAGATTTTTTATAGAAACCGTGTGATTTAAAAGTTGTCACACGGTTTCTACCAGAAATCTACATTTTACTTCATGGACTGTGGAAATACTATATCTCTGATAGAAAAAAATAGTCCATAATGTTTTCCCTGTAGATGGAACAAGGGTGGACGCTAGGATCCTCAAAAATGTCTCATGGAGTGGAATTGATGCCAGGATCCTATTTAGGACGTGTGTTTAAACTTTGGCCAATCTGGTTGTATACAATAGATAGAAATATTGTCAAAACATATCTGTCACAACTCTTCGGAACTGTTTTGAAATGTCCTCACTCATGGCTTACTTCTCAAAATAGAAAAGCAGACACAAATAAAGGTTATTTATTTTCAGAAACCCAATGAATCATATCATAATGTTATCATATTCTGCATAGTATCTCCAGAAATTTATAATTCCGGCACATGATGAATCCAGAAACCTCTAATCTAAATCGATGTCATTATTGAAATTTGAAACCTACATGATCTCATTCCAGCACATACCAACATGTTCATATGAGTGAACACAAACTGCTGCGATTTGCCAGAAGGAGGTGCAATGATTGACACCTGTAATCCAGGGTGCTAATCATTCGGTATTTGTATAGGATCTGTTCCTCATAAAAAATCACCCTGTCAGCAAGTTTTGACTCTACAAGGGATGGGGTGGCCCTTCCTTGAATGCAAGATCCTTCGTCTGTAGTTCCCAAATCTACATGGTCAGGGAAATCATGAAAGGGTTATCATTATGGGAAAGTTAAAGCAGCTGCTTATGCTCAATATGCACTAGGAACAGTCTGTCTGATGCCTGCTTCTTTCACATGGATGCAATATATATAAAATGTAAAAGGTGGAGTAAAACCAAGCAGGTTCACGTCACTATTCAAGCTTTCATCTGATGTAGGAAGGTACAATTTATTTCCTAAATGAAAAACAAAAAGCATGC